>CM017765.1:31577085-32304013 GCA_008009225.1 Acer yangbiense | reverse complement strand
CATGAAGTTAAGAGGGTAGTTTGGAGAAGTTTTATATGTGGAAGAGGATACACAGATGAGAAGAAGATTGGATAGAGGGAGGTTGTTAATGCTGGTTCCTCTTAATTGGCAGTGTCCCCGTAAGATTAATGTGGAGATGAGAGGGAGTTTGTTTGAAATTCAGATTTCGGAGAGACTTTTTCGGTTGATAGTACTGTTGGGATTTATGCCATAAAGCGTGTAATTAGTAAATGTTATAAATGCATTAATAAAATAAGTAGTTATTTCATTCAATTAACATGACTTATACGTTTATATTATATGTGCTAAACATCCAAGATTGTTAGATGTAATCTCAAACTGAGTATATGAATATTGTATACAGAGAAATTCATTTTGAGACATGCAATCTAAAGAGTCCGTAAAAAGCAAATAAAGCTGGGTGCTTTATTTGTGGTTAATCTATAGCTGCGGGCCATTCTGTAATGTACGGTGGTCTTATCCTAGACTACTCATATGGTGATATGAGAATGGAGACACCTTATATGATGTGATCATATAGGACTGGGCCACGATCTATATGAATCTATCACTAAGATCCATTAGTTGAAAAGATTCATATATATCAACAAATGATGGTTGTATATGGGTGATCTAAATCCTGAGTGTTTCACTGACTCCTTTGAGTTAGATCGTGTTTCTTGAAATACCATGGGTGAGATTGGAGTAGTATTCCCGATCAATAACTCTGTATCTTAGAATCACGGTTTGGTTTGTGGCTGGAAAGGTATGCACACAATAGTGGAATCTACTCATTCTTGCGATAAGTAGATGAGTAGTTCCCTTAAGGGTTGATTTGAGACTTGAACGATTAAGAGTGCTCTCCTTCTTCAATAAAGGAATGAAGGATATTATCATTCATTAGAAAATCAATGGTACATAAAGAAAAATATATAATTAGAGAGGTATAACAAACTTCATGACCTAGCTCTAATTATGAACTACTTGTGGATGATCATATCATATGTAATAGCTATATCGATGGACACTGATGATTTGATTATGTAAAACATCTACAGTTACGAGAGTACAACCTTGGGTTTTTGGTGGAATAACTCTAAGGTTAATAATAGTGAAATATTAATTAAAGAGTTTAATTAATTTTTTCTAAGTATTATTGGAGCTCAAAACTGTGGGTCCATTAGATCCCCTTGTTAGCCCTTTACGATTGATAGTAACAAGGCTCACGGAGAATTGGATGGTCCAATTAATTGTGTTACGAAAATAACTTAAATATATTCTGGGAATTAATTAAATGATGTGATTATTTAATTAATATATTATTTAATTGATGAATTAAATATTATTAAAATATATGATTATTTAATTGACATATTAATAATTAAGAATTATTAATTGATATATGGAGGTTTCAGTTTCGAACCTTGACAAGAGCAAAAGAATAAAATAATAAAGATTATTTTATTTGCTCTAAATAGGTCAAAGGTTCAAACCCTAGTGGTGACCAAATTAAAAAGAATTTAGAATCCTATTTTGACTTGGTCTATTAAACCCTAGGATCCTAGTATATAAGATATACTTATTAGGAAAAAGAAACTAATCGAAACCCTAGAGAGACTTGAGTGGTGCGGCAAGGATAGAAAGAAAAAGAAAAAGAATTTTTTTTTTCTTTGGCTCCTAAGGTGGCCGAACTCAAGCAAGGAAGCAAGGGGTTGCCTTCCGGTTCTCTCAATCCTCCATTCAACTGTTTTCGGAATCCGTGACGTGCCCACACACACAGTTGCTAGATCACTGGACTTAGCTCGGAAGTCTTAGTAGTGAAGGATCAAAAAGAAAACGAATGAGTGTTCTTCAAAGGTATGAAAATAAATCTCTTTCTCATATTCGTGTATACAAAAGGTCCCAAAAGACGATAAAATTTTAAAACCTATTGTTCTTATCAAACCGTTTTTTGATCACTTTCATAAAGGTCCCAAAGGTGGTCAGAGGTTCCTCTGTTGTGTTGGAACTCTCGTTTTTTCATGAAGCTAGAAGGGCAGTTTGAAGAAGTTTTATATGTGGAAGAAGATACACAGATGAGAAGAAGATTGGATAGAGAGAGGTTGTTAATACTGGTTCCTCTTAATTGGCATTGTCCCTGTAAGATTAATGTGGAGATAGAAGGGAGTTTGTTTGAAGTTCAGATTTCGAAAGAGACTTTTTCGGTTGATAGTACTTGGTTGGAGAGCTTTCTAGGTTTGGTTCCGACGAGTGGTCATGCAAGGGCAGTTTCTTTTCCGTTTAAAGAAATCTCAGGCTAGCTTTCAAGAAAATGTGGTGGTGCTGTCTCTGTTTCGGTCGTAGATCAGATCAAGAAAGTGACAGATGATGGTGGTAAGGCAAAAACAAACATGGTCAAGAAGACTAGACAAAGTGAAGTGGATCTGCTCTTGCACAATTCTGGTAATTCCAGCTATGAGTTGGCTAATATGGCAGTCAACCCCATATTATTTCAGCTTAGAGAAAAAACAAGGTGGCAGAGTTAGATGGTGATAGAGTTTTTGGTGTTAGAAGAAGGTGTGGGTTTCGAGGTTCAAAGAGAAAGGAGGGAAAACCTTTCTTTTCAAATATTGTCTTGGATTATGATTTTCCAAATAAACCAGACAACAGAAAGGTGGGGAGGGATTTTTATCGTCTGCTTTTGAAAAGGAATTAATTGTGGGGTTGTTTTCTAATTCCAAACTCTTGAGGGCTGGTAGGGTGAAAATGGCAAAGTTTACTAAATCTGATTTGGGCTAGGAGTTTAATTCTTTTGACTTCAAGAGTTAAAGGCCAATCAGAAGAGGGTTTAAAAGAGGATGAGGTTGTGAATGCCCATTGATTGATATATACATCGGTTTCATGGATAGTGTTTCTGATTGTGTTGAGGGAGGACTGAATGGTCCAACAGAGATTTTTCAGGATTTTGGAAATAGGGTGCTGACCAACCTAACAAGAGGTAGCCATTATGAGAGGCTGGTTCGAAAAGATGGGTCCATGGTAAGAGATTTATCTGTGGTTTCGTCTTGTATTACAAAGAAAAGAATAGGGAGGTGTTGTAAGGTTTTGTTGAAGAATCACAGCATGATTCTAAGGTGCTTCAGTGCTTGTTCAAATCAAAAGAATCAGAAATCAGAGTTAAATATTAAGGATGGGTGGAACTTAGAGGATGAAGTCGTGAAGGTGTTGTAAAAAGAAATGACCCTTGGTCTCAATTTCAGTGGGAGGAAGAAGAAGTTGCTTGAAATTATTGCTAGGAAGGAGGAAGTGAACGATAATTGGTTTTGAGACTTGGTAAGAAAGTTGGTGCAAAATCACAAGGCTATTTGGCTTTGAGTTCTCCTGAGTTTGGGTCTTTAGTGATGAGTGGGCTTTTCCTTATTTTTGGTTTGTTTTAGTTTGGGCTTTGGGCTGTGCTCTGTTTGTTCTTAGGGGATTCTCGGTTTTTGTTGTAGCTTAATGTGTTGCTGTTTAGGGCTTGTTGGGCTTGGCTAGGGGTGGGGTTTTATGGTGTCTTTGGCCATGTCTTTTGGCTTATTTTGTATCTGGTTTTTAGCCTTTCTTTAGCCTCATTGAATAAAATTTGCGTTTAAAAAAAAAAAAAGAAAAACTACCTCAAATTACTAAAACATCATACGATATTTATTCATTCCAACAATCTCATTTGCAAAAGCAAGTCATCACATAATTAAGAAACAACTAAAAGTTAAATTCCAGTTCATTGCACTTCAACAATATAATCCAGTAACATATCAACATGCTATTCTAATATATCACCGGATAAGCCATGACATATTAACTTCAACAACCATCTACAATAAAGTACATCACAAGAAAGGGACATTATTTCTTCTAATATATGAGCAAAGAGAATAGGTTAAATACTTAAATGCCAAGAATCTAGATGCTGAGTTGAAATCTACACAGTCACTAGCCTATGAATCCAACATTCGGTGCTCTGAGTAAAGATACCCTGCAAAGAACAAAGAAATAAATGGGTGAAAGCCAATGTTGTTAATATGACATAATCAAACATTCAAACACGGAACCATCTTCTACCATCTCAAACACAGATCCATCAACTTTAATCTTTCTCAATCAAATTCCAAAACAAAACAAAAAAAATGAACACCTTCTCTTTGTCAATTTAAATTATTTTTAATCAGATTCCACACACACAAAATCATGAAAATTGGCCCTCAACCTTTAACTTTCTAACGGTACAACACTAATAGTAGGAGATGTTAGCTCAATTTTTGAGTAAAAGTTGCATATGCTGCAATTAAGCCCATTCGAAAGGAAAAAAAATGCATGACACCAAGACTATTGTGGTTGTAGGGTGACATGTATATTATGATATTTTAATTAAAGGGATATAAGTTTGGTCCTAAATTTTTAAAAATCATCACTTTTTACTTGACTTATGAGTATTAGGTCTTTTGATTCTTAATTTATCATAAATATATAAAAATTGTCTCTCCATTAATGCGTTAATCAAAATTAATTGGAGCAAGAGTTCTGGCGTCTTCAGTAAAATTAAAAAATGTTTAGTCTTAAGAAAAAAATAAAAAACGATCCCAAAAGTAGATATGAAAATTCAAGCTCAAGAATATATTTGATATGATTTTGATGACTCAAATCGGCTCAAACATCACTAGGAGACTTCATATTGAAGATAGAAAGTTTGAAAGCTCTTAGAATATTATAAGGTTGGCCACTATAATAATTACTATGCACCCTAAATTGATTTTTAATGTTCAGATAAAAATTTTAAGTCTCAACCAATCTAGATGAGATTTAGAAACACATGATAATAAATAAACATGATTAATAGATCCTAAGGTTTAAACTAAGGTCATTTGAATCAAGTGACCCAATGAGTACGCTTCCCTTGTCTTCCACCACATCCCAAGACCCAATGAGTACGCTTTTAATGTCATGATCCGTGGCCTAACCACCACTTGGCGAAACAATAATGCTAGAGGATCAAAAAAGTTACCCAAATTTTGAATCCAAACCTATGTGGCAACATTACACGAGATCTTTGGAAAGAGTGACGTGGGTCCATGTTGTGTGTGATGTTGCCACTTGCCCCATATATTTAAGTCCAAAATTTGGGTCACTTTATTTTGGGTCGAAAATACTCTCTTACGCTCCACTTTTACTTCCAAAAGAAAAATCTTGGCTTGAAACCAAATAATTTCACTTACCCATTTTTGTTTATATCGTGTGCCAATCTCTAAGCGTTGAGTCATGGTCTTGCTGCACATTCTTCAGTGTTTAAGATTGGATTGGATGTTGATGGTCATGTGAGTCATTCTTTGATTACAATGTATGCAAGATTTGGTGAGTTGGGGAGTGCACGTAAGGTGTTCGATGAAATTCCGGATAGAGACTTGGTGTCGTGGAATTCGATGATTTCCGGATACTCGAAGATGGGATATGCGAGGGATGCGGTGGAGTTGTTTGATGAAATGAGAGACAAGGGGTTTTGGCCAGATGAAACGACGTTTGTGAGCGTACTTGGCTCGTGTGGCGACTTGGACGATATTGGTTCAGGGAGGTGGGTGGAAGGGTTTGTGATGGAGAATAATATGGAGTTGAACTCGTTTATGGGGTCTGCCTTGATTAATATGTATGGCAAATGTGGGGATTTAGTGTCTGCAAGGAGAGTTTTTGATGGAATGGTCACTAGGGATGTGGTTACATGGAATGCCATGATCACAGTGTAAGTATTTCTTTTCATATGTACTTTGTTTACTATTTTATACTCTTAAATTATTAATGATCATCTTTGAAGTAAAAGTTGACTGGGATTGATCTGCATACACCTGTCACCAAGCCAAGTTGTTCTTTTTGTTTTTCTCATTATACATTGCAAAATCTAAGGAGAGACCTTTCATTTCACTGATTAGTGACATAAGTTTTTGTCATTAGAATTATACTTACAATGATTGGTGTTCAAGGAGAAAATGGAATTCTGTCATGTTTGCTTTCACTGGTAATAGTATTTTATAATAAGTTTTCATCTATTATAGTTATAGATTGAATTCTCTTTTCATTTAATAATTGAAGATTAATTGATTTTACTGCAAATTAAATTGACTTATACTATGTCATGGGAAATAGCGTTGGCTGCAATTTTCCGTTCTGCATTTCCCCCTCTAATATATAATGATTCATTCCAGTTATTATCCTGGAAACAATTAATTGTACCTTTCAATTCATGAAATGATTGAAGTCTGGGGCTGAGCTAACAAATGTAAGAGGGAGAGTGGAAGCCATGATAACTGACACTTAATGTAAGACTTTTGAAGGGTAGGATTATATTCGAAACGTTCCTTTCAGGAACCTTGCATTTGAAACTTTCCATGATGTCTTTCTAGTGCACTTGATGTGAAATTTAGTTGAACCATGTGCAAATAAACTTACCTAGACAGGATACAGGTCTATTTGAATTAATCCTGCTTGCATTTCAGCTCTAGATTGTGCTAAAATGAAACTAATTTGTTATATATATATATATATATATATATATACACATACATATTGGGTAAAGCTACCTCAAGTCAAAGTAATCCCATCATATCAAATAATCTGTATGTACTAATGTACATCATATTCTTATCTGAGTACGAAGTTTAAATAAATCTTATACAAAGAAACTTTGTCTGCTGAGTTTTGTGTTTATGAGCTGTTTAACAAATGTTTGACAGATATGCACAAAATGGTTTGTCGAATGAAGCAATTATGCTGTTCAATGGCATGAAAGAGGCAGGAGTTAATCTGGATAAAATTACATTGATTGGAATACTCTCTGCATGTGCCTCTATCGGGGCCCTTGACGTAGGGAAATGGGTTGATACATATGCATCACAAAGAGGTTTACAAGACAATATATATGTTGCTACTGCCTTAATTGATATGTATGCTAAGTGTGGTATCATAGACAGTGCATTACGAGTTTTTGAAGGCATGCCCTTGAAAAATGAGGTCTCTTGGAATGCCATGATCACAGCACTTGCTTTTCATGGACAAGCCCGTGAAGCCTTGTCGCTGTTTGAGCGCATGTCAAAGGAGGGTGGGGATGCCCACCCAAATGAAATTACTTTTGTAGGTGTTCTTTCTGCATGTGTTCATGCTGGATTGGTTGATGAGTGCCGTTGTTTGTTTGATTTGATGAGCACGTCGTTTGGGTTAATTCCAAGAATTGAGCATTACTCTTGCATGGTTGATCTATTAGCACGTGCATGTCATTTGCATGAAGCTTGGGATGTTGTTGAGAAGATGCCTGAAAAACCAGATGAAATATTATTAGGTGCATTGCTTGGTGCGTGCCAGAAGCGAAAGAATGTTGATGTCAGTCAGCGGGTGATGCAATTGCTTCAGGACATCAAGCCAACAAGTTCTGGGAATTACGTTATTTCTTCAAAAATATATGCGAATTTGAGAATGTGGGATGAATCAGAAAAAAATGAGGGCATTGATGAAACAAAGAGGTGTCAATAAGACACCTGGTTGTAGCTGGATTGAAAACGATGACCAAATTCTTGAGTTTCATGCTGGTAATGATGTACATCTTAGTTCACCAAAAGTTTGCCAAGTTTTTGACTTGTTGAATGAGGAGATGAAGAGGGAAGGTTACATCCCAAAAGTTGATTGCTTATAATTACAAAGATTCAAAACTTGAGACAGGCTTTACTCACCAATCCATTTGGCAATCGGAAAACATGCTTGAAGTTACTGTGTTGTAAAGTTTGCAGAAATAGGGAAAAAAATTCTGTAACTGTTTTGAGTACCATACTCTTTTTCTCTAGAAAGGGTTGAATCTTGGTGAAGAAAACCCATATGGTAGCTAATACAACTATCATCATGAAGCCATTTGTCACAAAGAGATTAATTTTGTTCTTTTGGAAGAATCATGATGAATAGTACAAGATTTTCAATATCATATGGATTGGAGATTTGGAAGTGATATTTCGGGTGATCTTTTTCGATCATCTCTTGTGCAGTATTGAAAAGCTATATAAGATCTGATGTCATTGGTTCCGAAGATTGCTACAGATAGGTAATTGGCTGATTTGTAGTTTCTAACAAACAATTTTGTGGAGACATTGACAATTTGTTGTCATTCATGCTCGTTCACTTTCTTTTGGTAAGCTCATCTGTCATTTTTGTCTACATTGACCTAATATTTTCTAATGTTTCTTGCTGCTCTGTTCGTAATTATATGTGCTCTTTCCCTTTCTTCCTGTCTGCGTCTTACTCTCTTCCTTGTTACCTTAAAAACTGGATTTTATTTATTCCTTTTAATTGGTTAATGTTTTACATGTGAAAGTAGTCAGGGTGAGCAACTTACATATGTTTTGCCTAAAATAGGGTGATGTATAATACAAAGTGTAACGTTTTTACCATTTTGCTTCCAAGTCCCCCTCAATTTTCTGTGTATTCTGGATTTTAACTTTGCAGTTGGGAGACATGTGAGGAGCTGTATGCCTGGAAGAGTAAATGGGGATCTATAAGTGCATCTGCTTGATCTTAAGGCCCGGAGGTAAGTGAGATTGCACCCAATTGCTTTCTTATGTTCCTTTTATATGGAGAATGGGAATATATTTTAGGGAATTATAGCTTTATGTATTGATTGATTGATCTTTTATACAAAAACATATGGAAGTAAATAATTTTACATTACACCCTTATGGCTACTAATTATTATGTTCTTTTATTTGAAATTCTAAAAGTAGCTAAAAACAAATAAAGTACAAGCCTTGATGAAATCCATTGATTGTAATGAATTTGGATATGGTTTTTTTTTTTTTTTTTTTTCTTCTTCTTCTGTAGATGATAAGTTCAGTTAAATCTATTTGTAAAAAAAATTTGAAATTTTTTCTAAGACTACAATGTAGATTTCATTGAACATATAATTCACAATATAAAAAATCAAATCGAAATTCATTAAATTTGATGGATTTCATTAATGTGTTTACTTTGAGTTAAAATAAGAGATTCCTTATGAGAGAACGTCAGTAATTTTTATTGTTCTTATCAACTTTAGTCATGGTGTAATCAAAATATATCTTCTCTCCCTCACTAGGTGTCTCTCTAATCTCTCTTTCCATTTGATTTTTCTCTCTTCTTATTTCCCAAATCTCCATATGCGTTTTTCTTCATTTTCGTATTCAAGCTTTTTTTAGTTTTGCTATTGTGTGTCATTATTTATAGATAGAGAGAAAGTTAGCGAGAGAAACTTTGATCCAGTAATTTTAGAAGTTAAAGATAGAATTGGAATAGAGAGAAAATTAGAAGTTAGAGAGAGAAAGTTACTGAGAGAATTGGACGAGAGAGAAAGTTGAAAGTTTTAGGGAGAAATTGATGAATTTGTTATTGATTTTTTTTTTTTTTTTGTCAATTTCAACGTATAAAATTCTATTTTTATATTTCAACTTGTAAATTTCCATTGTGTAAAATTACATTTTGTAAATTTCAGCATGTAAAATTCTATAATTTCAGAATGTAAATGCTATAATTTTCGGTGCGTAAAATTCCATTATGTAAATTTCAACATGTAAAATTTAATGAGTAAAAAGTGAGTAAAATGAAATTGAGTATCGTGAATATGACTTTCTATCTCTTCCAATTTACTTTCTTACTTCTAACTTTCTCTCTAATTCTCTCTCTCTCTACCTGTATCTCTGATCTACTTTTTCTGTCGGCTTTCAAAATTCCATTGAAAACTCTTTAGGGCATTTTTATCCACAAAATGAAAATGTTGACAAGAACAATAATATAATTATTGGGAACGGATGAATTTAATGTTCCCTGTAATTTAATGGGTATTTATGAAAAGACACCTATAAAATTTTGTTATAAATAGTAATTAGTGACTTAAAAATAATAAGGGGTCCTTGCAAAAATGTCCATTATGAAGTTTAGAAGTGCAAAAATGTCTCCTCTACGATTTTCTTGCAAAACTGTCCGGTATTAATGTTTACTTTGCATAAATGTCCCATGTTGGACTATACTACCCTCCCCATTTAAATTGGGGTGTAATGTCACAAATACCCTTAAACATTTCAGGTTTCCACAATTACCCTTGTCTTCCCTTCCCTCCCTTTCTTTCCACGAGTGGTTTGATGAATTCCCTCCCCCATTTTCGAACATATAGGACCTGACCCGACCACACCACAGTCGGTCCCCAGTATCTTCTTCTTGTTCTCATTCTTCTTCCTTCCCCATCTTCGGGGCTTCAATATTCCTCCTATCATTCCGAAATTCCTTCTCAATTGTTTTCAACTGAACATTATCAAGAACCATATAACCTGAAAACCATATAGAAACCCTAAAAACAGAGAGATAGAGAGAGATAGAGGCACGAGGACGACGAGGGATGATGGGTTTCTGTGTGTAGTCTTCAAAAGTTTGCAATTGTGTTGGGTAACAGACATGGTGGAGTTTGAGTCTGAAGCCGAGATAAATTGACCAGGCAAGGATACCTAAGCTGCTAGCTGTGGGATCGAAGACGGCTGCATGTGAGTGTTTATTTAAATATGTGCATTGGAACCTTTGAAATCAATGTTAATTTTTTGTCTGTGCTGGGCGGTGCTGCTGTTTGGGGCTAGACATTGTTATTAGGTCCATTTTCTTTTTCGTTTTTGTTGGTGTTGTGTTTGGATTGGGTTGTTTTTGTTGGTTTTGCCTGGTGTTTATGTGGGGTCGTTTCTGCTGGTATAGGTATTGTTTGTCTTATGTCTTAGTTAGGTTGTCTTGTTTTTTTAGGCGTCTTTGCTTCCCTGCCTGGGTTGAATCATTTTGATGCAACTTTGTGGGTGTTTGGATTTAGCAGAGAAAGTGTTTGATAATATGCTTGAGAGAAGCATGGTTGCGTGGAATGTTATGATTGATGCGTTTGTTCAGTCTGGTGAGTTGGTTCTAATGCAGAATTTGTTGGCATTTGTTGGCATTTGTTCGTTCTAACTGCTGTGTGGGCATTTCTTGTTTTCTATGGCACCCCTTGTTGAATTGCTACTGCTATGTGGCGTTGTTTATTTGGCATTGATAACTCTGTCCAGGGCTTGAAGTTCGAGTATTGGGTGTGAAAGCCCTGTGCAGGGCTTTAAATCCCTTGATAGGGCTTTAACAATCAACAGAACTGTTTTACTTATACACCGTTTTATTTTATTTCTTCATTTTCATATCTTTGTTACTTTAACAACATTTGCAGGGTCTATGGATACAATGGATGGGTTCATAGTACATTGCGATAGACATTGGATTGATGACGAGGTGATGGGTCCAATTTCCTTTGCATGTCATGACAACAAATATAGTAAATTGTTTGAAACAATATGTCACCGGATCGGGGTTAGTAATGACAGATTCCGGATAAGCTTAAGTTCAGAGCTTTTAACGCCGAAAGGGAGTTGTACATTATCCATTATGAGCGACAGTGATGTATTCTGTTTGCTTTCTCATAATCGATCCTTGTCCTTGTGGACTGAAATTAAGGTCGAAGTCGTAGAAAGATCTGTACCGGTGAAGCCAACTGAAAATGTTTTTCAAACTGTGATGAAGTCAAGAAATACAACAATCCAGTCATGTATACCTTCGGGCTTTAAACCCTATGGTATTTCCAAATCCCCAATGAGTACTCCATTTTTTCCGTCAGTGAGTGGTAGCAACCAACCGTTTGGGCCAGTGCCTTCCCCCGGATTTACATCGGCCGAGAAAGATCAGGGGACTCCAGCATCGACTACTAAGCATGCAGAGGTTAAGGTGGATGATTATGATAGTTCTAGCAGTGAGTCTAGCAGTGATGAGTCTAGCAGTGACGGGCAAGCGTCAACAGACTGTAGAGAAGTTCAAACAAATGGAGCACCTAAGAGTTCTACACCCTCTACGACGACACGGTGGACAATACCGGGGTCAGAACTATACTCAATTCAGCCCATTAGATCGAAAGAATTGTTTGAAGACAATGAGACTTTAGTGAAATATATAAAGGACAGATTTTCAAGGACAAGAAAACATTGAAAGGCGCTCTAGGGTTCAATGCATTGCAAAAGAGGTTTGATTACAGGGTTCGATGATCGAATCATACACGATTCGTCGCAATATGTAAAAAGAGAGATTGTCAATGGGTTTTTAGGGCAGGGAAATCGAGAAATGGGACGTACTGGAATGTTAAGTCCGTTGACTCTAAGCACACATGTGTTGATAATGGAAACTACAACGTAGATTTTCACCGTGTAAGTTCCCATGTAATAGGGCAATTGTTTGCAAGAAAGTTTGTTGATCCAGGACGCAACCTCCATCCTAAAGATATCCAGACTGACATGAAGGATAAGCACGGCATAAACCTCACCTACAACAAAGCTTACAGATCTAAGGACTGTGCTTTACATAGTGTTTTCGGTGATCCATGTGAGTCATTTAAGACGTTGCCCGCATACTTTCACATGTTGGAAAAATCTAATCCGGGGACAAAAACCAAGATTGCAACCGATAGGCAAAACCGGTTTAAATATGGATTCATGGCACTTGGGGCTTGTATAGATGGATTCAATACAGTAATTAGGCCGGTTATTGCCGTCGATGCTACCCACTTGAAGTCCAAGACCAGGGGAGTTTTGTTAGTTGCGGTATGCAAGGATGGTAATGAGATGATATACCCTTTGGCATTTGGGTTTGCCAATTCCGAGTGCTCAAAGTCATGGACATGGTTCTTGAAGCAACTTCACGACGTGATCTTGCATCCCGAACTTGTTCTGATAGTTTCGGATCGACACACGGGTATCTCTAATGGCATGAGAGCAATATTCCCCAATTCAGCACATGTGGTTTGTGCATACCACTTGGCCAACAATCTGAAACAACATTGTAGAAAGCGAGGTGACGTGATTTATCATTATTATCGTGCTGCATATGCGTACCGTGTTGAGAAATTCGACCGTGTAATGGCTGAGCTGAAATCCATCCATCCATCCTAAGGTTTATGATGAGCTCCTAGAGGTTGGGATACAGAAGTTTTCACGTGTCCATAGCCCTAGGAAGAGGTACCATATGATGACCACTAACATTGTAGAGTCAATGAATTCTTGTCTACTTGCGATCCGGAAGTTGCCTATCACATCTATTGCCGAATTTATCAGAGATTTGTTGCAACGTTGGTTCCACGACCGTCGAAGTAATGCAAGAGAAACACCCACATTCTTGACTAATGATGCGGACCAACACATCAAAGATAGGGTATTAGCATCGCAACGGTGTGAGATTCACCCCATTGACTATGATAGATTCAAGGTACAAGACCAATGGAATGAAGCAATTGTCGACTTGGAACAACGTTCATGCTCATGCCGTGAATGAGACCTAGATGAGCTACCGTGTATTCATGCCATGGCTGTTGCAACGTATGCTTACATAATGTTTATTTACATTTTAAATAACAACCATAATCTTCAATTTGTAATCGTGATTAATTTTTTTGTGTCTTTTGTATCAGGCTTAACAGTAAGCCCATAAACTCATTATGTTCCGATTTTTTCACAACCGGATGGCTGAAACAAGCGCACGCCATGGTTGTGAACCCTGTTCCAATACCTGAAGAGTGGGACATTGCTGATGATGTTCGTAATCGCGTTGTATTGCCTTGGAAAAAAAAGCGACTGACAGGAAGACCAAAGAAAAATTGGATGCCTTCTGTCGGGGAGAAACGAAAGCAACAATCGTGTGGGAATTGTGGGCAAAAGGGACACAATAAAAAAAGTTGCACGAACCCATCATGTAGCACAGGCAAACCAGCAAAAAAAGCACGTGCTTGTAGTGTGTGCAAGAAAGAAGGACATAACAAACTTACGTGCCCGGATAGGGATAACGCACCGGACCCCAGTTTGGCACCCCACCTCAGCTCGGATGACACTGACACAGACGATGAAGAAGTTGATTCGTAGGTATGGGTGACACTCATCCTTTCCTTCTATTTTATTTTTTTAAAATAAAAAATCTTTGATAGGCAGCAGTTGCTTACGCTTTTGTTGTTGCATGCACATACATCTGCACTGTAGGTTCAGATGCAGGAGTGCAAAAAAGTTGTGGTGGTGATGATGGTGTAGTATGTGTTGTAAGTTGCAGGGGATGTTGTTTCTCTGGTTGTTGCTGTGATGATGTTGTAGTGGTTCGTTTTAGGTGGTGTGGTGTAGTCATTGTAAGTTGCAGTTTACCTTGTTTAGTACCTTGTTTATGGTTTTTAAGTTTTTACAAGCAGGAACAGCCCAGCATGTGTTATTTACAGCTGTTTTTAACTTCTTGTGGTGATGATCTTGTATGGAATAATTGTTTTCAAGCCCTGGAATATTTGTTGTGGCTTGTTTGATTATTTTATTATTATGGAATAATTGTTGTTATTATGGAATAATTGTTGTTGAGGCCTTCGTGATACTGGTATTTATGTTATGTGTTTGTTTAAGTATATATTTCCGTTTAAGTATATATTTGTGTGTGGCTAGCATACACATACTGTTCTTCGTTGTTCTTCTTTGTTGTATATATTGTTGTATACTGTTCTTTGTAGTAATACTGCCATACAGGGCTTGAATGTATTTACATGTCACCATCCCTGGAATAATTTTTGAAGCACATGGCTTGAATTTATTTACATGTCAAGCCCTGGAATAATTTCTGAAGCCCAGGGCTTGAATTTATTTACATGTCAATCTCTGGAATAACTTCTGAAGGCCAGGGATTGAATTTATTTATTATATCCAAGGCCCTGGAAGAACATTGATTTGTTAAGGCCTGTATATTATTATTTAGCCCACCAGGAGGGGGGTCATGCAAGACATGCCATGTTTTTGTACACACTTGCACCAGGCGGGGGGGTCATACAAGACAAGCCCGTGTTTAGTTTTTTATATATGTCAAGGCCGGGCTGGAACAACATTGATTTGTTAAGGGCTGGATATTTTTATTTAGCCCAACAGAAGGTTGGTCATGACAATGTATTTTAATTAATAATATTTAGTTAAATGAAGTAGAGTAGTGGGGCAAGGGCAATGGTAAAAGTACATTTATTTAGAGAGTCTTGGGCTTCGGGAGTCCCCTTACCCGGTGTATTTTTAGTTTGAAAAAAGCATTCATTGCAATGGTTTGTGAAAAGGCATCCAGATGACCTTTCAATGGAAAAGGACGGTTGGGGCAATGACCATGGTGGCTTTTCATTTATTGGGACATTGGGGGGTTTTCATTCATTATAAATACCCTCCTTTGTTACATTTTGTTATCACTTCACTTATATTCTCTATTGTTTAGTATTTTTTTTTTTCACGGTACAATGGCAGAAAACAACACAAGGAATAATGTTGCAAATAATTTTCATGCAACAGACAGGCTGGAATCCATCTTCGAATGTCTGAGGCAACGGATTGCAAATCCAGAGAACACCATCGATGAAGAGCGTGCAAACGCTGGACGCCTGACTGAGGACAATGCAGTGTTGATGGGAAAAGTTAAAAGCCTGGAAGCAGAAATTATCAATTTACATGTGCAGATGGAGGCAAGAGATGATGAACTGAATGGGCTGTACATTCTTGTTGAAAAACTGCAGAAGAAAATGTTGGACTTCAATATTCCACCATCTCCCTAAAGAAATGCTTTATTTTGTTGTGTTCACAGTCTGATGTCTTTGCAAAATTTTATGTTTTTTATCATCGTGTTCACGTCTTTCTAAATATTTTATAATATATGAAATGAATATTATCATATTTCCCTTTCCTAAATCCCTGGCACAATATCTCAATCATCTAAAAAGAGTAATCTTTAATTCATATTCATAAAAAAGGCAAAGCAGATACCTTGAACAAACATAACACAAACAAGCATTCACATACATTTGCCCACTGTTACTCCGATTACAAAAACAACAATATACAATATAACCAGCATTACTGTTTTGGTTTGTACCGGTTCAGTGTAAAGAACCTTATCTTTTGTGGTACCAGAACTATGATTTGAAAGTGAAAGTTTTTCACGTTGAACCGCACGGATAGCTTCATATGCTTCATCCATCGTATTAAATCTCTGATAAGAGGCACCTTAAATCCATCAACTTGTTCATGACAATCAGGCCAAGAGTTGAACACACCAGTTTTCCTGCCTTTGAAAACAGCATACACCGATTTCTTTGCCATATCATACAAAACACTGAATATACGTGCAAAAAAAGAAGTAACTACCAAAGAGGAAATCCATATTAGATTATTTTTTTTTTATAATGACAAAACAACAAACAAAATGAAGACATTAAATCCTGCAGACAGACATTAAACAAAATGAAATAACAAAAACCAGTTAATTGGGCATAGAAGTCTTCCGACAGAAATCAAAGGTTGAAGCTTTACTACCTTGTAACCATATGATTTTTGTCGAAAACCTCCATGCCCACTGAACTCATTTTCGAACTAAGAACAAAAATTAACGAATAAAAAACGAAACAAAATGAAGATTAAGATTTGTAGAAGAAGACCTCTGGGCGTGGGGGCTCCTCGTCAGGATTGAAAGAAATCAATCAGATGCGTAAGATGTGTTCTTGCGTACGCGATAAAGATGAAAATATTATGAAGAAAAAGTAGAAGAGGAACCGACCATCTATATAGGGGAAAGACTGAAGTGGGATCTAGCTGTGGTCCACTTGCATTGGTTAGTGGGATCCAGCTGTGGTCCACAAATTTCGTTCCCCCCTTACCGTTGCATATTTTTTCAAGCCCAGAAATAATAAATGTGAAGCCCTGGAAAGGTATTAAAGCCCAAAATCACCGTACTGGCCTGACCTGGAATAACGTTTTGCTTTTTTTTTTTTTTTTAATTTTTGGACGATTTAGCAAATTTAACCGATTGTAGGAATTTGTTACACAACTTGTGGCAACACGTACAGTGTTTGACTTTCCACCAAAAATGTAATCTAATATGGGAAGCCTTAGTAAGTAAGACACTATGTATGTGCAAATGTCTGCACATCACCCATTACTTTACTAGGGTTATAAGTGTTACTATGCAATTTTAATAGATTTGGTCACGGTGTATTTTTTTGACCGTCGGATGCTCCCCCAAAGACTCTATGAAGATACCCACCTACATTGAATCCACTTTGGACCATCTCGATCGGGAAGAAAAACACGGGACCCACATCATCGGATGCATAAACAATAGACATTCAAGCCTTGGCTATTATTGTTCAAGACCAGTAATTACAAAAAAAAATAATAAAAAAAATAATGGGATCCAGCTGGACCATTAGAATGGGCTGAATGTGGAATTCCTGTCTGAAGCCCATTCCCATCCCTGTATTACGCCTAGAAGGCTATATATATAATTGGAGACCTAAAAGCCCACCCGTTTAATTACATATAACTCCAAGAATGAAGTGGGATCCAGTTGTGATCCACGAATTTCCTTACCCCCTACCATTGCATTTTTTTTTCAAGCCCAGAAACAATAAAGGTGAAGCCCTGGAAAGGTATTGAAGCCCAAAATCACCGTACTGAGCTGACCTGGAATAATGTTTTGCATTTAATTTAAAATTTTGGAAGATTTTAAAATTTTTTCCAATCGTACAGAATTTGTTACACAACATGTGGCAACAAGTAGAGTGTTTGACACAACCAAAAACGCAATCCATAATGTGGGAAGCCTTAGATTGACAGTATATGCAAATGTCACCCATTACTATACTAGGGTTATAAGTGTTACTATGCAATTTTTATGGATTTGGTCATGGTGTATTTTTGTTACCGTCCGATGCTCACCCAAAAACTCTATAAAGATACCCACCTACATTGAATCCACTTTGGACCATCTCGATCGGGAATAAAAACACGGGACCCACATCATCGAATGCATAAACAATAGACATTCAAGCCCTGTCTATTATTGTTCAAGCCCAGTAATAAATAAAAAAAATAATGGGATCCAGCTGGACCATTAGAATGGCTGAATGTGGGATCCAGCTGGACCATTAAAAAAATCCATGGTGTACATTCCAATCCCTGTGGTCCACTTGCATTGGTTAGTGGGATCCAGCTGTGGTCCACCAATTTCCTTACCCCCTACCATTGCAATTTTTTTCAAGCCCAGAAACAATTAAGGTGAAGCCCTGGAAATGAATTGAAGCCCAAAACCACTGTACTGAGCTGACTTCGTATGCAGTATGCTATATTTGTATGTATTCCATAATGGTTAGGAATGGATTATGGCTTTAAAAATAGAACAATTCATTTCATTGTCGTAAAGACATTAAAAAAGTGGCCTCCAAACGAAATATTCTGGGCTTCAACAAATCAATTACAACAAATCAATTATTTTCGTTTGCAGCAAACACATTAAAAAATACTCCAAGACCAAATATTCTGGGCTTCAGAACAAGTCATTTCATTTCATACGCCCTTACGGGGCCAAAGCAAAACAACCAAACAACACCATGGATTACATTATAGAGGCTTCCACCGGAAATAAAACTAGAAAATCTAAAAACAAACAAAGCTGATAAACATTCCAGCCACAACCCCAACATTCCCTCACAGAGGAAAAGGCCAACACCATGGATTTCATTATTAATGATAAACTTAACATCGCTCAACTGGGAAGACGAAGAAGATAACAAAGACAGAGCTATAAGAAATGTTAAAACGTCTCTATATATATAATTTCAGCATAATTGACCGCAGTCAATGATCATTACGGTCTTCGATGGCAAGCCGGAGCTGGAGCCGATCTGATCAATGGCCTTCAAGACGTCGAATCCTTCGACCATCTCACCGAAGACGACTTGCTTGCGATCGAGCCACTCGGTCTTAGTGGTACAAATGCAGAACTGGGACTCGTTGCCCAATGTGCTGGTTTTGGCCATTGACAATATACCGGGACCGATGTGCTTCTTCACGAAGTTCTCGTCGGTAAAACTAGGGCCGTATATCGATTCACCACCGGTTCCGTTTCCTTGAGTGATGTCTCCTCTATGGACCATGTACCCAGGTATCACACGGTGGAAGGTTGAACCCTTGTAGTGGAGTGGCTTCCCAACCGTGCCGATCCCCTTCTCTTCGGTACAAAGAGCCCGAAAGTTCTCCGCTGTGATAGGGGTACTGTCTGCGAAGAGCTCCATCACAATTCTACCCGCAGGGATGCCGTCAATGCTTAGGTCAAAGAACACTCTAGGGTTCCCCATAACAGTGTCTACGACAAATAGAGAGAAGGTGTAGTGGAAAGTGGAAGTGGAAATGATAGATGAAGAACAAAAGAGAGTATCGACAGAATGGGGACTCACGGTTTCCTTTAAATGGCAAATGCCCCCCCAAAGGTGGGGCCCCTTTTATGTACTTGGTTGGGTTGCCGTTCATCATCAACACATCATGTTTTGGGGTTGTAATGCAAAGGGCCCCCCCATGTACCTGAATTTTTTTTTGTAATGCAAAAAAAATAGAACACCCCAAAAACAACAAAACTCACGTCATTGTCATTCACACAATCGCTCAAATCTTTGGTTCTCTTCCTCTTCTTGGGTATGGGCATGGGATCAGTGTACAGGCTGTCCAAGTACTTTGACCGGCTACGGGCTCTTATGTTGTCATTATTCTTGTAACACACACTTGGGTCAGCCGCATTCATAAATATAACACTAAGATCAGGGTTTGGAAGAACCATGTTTACACATTCAATTAACATAACACTGAAGCTTCAAACAAAATGTTCTACCTTCAACTTGATAAATAAGCGGTTCAAATTCCTTTGAACCTTTAAATTCGATACATATACTTCTAAATTATTGGGCTACATATATGTTTTCAGATACATATACAAAATCATCCATATACAGGAGACAAACGTTCAATCATTTATGGGCTGGAAAGAAATGTTTAATTACAAGTCAAAATATCAGCTGAGCAAACATAAGACAAAGGTTCAATCATCCATATAGAAGTCAAACTGTTAATCGACACTGCCTAACAAAACCACGACAGAAACAGCTACCAACTTCACAGCTACCAACCGTAAAACAGAAACAGCTACCCCAACAAACATCTCAACACAGTTCACCGTTAACGAAAATTTCAAGAGCCATTGCTTGACGGATGGTGGGAATATCCTTCTGTCCAAAGATATCCATCCATGATGACAACGGGAACCCAAATAATATCAATTCTGCATATTTACACACAAAGGCACCACAACTGTAGCTGCAACAAGTGAAATTGCAATCATAAATATTTTTGTATCATAATAAAGAAGTAGAAGTAATAATGCAAATTTTACCCGTCATTTTGTTGGAGAATAACGGTTGGTTCGATGTTTTCAGCAGTGAATGGACTTGTGTGAGGAGGCATCTTCATATGCTCATAGTAATTTGCATGCTTAAGAATTGAGGGTAACAAATAGAGTAACCCTGAGATGTCTTTCAATCGGTAATTTTTTCCATTACGGGCGCAAAACGAGTCATACATTTTGACTTTCCCTTCTTTTAAAAAAACTTGACATAGTACCCAATGATCCCCGGTGTTGCAAGGAACCAACACCTGTGGAAAAAAAAAAAAACAAAGAGAGAACAAAGAACAAAACATAGGCAAATGACATTAAAAAGGCAAAAAAAACGAGGAAGAGAGGAATAAGAAAAAAACAAGGAACAAAGAAGAAAGAAGAAAAAAAGAAGAAAGAAGACAGAAGAACATACCTGGTACAAGAGCAGTAGCCAGCAGGTAGCAGAGCAGTAGAGAAAAAAAGAAGAAAGAAGACAGCAGCAACCAGCAAGTAGCAGAGGGGTAGAGAAAAATAAGAGTTAGTGACTTAGTGAAAACTAATAATAACTTAACAAAATTGTCACATTGCGTGTCACATACTTACCGACTCCATAGTCCACCACGGTTGAGGGTAAAGAAGGTCGGAACCTGACACATAATTTAGTGTATCATCGTCTGGTTGGAAAGATAGGGGATCGAATTCGGGGTATTCTTCCCAAATTGGGGCAGCTGGTGTAGTGGGTGTAAGATCCTTCTTCTTTTTTGTTTTCTTTTTTGTATTCTTTTTGACTTCTTTTTGCTCGAATCCGGCTGGGTTATTATTTTTTAAATGTTCAGATTCCAATAACTTCTTAACACCTTCCCACTTCAGTTTCAAATGAGCCTGTTTACAAAATAAAAAAACTTTCGTTCAGTTTAGGATTGCATCAGAAATGAATGTGAAGAAAAAACAATAGAAAAATGAACTTACGAAAAACTCTGTTGGGACCAATCCGATTTCCTGACGGTCGCTAACCTCTCCATTCGAACGCCGCCTCTTCCACAGAACGTCGAGGTAGCTGTCTATGTGCTACAAAGACATTTATATATAAACGTTAGGAAACTTATCTGTATTTGTGTAAACAAACGCATCACAATTTATCACTTACCAAGTTGGACAACCATTTTGTAGGTTTGACCAAATCGTTAAACTGTTCACGATTCATATCGATGGCTTGGCCAGTAAAGACACTGTGAGTTGGAAAAATTAAATTAAATATTTTGAACAAAAAAACACGTAAATAAAATATAAAATAAAAATAGAGGAGAATAGGAATGGACCATTACCGAGTATCATCCTTATTCTTCAGAAATGAGATGAATCGATCATAATTGTCATTCACACAATCGCTCAAATCTTTGGTTCTCTTCCTCTTCTTGGGTATGGGCATGGGATCTGTGTACAGGCTGTCCAAGTACTTTGACCGCCTATGGGCTCTTATGTTGTCATCATTCTTGTAACACACACTTGGGTCACCCGCATTCATAAATATAACACTAAGATCAGGGTTTGGAAGAACCACGTTCACACATGGTGAAGGGAAGTCATCCAAATTTATCGCGTGTTTAGCTGACCCATATGACTCACCAACAACATTATCCAACCCACCCTCCTTACCAACAACAATCCCTGTATCGTCCTTATCATCGGCCTTCTCCACCTCGGCCTTCTCAACCTCGGCCATCTCCACCTCGGCCTTCTCAACCTTGGCCACCTCCACCTCTTCGACAACCTCCTTGTTCAAGTCTTTCTCCAACTTTTCCCCATCAGCAAAATTGTGCAATGGTGACAAATTAGGACTGACCTATAGTCAGAAGAATATGTATAAAGAACTACACAATTGAATAATGTTTAATTACATAATAAGTTTTTGAATAGGCTTGAAAACCCTTATGTGTTATATTACTTACCATGTCGTCCACAAGTTTGTGTGAGCTTGCTCTTCTGTCGTCCAAATCTTTCTCCATTTTTTCTGGTGCAATCTTTCCAATTTCTTCACTTATCCAGGACTTCATCCTCTCCTCGCTTTCTTTTATTTTCTGTGTGACCAGCTGTGCAATAGATGTATACAATTCTGGTATTGTATACGGAACCGATGTCTTGATTTTTGACTGCAAATCCAATTCAAAAAAGAATTAATACATTACGCAAACTAACTTAGGATAGTAAAAGTTATGTATGTATATTACAAATCCTTACCTTGGGAGTTTCTACATCTCCTTCATCGAAGAGTCGTTTCTTAGATGACGGTTCATCTGACTTTCTAGATCCGATGAACCTTGTTGTTGTCTTGCTTTGGTGAATGGAAGCATCACCCTTTTCCATTGCATCTTGACGGTCCTCCGCATCACCATCATCGTGGTCCTCCCTTACCACATCTTGAAGCATCAAAGATTTGTAATAAGCACTTGACTTTTCATGATCTGACACCTTCCATGGGAACAAAGCCATCTACATGTAAAGTGCATAAAACATTGAGGTCATAAACCAAATAGTATGCATAAGATAACCAGCAACACAAGGGAGTTGATTTCAAGCACTAGCAATGTATTTCAAGCCCTGGTAAGGTATTTCAAGCCGTAGCAAGGTCTTTCAAGCCGTGGCAAGGTATTGCAAGCCCTAGCAAGGCATTTCAAGCCCCGCCTAAGGGATTTCATACCCTCATTTGGAAAAACCAACAACTGATATCAACTAACTACATACACTATAATATTCAAGCACCCCCCCCCCCCCCCCCCCCCCCCACCCCACCCCAATTCATAATAAGAAAGTGTAGCCCACAATCCATTATAATAAAGATTTAAGAACCAGGTTCATAGAGTAAAGTAGTATAACACAACACATAAGGGTTTTCAAGCCCTGGCAAGTTATTTCAAACCCTGGCAAGGGATTGAAATAACTGGCTAAGGGATTTCATACCTTCATTTGAAATAAGAAAGTGTAGCCTACAACCCCCTATGATAAAGATTTAAGAATGAGCTTCATAGAGTAATAAGTAGTAGTGGTATAACACATAAGGGTTTTCAAGCCCTGGCAAGGTATTTCATACCTTCATTTGGAAAAACCAACAACTGATCCACATTCATAATAAGAAGAAAGTCCACCAACCGTTCAACCCACTATAATAAAGATTTAAGAATGAACTTCAGCCAAGTTTTAAGAATCTAGTGTAGCATAGAAATCAGGCAAAATAGCCTAACATTTATATGGATTTCAAATTAACCAACCCATTCCTCTACACATGATCAATATACTTATTAATGTCCTGATTTGGACAAACCAACCAACCACTGATGTTAACTAGCTATTTTATATAGATAAACACAGAAAATGAAATACACATAGAAGTAAAATACATGTAGAAGTAAAATACACACCGTCGTACTGAAGAAAGATTCAACTTTTAAAACCCTTGTATTGAAATTCCAATTCTTAAATCTTGGGAACCCTGTACTTTTCCGTACGCCGAGTTTACCTTCCAAACGGCAAATCCGTTCAACGGCCCAAACCTAAACAATTAAAAAAATCTCATAAAGAAATTACAAATCTCATGAGTTTGATTTACACATGAATTCATTTGGCAACTATTACCTGAACTGCTAGTAGAAATCCATAAACGTGGAATGTGAAACACTTCGAATCATCATTGTTCTGCTGATTGTCCAACTCCGCCTGCTGATTGTCAGTTTTCTTCTTCTTCTTCTTCAGCTTCAGCTTCTTCTTCTTCTTTTCCTTATTCTCCTCTTCCTTCTTCTTCCTTTTCTTATTCTTGGGGCCCTCATTCTCTTCTTTCTTCTCGCCATTGCCTCTTAACTTTTCAATGTGTTTTTCGGCTAAACAACACAAGGTGACATCGAATATGTATGAGCCCCAAGGAAAACTATCAAATGCATCGATGTCCTAAACTAAAGACAACACCCAACTGGGTATGGTTGTCCGTGCTTCATCCATCCCAAAGAATTGGGACACCATTAATAGGTATCCCATCTTCAATGCGTCATCACCCTCTGAAGGCTCTGTGAGCCGGTTAAAGGTTGCCTCCAACAGTTCAATCGACGGGTTTTCATTTACAAAATAGCGTGTTAAAATAGATTCCTCACTGACTTCTTATTTTTCTTGGAACCCTTCGGGCAGTGTGCCCATGTTGAGGCCACTGCACAAGCAGAATTCCTCTCTCCCAAACCGAGCTTTCTTCTCCCCTAAACCAAACCACATTTCATCATCCTTTTCTTCTTCGGGACGAATGAGCTGTCTTTTCAAAAGATTGTAGATCAGCATCCCATGAACCCTTATGGGCTGTATCATATCCAAGTACTGCCCAAAGGGGCATTCTTTAAACCTATCTAACACGCCGCAACGTGTCAAGACCAACTTCAAATCTTGAAGAAATTTTTTTTTGTTGTGCGAGTTTATTCTCGCATGTACCCAGCTTTTGTGGTCTGGATACTGCCATTGTTTTTTGAAACGATCAGCCCCCATCTGGTTTACAAGAAAACAAAAAATCATTAATGCTAAGCATAACATAAAAAGGGATTTCAAGCCCTGTAATCAAATATCAAGCCCTGGCAAAGGATTTAAGGAACTGGATAAAGAATTTCAAGCCCTGGCAAAGGGATTTAAGGAACTGGATAAAGAATTTCAAGCCCTGTAGATGGATTTGAAGACCTGAACTGGAATTTCAAGCCCTGGAAAGGGATTTTAAGCTCTGATTTGGACAAAACAAACAATATAGCTTCTCACGGAGTCCCCACTGGGGTACTACGGGAATACGGGGATACAGTGATGTATGTCAACACAAAAATAATACATAAGCAAGCCCCAACCCCCAACACCACCAAAATCCACCAATTCCAAAATCCAACGCTTAACATAACATCACAAAAACGATATACAACAACACTACACTTCACAATCGCTCACAGGGCTTCAAATCCCTTTGTCAAGGATTAATATTCAGACAAATGGGGCCACATTGTTCAATTAAAAACTAAAAAAAATCCACAAGCCAAGCCAAGTCAAGAATAAACCACTGGTAACCCACCACAAGCCAAGTCACAAGCCAAGTCACCCAAGTAAAAAATCAAATCATCATCCATGCATAGTTACACACACAGATGCAAACAAAACAAATTAATGGGAGGTTAAAACACCAGAATGAAGAAGACAATGAGAAAACGAATGGATACCTTTACTTGCGAGTTGCGACAAAGGCGTTTTCTCTAACTCGAATGTGGAATGAAGATGACAAGGACAAAACGGCGGGCCCCGGTCTCGGTATTTGACTGTTCTTCTACTTGGTGTGTTCTTCTTCTTCTTCTTCTTCTTCTCTCTCGTTCGCCTCTTCTTCTACTCTCGTTCGCAACCTCTGCTCACTGAGATGGCTCTTCTACTGGGTTCTTCTCTCTCGTTCGCCTCTTCTCTCGTTCACAACTGCCGAGCTCCTTACTGAGATGGCTCTTCTACTGAGTTCTTCTCTCTCGTTCACCTCTTCCGGTCCTCTACTCTCGTCGTCGCAACCGCTGGGCTCTTAAAAGTGATTTTGAATTTCAATTTTAGGTTAGGGCAAATTGGTAATGATGCTTAATTGGGCTTGACTGTTTAGGGCCATTTCGGGATTTCCTCTTTTAAATGGTTTTAACTATTCAAATGCCCTTAAGGGTAGTCTTGGAATTTCATATGCCTAAGGGGACACAAATGCAAGAAAAACATACTGGAGACATTTTTGCTCTTTCAAACTTGAAAGTGGACATTTCCTTCCATTTCCCAAAATAATAATTCTAGAATCTCTAAAACCCTCATACTGCTCGCAAAGTCACCTTACCCTCTCGACGAAAATTTAAAAAACCCTAATTGAATTATGTATACATTGTATATCTATCTATCTATCTAATTAAGTTAAATATTCTTTTTTATAGTTGGAGTTGTTAGATTATAAATATATAGGTTGTAAGATCATCTCCAATACATATGCTAATGCCAATGCTAAATTTGGCACAAAAAAGAGTAAAATGTTATATTTGACACATCAATTTAGCATTGTGCTCCAATGCACAATTCTATTTAAAATGTTATTTTTATTAATTACAATTATAAAAGTAAACACTTACTATTAATGCATTCATTATTTCTTTTAATACTCCAATGTAAAGTTCTATTAATGCATTCATTATTTCATTTAAAAAATTTATATAAAGGTATTTTTGTAAGGACAATGCTTGGATACTGATTGGCTTTTGCCACGTTATTCCATTTATAAAGAATATAAGGAGATAAGTGTAAAAAACTAAGAGAAAAAAGCCACGTGGTAACACCCTATTGGTGGGGTCAACACCTTGGGTACTGAACTGACCAGTCAGTACCCAAGCAATTTCCTTTTTGTAATTAAAAAATGAGCATTTATTGCTGTGCCAAATTTAGCACTGCATTGGAGGATGGTTTTCGTACCCTGTGCTAAATTTTAGCATTGACACAATAATTTAGCACAGTATTGGAGATGCTATAATATGTGCATATTTTATCAAACATGAAAATCGATTTATGGCCCAAAAGGCCCATATAGTTTAAAAAATATATGTAAAATGTTTAATAGACCCAAAAGGCTCAACACCGCATAAAACCACATTAAACTAAATCGAATTAAACTAGCAAAATCATGTTCAAGTCAGATTGAGTCAACCTGTTTTCATGAGTCAATCTCATTTAAAAAAAAAAATGAAAATTTAGTATATGCGAGTCGGATACGGTTTTGGCCGAATACCAAATCTCGCCAACCTCTAGTGAACACAAGGAAAAGAAAAATGCAAAAGCAGTATGTGATCCACGAACACATGAGATTTAGATTTATTTGTCTATCGAACAAGTTAAGGGGAAATAGAGATGGAACACCTTTGAGCAAACGAGGTTGGAAAAAACTTTACTGAAAATTTTAATAAGATAATAGTGTAGATCATAAGATCTAAGACAATTAAAAAATTATTGGGTCATTGTGAATAAAAGTGGCAACTTTGTAATTCATTGGTAAGAGGAGAGGGTGAGAGACTAGATAGTAATATAGTATAAACAAATTATTTATTATTATAATTTATATTGTTAACTTAAAAATCATAATAGAAACATCAAGAAATTTCAAAATTTCCCAGGAAGGGTTTGAAGCATGCATTCAGGTTTGATGAATTGTTTGGAGATGTTACAGCAATAGGTTCTAGTGCTTAGGCACTGATTTTCTCCAATACAATGTTTTTTTTTGGTTGTTGTTGCTGTTGTTGTATTTTATAGCATAAAAGAATTAAAATGTATTACATAATACAATACATGTGTTTGACCAGACAAATTGTATTGTATTAAATAATGTCAACGGTGCTTCTTAAACTGTACCCGAGTCAAACTGAACCGAACCGAAAAACCGAAAAACCGAAAAACCGAAAAAGGGTGTTTGATTCGGTTCATATAATCAATTTGGTTCAAACCGGTTTAAGTTTTAAAACCTGAATTAAGTTCAGTTAGGTTCGGTTTTGGATATCCAAAACCGAATCGAACCGGCGAACCGTACTAAAAAAAAAACTGTTAACCGGAAAAATAGGTAATTAATTCAAGGAAGAGATTTTCCCATTAAAGAGACTCATCACTCCCTAGTACCCACCGCGGAAACATCCCCGATCGCTCTAAAGCGTCTAATGAGAAGAAAGGCCCGGTCCATCACGTATCGCGCCTCCCCCTAGGCACACCGGGTCTAAGCACGGCTCATCAAGGAATCGGGCTCCCTCAAGAACGCCTATTAAGAAGGGGGACCTGGTTCCCCTAGAGCACCTAATAAGAGGAAAGACATGGTTCAATAGAGGACCCGTTCCCAACCAGTAACCTGGCCAGGAGCCATCATAAGCAGTGCCTACCTATTCATGCATAATCCACTTCTACAACTAGAACAGCCCCATAGAGAAGAATTCCTTGGAACACTCTAGCAACCCCCCGCTCCAAAGGGCTGACGTCGGTCATAGTAACCAACAGGCCACAACCCTTCCAAGAGCTGACGTCAGCCCTCATCCTATCTCACATGGGATAAAGAAGGGATTGGAAACAACCTGCAAAGCTTCAGCACCAGCCCATTAATGTGACGCAGCAAGCACAATTGGGGGAAGATAAGCAGCCTACGGTCGAGATCATTTGCTGGCCACATTGCATCAACGGTTGAACCTCACTCAATCTCAGCCCTAGCTGGAGGTTAACTATCTCATGCATGAAAGGGGATACTGTGTTTCCCCAACAAAATATTCACAGGAACCCAGTAAGCATGAAGAAGGAAATGGTGGAGGAGGGTGCCTGACAGTGTCAGCGCTAGCGGGACAGGCGCTGACACTGTCCCCCACCAGGCCAGATTTTGATAACGACTTTCCACTGTTGCAATGACCCCATCCAACCAATCAAAACCCTTGGAAACACCACATGTTCGCCATATCAGCCCTACAGAGACGCCTATATGGACCTAATGCCTAGGTGGAGCGATCAAGGCCCTCCAAGGCGTGTGGCCACCACGGCCCTACTCAGAATGAGGGGCTAGGATTAACCCGGCCAACTTCACCCTAGAGACTAGGGCTCCCACCTACCAAAAACCAAGGCCCCAACGAATGAGGAGCCCGATGGCACGATCCTAACCCTCAATTCTTTACTACCGTGATCATTGGTAGGAGGGAACGGTGAAGAAGGATTCCCGCCTAAATGAGCTACTCCCACCTACCCCCTACTAGAGACACTATAAATACCCCTGCATTCCGAGAATAAGGGGTTGGCACTTGAATACCTAGACATCTACTTGGCTACTACCTCGCCTAACCCAAGCTCCTATGTGTGATCTACTTGGCTACTACCTCGCCTAACACAAGCTCCTATGTGTGATCTACTTGGCTACTGCCCCGCCTAATTCAAGCTCTATTACGTTACTTCACCTAGCGATAGTTACTCTTAGGTCAAACTCCCATACATGATAATGTACTTGGCAGTCATACTCTTTCCTTTTGTTGTAATAGCTCGCTGTAGCAGGCGAAGCGGTTCGTAATGTATCCCATCGTTAAATAATAAAAAGCCTTCTCATTTACTGTGGTAAGCTACCCCTGTCACACTCCACAAACACACTATCTCGACCTCATTCCCTCTAGCAGGACCGGTCCTATTGCATTTGTATCGGTCCCTGGCGACACGATCAAGGGCCCCCTTCGGTATCTACCCCGGGAGGAGAGAAGCCACCCCCTAGCCGGTCTGGACCAGTCACGGTGCACCTGTACGTCGTGGTCCAGGTTGTCCCGGGAAACTCCCGATGGATTTTTCAGGATAACAAAAACCCCATCTCTTTCTCCTCACTTGCTTATCTAGCTAGCTAACAAAACCTGGAATTTGGAAATTGGTATTTTTTTTATTTTTTTTTTTCAAAACAAAAATTTAAAAGATGGGATTTATATAGCTTGCATATAAGTTTGTAAATTCATATTTCTGACTCATTAAATTTACTCCTCCTCTCTGTCAAAAAACTTTGTTTTTTTTTTTTTTCACCAATATATCAAACACTTTGTTACTTTTCAGTTGCTCTAATTTTCGATACTCGAAAGTATAAAGTTTGATTAATTTGCTTAAATCAAATTTATTGCCTTGATTCTAACCTTTAAAGGCGAAACCAGTCCAATCTTTTTTTTTTCTTTTTCGATACAATATTTTAAGAGTTTCTTAACTATGATGTTATAGAATCAATACTCGTTTGTCTCGAATTTAAGGCTCAATAAATAAAGAAATTAAAGGTCCTTTATAGAATTCAAAGATTTTTGAATATGAGAAATGAGAGAGGTGACTCTGAAAGCTTTAACATAAGAATAGTAGTGTTATCTTTCACGGTCCAGGCTGAGACAAGCATAACTACAAACGAATGACAATTTAATTTGTTCTATAATCACAAGTGCAATAATAATGATGTTTTCGGTTTCAGTTTTTTGTGGTCTATGCGCAGGGGCGGACCCACGTGGAGATCAGGTGGGGCCCGTGCCCTATCTCATATTTATTTATTAAGAACAATTAACAAGAAGTTGTAGTTAGTATGGCGGGTAGTGGATCTTAAATTTAGACTTAGGGTGCTGGTTCGAGTCCAGTAATAGGAACCTCTTTAATTCAATTTTATGTTCTAATTTTTTTATGTGCCTTTTTTAATTCAATTTTATCTTTTTATCTTTTATGTCTTGTTTTTTTTTTATCATCTTTTCCAATTCATTTTCTCTATTATATCATTGTCAATTTCTTAACTACCATTACTTTGCGTTTACGTAATTCAATTTTATTTTATATTAAATTATATATTATTATTTTTGATTTTTATTATTTCCAATAGTTTTAATTTGATATAACTTACATGCTCAATCAATAAACCCTAAAATCTCAGATTTTACTTTTTTAGATTAAAATAGTCAACATATTACTGTGATTCATTTTATTTTATCCTTAGTATTTTTCTTTATTTTATAATTTTAATTTATTTAAAATTAATAAATCAATAATTTACCAATAATTTGAAGAATAAAAAAAATTAAAAAAACATGTATAGTAATAGTTATTAATAAATAAATTTAAATTGAATTCATTATAAATGCAAAACAAAATTTCTTATTATAAATTTAGATCGTAATTTATTCTTTTAATTTTTTTTTCATTATTTATGTTGTTTTTCTTGTTATTATTTATTTGTTAATATTTTTTTTCTTGATTTTATTTTCTTTTGAATGTAAGATTATTTAATTTATTTGAGTAAGTATTCTATTAATTTTATTTTATCTAAAAAAAAAACTATTTTACTATGATCTTAATTTTCAGTAGATTTTCCATATAATTGTGATTTTCATGGATTTAAGTGCCCTACCTGATCAAAATTCCTAGGATCCGCCATTGCCTACGTGCCACTGTTTTTGTTGGGAATGTTTCCCTTGGTTTTAGTGCTTTTCTAGTTTTTGTTACTTTTCATTTTATTCTTTTTATTATTATATGGATGGATACTGTCTAGAAGGTTTTCAGCATACGATTGATTGTGATGCTTTTTTCTCTCTAGGTCAGTCCAATTTTACAAAAAAAAAAATCATTATTATTTTTAATATTAATTAAATACAATTTTGTACTATACAATATTTTACCAAACATTTGTGTTATTTAATATACAGTCTAATATAATATATCCCCAAATATATGGTTGTACCGACAATAATACAATACGGTAGAGTCTATTACAATTCAATACAGTAGAATACAGTGTACCAAACGAGCCCTAAGTGTAAACAAACTAACGACATGTTCATAAAAAAATAAAATAAAATAAAATAAAAAATAAAAATAAAAAACAGCATGGTTGTTTTGTGTATTTGTTAAGATGTTGGTTGGCATCTGTGTATTTTCGAAATGATACAAACCTACTTAAAATGATCTTACGTAAAAGGACCTTTAGGTAATAAATTAATAAATATATCTTATCCGGTAAATTACTAAAGTGTCCATATCAGTATAGTAATTCTATCTATCGGTGAAAACAAGGATTTGGATCATCTACTGATCTGATCTTTTTCCTGATCTTTTTAAAACATGTGATTGGTTGTTGTTAAAGTAGTTGTGGAAACCAATCACATGTTAACCATACATTCATTGCATTGCTTATGTGTCATAAGATTAGGTGAGGCCAGGAAAAAGATCAGATCAGTGGAGGATCCAAATTTGAAAACTGATATACATAGGGCCAGTTTGGTATTGTTTTTGAGAAGTTAAAATCAGCTTATTTTATAATATTAACGTAAAATGATGTTTGATAAAACTTTCAAAAGTGATTAATTGATAATCTGACAACTTGTTACAGTGATTTTGAGAAGTAGGTAGGGGGTTATTTTTTTAAAGTGATTATGGAATAATCTATTTCAGCATTTAATGAATATTTTAAAGTATCATTATTAATCCTTATGAAATCAAATTAAAATCATTTATATACCTTATTTCATCATAAAATTAAAGATTCTAATTAAATATTGATTTGATTTATAAAATCTTTTAAAAATATTTTTATTATTCTTATGGATTTTTTTTTTCTAATTTAAATATTTTACTATTGATTTAATATATATAATTAATGAAAATAATAATAATAATAAGGTTTTAAAATTATGTCTATTTTAGTCGTTGTAACTAATTTCAGCGCTTTTGAAATAAAATTATCAAACGTACATATATTGCTTTTGAGCTGTACAGTAGTTTTAAAAGTATAATTAACTAAACATCTGCTGATTAATTTCACAACTGATTATTTCTCTAGCACAACTATCATTGATTATTATAAAAGTTACATCAATACCAAACTAGCCCATAGTCTTTTTCGCCTCAATGAACACTAATTTTACATTATAAAGTTAGTTTATCCGCCATTAGTCCTCAACATTTTATTTTGAACGAATTACACCCATCTCCCCTGAGGTTTTCTAAATTACAGATGAAAACAACTTTATCATTAACTAACACTCACCTCCCCTCCCGTTAGTCAATGTCCATTACATTTAGCCTTTGACCTTGTCAGACCGTGTAAAAGTCCAAAATACCCCTAGGTATGTCTATTTACTTTTATAACCCCAGAAAAAGACAAAAACTAAAAAAAAAAATCATATTACAAATAAAATAAAATAAAAAGAAATTTATTTAAAAAATAAGATTAATTGAAAATTAATAATGTTTTTTAAATTAAATAAGATTTATAAAAAAATTTATGAGTAAAGATTCAAATTAAAAAAACAATTTTTTTTTTACCACCCAACCCAATCACCAACAGCTTCACAACCAAACCCAACCACCGCATATTCGAAACCAAACCCAACACCATCCACCATAGCCACCATCAGATTCAATAACCAAAACCACCAAAATCTAGAACCACCATCCCACGATCTCGTCGGCGGCCCACCCAAACCACCAAAATCCAGAAACCACCACCATCCCATAACCCAATAACAGCCAAATATGTCAAAATAAAGAAAATGGAGACGAGAAAGAGAAAAGGAAAGAAAACGATCGGTGGCGAGAAGAGATCGATCAAGCACCGATCTACTCATTTGGAAGGAGATCGAGTGCCGATATTCGCGTCCAGGAGGAGATCGAGCGCCGATCTTCTTGTTTGGATGACGATTGGCGCTTGTAGAGGTGGTGGTTGGAGTGATTTGGTGGGTTAGGGTGGCGGCTAGGGTTTGGTGTATGAGTGGTGGTGGGTAGGGTTTGGCTAGGAGATGGTGGTGGAGAAGAAGAAGAAGAAGAAGAAGAAGATGGTGATTGGTGCAGAAGAAGGAAAGATCTGTTTTAATGAAAGAAAAAAAAAAAGGAAAGTTAATTTCCCAAATCCCAACCACACATTAATTTCGTTTTTTTAAAATAAAAAATGTATCTATTTTAAATGAAAAAAAATGGTGGTGTTGGTCTGGGTTTCATTGGTGTGAGCCGGCGGTGTTTTGGTGATTATGGGTTTGATGAATTTGATGATGTTTGTTAAAGAAAAAGAGAGATGATGATGATTTTTAGGGTTCAAAGGGAGAGAAGAGAAGAGTTTTTTTAAACAAAGATTGAAAGGGAGGTTGGTATAATCAATAATATTAGTACCCTTGTTGCAACGTTGTTGTTGCTGATCAATGCAGTTCATCTTCCTGCTACAACCAAAACACAGTTGGTGTAATTAGTTCTTCTTTTTTTTAATTTATATTTTTAATATTCTTTTCTAATTTGGGTTTGGATAAAATGATGACCGGAAGAAGATGATTGGGGTTTGGATAAAATTTGGAAGAAGATGATGATGATTAGGGTTTGGATAAAATTTGGGTTTTAAGATGATGAAGATGATTGGAAGAAGATGATTAGGGTTTGGATAAAATTTGGGTTTTAAATATTTTGCCTTGGTATAATTTTTTATTTTATTTTTTGTATATCAATATATTTTATTTTTTATTTTCCTTTTGTATCAATATTTTTTTCTTTTTTAATCTGACGTGTACAGTATATAAGTTATGAAATGATGAAATTACCCTTCCTCACAAGGTCAACAGTTAGATTAGACGGACGTTGACTGACAGGAGGGGAGGTGAGTGTTAGTCAATGATAAAGTCGTTTTCATCTGTAATTTAGCAAACCTCAGGGGAGGTGGGTGTAATTCGTTCTTTTATTTTTCTTAATTGGTGACCCATAAATCTCGTACATGAACTCTTGTTTTTGTGTGTGGGTTGGTAGATATATCTTGAGTGATGCTAGGAGTGTCCAAACTTATATCTAAATGAAGTGACGTATGAGTTGTAATCAATACATTATTTACCGGATCATGACTATCATCCATAATCTACATAGCATGTATAACTCATACTATATATAATTTTGAATAATAAAAAAATAGGTAATTACCTTGGTGGCCATCAACTTTTGCTACCACTATCAAAATGGCCACAAAATAGGGAAATTGATGGAAAATGACTATTTTTTGGCAAACATTGTTACACTAATGGCCATTCCATCCAATTCCATCCAATGAATGACATTTTGGTAAATAAAGGGATGACATTAATTTATTTTAGATTTTTTTGGAAATCTATTTTTTCTTTTGTTTTTTGAAACAAATAATTATATTTAGTGTGTATATACGTATAACATATCTCAAACATATATATATATATATATATATATATATAGATAATACATATATATGCTTATACATAAATTCTATTATCAGTTCGAACTGACAAAAGTTATATCAGTTCCTTGCATGTGGGCCACTGGATTTAAATACTTTGACTTGGCTGTATGCACTTGTCAGTCAAAGTATTTAAATCCAATGGCCCACATACAAGGAACTGATATAACTTTTCTCAGTTCGAACTGATAATAGAAAGACTGTATATATATATATATATATATATATATATATATATATATATATATATATATATATGTGTGTGTGTGTGTGTGTGTGTGTGTGTGTGTGTATTTCTTTTTTGAGAAGATTAAGGCTACAAAATCTAAAAATCCTAAAAAATATATTTGAGATAAGTTGAAAAGAAATATATATATATATATTCTTTTTCTTTTTTGAGAAGATTAAGGCTATAAAATCAAAAATTATAAAAAACATATTTGAGATAAGTTGAAAAGAAATATATATATATATATATATATATATATATATATATATATATATATATATATATATATATATATATTCTTTTTCTTTTTTGAGAAGATTAAGGCTATAAAATCAAAAATTATAAAAAACATATTTGAGATAAGTTGAAAAGATATATATATATATATACGGATTTTCTATTATCAGTTCGAACTGACAATAAATATATCAGGACGAATACTGTGGACCACTAGATTTACATACTTTGACTCAAAGTGTATGCACTTGTCAAAACTTCTTCATAATCTGTGGTTCACATTCTTCGTCCTGATATATTTATTGTCAGTTCGAACTGATAATAGAAAGACTCTATATATATATATATATATATATATATATATATATATATATATATCCTTTTTTGAAAAGATTAAGGTTACAAAATCTAAAAATTCTAAAAAATATATTTGAGATAAGTTGAAAAGAAATATATATGTTTGAGAAATGCTATATGTATATGTACAAGAAATGCTATATGTATATGTACACACTAAATATAATTATTTGTTTCAAAAAACAAAAGAAAAAATTGATTTCCAAAAAATATCTAAAATAAATTAATGTCATCCTCATATTTACCAAAATGCCACTTATTGGATGGAAATGTATGGAATGACCATTAATGTAACAATGTTTGCCAAAAATGGCCACTTTCCATCCATTTCCCTATCTAGTGGTTATTTTGATAGTGATGGCATAAGTTGATGGCCACCGAGGTAATTATCCCATAAAAAAATTGTATAATCTAGTATAACACTATATATATCTTATATGGGCCCAATCTGGTCAACCATATCTGTGTCCGTGTTTTTGACGTTATTACAACTCGAGAGATGGTGGATTGGTGAGGCATTTCCACCAACAATTGTCTTTAGAAACATCATTTTCTTGCGTTACTCTTTATGCTTTGACTACTCATGGCATTTTCCACCGGGTTCAAAAATTAAATGGCACTCTTTAGAGTTGGCTTTTCAAGACTCTCACTGTTTTAATAACTTATGTTTAAAATGTACCAATTATGGTGAACGGACAAAAATGTCCCCAAAAGTACTTCCACGTCAGCTATTTTGAAAACTTATGTTTCATTTTTAGTTTTTTACTTTTCATTTCACAGAAAGAGTAGAGAGAGAAGTCACGGGACGGTTCAGAGCATCCAAGCAATCGAATTTCGACAGTAGACGACAACGATTTTTGTCCGAGTTCCATTTCGATTTTGATTTCTGTCAAAAAACAAGATATCTAACTTCAACAATTTGATTTTGAAAACCAATTTGATTGTGTTTTGTTGGGTTATACATTTGTTTTGTACTTTTGAATTGTTAGATCTTGTTTCTAGGGTTTTTAGTTTTAGACATGGTTTCTAGAGTTAGATTGGGGAAGACAATGAACAGTAAACATGTTAGTAAAAATCTCATAACGCTTATACAAAAGTCTCAGAACGCTTATACAAAAGTCTCGAACAATGTTACAAAAGTCTCGAAACTCTTATACAAAAGTCTCGGACAGTGTTACAAAAGTCTCGGATAGTGTTACAATAGTCTCAGAGACTTTTGTCCGAGACTTTTGTAATGCGTTTCAAGACTTTCGGAAAGCATACAAAAGTCTTGGAAAGCATTCAAAAGTCTCGGATAAAAATATCGAGCAGAAGTCTCGGAAGGTTTATGAAAAATCTTAGAAAGCATACAAAAGTCTCGAAAAGCATTAGAAAGTCTCAGAAACTAACCTAAGTCTCGAAAACTAAGTTACTGTTCATTGTCTTCCCCCGAGTGCGTCAACGTAGCGCCACTAAACTAATCCAATAAAGATGCATTGATAATGTTATGAAGCTGGTTTTGTTTTTTAGTTTGAGTTGAGAATAACTATATAGAGCTTTAACTTCCATGTTAGAGAGAGAAAGTAGATCTCAGACAAAGAGAAAAGTTAAAATAAAAAAGATAATAAAAAAATGTATAAAGTAAGGGCATTTTTGGAAATCACTTACTTTGGTGCCTTTTAAACATAAGTTATTAAAGTAGTGATAGTCTTGAAACATCAGTTCAAAAAAGTGACAAAACCCTCTATTTCCACCTTTCCACCACCACAAACCACAAACAGCATATCCACAGGCCCTTTTTGTATGTATTATGTATACATCACCATTCACCACTATCATATATATATATATATATATAGATTTTCTATTATCAGTTCGAACTGACAATAAATATATTAGGATGAAGAATGTGGACCACTAGATTTATATACTTTGATTTAAAGTGTATGCACTTATCAAAACTTCTCCATAATCTGTGGTCCACATTTTTCAACCTGATATATTTATTGTCAGTTCGAACTGATAATAGAAAGACTGATATAGAGTGTTTTGTTGTGCCTTTTCAGACTTACCAAATCGTATTCAAAGGCCTTGCATATATGTTCAATAATGCATCAATGATCTTGACTACCCGATATCAATTTGGCATCTACTATTTACTCATATAATTTGCCCTTATATCAATTTGGTATCCACAAATTATAAGATCTTGTCTGAATGGTCCCAATAAATAGTAGGAAATCGAATTTTATTATTAAAAAAATCATAAAATAATAAATAAAAAAACTTTTATGTCTTCAATAATTGCAAGGGGCACTATTGTATTAAAATAAGAGTAATGTTAGGATGTCAAAAATCATGATAAAATAATGTGGTATGAGATTACGTGGTAAGTGATGTAATTTTGACCTTTCACATACTACATCATTTTGACATGACTTTTGACGATTTTTATTTTTATTTTTTTTTCTTTACAAGCTCTTGAACGTGCAGGGAGTTATTTATGAAGTTTTACTTACTTTTATATTTGTTATCAACTTATCACCATGAAGAGCAGCACTTCCATTGTTGTTTCTATTTGATTTATTTATTATATTCTAATGTATTTTCATGTGTTATCTTGTTACCATTAAGCAAGTTGATCTTACAAATAATTCAAATTTTAATTTATTAAACAGTACGAATTAAAATCTAAGGTTCCAGTTGTTATTTATAATTTCTTTTGTAATAAAAGTGATCATTCAATTTTGACTAACACTGGATCGGTGTTAACTTTAACAAAAAGAATGAAATGTCCATTTTTTATTTAATTAAATAAATATAAAATTAATAAAAAATGAAAAATTAAATAGTTTGATAAAAATAAAAATTTAAAATATTAATAGACTAATTTGATGGATATCACACCACCATCAAATTAGATCTCCTCCGTCAAATGGAGGAGAATATAGTAGATGCTTCTATGCTACTCCTCTAGGAACGTAAATGAGTTTATGCGAACTCGTCGACGCTTACGAAGGAGAACGCTATTCCATGAGCGGAGGAGCATATAGCTCTAAGGTGCGACGATCGTCGCACCATAGAATCTATCCGCTCACAATCCACGAAAGAAGGGTTCTCATATGATCGAGTATTGAACCTGGACGCCAGGATGATCCTCAACATGAGATTTCATAATCTCCTCCTGTTCGGCGAGCAAGTAGGGACCTTTGGACGCATTTACAACCATTTCAGCCAAGTATGATAAAGATCTAGAAGAATTTGAAACCAAAAAAATAGTCATCTTGGTATTGAACCGTTAGAGGAGAGACCGCTAGTGCCAAGAAACCAAAAGTCTCATGAAAGATTCTGTTATCCTGAAAATTCATCGGGGGCTTTCCCGGGATAACCTGGACTGCGGTGTACGGGGTGCACCGCAGCTGGTCCGGACCAGGTAGGGTGGATCTCCCTTTCCCCGATGCAGGGGGGTCGAGGGAAGCCCTGGGTCCGGTTACCAGGGACCGATACTATGCAGTAGGACCGGTCCTACACAATGGAACAGAGGTTGAGGTAGCGTGCTAGTATGTGTGGTGCGACTAGTACATCTTTGTAGGGGTAAAAAGATGGGCCTTTTATTACTTCACAATGGAGTACATCATACGTCAATTTGTATACAGCATCCGGCTATTACAAAGGGCTTACTAGCGGGATGGGAATATAGCATGTAAGAGTTCAATCTAGGCAATGAAGTGGCTCGATAGGTTGCATATGGGAGCTTTGTCTAGGCGAGGTAGTAGCCAAGTAGAACGCACACACATAGAAGCTTTGACTAGGCGGGGTAGTAGCCAAGTATAACGTACACACATAGGAGCTTTGACTAGGTGAGGTAGTAGCCAAGTAGAACGTACACACATAGGAGTTTTGACTAGGCGGGGTAGTAGCCAAATAGAACGTACACACATAGGAGCTTTGACTAGGCGGAGTAGTAGCCAAGTAGAATGTACACACATAGGAGCTTTGACTAGGCGGGGTAGTAGCCAAGTAGAACGCACACACATAGGAGCTTTCTAGGCCAAGTGAGATGTTTTTGTTTTTAAGGGCCAACCCTCTTCTCTATGGGATGTAGGGGCATTTATAGTGTCTCTGGTAGGGGAGGGTAGGTGGAGGTTGTCTGTTTAGGTGGGAATCCCCGGTTGAATCTCCACCATCCCCTCCTATCCACAATGGCGGTCCCAAGGAATCAAGGGTCAGGATTGCACCCTCCCGGCTTTGCCTTGGCGGGAGCATTAGTTTTGGTAGGTGAGGGCCCTAGTTCCCAGGGCGCAATTGGTGGGACTGATCCCAGCCACTAATTTAGGGTGGAATCGGGGTTACCACACGCCTTGGAGGGTTCCGATCGCTCCACCTAGGCCTTTGGTCCATATCATCGCTTCTGTAGGGCTGAGGTGGTGAAAAGGTGGCGTTTCCACGAGTTTTGATTGGTCGCAAGGGGTCTTCGTGGCGGTGGAAAGTCGTTATCAAGGTTCTGGCCTGGCAGGGGACAGTGTCAGCGCCTGTCCCGCTGCACCATGTCAGGCGCTTTCTTCCACCATTTCCTTCTTCATGCTTGCTGCGTTTCTGTAAGTATTTTGCTGAGGAAACCAGCATCCTCTTGCATGTAAGGGATAGTTGACCTTCAATTAAGGCTGAGATGGACCGTCATCCAACCGTTGACGTAGCGTGGCTAGTAGGCGATCTCGACCGTCGGCTGCTATCTTTCCTCCATCATGCTTACTGCTTCTTATTAATGGGTCGATAGTGGTACTTTACATGTGCTTCAGGCTCCTTCTTTTATCCCATGTGAGCTGGAGGCAAGGGCTGGCTTCAGCCCTTACGAAGCAGGAGGCGCTAGGGAGCTCCAAGGGGATCATCTAAAGAGGACCGCTCAAGTCGTAGGAGGGCACTGTGAGGGGTGAGGTAATGATCACTGTGGCAGGGCTGGCTATTGGAGTGGATCTGCTACTGGAAGAAGCGGTCCTTCTTATCGGGCGATGGATGTGAGCCGAATCTCGGGTGGACAGTAGCTTTAGAGGCGGGCTCCCCACTAGGTCAGGTACCCTTTCTTCACAAGCACTCTTGTGGGAGGGAGGCCGGTCTAGGGTCGAGCAATGCTTAATCCTAGCGTGCCTGTGAGTAGGCGCGGTTAAAAGAGGGTCGGGCCCTTATTCCTAACAAGCGGGTTGGTCTGACTAGGAATGCCGTCACGGTAGGCAATGAAACGGTCAGGTCCTTCAGTGGGAAAAGCTCTTCCTTGAGTTAATTGTCTAAATTTTTGGGTAACAGAAGTCCCTCCTGCCTTAAATGTTCTTAATATTGCTGAACGTTAGAGGCGGGGTACCTGGTCGCATGAAGGGTTTTTCCCGCTTGGCTTTTCCTGTTTTCCACCCCTTGAATTTGTTGGAATTCATTTCTAGGGCCAACGCCTGCGGCATTAAATGCGGGAATAATGGCTCTAGGTATTAGGTGCGTTTCTTGGGGCGTGGCGTGGCGTGGCGTCATCGACGGGACATTTTACTGCGCGAAGCTCCACGTGGCGTTCGTGGGGTGGTGGACCTGTCGCGTCTGCTTTTTCCCGAGCTGCCCTAGCCGTTGGATCCATTGGTGGGTTAAGATATTTTGGTTTGAAATTGAAACCGCCACCTTCTTCTCACTTAAAAGACAGCTTGACCGGAGCCTCTTCATTTTCTCCATTGCGCCAGTTTTTTTTTCTTTTTACTCCTTCTACTTCCTTGTTCACTACTACTATCTGACAATGGCGTTTGAAGATTCAAACGCGGAGAGGGACTATGGCTATGGCGATGAGGAGAGCTCTCCCGAGAAGTCGGGGCTCTCCCACAAGAGGCAAAGGGCTGGTGGTGATTCTGCCGTCGGGGGAAGCAGGGGACGTCCTCAACCTCGCCGTTCGGGGTGACATTCCTCCATTAGGACGGGGTTTGCTAACACCCCCTCTTCTCCAGTGCAGGTCTCCGATGAGGGAGATGGGGAGAGTCAATGGGCTCTTTTCAGTGACGGGGACTGAGACGTGGAGCAGGTGGACATGGAGGAGCTGGGCCACCGCGTACTAGTGGAGGGAGGTGGCGCGGCTGGGGTTTTTGAGTGCGTTCCCCCCTCGGCCTGTACTGCGGCTGATCTATCTCGCTTGAGACGCGACTTCAACATCCCTTCCGATATAGAACTCTCCATGCCCACCGGGGATTATGATGCTTATGCTCCTCCTCCTGGTCACATTCCCATACATGTGGCTGCATTCGAAAAAGGAATTCGCCTTCCCCTCCATCCCACGCTTAGGCGGGCCCTTTGTGCTTTTGGATTAGCACCTATGCAACTAGTGCCTGGCTTTTAGAGGAATTTGGTAGGCTTCCTTGTGCTATGGCGGGAGGCTGCTAGCTCTCATCCTAACTTAGGGGACCCAAGGTATAGAGAGCTTCGCTCCGTCTTCCAACTGTCGCCCTTGACCTAGCAGCCCGCTGGCCAGTATTATCTTTGCTACGTGAATGCCATTGATTTCGTGGTACCTGGTACCCGGAGGAAGGATCCCTGGTGGAAGACGGAATGGATCATGGTTAAAGGCAACTGGGGCGCTTCTGTACGCTATGGTCGTTGAGAACATACAGTCCCTACCTCTTTCGGGTCACGGCCAGAGTGGGCGAAGGAGGAGGACGATGCTGCAGTCATGAGTTTTTTTGGCTTCGATCAAACATGCGGGTTACCAGCATGCTGGGATGGAGGGCTATGCTTGGGAGCATGCTAGGGTGGAACGCTCCCTCCTGGCGATAGATGCAATCCCAGGTGATTTATTCTTCGTCCCTTTTTTCTCTTTTATTTTTTCTAGATACCGGGGAGAGGCTGGTGTGGATTCTAATGGATACTTCATGGGTAGTTTCCTTTGCAGGCGTTCAATAGGAGGAGGCCCCTCTCAGTGATTCAGGCGTGGCACAGCCAAGGTTGGGTTCTCCCCCTGGTGGGGAGGCTACTTCGCGCACCCCCCCTCAAGTAAGCGATACTGATGAAGGTGAAAAAGGAGAAAGGGGTCGCTTCAAGCTTGGTCTCCCCTCAACCGCTAAAGATGCTCTCCCCTACTTCGAGGCTTGAAGAACTCGAGGCGCGCTTGGGTCAGAGTCGCGGTCTATCCAGTTCTCCCGCTTCTAACCTTCCTCCGGTGGTTCCTTCAGGTTCTTCTACCTCCACCCCATCACGGTCTTCTATGCCCGTCCCTCTTCAAACAAAGGAAAGGGGGTGGCAATTTCGGAGAAGGCAGCACCGGTCCCTCCTAGAGTAAAGAAGGGCCCATCCTCTGGTTCTGACAACATCCTTCGCGCCTTCCGAGAGTCGTGTTCCCAAGTGGATTCCTCCCAGCTTGCTGTACTTCCTGTCAGTGAACTCTCCTCCAAGGGTTCCGTGGTCGCGGCTGAGGTAACTTTATCCGCTCCTTTGTTTAAAAAAAAAAAAAATTTGATTTGGGTGGCCATGCTGAGTGTCAGGCCTGCACATTTTATGGCCTCTTTCCCTTTTTTTTGTAGGCGTTTTGCTATATCTTGGCTCTGGGGGAGCAGGCTGTTTCGCTTAAAGAGGAGCACCGCATAGCAGATGAGGGCCGTGTTAGAGCGGATAAGCTCAGGATTGAAGTGGAGAGGACTATCATTCGTCTGGTGAGGGAGAAAAAGGAGCTGGACGTGAAGACCGCACAGGCGAAGAAGGACCTCGAACAGGTGCAAAAGGAGCTGGAGGCTAAAGTTACCCGGTCCACCAGTCGGGCTCTGGAGCGGAACGAGTTAAAGGGAGAGCTTGTTACGGCGGAGAACCGGGCTGTGGCTGCAATCGCAACGGCTGTGGAGGTGGAAGCGGGAGCTGACAAATCTTTCGGGGATGGTTATTTCCTTGCTCAACTACATGTGGCCCAGCACGCTCCTCCTGATTTTAACCTTCATAAAATTCACGGCTGGAGCAAGGAAGAGATCATGGCGGGTGCTGATGGAGCTGGAGGCTGGCGGGTGCTGATGGAGCTGGAGGCTGGCGTGCGACCAATCTGCTCCTTGAATAGCTTATTGACCAGCCTCTGGTAAGTGGCTCCGGCATTCTTAAGCCCAAAAGGCATCATCTTGTAGCAGTACAAACCTTGGTTTGTAATGAAGCTGGTCTTCTCTTGGTCTGAGGGGTGCATGGTGATCTAATTATAACCGGAGAAGGCGTCCATGAAACTCAAGGTCTTATTGCCCGCAGTCGAGTCAACAAGCTGATCAATCTTGGGGATGGGGAAGCTGTCCTTTGGGCAGGCGCGATTTAGGTCAGTGTAGTCTACACACATTCGCCACTTCCCATTGGTCTTCGGGACCATGACCACGTTAGCGATCCACTCTGGGTACCGCGCTTCTCTGATGAATCCGGCGTAGAGGAGCTTGTCCACTTCTTCTTGTACTGCTGTGTTTCTGTTCGGGTTGAAGTACCTCATCTTCTGCTTCACCGGTTTGAAGGTAGGATCCATATTGAGTCGGTGTGCTGCAAGGTTAGGGGGGATGCCAGGCATCTCCTCATGGGACCAGGCGAATACATCATTGTAGTCCCGGAGTACTTTTTGTAGCATAGCCTTTTGCTCCGGAGCTAAGGTGGATCCTATCTTCACTGTCTTGGCAGGGTTTTCTTCCCTTACCACGACCTCCTCCAATTCTTCAGCCGATCCTCTTCTCTCTTCCTCCGGCATCTCTTTCTCGAATGTATCTTCTTCAACATCCAGCTGTCCCGTCTCGTTTCCCAGGTGCTCTCCTCCTGCGCTACGTAGATCCGCACTAACCATGAGGCCTGCTTCTTGCAGGATGCCTTTCGCGTCCGATTCCCCCTGATCTCTATCTATTGTGATCAGGGAGCATTGTTTGATTAGCGCAAAGGGGTTTGATGATACGGCGTAGCATCTCCGCGCCATCTGTTGGTCCCCTCTCAAGATTCCAACCTCTTCCCCTACCGGGAGCTTCAAGACATTGTGATAGATTGACAGGACTCCCCTAATCTTTGAGAGGAAGGGTCGTCCCAGAATCATGTTGTAGGCGCTTGAAATGTCCACTACCACGAACTCGATCATGTTGTTAACCTGTCAAGGTGCTTCTCCTATGGCTACCGGGAGTATTATGGAACCCGCTGGCATCAAGGAGTCCCCGGTGAAACCATAGAGGGGGGTGGTGCAACTGTAAAAGCACGGTTGGCGGAGTTGGCAGCGATCCAGCGTCTCCTTGAAGATGATATCTACGCTACTCCCAGTGTTGATCATGACCCGGGCCACCCGGTTATTTGCCACCTGGACGGTGACCACCATTGGATCATCATGGGGCTAGACCATGTTGTAGGCGTCGTCCTCAGTGAATATGATTTGAGCCGAGCTAGGATGAGGCGAAGCGTCCCTGCTAACTTTCAGTACCTGGCCCCCCGTATCGTGCCGAGGAATCTTCCTGGGGTGGTTCTTTCTGGAGTTATTGGATGTACCAGCGAGGGTGGGGCCTCCGCTGATAGTGTTGATGATCTGGATTTGTTCCATCAGGTCTCTTCCTTGGTCCTTTCTCCGTTCTTCTGGCTCCTTCATCTCTCTCTGAACCTGCTTCCCCGTCTCAATCCCATCCCTTACTTGTTGGAGGAATTCCACCAGCAGGCCACCTCTCACTAGGTTCTCGATTTGGTTCGCAAGCTGTAGCACTCCGAAGTGTTGTGTCCTATGTCCCTGTGGAAATTGCAATATTTGTATTAGTTCCTCCTATTTGCTGGGAGCTTCATGGGGTCGGGCTTCTTCAGGAGCCCCTTATCCCGGATTGCTAGGTAGATTGCTTCCCTCAGGGCATTGAGCGAGGTATAGTTGGTGTATTCTTCTTTTTCTGATTGGGTGATTCTAGCAACCTCTCTTACAAGCGATGGCGTCCTTCGAATCTTCCTCGGTGGGGATATCCTCCTGAAAGGGCGCAGCCTGCTAGGGGGTAGCGGAGGTAAACGGTAGGTGGACCGGTTTGGAGGATTATCTCTGAACTTGGGGACAGGCTCCTTTTTCTTTCTTTGGTTACTGGGGTCCTCTTTTTGTCGCTTGAGTTGGCATGACTCGTCATGCTCTATCTTGATGCGGTATTGCTCATCTAACTGCACTTGCTCCAGAGCTCGGCTATATGCCTCCTGATAAGTTTCGGGCTTATCTTTGCTGAAGGAACGCCATAATTTCCCCACCCAGAGGTTTTTCTTGAAGTTGGTGAGAGTTTCCTTCTCGGCGAACACCCCCATTTGAATGACTTCCTTGTGGAGGCGCTCCACATAGGATTTGAGCTTCTCCCCACGTTCCTGGACTATGTATTGCAGCAGGATGGGGTCTTTAGGAGGTGGCTTGACACCCTGGAACTGGGCACAGAAGTCCCTTGACAGCTTAGTGAATGAGTTGACACTCCCCGCGGGGAGTTTTATGAACCATGTCTTGGCGAAATCCGTGAGAGTGCAGGGGAACATTCGGCACATGGCCTTCCGGGAGGCATTTTGCACCTCCATCTGCTGCATGAAAGACTCTAGGTGACTCAAGGGATCCTCCACGCCTGAATATACCTTTTCGGGCATTTTAAACTTTGGAGGGAGGGTAGCATGTCGAACTTCCCTTGATAACGGGGCATTCATCTCTCCGAGGGGATCCTTCTTCATCCCCTTGTACTTGACCTTGTCCTTCTCCAGCTCCGCTAGGTGCTTTGCCATCTTCTTCATTTGCTCTTCCATGCAGTCTCGACCTCTTTCCCTGGATTGGGCTTCAGCTCCCTTCTCTCTGGCGGCGGTCCCGGAGGCGGCTGATGCTTCATGATGGGCCTCCTTGCCTCGCCTGGGTGGGCTCCGGTTCCTACTACGGTTGTGTGTAGCCTCGGTCTTGCTCCCGGTGCCAGATATCTCCTTTGCTCCCGTCGTGGCAGGGTGAGCTGGGCAGCCTATTGGAGGTGGTAAGGCTCGGGGAGCGCCTACTTCCGATTGGGCTTTCCGTGGTACCGGTGCTACCGCTCGAGGTATAGTCCCGGTGGGTCCCAACCGATCGAAGACAGCTTTAGCGGGAGCCAATCTGTCAAAAACACTGGCCTGGTTGCTAGGTCCTGCCTCACCATGGTGCGAGCCCAGCAGCTCTTGTCGCAGTCCCTCTAGGAAGTTGGTGACGTGGCGGTTGAAGGCACTTGGCGGATGCGGTCTGGGAGAGGGAAGTGCTTCGACTGCAACAGCATTGGCTTGGACATGCCCCTCCATCCGTGGTAGCAGGCCTTGGGTTAGGGTTCCTTCGGAGGATTCAGCTCCGTAGGTAGCGAGGTAGGAGCGAGGCCTAGATGGGTCGGCCTGATTTGTGGATGATCTCAACCTCATGTTTGCTAGAATGACTAGAATGCTTTGATGGTAGGAGAAAGACACACTGCGTGTGAGTTCCCCACAGACGGCGCCAGACTGTTATCTTGAAAATCCGTCGGGGTTTTTCCCGGGATAACTTGGACCACGATGTACGAGGTGCACTGCAGTTGGTCCGGACCGGGTAGGGTGGATCCCCCTCTCCCCGATGTAAGGGGGTAGAGGGAAGCCCTGGGTCCGGTTACCAGGGACCGATACTATGCAGTAGGATCGGTCCTACACGATGGAACAGAGGTTAAGGTAGTGTGCTAGTATGTGTGGTGCGACTAGTACATCTTTGTAGGGGTAAAAAGGTGGGCCTTTTATTACTTAACAATGGAGTACATCATACGTCAATTCGTATACAGCATCCGGCTATTACAAAGGGCTTACTAGCGGGATGGGAATATAGCATGTAAGAGTTTAATCTAGGCAATGAACTGGCTTGATAGGTTGCACATGGGAGCTTTGTCTAGGCGAGGTAGTAGCCAAGTAGAACACATACACATAGGAGCTTTGACTAGGCAGGGTAGTAGCCAAGTAAAATGCACACACATAGGAGCTTTGACTAGGCGGGGTAGTAGCCAAGTAGAACGCACACACATAGGAGCTTTCTAGGCCAAGTGAGATGTTTTTGTTTTTAAGGGCCAACCCCCTCCTCTGTGGGATGTAGGGGCATTTATAGTGTCTCTGGTAGGGGAGGGTAGGTGGAGGTCGTCTGTTTAGGCGAGAATCCCCGGTTGAATCTCCACCGTCCCCTTTTATCCACAATGGCGGTCCCAAGGAATCAAGGGTCAGGATTGCACCCTCCCGGCTTTGCCTTGGCGGGAGCATCAGTTTTGGTAGGTGAGGGCCCTAGTTCCCAGGGCGCAATTGGTGGGACTGATCCCAGCCACTAATTTAGGGCGGAATCGGGGTTACCACAAGCCTTGAAGGGTTCAGATCGCTCCACCTAGGCCTTTGGTCCATATCAGCACTTCTGTAGGGCTGAGGTGGTGAAAAGGTGGAGTTTCCACGAGTTTTGATTGGTCGCAAGGGGTCTTCGTGGCGATGGAAAGTCGTTATCAAGGTTCTAGCCTGGCAGGGGACAGTGTCAGCGCCTGTCCCATTGCACCCTGTCAGGCGCTTTCTTCCACCATTTCCTTCTTCATGCTTGCTGCGTTTCTGCAAGTATTTTGCTGAGGAAACCAGCATCCGCTTGCATGTAAGGGATAATTAACCTTCAATTTGGGCTGAGATGGACCGTCATCCAGCCGTTGACGTAGTGTGGCTAGCAGATGATCTCGATCGTCGGCTGCTGTCTTTCCTCCATCATGCTTACTGCTTCTTATTAATGGGTCGACAGTGGTGCTTTACAGGTGCTTCAGGCTCCTTCTTTTATCCCATGTGAGCTGGAGGCAAGGGCTGGCGTCAGCCCTTTCGGAGCAGGAGGCGCTAGGGAGCTCTAAAGGGATCATCTAAGGAGGACCGCTCAAGTCGTAGGAGGGCACTGTGAGGGGTGAGGTAATGATCACTGTGGCGGGGCTGGCTATTGGAGTGGATCCGCTACTGGAAGAAGCGGTCCTTCTTATCGAGCGATGGATGGGAGCCGGATCTCGGGTGGACAGTAGCTTTGGAGGCGGGCTCCCCACTGGGTCAAGTACCCTTTCTACACAAGCACTCTTGTGGGAGGGAGGCCGGTCCAGGGTCAAGCAATGCTTAATCCTAGCGTGCCTGTGAGTAGGTGCGGTTAAAAGAGGGTCGGACCCTTATTCCTAACAAACGGGTTAGTCTGACTAGGAATGCCGTCGCGGTAGGCAATGAAGCGGTCAGGTCCTTCAGTGGGAAAAGCTCTTCCTTGAGTTAATTGCCTAAATTTTCGGTTAATAGATTCCAAAACCTCTCATTTCGACATACATTAAAAGATTAACAAAAGAAAATTTCTTCAAAAACTTAGTATAGGAAAGATCCATGGTTAAAGAAAAAAAAACTCACCAGAAAACAACCTGAGTATTCGTCACCTGGCAGTCAAAACACGGCTCCAAGGTCGACAAACGAGAGTTCTTTCTTTAGAGAGAGAGAGGGTTTTTTATTTTTATTTTTATTTTTATTTATTTTTATTTTTAAGAGAAGGTGAACGTAGAGAAGAGAAGGGAAAAACAGACCAGTATTTACGCTGTGTTTGGTTGGGAGGAGAAATGGAGGGAGAGATCTAATCCATTGTTTGGTTGGAGGGATGAGAGAGAGGGAGGGAGGGAGGGAGGGAGGGGAGGAGAGAAGGGAGAGCAAATCCACTTGGGCCCACCATTTTGTATCCCTCATGTGATGGGCAGATGAGAGGAGGGAGAGAAGATTGGAGGAAAATTACTACTATGCCCTCCAATTTTATAATACCCTCCAATTTTTTTTAAGGGTAATATAGTAATTTTACAAATTAAATACCAATCCATCCATCCAACCCTCCTTTCAATACCAAACAACATGGAGGATTGATGTTATCCTCTCCCTCCCTCCTACTCTCTCTCCCTCTTAATCCATCCATCCCTCATATTCTCCCTCCCTCCCTCCCTCCTACCAAACATAGGCTTATAGATGGGGAAGAAGAACCCCCATCCGTTAGATCTCGGGCAAGGAATCCAATGGCTCTGAAAATCTCAGAAATCGTGGCTATCGTTACCATGGCGGTTGAGGCGTACGGAAAATCAAACAGCTAGTCGCTCAGCGTTTGACACATGGATTTGGGGCAGTGTAACCATCAAATCAATTAACACGTGCTAGTTTGAGTGTGAGAAAAGCAACCATTCCCACCACGTTTCTAAAGAGACTCCAGTCTTTCCAAATGAGAAGTCTCCGGCCGAAGGGTATCACTCGGGCAACTGTTGGCAACACACGGATAATTCAGTCAACTAGAAAGGTGGAATGTCAGAAATTCAAAGTTTCGGGTAAGTACGAGTCTTCCCTAATAAAACTTTACTCATTAGACAAGACTGGGGACTAGATGTTATACCCGAAATTTAGGCCTACTACCACATGGTCCAGATATCTAATGGATCCAAGAGCAAGAGCCGAGATCAGCCCATTCAACCGTCCTCTCCTAAAGCCTACGCCCCCGGGTCAGATCCAAACGCAAGCCAGCCCAAGAAGTCCCACTTGAGAAGAAAGATACCACTAAGTGTATCTACTCGGGCAAGCGGTACATTGAACCAAGCCTCTGTTTCATCCATCGAAGGCCGAGTTTTCCATCTGACAACACAGAAGGCCGAAAGTGGGCTTACGTGTCACTTAGATAGCGGTGCAACAATATCAAAGTATGCACGTGTCAGCCAAGCATTCGCTAGATTGCGAGGCATGTGTTAGCTGAAGCCTGAAAGATTCAGCCGCCTAAGCTACCCTCTGGTGTTAACCGAAGTACTTGAGTTTGCACACTCAGACACGCCCTCATCGAGTATAAATATTAGTCCCGAACTAATTTGTAGAGAGAGGTTTTTTGGTAACGCTTTCAGTCTTACCTTTTCTTTAGATCTGTATCTCTATATTTGGTAACGAAATCCGAAGCTCATTAAAATTAGACTATCTTCAATTCATTTCCATTTATAAACTAGTCAAACGGTCCTTATTAAGTCTTCTATGGACCAAAAAATCAAACATAACCTAAGACATACAGTTAGAGGCAAAGAATTTCGAAGCAAAACGCGCGTTTCGTTGCAGAGATACAAAACGGATGTGAAAGTCCCTGTTTCAGAGTGACCTCTGCACTCAACAAGAACCTTTTTGCTGAAGTCAATTAACCGAAATGAGATTCCGATTTCCCAATAAACTCCCTGCATTCTCTCACTATTTACAGCCCGACCATCATCATCAATGACTTCAATTTGTGAAGAGGGCTCAAGCAACGTCTCGAGAGTGTGCATCTTTCAGTAGCGGCAGTGCTACTAATAATTCTCAAGGTCTTTGAGGCTACTTACTGTACTTTCTGTTTGGTTGCCGAGAAAATTGAGGCAAAAATGAATTTTCTCTGCTGTTTCGTTTATAAGCATTGTTTGGTTACCGTAAATCCGTAATGGCAGTATTTTTGTGCCTTTAGAAGCAAAATAAGTTGTTATTGAAGAAACTTGTGAGCGTGAATGACTCAATCTAGTTTAGCAAGACAAGTACTTTTTGTGATAATGAAGTAAAATCCTCAACTTAAATTGTTAATTGAATTGCTGTTGAAGAGCAGTCCAAGTTGATTGATATGTCTTCTGTGAGCAAGTCTTAAGAAAAATATCTGATATATATATTTAATATTGAAGAATTTGTATTTCTAAATTGTAGCAAGTCTTATCTTTAGAGCTAGTTTATAGGAGTGAACGTGTAGGCCAATTCTTCTTATTGTATATGTACACCGTTTGACATCAATGAAATTCATTCAGCAGAATTATATTATTTTCATGGTATCAGAGCAGAGTTAAAATCCTGACTCAATCCTTGCTGCACTTTGATTTCTCGTGTAGTTTCTTTTCATTCTTTTCGCTGCAATGACCAACGATCAAACACCTCTAGACAAAACTCCTTCCGCATCTGGCACATCCGCCTCTGGCACATCCAAGCCAGAAATTTCAATTTCGACCTCCTCTACAAATTCATTAAAAACAGATCTCTCTAACCCCTTTTTCACTCATCATTCAGATTATCCAGGTTTGGTATTGGTTTCCAAGCCTTTGAATGGAGACAACTATTCAGTATGGAAAAGGGCTATAACAATGGCTTTGAATTCAAAAAATAAGTTAGGTTTTGTCAATGGCAGAATCTTGGCTCCTTCAGAAGAAACCGATCCCAATGGTTATGCAACTTGGTCGCGTTGCAATGATATGGTCCACTCATGGATCATCAATACTCTCAGTCCAGAAATCTCAGATAGTGTAATCTACTATGCTACGGCATATGAAGTTTGGGAAGATCTCCGTGAACGATTCTCTCAAAGTAATGCGCCACGTATCTTTGAAATTCAGCGAGATATCGCCTATCATAAACAGGAACAGCTCTCAGTTTCCACTTATTACACAAAGCTGAAAGGTTTGTGGGATGAATTGGCTTCTTACAGTGATGCAACAAATGGGGTGCAACATGATCAACAGAAATTGATGCAGTTTTTAATGGGCTTGAACGAATCCTACAGTACTGTTCGTGGGCAAATTCTCTTGATGAACCCACTTCCTTCTGTCCGACAAGCATACTCGGCTGTTTCTCAGGAAGAAAAACAAAGGCTCCTTGCTTCACACACCAATCCGGACTTGAGTGAGAGTGCAGCCATGGCTGTAAGAAACAGCGGTAGACCACATCAGTTTGCAGCAGCAGGAAAGATGGAGCGATCGGATCGTCCTTATCATGTTCCACAGGAGAACCGACGGTATGATCAAGACAAGCGGCGAACAGGTTCGTTTCGAGGTAGACCACAGTGCACCCATTATGGAGATATGGGACACTACATCGAAAAATGCTACCAATTGCATGGTTATCCATAAGGCCATCCAAAGGCCAAACAAAACTCAAATTCAAATCGCTTCAAGAATGGTCCTGCAGCAAATCATGTCTCTGAAGGGTTCACTAAAGATGAAGAAAAACCACCAGTGATGACCGTGATTTCAGAGGCACAATTACAGCAACTCTTGTCTCTTTTAAACGACAAAAATGTGGCTACTAGTTCACAAGCTCATGCCGCCATATCAAAGCCAGGTTTGTCTAAAGTTGTTTCCTGCAATTGGATAATTGACAGCGGGGCGACGGACCACATCTCTTCATCTCCTAAATTATTCTTACATAAGAATAAAAAATGTTCGTTATCTCCAGTGCTATTACCAAGCGGAGAAAAGGCTAATATTGTTGCAAAGGGATCATTGCCTCTAAATTCCATATATTGCTTACGTGATGTGTTGTGTGTGCCTACATTCAAAGTGGATTTATTATCGGTTAGCCGTCTAACAAGAAATTTGAACTGTTCAGTGACTTTTTTTCCATATTGGTGTGTTTTGCAGGATCTGGCTACGAGGAGGACGATTGGTTTGGGTAAGCAGCGTGATGGTTTGTATTACTTGGTGGCATTAGCACAACAAAAATACATACATAGCCCACCTTCTAACTCAAAACCACATACTTCACCGGTCTGCAACCTCACCACAACATCCACCGACATTTGGCATAACCGATTAGGGCATTTATCTTCCTCTCGTTTTGGTTTTATTGCTAAGAATTTTTTGCATATTTCAATTCAAAACAATAATGAATGTCATGTTTGTCCAATGGCTAAACAATGTCGTTTGCCTTTTAGTTATAGTTCAATTTCTTCTGTAAGAGCTTTTGACATTATTCACTGTGATATTTGGGGACGTTATAAGCATCCTTCAATTTCTGGTGCTCATTATTTTCTTACCATAGTGGATGATTATACTCGTTTCACTTGAATTTTTTTAATGCGACACAAAGATGAAGCACAATCAATTTTAAAACATTTTTTTAGCTATGTTTTCATTCAATTCACATCTCGCATTAAAAATTTTCGTAGTGATAATGGTGGTGAATTCCTTTCACTCCGAACTTTTTTCAATGAAAATGGTGTTATTTTTCAACATTCTTGCGTTTACATGCCCCAACAAAATGGGGTTGTGGAACGCAAACATCGTCACATTTTACAAGTGGCCCGCGCTTTAAAATTTCATGCTCATCTTCCTTCCCAATTTTGGGGGGAGTGTGTTCTTACTGCTGTACTCATCATTAATCGATTACCTACACTAGTCATTTCCTTCAAAACTCCTTTTGAGCGTCTATACTCGAAACCTCCACCTTTTCATCATCTTCGTGTTTTTGGATGTTTAGCTTTTGCTACCAATGTTCACACTACGCACAAATTTGATTCTCGTGCAGTGGCTTGTATTTTTATAGGTTATCCTGTTGGGCAAAAAGCTTACAAATTGTATAACTTGTCAACAAAAAAAGTTTTCACAAGTAGGGATGTTATTTTTCATGAAACTGTTTTTCCATATGAGATGAAGAAATTTGCCAACCCACATGATTCAACACAACAACCCATCCCTTCTTTGGTCCATTCCCACGGCCCAATTCCCTTTCCAGTCCATGACCCAACCCCATCCCTTGACCACACTTCTCCCGCACCTAACCTCACAGCCACTTCCTTACCTTCCAAATCCCCTGCGCCAGATCCCATCGACATCTCTCCTACACCACCGGCACCACCGGCACCACCAGAAAATCTCATACACCTTCCGCCCTCTACCGGTCACTCTGGTCTCCAAACATCACCATTTTCGGTGAGTATTTCACCATCTCCGGTGGATATTTCACCACCCGATCTGCCTTCCACCTTGCCTGCATCCGAGCCTCTTCATCGTTCCGACTGTCCTCATAACCCCCCGATGAAATTGCAGGATTATGTATGCTCTCACATCACGCACGCTTGCTATACCCGATCCGATTCCTTGCTTCCAGGTCCAACTAAAGGTACACGTTTTCCCTTGGCTAATTTTGTTTCGTATCATCGCTACAAGCCTGCCCATCATTCTTTCATTGCTCAGATCAGTCAGGTTGCAGAGCCACGGTCCTATTTCGATGCCGCTGTTCATCCTGAATGGCAGGAGGCGATGCGCTCTGAATTACAAGCTCTTCAAGCCAATGGTACCTGGACTCTCACATCTCTTCCGGTAGGGAAAACCCCGATAGGTTGTCGATGGGTTTACAAGGTTAAACACCGCTCCGATAGGTCAATTGAGAAATACAAAGCGAGGTTGGTTGCTAAAGGATTCACACAGTTGGAAGGTGTCGATTATCAGGATACGTTCTCTCCCACTGCCAAAATCGTCACAGTCCGTTGTCTCCTTGCCTTGGCCGCAGCTCGAGGGTGGTCACTTCATCAATTGGACGTCAATAACGCCTTCCTCCACGGCGACCTTCATGAGGAAATTTACATGTCTCCGCCGCCAGGGCTTCAGAGACAGGGGGAGGAAAACTTGGTGTGTCGACTCCATAAGTCATTGTATGGCTTGAAGCAAGCATCTCAGCAGTGGTTCTCAAAGTTCTCAGAAGCTATTCAAGCTGCAGGTTATGTTCAATCTCGAGCTGACTATTCGTTATTCACCAAAATACAAGGCAAGTCATTCACTGCACTCTTGATATATGTTGATGATAATTTGATTACTGGAAATGATTCTGTGAGTATTGCTGCAATTAAAAAATTCCTGCATAGTCAATTTCGTCTTAAGGATCTTGGTGATTTGAAATTTTTCCTTGGCATTGAGGTATCTTCTTCTAAAAATGGGATTTTTATTTCTCAACGCAAGTATGCTTTAGAAATTATTGAGGATGCAGGATTATTAGGTGCGGCACCTATTGATACTCCTATGGAGCGAGGTTTGAAGTAAGCTGATAATAGTGATTTACTCAAAGATCCGGGTCGTTAGTTGATTGGTAGATTGATATATCTTACTGTCTCGAGGCCGGATATCACATATTCTATACATGTATTAAGCAGGTTTATGCATCAGCCTCGTAAGCTTCATATGGAGGCAGCACTCCGTGTTGTGCGTTATCTTAAGAACGCACCTGGACAAGGTTTGTTTTTCTCCTCAAACAGTGATTTCAGGCTGCGAGCTTATTGTGATTTAGATTGGGCAGGTTGTCCGATCACTAGACGGTCTACAACAGGTTACTGTGTCTTCCTTGGCTCCTCATTGGTCTCATGGAGATCGAAATGTCAGAAAACAGTGTCACTCTCTTCAGCTGAAGCAGAGTATCGTGCTATGACAGGTGCTTGTTGTGAATTAACTTGGTTGAAACATCTTCTCAGTGATTTGGGAGTGTTGCTTCGTGAACCTGCATTGTTATACTGCGACAACAAAGCTGTATTGCATATTGTAGCAAACCCAGTCTTTCATGAGCGGACTAGACACATTGAAATGGATTGTCATTACATCCGAGATAAGATTCAAGATGAATCCATTGTTACACGGTTTGTGGGTTCTGCACATCAATTGGCAGATGTCTTGACTAAAGCTTTGGGAAAAGAAATCTTTGTAACTATGATTCGCAAGTTGGGAGTACAGGACATCCACTCTCCAACTTGAGGGGGAGTGTTAAGAAAAATATCTGATATATATATTTAATATTGAAGATATACTCTGTATATAATAGCTTTCCTTTTGTATTTCTAAATTGTAGGAAGTCTTATCTTTAGAGCTAGTTTATAGGAGTAAACGTGTAGGCCAATTCTTCTTATTGTTTATGTACACCGTTTGACATTAATGAAATTCATTCAGCAGAATTATATTATTTTCAGCAAGCTCAATGTTGAAGAGTTATGGATGGAAATTATTTGGAGTAATTTTCTGTGTCTGTGTTTAGTTTTAGATTTACTGGAGAAAAAAAAATTAGATTTTTTGTACTATCAAGTCACTTAGCAAAGTGGTGGTGCAGGTAATACATTTCTGGTCCCTGGTGCCACAGTGGCTACTTTACTCATCCTCGGTGCTCTTCATGCTTGTCGGCAAAGGTACATAACTGATTTATGTGTCTAGAATTTGCAATGCTAAGTGTAGTGGTGGATATGTCCTATAATTATCGACCTGAATCATTTTAGGAGTTTTTGCTGTTATAGATTTTGTTTAAATATTCTGCATTTTTGGTGATAGGTTGAAGAGGCATGAGAGAAAAGCATTGAATTTGAGTTCAAACCTGATGTTAAGGTAATATGTCTATATCAGCATCTGAACTATCTTTTACGTTTCACAAGCTTTGATTCATGCCTAATTTTTTATTGCAACCATGCGAACTTCAGGCTACATTTTTGACAATGCTACCTCTACGTTCCATTTCAAGGTTTTGGGGTTTCCTGACAAGCGTTGTAAGTGATCTTCATGATTATGAACATATTTTCTTTAGGTTTGTCAATTTTTGTGAGCTATATATGAGTTGAAGATATATTCTGATTCTTATTTTTCCTTGTTTATACATACTGTCTATATGCGCATTCCTTGGTGACTGTCCTTGAATAAACTATTTTTGAAGTTGGGATTTGTTTATTTGTCGTGGTAGTTAGTACTTTATGCTATTGTTGTTTCGTGAATGGGATATACAAATTAGACTGGGGTTACTTTTGGGGGAATTATGTAGAGCAGGTTTGAGATAAGAGGAATCATCAAAACTGTAATAAGCTTTGGGATAATTTTAAATATTATATGTTCTTATGTAAAGTGGACAATGTCATTTTATACCTTTTTCTATTTGGAGATGGATATATGTAGCCAATCTGATCATGAGGAATGCCATTGGATTTAAAGTTAGAATCCTTTTAGGATGTTGTTTCCTGTGATATGGTTGTTTAGTCATTTAGGTTCTGCAATTTATGTTTCATACTACCTTATAACAAAATTATTAACCTAATTGTTACCTCCTTTCTCTTCAATGAAATATGCTTTCACTCTTTAGGTTTAAGTCTGGATATCATAGATGGACTTGTCCAACATTTCAAAATCTTCAAAAAATAGTTGGAACTGGGTACTGGTCTTTTTCTGTCATAAGAATGCTTATGTATTAATGACTTGATGATACCAGTTTCAGTTTGCTTGTGTGAGTCAATTGCAGTTCCCTGTAGTGGATAACTGACTTCTGATGCTCATGCTCTTATAATATATGAGTGAAACTACAAGATGATATAAACAGAATAGTATCACTTGTCACAGGTTTTTAACCCTTTTAATACTTATCATTTTTTACATCTTTTCGCAAGCTGTTACTGATATATCTATTTTATTATTTGTAGATAGAGATTTATTATTTTTAATGAAAATGGTATAATATGTGCACAAATTGTCTTGTATGAAGATTTATAAATAACCAAGTTTGCATTTCAGACCTGGAAGATGCAGCTCTGCCTCTGGAGGAATAAACTTCTTTAAGAGAGTTCTTTGTTCACACTTTGAATACAAGGTTCCAGGCCTATTGATCATGATCCCCATTGTCTGGTAACTGGTAACTAGCACTTTGCACATTTTACTTGTCCAGTGAAGTGTTGCTAACTGTTATATAACCTGTATGATTATTTTTCATTTGTTGCTAGGTTAGTCCTGTAGATGGTATTATTCTGAGATTTGGAGAGTTGAAAGGAGCAGGGGCTTTGAATCTATGATCGAGCAAGTCAAAGGGTTTTCCTATTCTGTGGTTCCTCTCTTCTCGGTGCTACTTTTCTTCCCATGATATCTGTAGGTGATGTGCATGACAAAAGAGATGAAGAGGATGGTGCTGTTACAGAGAAGACTAAAAAGTCATGGCGGATAATTTCACTTGCTTCTCCCAAAGTCAGGGACACTGTGTCAGCATGGTACTATCATATTGCTGATAACTTGTTAGATATCGGTTATTAACTTTATTTTTATGTAGATTCCAGTATTGTGATACTTTGAACATACTTTCTTTGCTGTTTCAATTGGTTTTCTTCTATTCAATTACATGTTATGCATGCATTCTTCTCCAAATGCTTTTTTTTTTTTTTGCATAAGTCACTTGTTATCTTGTTGTAGATATACACGTTTTAATATTAGTGAACAAACTTCTTGACAGAATCTCTCTGAATAATTCTGTAGTTTTCCTTATATGAACACAGGATATGACATATGTTATGCATATGTGCTTTTGCAAATGCATTAATCATTATCTAATTTTAATTAGTATTTCTTGGAATCTGATATAATGTTAAAACCTAGGAGTCTCACAATTATGTGAATTAAGGATTATGCTCAGCTTTTGAATTAGTAAATTGGAATGTGATGATTAATTGAATTCACATAATTACAAAATTAATGCTGCAGGTTTGTACTGCAGCTCTAGACCTTTTCTCATAGAATATAGATGTCATTACTTGTTTATGCCTTAGTTTAACTTGAGATGTTGATACAGGTTTTACACATCACAGATTCACGGATACAATCAAGTCTATCCTCTATAGTACATATAAATATATGCACATGTAATATATTCTTTTTAAACTTTTCATAGCAGTCCATTGAAAGGCCTTTATCACTGTGTGATATATACTTGAAGCCTGGAGACTATCATCGCTTACACTCAACAGTTGATTGTTCTTGTTCATCGGCATTTTTCTGGTAACTCAGTTTCTTGTATACCTGTTATGTTGTCTATTATTCATCATGCACGATGCTTCTACTAGTTAGAAATGAATCTTCTGTGTATTATCCATTATGCATGCGGTGTTACTTTATATATGCATGTTACATGTGCCTTATTTAATGATTGTTCCAATCCTTATTGTTGAATATAAGTAAACTCACATGAAAATTAGTAAATAGAGAGAATTTGGGGGCAACATAAAATTGATCGTATATTGCATAAAAGCTGAATGAATAATTACAAGGCAATTAGTTTATATATAGCTGCAATAGTTAGTCTGGAAACTTCTCATGTAACTAACTTTCAATAGCTTCTCTAGATTCCTAGAGAGTCATCTTACGTGGATAATAGACTTGATGCACAGCTGGCATGTCAGTCATACAGGTGCAGCTATGACTCTGTTGTGAGCACCTCTCAATTCTTCAGACTTCTCAGGCTTAGGTGTTTGAGAAAAGTCCAATGTGACATTTTCTTTAGCTTGTTTATTGACATGCTTTACATCCCCCCTCAAATGCAACTGTGGAGAAGCAACAGTGAGTTTGGATTGCAAAATGTCAAAACGTGGTGCAAAGTCAGCAATTTGAAGCTCGGTATGAATATAACGAACATAACCTTCTCATGAACAAAGTGCACATCGATTTCGATATGCTTGCTTCGTGCATGGAAAACGAGGTTTTGAGCTAGTGACAAAGCACCTAAGTTATCACACCATAGAACAGGTCATGTAGGAATGCAAAAACCAAGCTCAGAAAAGAGAGATTGTAACCAAACTAATTCATAAGTAGCATGAACATTTGAGTTTCTTGTCAAATTGAAGTTCAGTAGAAGCTTTGAATTGCTTAAAAACTGAAAATACTTCAGACTTAGCTTTTAAAGGAAAGAGACAAGTAAAACGAGTGTAGGAATCAACAAAGTTAATATAGTATTTGTAACCATGAGTAGATAACAGTATAACACAGGGGCTGGTCCCCAAATATCAGAAAACAACTCAAGAGATTTAGTGGCAAAAATTCCTTCTTGTTGAGCAACAAACGCATTGTGAGGAGACTGGTGAGATTGTTGAGTTTGATTAGAGTTTCCTTGAGAAGGCTGATTGTGTGTTAAACTGCTCAAAGAAAGACCTTGAAAATTCTGGTCAAATTGTTTGTAGCACCTTGACACGACATGTCCATTTTTGCCACACAATTGACACAATCTTTGCTCTGCCTCCCCCTCTTCCTCTGCCACCTCTATTGTTATCTTGACCAAAATTACCACCTCATTGAAAATGTTTCTCATGACTAGCATAGTTAGCAGATGCATTTGAGAGATCAAGTGAACTAGCAGAATTGAACTGTTCCAAACTGCTCATGAGTAAATTACCTCATTATCTGACTTCAACATACTTGTTTGGTGCCGTCTTCGATTCAAAGATGTATTCCTCCAAGTTGTAAGCTCGAATAGCTGGAAGAACTTGTGCTTTCCAGAAGAGAAAATTGTTGCGATCAAGTTTTACCGGCAAATTAAAGTTTAGCTGAGAAGTGAACGGTGAAGAGAAAGGAGTTGCTGAAGCATGTGGTTATTGTTAACTGAGGCCATTAATGGTGAGGCGGAGATATTTGATGAAGAAGCCATGACTTTCATCTAGGGCTCTGATACCATGAAAATTAGTAAACAGGGAGAATTTGGGGTCAACAGAAAATTGATCGTATATTGCATAAAAGCTGAATGAATAATTAAAGGAAATTAGTTTATATCTGCAATAGTTAGTCTGGAAACTTCTCATGTAACCAACTTTCAATAGCTTCCTTAGGTTCCCGGAGAGTCATCTTACATGGATAACAGACTTGATGCACAGCTGGCATATCAGTCATACAGGTGCAGCTCTGAGTATATACAAATAGAAGTTTTCCTGGAAGGTTGTGATAGACTTATTGAGCACATTACATGTTGGCAGTTGCACAATGAACTGTGGTTACATCCATTAATCCCTGATGGAAAAATCTGTTTTTACTAAGTGAAGTGCTATATTTTTGGATGCTCTTGGATTCTTGAAGTCTAGATCATATCATATTAAGCAACACTTTACCATGCGATGGACATGCTAAGTTAACCAACATGAAGAAAAATGGTCAGTTTTCATCATATAGATCTTAATTGCTGGATGCTTCTAGTGAGTTAACTATCATGTACTTTTTTGGGGTTGAGAGGGGATAAGTGGGCTGGTTGATGATGGTTAGTGAGAGAATGATGAGGGGTTTGAAAACAAAACATGTTTGATGTAATATACTAACATCCTTGTGATAAGATGTTGCAAGAATATTCATTGAATACTGATGATGATTTTATTCAATATGCAACACTTGTAGATGCCATAAGGCTTGCGGAGGTATTGTGTCTCTTAGATATGATTGTTAATTCATTTGCCTATACAATATCGACTAAGCCTGTAGACCGATATACTCAGCCAGAATTTACGGGTTTGTATTTATTTTTCTGCATATATTATTCTGCCCTTCAATGAGGTGAATGCTTGATTATATCATGCTACTGGCAATCGATGCTGGAAGGCACCCTATCCTAAAAAGCATTTATAATGACTTCATTGCATGTTCATTTTCGTATTTGATTGCTTATCTGCAGCTTTCACTTTATTTTTGCTGAAAAACTTCTGTCCCCCTAATATGTTGATTAACTATTTCTTTGCAGCCCAACAATATCTTTAATTGAGAAGCATCAAACTTGGTATGAGATTTGCTCCATTTTAAGTCCTTTGATGCATTTTTTTTTTCTTTCTATATTGAGTTACTGGAATATGTATGCAGGTATCCATACCAAGATGGCATTTAATTATTAAAAGAGATTAAAATATAAATCGGGAATGTCAGCTGCTGACAAACAAGTACTAGTAACCTAAATTAGTCACCAGTACTTATTAATGTAAATAGTGATAACTAAGTTGCACAAATGAAACATCACCTAGGATTCCCTTTTGATATATCCACTTCAGAGTCTGAACATTGATCATGCCCTATATTATGCTGTAAATTTCTCCATCATTTGGTGCTTTACAAATTCTTTAAACATAAAGAGAAATTGGCTCGAAAAAGGAAGATTCTTTTTAGTGGAAATTGCCAAAACTGACCCATCTACTTATGGGATTTTCTTTTTTAACCACATGCATACTTTTAATTGTTTTTAACCATGTTTTTGAGAAATTACTCAAAAGCCCTCATATAAAAACCTCCCCAAAACCACTGTTTCTCTCTTTCTCCTTCTCTCTCCTCTGCTCTCTCTCCCAATCATCTCTCTCTTTCTCCTTTCCATCCCGTCGCCCGTCGCCGGAATCGTCGCCCAACGCCGGAGTCGTCGCCGAACAGCCGCCGGACGTCGCCTGGACCAGCGACGGTCACGAACCAGCGGCGCACGAATGCCTGGTCGTCGCACGAACCAGCGCCGCTGGTTCGTGCGACGACCAGGCATTCGTGCACCGCTGGTTCGTGACCGTCGCTGGTCCAGGCGACGTCCGGCGGCTCCGTGCTGCGATCTCCGACGACGTGATCTGCAATAAAAAGGAGAAATAAAAAAAAACCTAAACCTAATTTGAATCTGAGGAAGAAGAAAGAGGGGAAAAAAACCTAAGCCAAATTTCAATTTAGTCTAGATTTCAAGTTTGAATATTTCTATTTTAGGCATGATTTCAAGTTTTGATATTTCCATTTAGGCATGATTTCAAGTTTGTGTATTCCCATTTAGTCGTGTTTTCAAGTTTGTTTCGAGGTTTAAAAAAACACTATTTTCAGGGGTACTCTAGTAATTTATGGTACTATACTGAATTTTTTTTAAAAAAGTGGTTATTAACAATTATAATTTCAAAAGTGGTTAAAAACAAAAGTATGATAATTTGGTTGGTTACTATTGGTATAATTTCAAAAGTGGTTAAAAACAAAAGTATGATAATAGTTCTGACTAGAGTTTAAGAATATTATTGCAAAAAGCATTGTAGCAAACTAGCACAAGATAAATATATTGTTTAGTGCAAAAGCAGAGGAAAAATTCTGCATTTACCTCTGAAAAGTATATTTTTATTTCTTGTTCTATAATATATTACCTTTCTTTGACAAAAGAGAAAAACATTGTTTTACTTTTATTGATGCTGTGATATTTTTTTTCTTCAAATAGAAGTTTCATTAGTGTTAAGTTTGGTAATTATTCCTTAACAAAGTCTTTTGTAAACATGCATTAAGTACTTCCCAGCTGTACACAATCAAGTTACATTAACCAATATTTTCTTCATGATGCCAAACTAAACATAATAAAAAGTAAAAGGATGATGAAATTTATCATAAAATTAATGAAATAGTCACACTTGGACTGTTATTCAACATACAGAAAAATGGCAAGTCATCTCTTCATGAAATTCATCCTCATTTATTAATTATTCATGTACACTTTAGTTGCTCTCAGAAAACTCTGTACAGGCAGAAGAGAGAAAACAGAGCAGCATTGTAGACTACATGTAGTATCTATTAGGTCAAAATCTCCATCTCTGGCTATCAAACATTACATTAATTCTATCTATATATGTAAGTTTACGTTCTCTTTCTCGTTCTCTAGAGCCTGAACCTCTTGAATGTCGAGGCTTCTCTTCCCACTCGGTTGGTCATATCTTGAAGCTTTCCTCTAGCACCACTGCTACTCTTCATTGCTTTGGCAGCAGAAGACTCATAATACCCACTTGATGATGACTTGTGATGGGCAGAAGGGGCTGGCCTCTGTTGTTGCTGAAGAAGAAGACGTCTTTCGTTTCTTAGCAGCATTAATGGCTTCTTGTTTAGGGAAATTGATGCGAGAAAACACACTCGCCTTTGACTTTTTGTTCCATGTTGTTGAAGCAGCTTTGATAGCAGTTTCAGAGGATGGCTTCGAAGAAGACTCTGAACGGTGGTCGCGTTCTCGCTCGTTATCGTGGTCATAGTCACTATCACGATCATGGTGGGAGTGATCAGACTTTCTCTTGGATGGGCGCAGTGATTGTGGTTCTGGTGAAGACCTGATGGACCACTGCCGCTGGTGGTGATCTGCATTTGAACATTGTGGAATCGATTTCTGCACCCAAAGATAATAAAAGAGTCAAAAACGATTGTCCAGTTCACTTTTCTAGTTTCTGTTAGCAGCTGTCAAGTGTCCTTTTTCTTCATGTTTTTTAAGTCAACCTTATAATCTTTGGGCATCAAGATTGCAGTACACAGTGAAAAATGGGGAGTTTGGATCTTAAAAATACATACCGATTTCGATTTCATTGAACTAACGTCGCCAACACTGCTGCTCACTTCCCTACCATATTCTCGATCTCTGGGGAACTCCCTGCAGCAGATTAAACACATTAAACTACTTTAACTTCATCATGTAACAATTGGAATGAAAAATATTAGTGATGCAGTATTTACCAACACAGCATACCAGAAAGAAAAAGTATGCAACACGTAATGACATACTATGCAATAACCAGCTAAAGATGATACCATCCCAAGACTAACAGATTGTAGATGAATATGTTAAATAAAAGTAACAAATCACCTTACTCTAGTACACAAAACTATCAACCCATCACTATACTATCAGCCCATCACTATACTATAGAGGAGCTACTAGAGAAGAACTAGCTCAACATAACATTGAAAATCGAACAATGCGTAGTCTGAAGAAACAGAACTGAAAAACATATAATTCAGTACAAAACCACACTATACTATAAATTCCACTGCTGTCCACTTGACTCGATATTTGGCATCATTATGAAACCAACTTTGAAAAATATGCAATGCAAACAAGGGAGCATGCTCATGATATACATCCATCCTTTTGAGAGAGCAGTACAATTGATTACAAATGTGCATATAAAGCATACCTCTGAGGTGGAACAACAGGCATCATATAACCTTGAGCACCAAAAGGGTCCTGAGGCATGACCCCACCAAAAGGCATGTCTAAGGGACTCATTCCATAACCCATAACCGTATAAGGCATTGCACCATCAAATGGAGCCACATATCCAGCTTGCATGTCATTCCAATAAGGATTATTATAGGCAGAGGGGCCAAGAGGCATCATATCTTGGGGGTAGGTTTTCCACTGTAAGTCATTTGAAGGCATGCAGGGCTGCTGCTGCTTCTTCTTCTTCTTCTGCTGCTGCACTTGTGATGCTGGTGCTGGCTCCTTCACACTCATCGACTCGTGTGTAGCTTCGGACACATCAGGTGCTTTTGCTGCTATCCTTGTTTGCGGTGGGGCTATAACAGCTTTTCCCTCATCTGCGATCTCTTTTGGGACTAGAGTTTCTTCAAAACCAGGTGGTTGCTTTAGCTCTCCCTTTGATTCAGCAGAAATAGTAGGAGAAGGTAAGCCCTCAATTTCTTTCTCAAAAGCTGCCCTGTATATATATATGAAAGAGACACATTATAAATCTTCCAAAGCGTGAAGAAACACATTCAAAACAGAAACTAAAAATAAACTTACTCATTCGGCCTCAAAACTGCAACTGCCCCACTTGGCAGAGCATATGAGCCATCTGGAGTTGCAATTAACATCGACTATGGAATGCCGGTGGGATGTTTAAATCTCTTGACATCGTACTTTGGATCACCATTCTTAGGACAATGCTGAATAAAATGACCTGGATAGGAAAATTTAAATACATTCAAAAAAGATCTCATACATAAATTGATTTTACAATCTTGAATCTTGTTTAGGTGTGAACATACCAGGAACCTTACACCTGTGACAAACGTAGCCCTGTGGTGGCTGTGGCTCCAACATGCGAGGCCTTCCAGGAACTCGACGAATTAACACGGAAGTGTTTCTGGGGATTAACATCGCTCCCGTATATTCTGAAATCAAAAAACAAAAAATAAACCCTAATGACAATCAGTTGTGAAATTGAGAAAACAAAATCATAGAGAACAAAAACTAACCTTCGTTGGTTTGGGCATTAGTGACCAGGAGGTCCGAGTCAGTACCCCCCAAGTGCTTTGATTCATATATCTTTTCTTTCAAAGTGCCAACTGATATCAATGGACCGTCCATTGATATCGAATCGAAGCCTCTTGCACTCTTAAACCTATAGTACACTGCCATTCGAGAGGTTTTGTCGCCCTAGTGGCTGTTTCTTAAAAAGAGTTTCCTAAAGGATTTGAGTGAGAGGAGACAGAGAGCTGCGTGGAGATTCGAGAGGTTTTGTCGCCCTATAGTGGCTGTTTCTTAAAAAAAGTTTCCTAAAGATTTGAGTGAGAGGAGACAGAGAGCCAAGCATCAGAAATAAGAAAAAAACAAAGAATGCACTTAGTGGGATTTGAACACGTAACATCAACAAATACCGGAAGAGCAATGCCAACTGTACTAACAAATGTTTTGTTATATTGAGTGTTATTTGATATAAATATATATAAAAGTAAAATCAATTTTAATTTAAAAAAAAATTAAAATTGTAAAATCAAAATACGTAATTGCGGGTGTTGCTTAAGTGAAGGTTTAATTTGGTGGGTTAGCGTGCTTCTTTTCAAATTCCATGAATGCTTTTAGTTGTAATTAACATTATTAATAGGATATTACACCTTAATCTGTATCTTATTCATCTTTGTGAGCGATTAAACATCAACTCGAAATTAATTTTTCTTTTTAAATTTTTTTTTATTTTTTTATATATAATTAAAGTTTTCACTAGTCATAGATAAGTTAACATTCAAATTCATCTTGCATGTTAATATACTATTATTTGAAAATAAATAAATTAATATAGTTAGGGTTAGGGTTTCATTGTAATTTGTAACGTGGAGACAACCAAATAGAAACAATATTGGGTGTATTAATAATTTAGGTGAATAGTTCATAAAATAATAATAAAATAAATAAATAAATAAAATATTTGTAAAATAAGAGGATTACTCGTGTTCAAGTGTTTCAAAATCTTTGCTGTCAAATAAACAACCTCTGGGTTTGCAAGTGGAATTGGTGAGAAATGTCACCTTTTTAAAGTGAGTTGGTGACTTTGTCAGTACTTTAATAAGTTAAGTTTAAAAGGCACCTATTATGGTGAACTACCGAAATTGCCCTTACTTAAATGATTTATGTTATTCCCTTTCTTTGTACTTTTCTCTGTCCTCCACACTTTGCAAAAAAAACTGACAGTAGCTCGCTCTCTCTCTCTCTCTCTCTCTCTCTCTCTGGAATTTCTTCTTCGTGTTAGCTCTCTCTCTCTCTCTGGAATTTCTTCCTCAAGTTATAAAGAACTGACGTGACGTGGTTCAGTAAAATAAGGTAAAATTTCTTGAACTTTCTTGTTTTAATTTGTTAACATTTTCATTTGTTCCTTTTCATATGTTTTCCGAGTATTTTTTGAGTATTTTTTAAGCCGTAAGCCATTTTTGGATCTCTGAGAGTTTTCCATAGATCTGTTCCCGAGCCTTTTCATGTTTGTTTTGTTGCCTTACCCGTGACTTTTGATTCCTTACCCGTGACTTTTCATGCCTTACCCGTGACTTTTGTTGCCTTACCCGTGACTTTTGTTGCCTTACCCCGTGACTTTTCATGCCTTACCCGTGACATTTCATGCCTTACCCGTGACTTTTGTTGCCTTACCCGTGACTTTTGTTGCCTTACCCGTGACTTTTGTTGCCTTACCCCGTGACTTTTCATGCCTTACCCATGACTTTTGTTGCCTTACCCGTGACTTTTCATGCCTTACCCGTGACTTTTGTTCCCTTACCCGTGACTTTTGTTCCCTTACCCGTGACTTTTCATGCCTTACCCGTGACTTTTGTTGCCTTACCCATGACTTTTGTTGCCTTACCCATGACTTTTGATGTGTTTTCTTTTATTAATGGTTTGTGATTATTAATTTGACAGCGTCATGAATCGGGTTAGAATAGTAATATCTTACAACGGTCGATGGGAGCAGTTACCTGACGGAAGTCAGAGGTTTGTTGGATCAGATAACCAGGGAATATATGTGTCAAAGAATCTGACTTACGAAGAATTGGTGGCGATTGTACATACTATTGTGAACTATGATGTAAACAAATACAATGTTGATTTGTCATCAATATCAATCATTCCTGGCAGTACGTGTCGCACATTTATAAGGAATGACGACGATGTTCAGTTTATGCTAGGGGAAGATCGAGTGATCCCTCAAGTATGTGTCAGTCTAACTGAGCGGACAGCTGGCGATATGGTAGGGAATGTTATTCCTCCTCCTGAAAATGCCCAACAATTAGGATCCTTTAGCGGTAGTGATACTCGCTTTTTCCGTCGTTAAGAAATCGCAAGGATCAGAAGATTAGTTCATTTATAAGGGGGTTTCCTACGCAATATGCTCTAAACTAGCAAAGGACTAGTAAAGCGGTAAGCGAGGGTATCATTCCGCAGGGAGGTGTGATTCGTCAACCATATCAAGTTCTAGAGTTTATTGTAAGCATGTAAATAGAATGTGGAAAGGTAAGAATGATGTGTGTGAAATGTATGCACAATGCGGTGTGTGTGTATAGAAAATGAAAATGAAAATAAATAAAAACAAAGAGAACATGGAAGGGTGAGAATGATGATTAAAGTGATAAATAAAATGGTGGATAGGAGAGATGCATGAAAATGGCCAAACAAGGTTCAACAAGTTCACCATACATAAGTGCACAAATAGTTGGTTGTTAGACATTAAGGACATCCAATTTTAGTTAAGGGTTCGTTCTTGCCTCAATCTGATTTGTACCCACTCATAGAGCTAACGGTTGAAGAGTGTGCCGAGAACCTCTCAAACACGAAACCGCAACCAACATATGTGAACCGATTCTACAAACAAAACTACATTGGGCCCCAATAATAGCTTCGTAATGTAAAATGGCAACGTGAAAGTCTAATGAATGTGGAAAGAGTGATTGTATCTCCGACCATAACTCACCTAGAGCCCCTAGCATGAGAAATAGCCAAAGACCAATAATTGTAACTCTAACCATGACTCACCTAGAGCCCCTAGAGTGAGAAATAGCTAAAGTCCAATTGTTTACAAGAACAATGAACCAAACCCTTCTAATATGACAATTTATAGGTTCACCCACTCTTCCTAGCTAATTAGCCAAAACTATGCCCGGAGAGCCCCTCCAAAAGCACAATCCTAACTCTAATTCACTCAAACCAATTCATGACATGCAATTTCAACCTTCCAAAGACATACATACACAAATGGATATTTGATTACAACTACTCCTACAATTAAGTTAATCTACTCCTAATCCCATCCATGAACACATATCAATTTCCAATCATCAACAAACATGCATTTCAAGATAAGAGATATATTCAACAACAATCAAGAATGAATCAAAACACAAATTGGATATAAAAACAACCATTATATATATTGAGCACAAATATAAGTTTACAAATATTCCCAAGTGGGGATTACACATTTAAGAAAACAAGAAATACAAAGAGATGAGTTAAAAGAGACAACCCTTGAAGAAAACCTCCTCCAAGTCCTCTATGAAACCCTAGCTCGAAATTGGTCCAAAGACCCTCCTTTCTCCTTGCAATCTACTCCTAAATGGGTGGATGATGGGTAGAAGATGAAGTGGGGAGCATCCATGGAGGAAAAACCTCCATGGATGCTCTAGAAAGCTTCTCTCTCTCTTATTAGGTGAAGAAGATGAAGATGAAGAAGAAGAAGAGGAAGTGGTGGGAAGTGTGGATTCTGAAAGAATGAGGCAAAAAGGGTGTTTATATAGTGTTGGGAGTTTTAGGGCTGAAATGAGGATGAATTGACGAGTTTGCCCCTCTCATTTCGCCCAAAATCGGCCTCTCGCTGGGCGATCGACGGTTGAATCGGTGGCCTGGCCGCAGATTCCAAGCCGCAGATTCCAAACCGCAGAATGGAAAAGTGACATTCTGGAATTGATCGGCGGTTGAATCGGCGGTTGAACTGTGGCCGCCGAATTTGCTTCTGGACTCACTGATGTTGATCGGCGGTTTCAATTCTACGGTTTGGCCGCAGATGTTGACCGTCGAATTTGGATTTTCTACACTTCATCCGTAAGCTGCTGGAATGCCGAGGGGGTTCTGCCGCAGTCTCGTTGTCGCATTCTATCTCGACGACGGATCAACCGTGGGTACGGCTAGGCTTAGATCACGCCGTTGTCTGTGTCGACGGAGAGGCACGACACTTAACATATACTCCATTTGATCCGTTTTTGGCTCATTTTGCTTCCCTAACATTCATTTATGCTCAAACACCTATTGTAGGGAATATGTACCTACACATAGCTCAAACAAAACATTATATACAAAAATACGCTCGAAAACGAGACAAACGATCGGAAATGGGGGACCTCAAATAGGTATAAAATAGTCCGATCAGGTAGCAACCAAGTGTTCACCCAAAGGAGTGGCAGCGAAGGTGGGGGAAACTGTGTGGTGTCCCACAGGTTGCAGTCAACCATGCAGATGCAGTTAAACCTCAATTTGGTGATGTGTTTGGTTGTCGAATTGAGTAGTACGATGCGCCGAACAATGAGGTGGATAATGAGGCAAATAATGAACAGGTTGATGATCTGCAAAATGTGGATGAAGAGCCTGCACAAATGCAAACACGTGGTAGACGTGTACAAGGAGTTAGGGGCACTGCACCAGATATTCCAGGGACGTCCGAGGTCCGTTATAATGTGACAACATCTGATTCAGTTGATGCTACAACTTGGGTTATTCCGGGAGCAGATTCATACTCATTTGGTACTAGTAGAAGCAACACCTTGGCAGCGCTAGAACCGACAACCATGATTTATAAAGGTCAATTTTTTCCTAGTAAAAAGGATTTGAAGAGGCTAGTTGGCGATTTTGCGATGCGGCAAAACTTTGAATGGAAGGTGAAAAGGTCCAATAAGATAACTTTACATCTGGTTTGCATTGTTGATGACTGTTCGTGGAAATTAAGAGCGGTGAGGAGAGATGAAGGGACTTACTTTCAAGTTAGAAGTTTTGTCAATGAACACAGTTGTCCCTTGGAGGAGGTTCACCGTCGCCACAGACAAGCCAGTGCATTCACAATCGGAGAACTCATTGCACCTAGACTTCAACAACATGATGGTCGTCTCATGCGTCCGAAGGACGTAATCGCTGATATGAAAACAATGTATGGCATCCAAATCATGTACAGTAAGGCACATGATGCCCTGCAATACGCATTGTCATTGACCTATGGAACGCATGAAGAAAGTTTCCAAATGCTGCCATCTTTTGCATACGTTTTGGAACAGCAAAATCCTGGCACAATCACAGACTTACAGTGTGCAGACGATGGTAAATTCCTCTACTTTTTCATGTCGTTAGGGTCCTCAATTAGAGGTTTTCAGAGGTGTATGCGTCCTGTGATTGCAGTTGATGGTACCCATTTGAAGATAAGATTCGGTGGTACAATGTTTGTGGCAACTGCACAAGATGGAAACGAACAGGTGTATCAAATTGCTTTTGGGTACGGTGACTCAGAAAACAACCTTTCATGGGAGTGGTTTTTGGAATGCTTGAGAGGTGCCCTTGGTCATATAGATGATTTGGTTTTCATTTCCGATCGTCATGCAAGCATTGAAGCAGGGATTTCTAAAGTGTTCCCTTATACAACCCATACCAAATGTTGCTGGCATTTTGGTGAAAATATGAAGAAATGATTCCACAGAAAGGATGTTGCCGACATAATGGATAACGCTGCTAGGTCGTACAGGCAAATCCAGTATGATCGCCACATGGAGGAGTTACGTAAGCTGCACAAGGGTGCATACGATTATGCCATTGATGCCGGTCCACACAAGTGGTCCCGCGTTCACTGTCCCCAAAGAAGGTATAGGTTGATGACCACAAATGTTGCAGAGTGCATAAACTCATGCCTAAGATTCGCACGCCAACTGCCACTGATGACACTGGCAGAGTTCATTCGGAATATGCTACAAAAGTGGTTTCACGATCGACATGCAAATGCACGGTCCATACGGCATCGATTGACCGACATAGCACATCTTGTGATATTGAAATGTGTCGACAAGTGCGGTTATATGACCGTAAATCCAGTTGACTGGAACATATTCTCCGTCAGACACAAGGGAAAACAGTGGACGATTGACTTAGCCCGGAAGACATGCACATGCAACAAATTCCAAATGGAATTGTTACCATGTTCACACGCACTCGCAGCGGCAAGGTACATGAGGACTCTGTCCAGTTAACGCTTTATATTACCCATATGTGAATCTAACTGTTTTCATTGTTGTAGGGAGCGGAACGTGGATTTCACATCTCTATGTGCGGACTACTATAAGAGGAAGACACTTATTGATGCATACTCGGTTCCTATTATACCTGTTGGTCATCCTTCTTCATAGGTAGTGCCATCCGACATCGCAGCATGGTTGGTTTTAAATCCAAAGACGAAGAGACAATCCGGTCGCCCGATGGAGGGTCGACATGTCTCGTCTTCAGAGAGGACAACCACACAGTCGTGTAGAAGATGTGGACAAGTAGGACATAACAGCAGGAGGTGTTCCAACCCGCCTATGGTTAATGAAGGTCCCAGTAGAATTGTTCCTGAAGAATACCATCGCAAGTGCAGCATCTGTCATTCAACTGGACACAACAAACAAACGTGCCCTCAGAAGGACTCTACCGTGGAATGAATGTTGTCATGGAAGCGATTGAAGGGATGAGAGTTGCATTGGGTGCTGCTGTTGTGATTTGCAGTCTTACCTACACCGTAATGCTTTTATGTAGAACTATTCTGATTAATTTTGTGTTTCGAAATTGATTTGTATTTAGTTCTTCAAATTAATCGTGTTGTTTAAATCGTGTTGGAGTGAAATGACTTATTCACTTAAATAGGCAAAATCGTGCGTGCTGGAATTGAATAAATTTAATCGAATAATTTAAACAAAAAAAACATATGTTATGTACATCAACTGTATAACAGAGAACAACCCATATATACATCAGCTACACAACACTGTTGTGTAGCGAGTTGCAAAAAACCTCCACAGCCATCTTCTCCCTGATGGTGCACATATCATCTTCCGTCCAGTCGAACTCCTTCCTGTTTGCTAGCAAGTACTCTGCCAATCTCAAAGTATGGGGACCACAGTTACCGCTGCAAAATCACAAATTAAATAAGCATTAGACTGTAATTTTATTAAAACCTAATGGGATAGAATAAACTCTTAAAAATAACATACCCCTCCTGTTGTTGGGGCACCCCATGTCTTCCGTCCAGGATGCTCATCCTAAAGGCACTCTTCGACAATTTGTACGTCTCATCATCCGCAGTTCTGCTGTCGTGAAACCCGATCTGATGCAACATCGACGGAATAAACCAACGTAGGCATGCGACCTGCTTAAGCCTGTGCTCCCATGGAACCTGCTGTCTGAACGGGTCTAACAGGTAGATCTTCCCCACCCTGAGATCTACGCTCGCCAGTACCCAATGCACCCGTCCAATGTTGCAAGGAATCAGAACCTGTACATGTTTTAACATAGTCTTATTTGTCGGAATTTAAAACATAATATATTACATTATGGAAACAAAAATAATTGGAACCCTTACATAATCAACCTCGTGCCATGGCCAGGTTCCGTATAGGATAATTCCTCGGACCATCTTCAGGTCGTCATTGGGCAACCTGTGTTCCAGCATTTTCCATCCAGGTGGGGGTTTGCCCACAACCCCAGCACCGAAAATTTGCTGCCACTGAATCTCTAAGTATGATTGTACATAGAAAAATAATCGCAGCATTAACTAACACATCAATGCACAAATGAAAACCTATCAGTACAGACACTTACATAGAACTGTGTATGGAGTAAGTTGACCCTCTGAGTGTACACGTCGGGGTATGCTCGCTGACGCTTCCGTAGAATATTCATGTACGCGTCCATGTGCTGAAAAGGTAAACATTTTATATTATTACGAATCAACTATTACTCATACAAACTTATACACAGTATGTTAACTAATTAACATACCGATTCCTCCAACTCCATGAAGTTGGTCTGCAACCGTTGGAACCAAGTTACACCAACTGGTAAAGGTAGATCCACATCACGTCTGCATAATTGTTGAACAAGTTAGAGAACAAAGTAATAATAATAAAATATTGCAAAATGAACACGTATACTTACGTTTCCCCCGTCGTGTTCCTCTTGTAGGCTTTGTACGCTGTAATGTAGTAGGGATCAACCAAGTCATGGGGACTGAATACATGCGCCAATGTCGCTGATGTCGGTGGCCTGGTCCTCGGCTTCTTCGGCAGACAGGGGTTTGTGTATGGGGACAGCAACATCCAACCTGGCCTGCGAACACGCTGCACCATAGGTGGAGTACGGTACTGACCACTGGGATCTGTATGAGGAGGGGTGCTCTGAGGAGGGGTGTACTGTCTGGATGAACTCACCCTCCGTGTATCACTCTGAGAATGGCTGCAGTGTGAGGATACACTCTCCCTCCGTGTATCGCTATGAGGAGGGGTGCGCTGTCTGGATACACTCTCCCTCCGTGTATCGCTCTGAGGAATGGGAGGGCTACGTCGGGTTCGCTTTAGGGGTCGCACTGCACTGGGGTCAACGACCGGAGGTGCCACCCATGCAACCAGTGCTGTCTCTGTACCGGTAGTGCTGTCAGGTAAAACTGGAGGTGGTACCTGCGCTGCCTCTGCTATCTCTGTATCACCGGGTACCTCCTCTCGTTCTATCGCACCTTGACCCCGCTGATCGGATACTGTGTCCATAGATTGACCCTCTGTAGTTGGGGGCTGCCCATGTCTGCTCCCTGGCTCTGTCCTATCCTGACCAGTACCTGTCCTGCCTTCGGGACTAAAGTATTCGTGATGGTCATCGAATGGTGGGTCATCGAATGGTGGACCATCCATACGGGACTGTGGCGTCGTACCCTGTAACGCCCGGATCATATCCAGCAACTGTCCATACTGCCTATCTCGCGTCTCATCACTTTTTTTGATAGCAGCCATGACATCATTCCGTACAGATCGAACTTCAGCCATCACTTCATCGATTTTACGGTCCCAACCCTGAAAGGATTTCAAACTCTGTTAGAACTTAAACTGTTCAGTCGAGTGAAATTAAATAATTGGGTTTTAATTTTTTTACGTACCTCTGGATCACCTCCACGTGAATCACCTCCAGGTCGAGGCTGTCGAGGCAATGTGGATGGTACCGGGCTATGCGACCAGAGACTCTCAGTGCGAGCCTCTAGGTCTACATCATCTCCAGGTGTAGGCTGTCTGGGAAACGTGAATCGTACCTGCCTACGCCTATTGCCACCCTCAAGTTCTGAACCCTCCATATTAGTACGTTTAGAATACAAAGCATCCATACCATCGCGTCTGGAAAACATAGCCTCAGTATCACTGGGTCCGGAAAACAAACCCTCCATATCATTGGGTCCTGCAGTCCTATGTCGTTCCGAATCCGAGAGGTGACCAGGTATATCAGGGGCATCGGAATCATACAGATTGGCTCCTAGGTCAATGCCTTCAAAGTACCGTTGAGCCCTCTCCGCAGCCGTAGGCACCAATTCAGGCCATGCGCACATCTGAAATCGAAGTTAAATAGTTGTCATTGTATATATACTAATAACTATCAACATTAACAACATCAGCACTTACCCTTTTTGTAAAAACAGCATCCAGCTTTTTCGCCCTAGGTTGCTGACTGAATTCCCATTTCAGAATACGTGGGGGGAGGGGGGGGGGGGGGGGGGGGGGGGGGGTAGCTCGATTACTCGGCGAATCCCACATTTAGTATTGCCAAGCTCCGGGATAACCTCAAAGGCAAATACCTGCGTAATAGAAAAGTACGATACGACGTAAATACAACAGTCATATAAAATAAACTACAATTAAAGTATGGATTCAAATTCGAAATTCTCACCAATAGTGCATGCGGTAGACCGTATATGTTGTACGTCAAGGTCCTCGCCCTCTTCGCGCCGTTTTTCTGCCAACCGCTTTCGTGGACCATCAAACGCCCGCTTGAAACCATAAATAGACCGCCTATACACGTGTGTGCCCCACGGGAACGCATCAAAAGCGTCCAGGTCCTCAACTAGGCGAAACTGCCATATTGGAACTTTATCTCTCCCGTCGGACCCCATTAGTATCCGGTTCAGCATAAACAATAAGGCAAGCTTCACTGCATCGTACTGCTGTTCAAAACTACCAATCCGCAGCACCGCTCTCAACTTTTCAATATCAACTTCTTGTTGACCCCGAAAGTACCGCTTGTGTATGCCATTCTCTACCACTTCATACCTCGTCGTGTCGGGATCGACTCTAAACTTCAAACCGGTGATTAGACAGAACTCAACCTTCGAGAACCGAACAATATGCTTACCTAACAAAAATCTCATCTCATCAGCCGGCCCATCATGATGCAACTCACGCAAAAGTAAGTAATGGACAATCCCACCCGAAAAATTAATCTCACGATGCATCTGAAGGAAATGTCCAAAACACGACTCAGTATACCGACGTAGCTCTTCGATCTTCAGATGTTCAGGTACACTGTTAAGTGCGGTGTCAACATATTCCAGGTCATCGAAATGGTCATGGCGATTAATTTTTCCCTTGAACCAATCTGCCTCTGGAGTTTTCAAAAAATCCATTGGGTCATTCCTCATCTGCATATTCACAGAAAAAAAGCATATAAGTTTATGAAAAGGCTCAAACAACAAGATTGGACCACTGAATTAAAAGTCACGGGAAGTGTATTAAAAGTCACGGGACACTATACAAAAGTCACGGGAAATGCATTAAAATTCACGGGACACTTATGAAAAGTCACGGGACACTATATAAAAGTCACGACACACTATATAAAAGTCACGGGACACTATACAAAAGTCCCGGGACACTATACAAAAGTCACGAGAAATGCATTAAAAGTCACGGGACGCTTATGAAAAGTCACGAAACACTATATAAAAGTCACGGGACACTTATCAAAAGTCACGGGACACTATACTGCTATCACGTGACACTTATCAAAAGCCAAAAGTCACGGGACACAATACAAAAGTCACGGGACACTATACAAAAGTCACGAGACACTTATGAAAAGTCACGGGACACTATACAAAAGTCACGACACACAATATAAAAGTCACGGAACACTATACAAAAGTCACGACACACTATACAAAAGTCACGAAAACCCAGAAATTCATCATCCTCAAAACAACTCTTTTCTGAAACTAAAACCCTAACCTAACCTCATCGTACAAACATAATCAACCACAATCACAAATCCAACATAATCTACATCATGAGTATGGCATCAAACATCAAAACACATGAAATTATCAACATGAAAAACGCGTCAGAAAGAAGAACTTACCCATGTCTTTTTAGATCGCCGGTGACTTCTCGTCGATGCCATTTCTGTTGTGTTTACTGTAGCGCCGTCGCCGGTAGTTCACCGTCCACTTTCCGTCAACTTTAGGGCTGTTGGACCGTCGGTTCTGCTCACCTGTTACTTTTTCTCTCATCGTCACTTTTTCTCTCACCGTTTCAAAATTGCACAAACAGACAAATGAGGGTATTTTTGTCTGGTCACTCAAATAGGTGCCTTTTAAACTTAGATTAGTAAAGTGGTGACAGTTACCAAAAAACCGCCCCAAATAGTGACATTTAATTTTTTAACCCGGTTTGCAATCCAATTCAAGGTTGTTCATCTATCTGGGTTTGTCTTTTTCTCTCTATTGATGTTGAATTTCAATTATTCGTATATTCTAAGTGTTTGCTTCAACTTTGCACAAGAACTTAATTAGCTTCTGTCATCTGGGTATTTGTTTTATAATATATGGTAATCAATGTTGTATGAAATCTTACTATATATATATATTACCTGTATAACATGAATATTTGTCCACCACTGATAAAATCAGTCTAAAATTGCATACATCAAATGTTTGGAGCTTTCATATTATGGGTGATGGATTACCTTATGTAAATATGATGCAAAGAAAAAATAGCTAAATAAAACAATAAATAGGGTGTAATTTTAATTATAGGAAGAATGCTAAAATAAATCAGCAAATATGGTGAAGAGAAAAAAAAAATTAATTAAAATGAGTCATAATTTTTAAGGTTAATTTTTGGTATTATAGAAGGTACATAGAGTCAACTATTAATTTTTCATTTTTAATGATAGATGTAGAGAGTAAAGAGTAAATGGGTGTAACTAGATAATTTGTGTATAGCAATAGACCCACCCTTCAAAAAATTTAGACCTCCAATAATTTCAGTGTAATGATATTTGTACCTTGATATTTATTTCCTTAACTATATGTAAGTTATTGGTGAAATATTAGAATAAATTGAACATTGTGACTTGTAAAATCTTTCTTTCATAAAATGGTGAGAAGATACAAAATTAAATAAACGTGAAGTCATAACCCCTTACACTAACACCGTTGAGGTTGGAGTCATATCTTCCTCCTCGGTCTCCAAGCTCTAAAATAAAAAAATAAATAAAAATAGAAAGCATTGACAAAATACGTCGTCGCATAGCCATTCTCCCGTTTAAATGTAATCACGGCTAACATTTATTATTCCAGAAGTTACAGCAATACCAAACTAACCCCATTTTTTTTCTTGTTTCCCACTGATCGTGTCAAAAATGTGCTATATTTTGGCCCTTATGTCCATGTCCTTTGTCTCGTTTTTTAGTGTGTTTTGTGTCTAATAGGCTATTTTTCTAGTTGATTGCAGGCAATTGTTGTGATTCAGGTGTTGGAGTTGAAAAGCGGGAGTTTCGAGCGCGAAACAAGTCAGAAATCAAGAGAAGCAAACCTTAGTGCGCGGGTACTGCGCAGGTTCGTGTACCCGTGCACTTCCATGAATTCGCTGGTTCAAACCAACACATCACCCGCACAGAATGGCCCAGTGTGCGGGTAAGGACCTGCACACTACCCACAAACAAAGAAAGAAGAATCCTAGAAATTGTCATTGGGCGAGTCCCTGCTCGCGCACTGCATGCTTAAAATCTGCCACATCAGCGTTTTCAGACCTACTTTCGGGAATGGTATAAATATATATTCTTATGATTTTTAGAACTCTCTCCATATGCCCACTACAGCCTTCAACATCATTTTACCTCATTTGAGATTCAAGAATATCCTCCCACTCATCCAAACCAACACTCTATCATTTCCTACCAAATTCCTTCACCAAAACACTCATTCATCTTTCCTTCAATTGCCTTTCGCCAAAACACCAAAACCCACACTCAAGGAACACAAATTCATACATAAGAGGAGGAGAGGAGCTTGAAGAGATCACAATATGCCCTTGGGTCTTTCCTTATCTCTAGCTTCTTTATTTCTTCTTTATTATTTGATCATGAGTAGCTAAACCCTTAATGGGAGTGATGTAATAACACATGAGTTGTGGGTAGTCCAATATATCTTTATTATTTGATTGTTTAGTTTCATTCAATGATTTTAATGCAATTGATTACTTCTTGAATTAAGTAGATATGCCCTCTCTTGGTTCATGATTATTGTCAATCTATCTTGAGTTTTTAATATGAAATTTACATTTTCGTGGATTGAGTAGATACATCTATTTTCGAAAAAAAAAAAAAAAAAAAACATATCCAAATTTATTACAATCAATGGATTTCATCAAGGCCCGTACTTTATTTGTTTTTAGCTACTTTTAGAATTTCAAATAAAAGAGCATAACAATTAGTAGCCATAAGAGTGTAATGTAAAATTATTTACTTCCATATGTTTTTGTATAAAAGATCAATCAATCAATACATAAAGCTATAATTCCCTAAAATATATTCCCATTCTCCATATAAAAGGAACATAAGAAAGCAATTGGGTGCAATCTCACTTACCTCCGGGCCTTGAGATCAAGCAGATGCACTTATAGATCCACATTTACTCTTCCAGGCATACAGCTCCTCACATGTCTCCCCACCGCAAAGTTAAAATCCAGAATACACATAAAATTGAGGGGGACTTGGAAGCAAAATGGTAAAAATGTTACACTTTGTATTATACATCATGTTTTCAAAGCCTTTGATTATACCGTTCTATTAGCTTGTTTTTAGCTTATTTTCTTATTATCATGTTCTTGTATTGTTATCATTTTATTAATTCAGAAAATTGGTATGGAAGTTGAGGAAGATGGAAATTGATTTTTTTTTTGGGTGGGTTGATGAAGATGATTGGGTGATGTTTGATGATTTGATGATTTGAAGATGTTTATGTTTGATGATTCAGAGATATTTATGTTTCTTGATTTTTTTCTTGAGAGAAAATGAAGAATTTTATTTCTCGATGGTGGGGTTCGATGATTTTTTGTGTGAGACCACTAGAAGTAAAAGGTCATATTGATAAGTGTCTATATATATATATTTTTGACACTTAAGATTGAGTAGTCATATTTATAATCTAGATATGTATTCGAACAAATTTTCCATTTGTCAATTTTTTTCATAATTAGTCGCATCACCAGAGACATTGGACTTGAGATTGAATAGTCAAATATTTTCATACTCTGTTGGTCTATGTTGATCTCTATATGATTAGCTTGCCTCGTTGGTCAATGTCGACCTCGACATACTCCATTGGTCTACATCGACCTCTATATGATTAGCTCGCCTATCTTCATGTTGGTCCACGTTGACCTCAACATACTCTATGGTCTACGTTGACCTTACTATGATCAACTCGCATATTTCCACATTCCATCGTTGGTCCACGTTGACCTTGACATACTCCGTTACGTTGGTCTGTGTTGACCTCCTCTACAGTCAACTCGCTTATATCCATGCCAGTTTATGTCAACCTTCTCGATAGTCAACTCGCATATCTCCACAGTGGTCTACATCGACCTCCTCGATAGTCAACTCGCTTATATCCACGCCAGTCTATGTCAACCTCCTCGATAGTCAACTTGCATATCTCCACGCTGGTCTACATCGACCTCATCGATAGTCAACTCGCATATCTCCACGTGGATCTACGTCGATCTCCTCGATAGTCAACATGCATATTTCCACGTTGATCTACATCGACCTCCTCAACAGTCATCTTGCATATCTCAAGTCCATGTTGGTCCACGTTGATATTGTCATAATCAACTTACATATCATTAGTCCATATTGGTATATGTCGACCTCAACATCATACAACTTTGATCTCAACTTTTGGATCGATCGACATCACACTACACTAGTCTCCAATTGACTTCCATGTCGAGACTTACACGTCAAGAACACCAATCATGTCAGTCAAGCTCCATTTTATGATCTACAACCTACGTCGACCTACACAGGTCCAACCATCCTTCGTTCTACGTTCCACGTCTTATGCAACCTACGATTTGCTTATAAATCTTATTTTATTTGATCTCTTTCCATCTATCTACTTGTCACCTTGCTAAATTGAGCTTCAGAGTCTCATTGGCTAGCACTAACTTGGTGCTTAAAGAGCTCTGCGTTCACCTCTTCTAGTCTTGGAGGTTGCCGATGCCCATCCCTAATTAATTGTAGATTTTTTAGCATGAGAAAATAATATATGGAAATGGAACACTCGAGGTTGTTATTTATGGGAAGAGTGGTGCTATTGGCACCCATATAATGATCTAATAATGCCCCAACTTCAAAAACCCTAAAATTTAATTGATTTCTTTCCCAAATTACCCTTATTTATTTTCCAAACTTCACACACCCTTTTTTTTATGTGGCTGCTAATGGAGGTTTTATCAGAATTCTTTAACATATGTTTTCTAGGAAAATCAGAAGAAAATGGAGGAATCTCACAACTGTTGTTTTTTCTTTTCTTTATTTATGGTTTTTCAAGTTATGAAATTCCGAGATGATTTTTCGAAGAACCAAACGATTTTTTTTTTTCCTTCGATCTTCTTATTTTTGTTCTTTGTGTTCAACTTTTCTTTATAAGGTTTGAAAATAATTTGTAACCGAGTTAGATGAAAAACTGGTTCGAATTTAGTGTGGTAGGATTTATAATTGTTTTTAAAGATTGAGTAGAATATAGGTTTCTATAAGAATAGTCGAAAACCAACACCCAACACCACCCATTAGAGAGAGATGAGAGAGTGAAGAAACAGAGGAGAGAACGGTGAGAATGAGAGATTTTTTATTTTTTATTTTTCGTGTGTGGTATATGCATGAATGAAGCATGAACATGTATAGATGCAGTGCCAGATTCCATATATAATAACTGGGTAGATAAATTCAGTACATAATTCAACATATTTACACTTCATGATCCCAGCTGGACCACTTTTGAATCCATAAAGCTTGCTTCTTTTTGTGTGTTCCTGCAAATAAAAATGAAGAAGCCATGAAGTGTAGAAGGCGTGCTTGAGGAAGGGGTGCAAATAAATAAGGGTAATTTGGAAAAGAAATCAATTAAATTTTAGGATTTCTAAAAGTGGAGCATTATTAGATCAATGTATGGGTGCCAATAGCACCACTCTTATGGGAATTATAACAATTTTTAGCAGCCATAGCCTTTCTTTTTTCTTTTTTTATTAATATTATCAGTTTTCATTTTTTACAACATTTTTTTTAATGTGATATTAAATATAGATATTTTTATTCGTTTATAAAAGTTTAGACTACACTTTGTGAGTATACAATTATAAAAGTCAAACAACATAAGTAGGGATTTTATAACATGAATTTGTATCTTTACAAACATGTTCTTTTTTAAACAAAAAAGTCTTTTAGAAATAACAGAAACCAAGTCCTAATAAATCCAACAGAAACCAAAAGTCTTTAAGAAAGAAGAGAAACCAACTAGTGGTGGAGCTAGAAATTTTGTTCGATGGGGGCCTGTTTATAACTTATAGTATGCTAATATTTTAAAATGTAAATTAATAATATATATTAAAAAAATAATAACAATTATAATAATAAAAACAATGTTATTTAAAAGGGGTAGGACCGTAGGAGATATGAACTTAGGACATCAACATTTGTTGAGTTGTATGGTTACCGTCTAGCTACAGTTAATATGATTTTTTTTGTTTGTGAATTTTATCACCTAAAGAAGTTTGTTTTTTACAACAACAACAATTCGCACCTAATGGAAAATGATATATTTTTAAAATCTTTAATAATAGCCTCTATTAATTTTATTGAAAATAATTTTCTCTACATGTGTAAATTGGAAATTATTCATTCACTAATCTTCTGTTTGATAATGTAGTTGATACTATTTTCATATTTCAATAACAAAAAATTGATTATTAAAATAAAACATGCTACACTAAATAAATAATAAAAAATCACACAACATTTCTTTAGAAAATGATGATTTGGTTGTGAAAGTCGTATATCATTATAGCAAAAAAATAATTCAATATGAAAACGATGTAAAAGTCGATTTATAAACTTGTTATTAAATATTACGGGCCTTAGGGTTCAGTTGTAATTATTATTTTTTAGATATATTTAGATCTAATTAATGATTATGAGAGTTATTTTAATGAACTTAATTTAAAATTATAAATCAATTAAAAATAAATAAATCTAAATAAAAAATAAAAAATTCATTTTGGCTCAAATTCAAGCTCAAGAATATATTTGATATGATTTTGATGACCCTAATGGGCCTAATTGGCTCAAACATCGTTTGAAGATAGAAATTGGCCTTGATTGTGTTCATGACTCATGAGCACGGCACATATAAGTAGCCAATACCTGAGTGAAAATGCTGTCACTGGAAATGCTTCTGAGAGCAAAAGTCCCTTTGGAATCTATAACAGAGAAAATACTAACTCTATTGAAGAAATGTGTATCCACAAAACTAGTTGAACAAATCCACACTCAAATGCTTATAAACTCTATACAAAAACCCAACTTTCTTCTCTCCAAAATCATTGACCTCCAAGATTTCACCTACGCTTCCCTTGTCTTCCACCACATCCCAAGACCCAATGAGTACGCTTTTAATGTCATGATCCGTGGCCTAACCACCACTTGGCGAAAATACTCTCTTACGCTCCACTTTTACTTCCAAATGAAAAATCTTGGCTTGAAACCAAATAATTTCACTTACCCATTTTTGTTTATATCGTGTGCCAATCTCTTAGCGTTGAGTCATGGTCTTGCTGCACATTCTTCAGTGTTTAAGATTGGATTGGATGTTGATGGTCATGTGAGTCATTCTTTGATTACAATGTATGCAAGATTTGGTGAGTTGGGGAGTGCACGTAAGGTGTTCGATGAAATTCCGGATAGAGACTTGGTGTCGTGGAATTCGATGATTTCCGGATACTCGAAGATGGGATATGCGAGGGATGCGGTGGAGTTGTTTGATGAAATGAGAGATAAGGGGTTTTGGCCAGATGAAACGACGTTAGTGAGCGTACTTGGCTCGTGTGGCGACTTGGACGATATTGGTTCAGGGAGGTGGGTGGAAGGGTTTGTGATGGAGAATAAAATGGAGTTGAACTCGTTTATGGGGTCTGCCTTGATTAATATGTATGGCAAATGTGGGGATTTAGTGTCTGCAAGGAGAGTTTTTGATGGAATGGTCACTAGGGATGTGGTTACATGGAATGCCATGATCACAGTGTAAGTATTTCTTTTCATATGTACTTTGTTTACTATTTTATACTCTTAATTATTAATGACCATCTTTGAAGTAAAAGTTGACTGGGATTGATCTGCATACACCTGTCACCAAGCCAAGTTGTTCTTTTTGTTTTTCCCATTATACATTACAAAATCGAAGGAGAGACCTTTCATTTCACTGATTAGTGACATAAGTTTTTGTCATTAGAATTATACTTACAATGACTGGTGTTCATGGAGAAAATGGAATTCTGTCATGTTTCCTTTCACTAGTAATATTCTTTTATAATAAGTTTTCATCTATTATAGTTATAGAATGAATCCTCTTTTCATTTAATAATTGATATTGCTGCCAATTAAATTGAGTTAATGACTCAAGCTTTGACTTATACTATGTCATGGGAAATATCGTTGGCTGTGATTTTCCGTTCCGCATTTCCCCCCCTAATATATAATGATTCATTCCGGTTGTTATCCCGGAAACAATTAATTGTACCTTTCAATTCTTCATGAAAGGGTTGAAGTCTGGGGCTGAGCTGACAAGTGTAAGAGGGAGAGTTGGAGCCATGATAGCGGACACTTAATGTAAGACCTTTGAAGGGTAGGATTATATTCGAAACATTCCTTTCAGGAACCTTGCATTTGAAACTTTCCATGATGTCTTTCTAGTGCACTTGATGTGAAATTTGGTTGAATCATGTGCAAATAAACTTGCCTAGACAGGATACAGGTCTATTTGAATTAATCCTGCTTGCATTTCAGCTCTAGATTGTGCTAAAATGAAACTATTTGTTATATATATATATTGGGTAAAGCTACCTCAAGTCAAAGTAATCCCATCATATCAAATAATCTGTATGTACTAATGTACATCATATTCTTTTCTGAGTACAAAGTTTAAATAAATCTTATACAAAGAAACTTTGTCTGCTGAGTTTTGTGTTTATGAGCTGTTTAACAAATGTTTGACAGATATGCACAAAATGGTTTGTCGAATGAAGCAATTATGCTGTTCAATGGCATGAAAGAGGCAGGAGTTAATCCGGATAAAATTACATTGATTGGAATACTCTCTGCATGTGCCTCTATCGGAGCCCTTGATGTAGGGAAATGGGTTGATACATATGCATCACAAAGAGGTTTACAAGACAATATATATGTTGCTACTGCCTTAATTGATATGTATGCTAAGTGTGGTATCATAGACAATGCATTACGAGTTTTTGAAGGCATGCCCGTGAAAAATGAGGTCTCTTGGAATGCCATGATCACAGCACTTGCTTTTCATGGGCAAGCTCGTGAAGCCTTGTCGCTGTTTGAGCGCATGTCAAAGGAGGGTGGGGATGCCCACCCAAATGAAATTACTTTTGTAGGTGTTCTTTCTGCATGTGTTCATGCTGGATTGGTTGATGAAGGCTGTCGTTTGTTTGATTTGATGAGCACGTCGTTTGGGTTAATTCCAAGAATTGAGCATTACTCTTGCATGGTTGATCTATTAGCACGTGCAGGTCATTTGCATGAAGCTTGGGATGTTGTTGAGAAGATGCCTGAAAAACCAGATGAAATAGTATTAGGGGCATTGCTTGGTGCGTGCCAGAAGCGGAAGAATGTTGATGTCAGTCAGTGGGTGATGCAATTGCTTCAGGACATCAAGCCAACAAGTTCTGGGAATTACGTTATTTCTTCAAAAATATATGCGAATTTGAGAATGTGGGATGAATCAGCAAAAATGAGGGCGTTGATGAAACAAAGAGGTGTCAATAAGACACCTGGTTGTAGCTGGATTGAAAACGATGACCAAATTCTTGAGTTTCATGCTGGTAATGATGTACATCTTAGTTCACCAAAAGTTAGCCAAGTTTTTGACTTGTTGAATGAGGAGATGAAGAGGGAAGGTTACATCCCAAAAGTTGATTGTTTATAATTACAAAGATTCAAAACTTGAGATATGCTTTACTCACCAATCTATTTGGCAATCGGAAAACATGCTTGAAGTTACTGTGTTGTAAAGTTTGCAGAAATAGGGAAAAAAATTCTGTAACCGTTTTTGAGTACCATACTCTTTTTCTCTAGAAAGGGTTGAATCTTGGTGAAGAGAACCCATATGTTAGCTAATACTACAACTATCATCTTGAAGCCATTTATCGCAATGAGATTAATTTTGTTCTTTCGGAAGAATCATGAGGAATAGTACAAGATTTTCAATATCATGTGGATTGGAGATTTGGAAGTGATATTTCGGGTGATCTTTTCCAATCATCTCTTACGCAGTATTGAAAAGCTATATAAGATATGATGTCATTGGTTCCGAAGATTGCTACAGATAGGTAATTGGCTGATTTGTAGTTTCTAACAAACAATTTTGTGGAGACGTTGACAATTTGTTGTCATTCATGCTCGTTCACTTTCTTTTGGTAAGCAGTCATTTTTGTCTACATTGACCTAATATTTTCTACCGTTTCTTGCGGCTCTGTTCATAATTATATGGTTCTTTCCCTTTCTTCCTGTCTGCGTCTTACTCTCTTCCTTGTTACCTTAAAAACTGGATTTTATTTATTCCTTTTAATTGGTTAATGTTTTACATGTGAAAGTAGTCAGGGTGAGCAACTTACTTATGTTTTGCCTAATATAGGGTGATGCATAATACAAAGTGTAACGTTTTTACCATTTTGCCTCCAAGTCCCCCTCATTTTTCTGTGTATTCTAGATTTTAACTTTGCAGTTGGGAGACATGTGAGGAGCTGTATGCCTGGAAGAGTAAATGGGGATCTATAAGTGCATCTGCTTGATCTTAAGGCCCGGAGGTAAGTGAGATTGCACCCAATTGCTTTCTTATATTCCTTTTATATGGAGAATGGGAATATATTTTAGGGAATTATAGCTTTATGTATTGATTGATTGATCTTTTATACAAAAACATATTGAAGTAAATAATTTTTCATTACACCCTTATGGCTACTAATTATTATGTTCTTTTATTTGAAATTCTAAAAGTAGCTAAAAACAAATAAAGTACGGGCATTGATGAAATCCATTGATTGTAATGAATTTGGATATGTTTTTTTTTTTTTTTTTTTCGGTAGATGATAAGTTAAATGAAATCTATTAGTAAATAAAACTTGAAATTTTTTCTAGGACTACAAAGTAGATTTCATTGAACATATAATTCACAATATAAAAAATCAAATCGAAATTCATTAAATTTGATGGATTTCATTAATGTGTTTACTTTGAGTTAAAATAAGAGATTCCGTATGAGAGAATTTCAATAATTTTTATGTTCTTATCAACTTTAGTCATGGTGTAATCAAAATATATCTTCTCTCTCTCACTAGGTTTCTCTCTAATCTCTCTTTCCATTAGATTTGTCTCTCTTCTTATTTCCCAAATCTCCATATGTGTTTTTCTTCATTTTCATATTTATGCTTTTTATAGTTTTGCTATTGTGTGTCATTATTTAGAGATAGAGAGAAAGTTAGAGAGAGAAACTTTGATCCAATAATTTTAGAAGTTAAAGATAGAATTGGAATAGAGAGAAAATTAGAAGTTAGACAGAGAAAGTTACTGAGAGAATTGGACGATAGAGAAAGTTGAAAGTTTTATAGAGAAATTGACGAATTTGTTATTGATTTACTAAACCTCAAACTTGAAATCATGACTAAAACTTGAATGTTGAAACTTAAAATCATGAGTAAAATGAAATGTGAAACTTGAAATCATGACTAAAATGGATACGTGAAACTTGAAATCTGCTCAATTTCACTTCTTCACCAACCTTCTTCCCTAAATTAGGTTTTTTCTGTATATCCGTGCGTCGGCGAAGGGGGAGCTCCGACAGCTCGACGGACGACGGCACGATGCACGACGGTGGCTTGGTGTGAAGGACGGCGTCACTCGGTGGTTCGCGAAGGACAGCAGCTCTGCCGCGAAGCCCAGAAGGTCGTCGGCACTCGGCGACCCTCAAAGTATGTCGGCGAGAGAGACATCGGGGAGAGAGAGAGAAGAGGAGAGAGAAAGAAAAAAAAGAAAAAGATAGTGTTTGGGGATTGTTTTTATATGGGGGCATTCCAGTAATTTCTCAAAAACATGGTTATTAACAATTAAAATTTCGTTTGTGGTTAAAATCGAATTTCCCATAATATATGTGGTTTTAGCAATTTTCACAAAAAGAAACCCTATCTCTTTCTCCTCACTTGCTTATCTAGCTGGCTAACAAAACTTGGAATTTGGAATTTATTTATTTATTTATTTTCAAAAACAAGAATTTAAAAGATGGAATTTATATAGCTAGCATTTAAATTTGTCAAAAAACATTTTTTTTTTCACCGGTCTATCAAAAAGATGGAATTCCAGTAATATATGTTGTAATAGCTCGCTGTAGCAGGCGAAGCGGTTCGTAATGTATCCCATCGTTAAATAATAAAAAGCCTTCTCGTTTACTGTGGTAAGCTACCCCTGTCACACTCCACAAACACACTATCTCGACCTCATTCCCTCTAGCACGACCGGTCCTATTGCATTTGTATCGGTCCCTGGCGATCGGATCAAGGGCCCCTTTCGGTATCTACCCCGGGAGGAGAGGAGTCACCCTCTACCCGGTCCGGACCAGTCACGGTGCACTTGTACGTCATGGTCCAGGTTGTCCCGGGAAACTCCTGAAGGATTTTTCAGGATAACAAAAACCCTATCTCTTTCTCCTCACTTGCTTATCTAGCTAGCTAACAAAACCTGGAATTTGGAAATTGGTTTCTTTTTTTTTTTTTTTTTTTTTTTTTTTTTTCCAAAACAAAAATTTAAAAGATGGGATTTATATAGCTTGCATATAAGTTTGTAAATTCATATTTTTGACTCATTAAATTTACTCCTCTCTGTCAAAAAACTTTGTTGTTTTTTTTTTTTTCACCAATCTATCAAACACTTTGTTACTTTTCAGTTGTTCTAATTTTCGATACTCGAAAGTATAAAGTTTGATTAATTTGCTTAAATCAAATTTATTGTCTTGATTCTAACCTTTAAAGGCGAAACCAGTCCAATCTTTTTTTTTTTCTTTTTCGATACAATATTTTAAGAGTTTCTTAACTATGATGTTATAGAATCAATACTCGTTTGTCTCGAATTTAAGGCTCAATAAATAAAGAAATTAAAGGTCCTTTATAGAATTCAAAGATTTTTGAATATGAGAAATGAGAGAGGTGACTCTGAAAGCTTTAACATAAGAATAGTAGTGTTATCTTTCACAGTCCAGGCTGAGACAAGCATAACTACAAACGAATGACAATTTAATTTGTTCTATAATCACAAGTGCAATAATAATTATGTTTTTGTTTTTCAGTTTTTTGTGGCCTGCACGCCACTGTTTTTGTTGGGAATGTTTCCCTTGGTTTTAGTGATTTTCTGGTTTTTGTTATTTTTCATTTTATTCTTTTTATTATTATATGGATGGATATTGCCTAGAAGTTTTTCAGCATATGATCGTTTGTGATGCTTTTTTCTCTCTAGGTCAGTCCAATTTTACAAAAAAAAAAAAATCATTATTATTTTTAATATTAATTAAATACAATTTTGTACTGTACAATATTTTACCAAACATTTGTGTTAATTAATATAGTCTAATATAATATATCCCCAAACATATGATTGTACATTCTTATCTAAAATGACTTTTTGGTAATAAATTAATAAATATATCTTATCTAGTAAATTACTAAAGTGTCCATATAAGTATAGTAATTCTATCTATCGGTGAAAACTAAGGATTTGGATACTGATCTGATTTTTTTCCTTAGTTTTTTAAAGTATGTGATTGGTTGTTGTGAAAGTGGTTGCGGAAACCAATAACATCTTAACCATACATTCATTGCATTGATTATGTGTCATAAGATTAGGTGAGGTCAGGAAAAAGATCAGATCAGCAGAGGATCCAAATTCGAAAACTAATATATATACGGCCAGTTTGGTATTACTTTTGAGAAGTTAAAATCAGCTTATTTTATAAGGGTACGGATATTCACACCCATAAAAATGATAAGCGCACCCATATTTATAAGTACACCCATGTTTAAAATTTAAAATTAAAACATTACTAGAAACACCAATTTTAATGCCAATAGTACCTTTATTTAAATGAATGTTTTCATTTTAATACAATTTATTTATAAACCCATATAAGTTATTAATACACCCAATTTTACTCATCAAATCCTTAGATCCTTTCTCTTGTTCAAAGAAAAATGGTACACTTTTTCTGTTGGTATCTTAATCATCAAATGTGTACATTTTAGAAACATGGTTGTTCCTGCAATTGATATAATGTAATTAATTAACAATTTAATCAAATTCTACTGGAGTATTTGTTTGAGTTATTAAAATGAACACATTTGATGATTGTGATTGATTGTTTATATATATACCACTTGAATGGCAGCAACTAGATCGAGTTGTAATATATAAAAAATAAATCAATCTGAAAGAATAAGAATACATATAAATATTGATTGTTAACAACAGAAAGAATAAGAATACATAAATCTTGACCACTCATTAGCAATGATCATATATTTATGAGATCTTGATTCTACAAATGTTGAGATTTGAGAAAATATGTGAATTTTTTATAATAAAATAATTCTTCCTAATTAGAAGAATGAGTACTTATACATGGATTACTTAATAAATTTGGTTGTCTTAGTATCTGCTGGTACAAATCCAAAACGGATCCATTTTCCAACCCGACTTCAGCCGCTGAGTTTGTTTCACTCTTTCTCCGTTTAGACGTTGGAGACTCATCGTTCAATGTGGAAGACGAAGACGAAGATGAAAAAGAAGACAGCTCTGGAGAGCGGCACTTATTGCGAACCCTAACCGGCATGACATCAGCTGAGCCGATGAGATGAGGAAAATTGAGCTTGGCTTTGGAGCCGCGCATCTTGAAAGCGGCTTGGTCATAAGATGATTCCAACATTGTTCATGCTCTGTTAAGAATTCACAAAAATTCGATAAGTGTTCCAACAATGAAATATGTACTGCTATCTTAAGAAAAAAAAAAAAAATTACTTCTCACTATTTTTTAATTGACAGAGTTCATAACAAAAATAAATAAATAAAGAAATATGTACCTCTGTATGATTGGAGTCCTCTGAAAATTCTTGTTCCATTACTTTGTTATATGATAATGGAAGATTTTGGCTCCGTTAGGCTTCTGTTCTTCTTGTTCTTTTTTTTTTAAAAAAGAAATAGAATTAAAGTTGAATTAGGGTTTGGTTTTTTTTATTTTTTATAAATAAAGTGATATAGTTGAAGATATGGGTGTAATTAATGGGTGTAAATAGTATTTTGTTTTTTTTTTAATTAAACTAATTTGTCCTTATTGGTAAATTCCTATTGGGATATTTTTGTAATTAAAATTTTTATTAAAATATGGGTGTGCTTATCATATTTATGGGTGTCAATATCGGCTCCCATTTTATAATTTTGACGTAAAATGATGTTTGGTAAAACTTTCAAAAGTGATTAATTGATAATTTGACAATTTTTGACCGTGATTTTGAGAAGTCGGTAGGGGGTTATTTTTTGAAAGTATGAAATAATCTATTAATCCTTATGAAATCTTTAAAAATATCATTATTAATCCTTATGATATCAAATTAAAATTTAATGAATCTTTAAAAATATCATTATTAATCCTTATGAAATCAAATTAAAATTATTTATATACCTTATTTTATCTTAAAATTAAAGATTCTAATTAAATATTGATTTGATTTATAAAATCTTTTAAAAATCTTTTTATTATTCTTATGGATTTTATTTTCTAATTTAAATATTTTACTATTGATTTAATATATATAATTAATGAAAAAAATAATAATAAGGTTTTAAAATCATGTCTATTTTAGTCGTTGTAATTAATTTCATCACTTTTGAAAGAAAGGTACCAGACGTACATATATTGCTTTTGAGCTATGCAGTAGTTTTAAAAGTATAATTAACCAAACATCTGCTAATTAACTTCATAGCTGATTATTCCTCCAGCACAGCTAACGGTGATTATTATAAAAGTTACAGCAATGCCAAACTGGCCCATAGTCTTTTTTGCCTCAATGAACACTAATATTACATTATAAAGTTAGTTTATCCACCATTAGTCCTCAACATTTTATTTTTCTTAACCATAAGTCTCGTACATGAACTCGTGTTTTTGTGTGTGGGTTGGTAGATATTTCTTGAATAATGCTAGGAGTGTCCAAACTTATATCTAAATGAAGTGACGTATGAGTTGTAATCAATACATTATTTATCGGATCATGACTATCATCCATAATCTACATAGCATGTAGAACTCGTACTATATGTATATATATATATATATCATTTTGAATAATAAAAAAATTGTACAATCTAGTATTACACTATATATATCTTATATGGGCCCAATCTGGTTCAACCATATTTGTGTCCATGTTTTTGACATTATTACAAGTCGAGAGATGGTGGATTGGGGAGGCATTTCCACTAATAATTGTCTCTAGAAACATCATTTTCATGCGTTACTCTTTATGCTTTGACTACTCATGGCACTTTCCACCACCACAAACCACAAACAGCATATCCACAGGCCCTTTTTGTATGTATTATGTATGCATCACCATTCACCACTATCATTCATATATATATATATATATATATATATATGGACACACAGCAGTAGAGTGTTTTGTTGTGCCTTTTCAGACTTACCAAATCGTATTCAAAGGCCTTGCATATATGTTCAATAATGCATCAATGATCTTGACTACCCGATATGATCAATTTGGCATCTACTATTTACTTATATAATTTGCCCTTATATCAATTTGGTATCCACAAATTATAAGATCTTGTCTGAATGGTCCCAATAAATAGTAGGAAATCGAATTTTATTATAAAAAAATCATTAAAAAAAAAAAAAAACTTTTGTGTCTACAATAATTGCAAGGGGCACTATTGTATTAATTTTTTTTTTTTCTTTTCACTATTGTATTAAAATAAGAGTACTAGTAATGTTAGGATGTCAAAAATCATAACCAAATAATGTAGTATGAGATTACCTGGTAAGAGATGTGATTTTCACCTTTCACACACTACATCATTTTAGCATGACTTTTGACGATTTTTTTTGGCAAGCTCTTGAACGTGCATGGAGTTATTTATGAAGTTTTACTTACTTTTATATTTGTTATCAACTTATCACCATGAAGAGCAGCACTTCCATTGTTGTTTCTATTTGATTTATTTATTATATTCTAATGTATTTTCATGTGTTATCTTGTTACCATTAAGCAAGTTGATCTTACAAATAATTCAAATTTTAATTTATTAAACAGTACGAATTAAAATCTAAGGTTCTAGTTGTTATTTATAATTACTTTTGTAATAAAAGTGATCATTCAATTTTTTTTGACAATATCTATTAATTCGGAACCAGTTATTTTTTTGAAAGCTTTCGCCGTTGATAGGATTCGAGCCGTTGACCTGGGAATCATTTGCCTAAACCTCAAGCTCATTCATCTACCAGCTAAGCTACGCCCTTGTTGGCAAGTGATCATTCAATTAAGATTGAACTATTTGATTGAATATTCTACGAATACGGTTAAAATGTATATAAAAATTCCCCTCTCAATAGCTTTTATGAACAAAATTTTTTTGAGAAGTATAAAGCAACATAAAAAGTCGAAGTTCCAATATCGTGGGAAGCATTTGTTTATGTTCAAAAATCACCTTTTGTCGGGTACTTCAGGTGGTGGAGCAAATATGAAGTTAAACCATAATGAATTGGCTACCATACCCACCATGAAAATGCTTGGTATGATACAACTCAAGTGGAGACAACCACTACAAAGTTTAAATGACTTATATAAAGTAGATTAGTAATTACTTTATTCTTTCATAATTTTAGGTTTCATTTAGTCTTTAAATTTATAACGTTTTAAATAATATATTTTTTTTTCATGAGTTTCCCACTTACGAACTCGTATAATTTCACATGTAAACGGGCAGATATAGGTATAGCCAAAATCTATGGGTGGAAGCACGCACCTGCTAAATTTTACAGGTTCACGATATCAAAAAATTTATAAATTAATGAATGAAAACATAAAGAACAAGGAAGAGAGATTATAATAGAAAAAGTTGTGGAAGTTGTAATTAGTTGGTATACATAAAAGATCAACTGATAGTGCAAGGCTATAAAAGCCTACCAAAGTGGATGATTGTGCAACTTTATATATACAATTATTGTAAAATCAAGTGCACTATGAAAATCATGATGAGGAGCATTAGTGGTATGTGGAGATTTATATAAAATCATGTTAGCTTTGTCTGTGTATCAAAAGCTCCGACTAATTTAAGAGATCTTAATTGGTAGAATTAATATTCCATAGATTCCAAAGGTTTCAAAGCTTAACTATACTTTATAATTTCAATCATTTCGCATCTTGAATGTTGATAATTTGTAAAAGTTAATCACTCATCAAATTGGTTAACTTATTTTAATTTTAGTATAAATTACAAACCGTACTATAAGATTACAAGAACGTTTAAATAAAAACAACATATCTTTTATGAATCGCTTTCATGCATGCATGCAGGTAGTGGAACAAATATAACTTACGTAAACTAAAAGTGGAATATTTTTGCCCTTCAATATATTGTAGTGTCGCCATATTGGAGAACAAATGAATTAAGGTTATATACATGTGAATTAAAAATGAAACGCTGTCCAGCAGTTTTTTGCTTTTTGTGGATTCTTCTCGCGGTTTGACCTTTTTTTTTTTAATTTTTTTTTAATTTTTTTATTTTTTTTTATTTTTAAGTATTACACTATTTCATAAACTCGAGGTTTTTTTTAGAATCCACAACCTCGTGGTACAAGTGTGAAAAGTTTACCATTGGACTAACCTCATCTCGTCAATTGTTTGTACCGATCTAAAACAGTTAAATATAATAAAATATATTTAAAAATATTAAAAGTGAAAATAAAAATCTCAACTATTGATTATAAATAACTAATTAATGGCCTCTTGCATTGGTTGTTGAAGTTTTCAAGTGAAAATTCCACCACAAAGGTTCAAGTCTTGATAATTATAAATATTTATCCCACTTTCAGACATAAAATCCCAAAATGTGGGGAACCCTCTCCTACTTAAAAGCGGGAGCAGCCCTCTGCCCCTCTCTCCTGATGTGAGTTTTAATCTCGCCAGGTTAATTACTATATATACTACCATTCTCTTTCTTAATTTTATGTTCTTTTATATTTTTTCAATGTTAGATTTACATCCACCGATCCACCTTCTGATCTAGCTCACATAGATTAATTATCTCTAATTATATATATATATATATATAGATGCTAATTAATTCTAGATTTTTGGGTGGATTGGCCTTGAATAATCTCACAATTTGTACAACTTTCTTTGCCCAATTGGTCTTATATGGTATATAGTTTATTAATGTAAACTTGAATCTCGCAAGAACATTGCAACAAAGTTAAAAGTAAAGATATAGAGTAGAATTAATGAAACAAATAGAATCGATTTTAAACAGCTATCTAATTTATGAAGTATTATAATATTATATAAATTTGGGGTTTTTTAGAGGGGATGACTCGAACCAGTAACCTTGTGGTGCAGGTGTGAGATGTTTTACTACCATATCAACCTCATCTCAGTATAAACGGCATCTAATTTGAATTTGGATATAAAAGCAAGAAAAATAATTTAATCAAGCTGATTAGTTGATCAGATAAATGTTATTAATTTAGAAGTAACCATAGTCCATAGCTAACCCATTTATTTATTTATACTGATATATAACAAAGATGCCATTCATGCACTCTTAATCAATTAGCTCTTAGAGCATCTCCAATGCAGCCAACAGGAGTGTAGCTTAGTTGGTAGATGAATGAGCTTGGGGCTTGGGCAAATAACTCCCAAGTTAGTGGCTCGAATCCTACTAATGGCGAAAAGCTTTTAAAAAAATACATGGTCCCGGATTAATAGATATTATCACACAAAAAAAAAAAAAAAAACGCAGCAATGTGTTGTGAAAAAATTATATGCCAAATAGGACAAACAGACATAGTAACTTGAATCCTACTAATGGCAAACGTTTTCAAAAAAATACCTGGTCCTGGAATAATAGATATTGTAAAAATAAAAAAAAATAATAAAAAAAATGCAGCAATGTGTTGTGAAAAAATTATATGCCAAATAGGACAAAGACATTGTGTTCAAATACGTAAAAAAGTAATAGATAATGTCTAGTTGAATGTCTATTTTAGAGGCTCTGTTAGACAATTATATTGTAGGCCAACTCAGCATTTGGAGATAAATATAAAAAATGGTTAAGAAAGTTGTTAGATTAAAATAAAAAAAATAATAAAATATCATTAATAAATTAATATTTAAACAGAAACATTGGAAACAGATTTTTTATTGGACTATCTATCAAGTAGACTTTTATACCACATAGGAAGCAAATATCTTGATATTATTGATATGTCAACAATTATTGAAATGTAAGCCATTTTTACATAGGAGATGCTCTTAGCTAACAATACAGTAATTGGTTGATTAGTTCAAATGGGTTGCTCCACTTATCTTTAAAATATTTAAAAATTGGAAGTAGTGGTGGAATATAATCTCTTTCAATTGATTTAATCAACTTATGTGTATATGCTATCCTACTTAGATCATGTGGTTGGCATTAAATCGAATACATATTAGGCAGAATTTCACATAAGTCCTATATTTTTAATGATTTATCACCTTTATAAATGTCTTTCCAAATTCATCACTTTAGTCCTTACATTTTCCAAAACTCATCACTTTAGTCAATTTGACCAAATATGTGAAAGTCAACTATTTTAAAACCTGTGAAAGTACACTTTTGCCCTTGTTAATATTTAATTTAGCTAAAATGATTATATTAGCTTTAAATTAAAATGAAAAATAATAAAATTCTCAATAATAAAATCTTAAATAAATATTTTACAAATTTTTTTAAAATAAATAATAATAATAATAAAATCCATTAATTAATTTTTTTTTTTTTTTTTGTATTTTTGTCATAATGGATATTAATTTAGCTAAAATGATTATCTTAGCTTTAAATGATTTTTTTTTTCATAATTGTTTTTTTTTTTTTTGTAATCTATTTATTTAAGATTTTATTATTGAGAATTTTATTGTTTTTCAATTTAATTTAAAGCTAAGAAAATCATTTTAGCTAAATAAAAATCCATTATGAAAAAAAAAATACAAAATAAGAAAAAATTAATGGATTTTTTTAATTATTTATTTAAGCTTTTTTTTTTTTTTTTTGTAATATATTTATTTAAGATTTTATTATTGAGAATTTTATTGTTTTTCATTTTAATTTAAAGTTAAGATAATCATTTTAGTTAAATTAAATAGTAATAGGGGTAAAAATGTACTTTGACAGGTTTTAAAATAGTTAACTTTCACATATTTGGTCAAATGAACTAAAATGATGAGTTTTGAAAAAAGTAAGGACTAAAGCGATGAATTTGAAAAGATATTTATAAAGGTGACAAATCATCAAAAAGGTAGGACTTATATAAAATTCTGCCTATATATATATTAAGACAATGAATCATAATGTGTGCGTGTGGAAACGTATCTCCTTTGGTTTATCTAAAAAGCTTCTTTAGTTAAACTACATTTTGTTATAAAACTAAAAGCAGAACAACATCATGAGCTCCTTTTTATAGCCTCTCCTTTGAATTATATCATAAGAATTAGAATAATGACATAGTGGGGAGGTTGAGAGTTTGCATATTACTTAATATATATTATATATTCTATGAATGTAGACATTCACTCTGATAATATTTTTATAACACAATTTAATTATTTTTATTATAAAATACCCAAAAATAGATAGAAAGTCGCTATGTACACTACAAAAAAGATGACATATAGTGACAAAAATTATTTGTCGCTACAAGTGAAGAAATTGTCACAATTTCAATATTGTGACATAAAACCCACAAGTCATTGCAATATTCATTGAATTATTACATTATAATATTTTAGGAGAATCTCATTGTTTTTAATAATATATATATATATATATATATATATATATATATATATATATATATATATTCATATTCTTTACTTAAAAAACTAATTCTTGTTTTGTAATAAACTATATTATGATAAAAAAAAATATATTTATTTTGTTAATCTTAAGAAAATATATTTGTTCATAATAAAAAATAATATAATTCATATATAGGCAAATGGCATTAATTTACCCTGAATTTAGGTGAAATGACATGCATCTTTTAATTTTGCTTTAATTACACAAACCACCCTTTGAATTGTTGACTAACACTGGATCGGTGTTAACTTTAATGGAAAGAATGAAATATCCTTTTTTTTTTATTTAATTAAATAAATATAAAATTAATAAAAAATGAATAATTAAATAGTTTGATAAAAATTAAAATTAAAAATATTAATAGGCTAATCTAATAGAGGTCACCACCATCAAATTAGATCTACTCGGTCAAATGGAGGAGAATAAAGAAGATGCTTCTATGCCACTCCTCTAGGAACATGAATGAGTTTATGCGAACTCATCGACGCTTATGAAGGAGAATGTGATTCCACTAGCGGAGGAGCATATAGTTCTATGGTGCGACGATCATCGCACCATAAAATCAATCGGCCCACAAGAGAAAATCACTCCTCCATGATGGAAAAGATCGTTTGGCACCGGTGGAGCTTTAATGAATTTGGTTTCTTCATTTTAATAGCTTTTTATGGTTATGCTTTCTAAATTATTGTTATTATTTTTCCTTTGAACACCTATTATTATTATTATTATGCTATTAAAATAAGTTTATTATAATTAAAATTCGTCGGGTGTGATGTGGAAGATTATAATTGGTGAACATATTTTCTTTCATTTATTTCTTTTACAATTACACACAAAAAGACCAAATTACCTCTCTTTTGTCATATGTTTTGTAAGTTCCTCATTTTTGATTGGCTTATTTCGTTGACAAGTCACATTTGGGGTTATGATGTAAGGGTAGTTTAGGTGCCTCATTGTTAGTGATCAAGCTCAAAGACCCTCTCAAGACCTCAAGATGATAAGAACTTCAAATGTAAATCATTTGTGCTTAATTCCATTGAAGAGACTTAGTTGCACACACACACAATTCATGCATATCCATACTTCTTGTCTTTTGTGTGTTTCATGTTGTGCACATTCATGTTTTTAAACTCTCTTCATGCATATTATAATTGCTTGCATATTGATTGATAATTGCCTTGTCATTTTAGGCATTAGGATGCATGTTTTTGTAATAGGCGCTGTACAGCCGCTAGTGGCTCGCTATATGTACATCGCCTATTAGAGGCTTTGTGGCATTTTTGCTTTTCACCGTTGTACAGTCACTGTACGTACATCGGGAATCGCTGGTGTCTTGCTATTCAGTCGCTGTACGTATAGCGGGTGAACAATGTGTCTCTAAACCCGAGAGCAACCGCCATTGTTTCGCCCAATTGTCGTCTCCTTGAACAGCGACTTGTTCTTCATTTCCCAAGTGACCCGCTATACAACCACTGTACGTACAATGGGTGTACAACAGTCAAGGCATTTTTTTTGAAAAATGATCAAAACATCGTAGCTTCAATTTGACCTCATATATATATATATATGTTGTTTTCTCTCTAAGTCATTTTTAAGAGTTCAAAATCATATTTTGAAGAGAGAGCATTTTCCAAAAGAGAAAATCATCCAAGAACTCATCCTTGATCATTCAAACTCATTTCCATGTGCATCAAACATCATCTAGCATCATCTAGCTTCATCTAGGATGTGCTCTTGCATGGATCTTCTTCAACACATATGACTTGGTAAGTTGAACATCATCTTCATCCATTTTAGTGTTCTTACTTAACAAGAAATCTCATTTATAACTTTATGCATCTAGATTAAACTTTATCTACAAGATTGAGATTTTTGTGTTAATTGATTAAGTTGTTGTATTGTGATAGCTATTGCATCTAGGATTGCTTTTATCTTATATAGCTAAGTTTTATATGACATGTAGCCACATGATATCTAGGATTGATTAACATGCTCATGCATGATTAGATAAGTATTAAATGTGTTAACCTAGCATTTATGTATTTGATATTCACCTAGGTTGTGTTCTCTTCATTGTGATTAAAGCCTTGTGACTTAGTAGCTTAGTGCACAAGCAAGTAGGTCTAGAATTACTATTAAAGGCCCGTTGGGTAAAGTGGAAAGGTTAGTGACCAAGCATGGTTTGACTTGAGGTCAACCTAGGTTGTAAACTTTCATTCAAGCAATGGATTTAAGGACCGTGTGTGGTTAGCACAATAGCCCGTGAGTTTTTCCCAGTTGTGGGTTTCTCACGTAAATCAATCAACGTGCAATTTATTGTTTTCCGCACTTAGATTTAGTTGATTGTATTTTGCTTAGATTGGGTGTTTATTGAATATTGATTAATCAATAAAAATTGGTAATTAACTTGATTAAAACATATTCAACCCACCCCCCTCCCTCTAGGTATATTTAGACACACTTTAACAGTTTCATGCTTTTTATGGAAGTAGTGGTAGGGGTTACTTTTTAAAAGTAATTATAAAATATTATATTTCAGCATTTAATAATATCCTTATTATCCTTATAAGTGCAATTATTTTGTGATTAGCTAATTATTTTTGTGTTAAAACCTTTTGGGTGCTTTTGTATGAGTAGCTTAGGTTATTCATGTGGTCATCAACATTGTGATTGTGATCGAATATATCTTTCCTAGTATCCCAAGATCTTTAAGAGCCGAGCTTCAAAGGTATAATCTTCGCGCTTTGTTCTCTTGAAGAAATTAGCGCACACACAAACAATTTGCATATTTGTGTTTGTGTCCATGCATCGTTATGCAACACTTATACAAACACATATTGTTCATATGTTTATGCACTAAGCATTTAGATTGTTATCTAGTCTTGTTGCATCATTCGATTGTGTTGTGTTTATTCGCAACGTTCCAGTGCGGTTTGGTCATCGTTCTAACAGACTCACACATTTGATTTGTGTGATCATGCATTGCATTTTATTATATGATATCTTGTTGTTTGCATGTTGTTTGATAAGTGTTAGATGTGGTATGTTTGTTTGGATCTAAGCGTCTAATTTGGAAAGATTGGTTTTTCAATAGTTTAAATATTTTTCAAAACTAACATTTGTATGATCTTGTGACCATAACGGTTTATACAACGATTCAAATTAAGTTTTAAAAATTTCATGATAAACTAGACACTCATATCTTTTCTATGGTATATTATTCATATAATTCCATGACCGTTTGGATTGGTTTTGAAATCTTCAAAGACACCACTAAAACAGATGAACTTTGTTGTTGCCTAAATTTGACCATTGATCACTCAAATGACCATAACTCTTTCTATAGACACTTAAATCTTATTTTGTAAAAAGGAGTAAAAAGTAGACATCCATACCTTTCTAACAGTATATTATTCGATAGGTTTTGATGTCATTTGGTCATGTTTTGAGATGCTTGAAAACCAAGCTGTTGCACCATGGCGCTTTGTCGCGGCCCAAGACCGCGATTGTTGGTAGCGAAAAATTGTCAAGTGATTTTCGCTACCAAAGTGTCGTTGAGTTGGACATCAAAAAATGGCTATGAAACGCATTGTCATGTTTTCGTAATTTGGCCATATCTCACTCAATATAACTCCGATTTCATTTTTGTAGAGGTATTCACGGAATTTCAAGTGCTATCATCCAAACACATTCTAAACACTTTAAAACCCTAGATCTAAGCCTTGGAGTACTTTATTAGGTGTGGGTCTCTCTCTAAACTCAAGGTATGATATAAAATCCCCATCCTCATGATTTTATCCTTTAAAAATCATATCTTCTCCATATATTATATGTTGGATCTAGGTTTTTATTAGTTTGGGATTGTCTCTTGATTAGGCTAGATTCTTTTGAATGTTTATGCTTAATTTTATCATCTAGTCTATGTTTTGATTCCATTTTATAGAAACCCAAACACTTGTGACCTAACTCTTTATGTGTGCTTCAAATCATTCATGGGTCTTCATTATTAACTTCCATTGTTAGGTAAGAACAAATTTCCCTTTCATTAATTGTTCTTTCCTTTAAAGATCGACTTCTCATTTATTGCATATTTGAAGTTAATGGAGATTGTTTGGAGTTAGTTGATAACTAGGTTGTTGGTATTCATATTCACATCTAGTTAAGCATTTTGTGTTTTCTAGCATATTATGCATTGAGCATTTATATATGTTCATTTAGGCATTTCTAATAACTACGATTGTTGGGTATTTAATATCTACATCTAGTTAAGCATTTTTGTGTTTGTCCAGCATAAATTTGCATTGAGCATTTATTGATTGTTCACTTAGACGTTTACTCTCTTCATTGAGTTCAAGTCTGTAGCCACAAGTGGTGGTTGAGAAGCAATTGGAAAGTCTTGTTGCCAAGGTGTTGGTAGCACAAGCAAGTGCCAAGTACCACTATAAAAGGCCTGCAGGTAGATTAGGAGGTGCTCACGCCAAGAGTAGTGGATCGAGGGATATCACTAGGATTGAACCAAGAGTGGTGAGTGGGAAATGACCATAGCCTGAGGTTGTTAAGAGTGAGAGTTTGTATATCACTTGAGGGTGTAATTTTCTTTCCATATAGTGAATTTCTGTGGCTCAAGTGGCTAACGAGGCTAGTCCCGTGGTTTTTCCCAGTTAGAGGGTTTCCACGTAAAAATCAAGTGTATTTTAATTTCCGCATTTAATACTTGATTTTTAGTGTTGTTTACCATTAACATTGACTAATTGAAAATTTTGGTAACATAATCGGTAATTAATTGGTAAATAACCTATTCACCCCCCTCTAGGTTAATTGTATTTGCATTAGACACATTTTCAATCCTTATGAAATCAAGTTAAAATCATTTATATCTTATTTCATTATATATTTTTTTATTATTCTACTTAAATATTGATTTGATTTATAAAATCTTTTAAAATATCCTTGTTGTTCTTATGGAATTATTTGTTTTTTCTAATTTAAATATTCTACTTAAATATTGATTTAATTTATATAATTAATGAGAAAAGCAAGTAGGGTTCTAAAATTATGTCTATTTTAGTCACTGTAACTAATCTCATTACTTTTGCAATAAAATTGCTAAACATATATATAATGCTTTTGAGAAAGTTACAGCAACATCAAAATGACTCAATCAACAAATCAGATGGTTTGTTGGTGTAATTAAAGTATGGTGAAATGTTGCATACGTGGCATTTCACCTAAATGATGATTTTATGTTTTGTTGAATAAAAGTGAAAAAAAAAAAACGTTTAGGCATGGAAGAGTTCATACTCCCCCACTAGCGGAGGAGCATATAGCTCTATGGAGCAATGATTTGCATCTAGCTGAAGCGATCCGCTCACCGGAGGACATCACTCTATCATGGAGGAGTGAATCGCTCCTCTGCAATGGAAAAGATCCTCTACCACCGGTGGAGCTAGAATTTATGAATTTTGTTTTCTTCATTTTATTAACATTTTTACGGTCTTGCTTTTGCTATTTTTTTATTTTCTTCTTTCAACACCTCTATTATTATTAAAATAATTTTTATATAATTAAAATTCTTAGGGTGTGATGTGGAAAATTGTAATTGGTGAGCATATTTTCTTTTATTCAATTTTTTTTTTTGATTACACACAAAAAGACAAAATTGTCTCCCTACTGTTTTTTATTTATTTATTTATTTTTAATAATACATAAGGTTAAATTTTGTATGTCATTTCACTTAATTGATGTTTCCGCATTTTGTTTTACAAGAGTGAAAACGTGTATAGGGCTTATTCGTTATTGTTTTATGTGTATTCTGTTTTTCAAAATGAAAAATAGTCTTAAACACCTAAACGTGTTTGTTAGTCTTATTTTTGAAAAAAAAAAAAAAAAAAACCTAGAGACGTCATTTAGACATTGTTCATTATTTTGCACTTTTTTATTTTTTATTTTTTTTATTAGTTAGGTAAGTGACATGTGGATGGAATATGTTAAATGAATATGATCTATGCATTAAAAACAAAATTATTAAAGCTTTTATTTTTATTTATATATATATATTATAAATATACATTTCTTAAGATTAATCTTTTTTTGAAAAAACATGGATCGACACCAATCAATAATAAATTAATTTAAATTTATCTTTATAATTAAATAATATAAGAAAATTATATATTAATATATTTTTTAATTAAAAATATTAAATTAATTGAACTACACACAATTATTGCATTTACTCTTACATATTTTAAAAATATATTTTCATCAGAATCAGAATCAGAATCATGGGCTCCACAGATAAAGCAAGGCCAGGTAAAATCAAAGGAGTCTTGAGAGTCAATCATGTAGGAATCTTGAAATGGGTTCCAGCTTTGAGAAGAATCACGTGGAATGTCTGGAAGGATGAAGACTTCGTCGGTGGAGACATTATTGACATCATAGAGAAAATTAAGTAGAGAGATCTGAAGATTGTTGGGGTATGATTTTTGATAATCATATGTTGTGAACCATTCATAGCTGGTGTTGACTGTCCATAAAAGTTTAGTGTGGGGATTGCACCGGTACGGCCTATGGAGTATCCAAATGCAGGAAACAGAGGAGGCTGACTCGGGGTCAAGTTTCCAAAGGTTGTATCTTCCCATAAGTTCAGTGAGCTCCTTTTTCCAATTTGCTAGAGGTGAGAACCATTGTAGGAAAGTCCATAACAGAGAATTCTGGTGGGAAGGATCATAGAGATATCCATATAAAGTCTGTAGAGGAAAAACAAAGGCATGCTGATGTAGAACTGATAAACACCAAAGGAACCATAAAAGTTTAGGGGAAAAATAGTAGAATGGTGGCATCAGGAATGGATCGAGGAAGGGTCTGGAAGGATTGGTAAGATTATGACGACAACTTTGACCTTTGACTTGGGATAAGTATATCGGGAGATGAGTTTTGGCAAAATTCTGAATTTGGTCCAGAGAAGGTTGATGGTTAGGTGGAAGTATGGCTAAGAGTTCTAGAGGGAACATCATTTGTGAATGGTTTGTTAGGTCGGAAGAGGATGATGATGGACCTGTAGGGGAAGCCATGAATATGAGAGGATAATGACTAATAGATGTAATGAGATGGGTAAGTAGAGGTCTGGAAAGCATATCAGCAATAACATTATGATAACCTTTCACGTGTCGTACAGTGAAATCATATCTGGCAAACCAATTTTTGAGTCTCAGAAGTAGTGAATTAGGAGGAACCTTATTACGAAAATCGAGAATCTTTGGGAAAGAAGAGTTGTCCATTTCAACAATAAAGCTCTTTGTCCTGAGGTGAAAATCAAACTTCTGGATACCATTTTAAACAGCAAGGATTTCTTTGTAAACCGTGTGATAATGCTGTTGGGAATCTTTGAATTTTCCACTAGCATGTCCACAATAACTTTTTTGTCCGTTTCGGTCTTCGATGAGGATGGCACCCCGAAAAATATCACTGGCATCTGTCTGAAGGATGAGTTGGCCGATTGACGGGATGGTGAGAGCAGGTGGAGATTGAGCAATTTCTTTTAACTTGAGGATGGCCTCAGTATGACAAGAACTCCAAGGAGGATGACGCTTCTTTAAGAGAGCTGAGAGAACTGAGGTGTAATGACCTACATGAGGAATGAAGTCTCGGATATAATTGACTATACCAAGAAATTGTTGGACCTGTTTCACACTGAAATTAGAATCAGGAAAATCCAGTAATTGGATAGCCAAGTGGGGACCAGGACGATATTGTCCGTTAGAGATGTTCATCCCAAGAAATTCAATTTCTGATTTGCTAATTGTACTTTTCTTTTCGGAAAGTATGATACCATAGTGATTTACAATATCATGGAATTGTTGGAGGAGACCATTGTGGGTGGTATCATTTGGGGAGAATAGAAGGATGTCATCTATGTAGACGAGGGCTGAATGCAGAAGAGGATGGAAAATCCTGGTAACAGCCTTTTGGAAAAAGGGATGGAGCTGTTTTTAAGCCAAAAGGTAGAACGGTTCATTGGTATTGTGCATTGGGAAGACAAAAGGCAGTTTTATACCTTTCATCTAGATGAATACCAATCTGCCAGAAAGCACCCTTGAGATCAAATTTAGAAAAAACTTTAGCACTAGGAAGGTGTGAGAACAGAACATTAGGTCTGGGAACAAGAAACTTGTCATCCCTGAGGAAGAGATTGAGTGGCTTGTAGTCGACAACTAATCTCTTCTTACCCCTGCGTAATTCTGAGCATTTTTCGACGTAAAAGGCTTGGCATGCCCAAAGGGAAGAGGTGTGTTGAAGTAAACCTTGCCGGAGAAGTTCATTGCACTCTTCATTGGCCAATTTAAGGTCTGAGGGTGACATTCCGGAATGAGATGCCTTAGTAGGATTGATATCCTCATTAAGCTTGAAAGGGAGCTTAATAAAGAAGTCAGGGTTTTTCCACAGAGGTGAAGGATGAGAGAAGGAGGCATGATTGTCAGCACAAAGGTGAAGCAGTCTGCGTTGAATCTGTTCAAATGAGGGTTGAAACTCTGAGAGAGGGAAAATCTTTGGAACATCGAAAAAGGCCTTAAAATTACTTTTGAACCTAATTCCTGTGGGGAGAATCCGGAGGGATTTGCTTTGACAAAAAATATCCCAACCAATGAGGATATTTTTACCAGGGAGAGGAGTGCCAATCACATGGACCCAAAGAGTATAGGATGAGAAAATCTTAATTCCAATCTTTTTCTTAGTAATGAGGTTTGTTGCAAAGACTTTACCATCAGTGGCTTTGAAAAGTCGAACATAAGGTTTCCAGCTTTCTGGAGGAAGGATCTTGGGGTTCATCATAGTGGTTTGAGAACTCGTGTCAAAGTAAGCAATGGCATCAATGGGTTTGGAGTATTTATCGGGCAAGATCTGGACTACAGCCTGAGGGCCAGATTGAGGGACAATGTGAGAAGCTTGGTAAGATTCTTGGATAGAACTGAAGCTTGAGTCGGAGTATTCTAAGTCTGAAGAGTTTTCCTGTAGGACAAAAGTTGTAGTATGATCAGCATTGTCTTGCTCAGAGAAGATGGATTTGATGTCCGCATTGGACGGGACTTCGTCAGCAATTTCCTTTAGCTGTTGAACTAGCCTGGCTGACTTGGCCTTCTTGTTGGGACATTTCTTTGCATAATGTCCTGGCTTGCCACAAATATAGCATTGTTGGGATTTATTCCAGCCTCGTTTTGCTTTCTTTTTGTAGAACCTGAAACGTCTGGGTTTGCCTTTCTTGTTCTTGAAACGTCGGAAATGATTTTTCTTCTTGGTTCTGCAGTGGCAAGTATCTGCGGATTTGCATTTTATTTGGAGGGAAGGCTGTTTGCATTGGGATTGCAACTGTTTTCCTTCTGTCAACAATTGTGATGTTTGCCAAAGGTGCAAATACGACAATTTATGACCAGCCGGACTACTTCAACCGTTGCCGATTCCACAGCAAGTATGGTCCGAAATATCCATGGATTTCGTGGAAGGGTTACCCAAGTCGCAAGGTCAGGATATGATCATGGTTGTGGTCGATCGACTCTCCAAATATGCCCATTTCGTGCCACTAAAACACCCGTACACAGCAGTCTCGGTGGCCAAGGCATTTGTCTTAAACGTTGTTCGCTTGCATGGTATTCCAGTAGCCATAGTGAGCGACCGTGATAAGGTATTTCTTAGCTTTTTTTGGCGTTCTCTTTTTAAGTTACAAGGCACACATCTCCAGTTTAGTTCAGCTTACCATCCGCAAACTGACTAGTAAACGGAAGTGGTCAACCGTACGTTAGAACAATATCTCAAGTGTTTAACTAGTGATTAGCCAAACAAATGGATGGAGTGGTTACCGTGGGCTGAATATGGCTACAATACGGCTGTTCATTCGTCTACGAAAATGACCCATTTTGAAGCTGTGTATGGTGTTCCACCTCTACCATTGATAGCGTATACTCCGGGCACAACAAAATTACAAGCTGTAGAGGAGACCTTGAAATCTAGGGATGAAATTCTCCGAGACTTGCGACGGAACCTGCTGGGTGCCCAAACACGTATGAAACTGCAGTCGGACAAACATAGGCGTGAAGTCCACTTCTCGATTGGGGATTATGTTTATCTGCGTTTGCAGCCTTATCGCCAAAAAACGGTGGCTTTCCGTAGCTTTTTGAAGTTAGCACCGAGATTCTTTAGGCCATACAAAATAGTAGCTCGAATCGGTCCAGTAGCATATAAATTGGAGCTACCAGCTGGTGCAAGAATACATGATGTATTCCATGTTAGCCTACTCAAGAAACAATTGGGCTCAGTGGAAGCTGCAGGTGTGACTCTTCCTCCAGTAGCTGATGATGAGTCCTTACTACCATGGCCATAGTTCATTTTGGATCGTCGTATCGTTCAAAAAGGTAAATATCGGCCGAAGACAGAGGTTTTGGTTCAATGGTACGAGGCATCTAAGGAAGACGCAACGTGGGAGAATTTGTGGCGTTTTTCCAAGACATATCCAGATTTTTGCCTTGAGGACAAGGAACTTCTAAGGGGGATGGAATGATATGAGTAGTGCTTTGGCATGTGTGGGGTGCAAGGCATGCATGCTAAGCAGGGGAGGACTTGAAGTGCACGTGAGCCTTTCCTAGATGGACTAAGTCTGCTTTGGTTGTTAGTGTTGTTATCAGATTAAGTCAATAATCAGTTGTGGGATGAGTGGGTGCTTGATTTGCTCCACTTCTTCAGCACACGTTCATTCTCTTGTTATTTTAATTTTATTGTTCACTTGTAAGGCCTATATAGGCCAGTGGTATTAAATAAAAAGGATATCGAATATTATCCCAATTATTTCTTCTTCTTTTGAACTCCTCCTTCTCAAATCTCTTCTTAGTTTCCTTTTCTCCTTCTCCTACTGATTCTACAAATTAAATTGTAACAGGCCACCCGTAGTGGGAGTTTGATATTTAGAGCATCTCTAATGTAAAATGTATTTGTGAGTTTCTAAATAGTGTCACATCAGCATTTCTATTCATTATGGGCCCACTTTCGAAAAGAAATTAGAGAAATGCATATACACATCTCCAATGCAATTATCTAAAATCAAATATGTATTCTTTTTATGACCAATCATAATAAAACAATTGTTACATTCTCTCTCATCTTATATTTTATAATTAAATGAGCTTTAATATTATTGATGGAAAGAGTTAGAAATCATAGTCAGCATTTTTAGGAGAGTTTCTAGAATTCGAGTATCTCTAATACAAATATGCATTTGGAGAAAATTGACTGCCACATAGAATAGATAGTTAAAAAGTTAGAAAAACTATTTACAATGCAATTATCTAACTTCAATATAGAGATGATGTGACAAGAAAAAAGTTAGAGAATATGGAGTTGAGTTTCTAATTCTAAAAACTCTCCTGTAAATGCTGACTATGATTTCTAACTCTTTCCACCAATAATATTAAAACTCATTTAATTGTAAAATAAAAGAGGAGAGATAGTGGAATAATTGTTTTATTATATTTGACTTTAGATAATTACATTGGAGATGTGAATATGCATTTCTTTAAAAAAAAATCAAAAGTGGGCCCATAATGAATAGAAATGCTGATGTGGCACTATTTAGAAACTCAAAATTGTATATTTGCATTGGAGATGCTCTAAAGAAACCCAACTCCATATTCTTTAACTTTTTCTTTACCACACCATCTCCATATTAAAGTTACATAATTGCATTGGAGAGAGTTTTTCTAACTTTTTAACTATCTATCATATGTGACACTCAATTTTCTCTAAATGCATATTTGCATAGAGATGCTCTTAGAATATCGTCTAACGAAATGGACCAAATTATCATAATGATTATTCTTATATTCATCCGATTGATATATATATATATATATATATATATATATATATTATACCATCTGTGATGTGACAACTCGAAACTGAAATACAAGACAGAATTATCGTCCTTTGCCACTAGATTATATTGGATGGTTTACTTTCGGTTATATCACAGGATAAACTGTGGGGATATGCAGGGAAAATTCTATTGAATTAAAAGGTCACGTCAAAAGTGTTGCATTACATTCTCCACTATAAAGGTTGAAGGGCCTAGTGGGCTTCTAATTGGGCCTTATTGCTAGACATTTACAGATCCCACCATTTTCACGCGCACCGTTACTATCGTGGATCCCACCCACTATTGATGAGAGTGAGAGGGAATACAAAACCTGAAGCCTAAATAGTATAGACTGTAGAGTTCTAATTATTAATGAAAATGAAAGAAAACTAAATTCTAGTGAAAATTGAAAAGAAAGTAAATAAAAAAAATACAATATTTTATTCCAATGTTTATTAACTTTTAGAAATTAAAATTAAAACGTTTTAATTCCGAAAATGTTCTTGATGGGACCACCAAAACAAAAATCAATTAGAGTATTTTAGGTAAAATAAATTATTTAACTTTTTATGGAAAAAGGAACTTACTTCCTATGTCGAGAAAGTGGAAATGTGTACCTTTGAATTGGTAATTTGATTTCTAATTTGTAGGTAACATCTACATAACTTAATTTTCAAAAGGTGAAAATAAATACGGGAATTCATTAAAAGTCAAATTGTAAGTCTTCTTATCCCCTTATTTGATTTTTTTATTTATCTATTGGTAAGCACAATTGGAAATGGTTTTATTCTTATTAATTATATTTATTTTATATGTTAGAGATACTGTTCAGTCAACTCAAATGGCTTCATCCAAAGCTCATGTTTTACATCAGCATTCACCAACTCCAGTGGACTCTAACTTAGCCTTCAAAGGCTATGCTACAATGCTGGCCTTTCCAGTCAGTATACGGTAGGACATCAAGGACTACTCAATACAGTCATAACTTGAGTCATCATCATTATCAGAATTAGCTGATGAGTTGGAAAGTATTTGGCGGGAATTCTGTTGAAAACAGAATGCACAATCAACGTGTCATATTCTCCGATTGGCTAGCCTCCCGTAATTTTAGGAAGTTTGTTAGAACACTTTTGTATAAATAAAGACTCTATCTCTCTCCTTTGTAATCAATAAAAAAAAAAAAAGATAATATACACAGAAAAGAGTTATCTGCCTCTTGTTCTTCATAGTCTTCAATTGAGGTTTCCTCTGTTTACATTTCTCTTAGTTAACAACACAAACAGTAGTGTAACTCTATTATTTTACATGGTATCAGAGCCTTACAAGGACTAATCGTCCATGACTGCCCTTCCTAGCTCATTTGTTGATCGCGAAGAAGAAGTTTAAGAAGCTTCGTCCTCAGAATCAATGGCAGGCGATTTCACTTCCCTTTCAAAGGCGATGCATTTCAATCTTCAAGTCAAACTTGACAACGACAATTACATATACTGGAAGGCACATGTACCTATAATTAGAGCCTTTGAGTTAGAAGATTTCATTTCTAGTCTCAAATCTGTTCCACTGAAATATGTTGAGGTTCAATCTGCTGGTGAAAAACGAATAATCTTAAACAAAAGTTATGTTAATTGGAATAAATCAGATCAATTACTCATTAGCTAATTGTTTTCATCAATTAATCAAAGTCTAATAGGTCAAGTCATTGATTGTAAAAATTCACAAGAAGTTTGGAGCACTCTTGAGAATCTGTTTTCTCAGCAATCAATGGCAAAAATGCTTCAATTGAAACATCAATTACAAAATGTTAAGAAAGGAGTAGGATCTATTAATGATTTTGTGTTGAAAGTTAAAACAATTGGTGATAATTTGAAGGCCGCTAGTCAAATAGTAAGTGAAAATGATCTGATCTTGAGCATTCTCCACGAAGTTGGACACGAATATGATTATGTTGTGACTGTGATCACATCTCAGAGAAGCATTATAACATTTCAAGAGGCACAATATTTGTTACTAAATCATGAACAAAGAATTGCTGAACAGAACTATGTTGCTCAAGTGGATGTTTCGAGTGCTAGTGCACTTTATGCTTCTAAGTGACAAGAGAAACCAAAGAGGAGGTTTCAATGGTTTTACAAACTTCAATAATGGAGGCAGATTTGGAGGTAACAGAAGCAGAGGTTGAGGATGAAACTATGGTAGATGGAACAACAATGGTAGACCTCAGTGTCATATGTGTGGAAAACTTGGTCATGTAGCACCGAATTGCTATCATCGCTTTGATAGAAATTTTCAGATCAATCAACACAATAATTCACAGCAGACACATCAGTTTCAAAACCAAGCCTAGAACTTCTCTAACAATCGTCAGCAAGCTATAACAAATGCACCTCATCAAGCAAACTTTCATCAATCAACATCATATTATGCCACACCTGAGAGCATATGTGATCCCGCTTGGTACGCTGACAGCGGCGCCACCAATCATGTCACATCAGACCTTTCAAATCTCTCTGAGCACTCAGAATATCAGGGATCAGACAGACTAGCAGTAGGAAATGGTCAACAACTGCAGATTTCTCATATTGGTAACTCTCTAATACCTTCTCATGAACCAAATTCTAGACTGCTAGCTTTGAATCATATCTTGTATGTGCCTGCTGAAAAAAAAATATAAAACGTGTCTAATTATATCTAGGGGGGAAGGTGAATAGATATTAATCAAGTTAACTACCAATTTTTCTTAATTAGTCAATATTCAATAAAAAACCTATCTAGTCAAAAACAACAATCAAATGTAAAATGTGGAAATTAAATAACACTTGATTTTTACGAGGAAACCTTCAACAAGGAAAAACCACGAGCTGTTATGTGCGCCACACACGGTCCTTAAATCCACTACTTGTAATGTTGTTTACAACCTAGGTTGACCACGTCAAACCCTACACGGTTACTAACCCACCACTACTACCCAACAGGCCTCTAATAGCGATTCTAGACCAAGGTGCTTGAGCACTACACACGGTAGTCACAAGACTTAACTCTCAAAGAAATTAGATAAACAACCTAAAGTGAATATGAGCAATATTCAAAGTGCATAAATGCAAGGTCAAACATTTAAGCTTATATGACATGCATACTACTTAGCTATATGTACAAATCAAACCCTATATGCAATAGCTATCACAAACAACTCATAAAAGACAATAAAAAAAACATTCTTGAAACAAACCAAGTCATAACAATGCTATCTTGTAAAGCAAGAACATGTGAAAAGATGAATATGTTGTTCTAACTACAAGTCATATGTGCAATAAAGAAAACCCATGAGAAATCATACCTAGAAGATGCTAGATGATGAATGAACCATGAAAGGATGATGGGTGTTTGTGTTTTGGAAGATAAAAATCAAATCTTTCTTTCTTATCTTGTAAGTCACTCTTTTGCTTTCAAAAACACAAGTTATCAACTATGAAATGTCTAAGAAGAGAAAGCAACATATTTACAGAGACCTCTAAGCAAAATGGTGTCGTTTTGGCATTTGGAAAACGAAAGGTCACTACGATCGCTGCATATACTGCGGCACAGACAGGGTGTCCAGGTCACGGTACACCAAGCGTACAGGCTCTAAGGTTTAACGCGGTGGGGACCGCTCCATAGGCATGGTGCACCCACCATGGCATGCCTAGCATAAAAGAGCAGAGGCTACACCTGACTTAACTGTGGTTTAGGCAAGTGCACAGGGAGCGGTACACACGGCGGTAAGAGAAAAACTTCTCTTATTCAAAACACCAAGTCACACTTAAACTATATGCAAGTTGTGCAAGTGTGAGGTGAATGAATGACATGCATAAGAGTAAAACAAGAAACACAAGGATATTCAAAACAAGTATGAGATGTGTGTTAGTGCAATCTAAATCTCTTCAATTAAGAGTCAAGATAAGTAAACTACATTTCTTGAAACTCTTGATGTCCATAATAAGGTCCATTAGCATTTGAGGAGAATTTCTTTAATCCTAAGCTACCCTTACATATTTGAACTCCATTGTGATTTTGTCAATGAAATAAGCCAATAAAAAAAATGAGGCACTTACACTTGCAATTGCAAAAAACTTACTAAGCATATCTAGATTCACCTTTGATCATAATGCATATGCTGAGATCCTTCCTGATTCTTGTGTATTCAAGGACAAGAATACCAAGGCAACTATTCTTCAAGGCAAGCTTGAAAATGGTCTTTACAAGTTGAATTTGAAGGCATATCAAGTTGGAATCGAAGCCAAGCATATAAAGCATAATTGTTTTTCAGTTTTTCCTCATGTAGAAAATAAAACAGCCAGTACTCATGCAAATTCACATTGTACATATGCACTGATTTCTGGCACCTCTTGTAATAAAGCCCATTTGAATGAAAACATGTGGCATTTAAAGCTAGGACATCCAGCTCCTTTGATTTTTAGGAAAGTGTTGAATAGCTTACATCTGAAATTCAGTGATACTCACTTGGATTTCTGTGATACGTGCAAACTTGGCAAAATGCATCAACTTCCCTTTAAGCCTTCAGCATATAAAGCTTCTGGTTATTTAGATTTGGTCTTCACTGATGTTTGGGGTCCCTCACCACTACCTTCTACAGATGGTTATAAGTATTATGTGATATTTGTGGATTCCTATTCTAGATATAGCTGGCTCTATCCTCTTAAGTTGAAATCAGAGGTCCCATATGTTTTTCTTCAATTTCAAAAGTATGTTGAGCTGCAATTTGGAACCAAAATTAAGTGTCTTCAAGCAGACCCAGGTGTTGAGTTTAAGCCTTTACTTTCTCACCTTGTGCAAACTGGTGTGCATTCAGAACTTCATGTGCCTATACCTACCAACAAAACGGTGTGCCTGAGAGAAAGCATTGCCATGTTGTTGAAACAGGCCTTACTCTTCTTACTTAGGCATGCATGCCCCTCACTTTCTGGTCTGAAGCTTTTCAGACAGCCACTCTATTGATCAATAACCTTCCTACGCACATCCTTCAGCTTAAATCTCCTTATGAGGTTTTGTTCCATAGACAACCAAATTACAATTTCTTCAAAATCTTTGGTTGTTCAGCATTCCCTTATCTTCGACCATACTCTAAACAAAAGTTTAACTTCCATACCACCAAATGTATCTTTATTGGATACAGCCTTAGTAAAAAATGTTACAAGTGCTTGCATTCTTTAGGCAAGGTATATATATATAGGAATGTGGTTTTTAATGAGTTTGAGTTTCCCTTTCGTGATCTATTTCCTAGTAATCATTCCTCTTCTTCACAATTAACAAATACTCATTTTAGCCTTCCAACTTCAGTCTTATCAACTGCTTCATCAGCTGGTTACAAAAATTCTAATGGTCATCAGCTCAACTCTAGCTTAGACACCAATATCACTCCTCTGCCTTCATTAGCCGAAATTCCAGCACACCCTTTTCACATTGATCTCAATTCCAACCAACACCCATCTCATCATCTGATGGTTACCAGGTTGATATCTGGGGTTCTCAAACCTCGAGCATACTCATCTGTGTGTCAACCTATCCTTGACAGGTCGATTAACATTGAGCCTAAGTTAGTAAAAGAGGCTCTTGGAAAACCACAGTGTTACAAGGCCATGATTGAAGGGTATGATGCTCTTATCAGGAATAATACATGGACACTTGTTCCTTCCATAGATTACATGAATTTGGTTGGCTGCAAATGGGTATATCGCACCAAATACAAGCCTGATGGGTAGATTCTTAAGCATAAGGCTCGGTTTGTTGCAAAGGGTTCCCATCAACTACCCAGGGTAGATTTTCAAGAGACTTTCAATCCTGTTATTAAGGCCTCAACTGTAAGAATCATCTTCACCTTGGATACCAGCTATGGTTGGGACATCCAACAAGTTGACATCAATGACACATTTCTTAATGGGGATCTAAAGAAGGATGTATTCATGGAGCAACCTCATGGTTTTATCGACACTCAACTACCTCATCATATCTGCAAGCTAAATAAGGCCTTATATGGCCTCAAGCAAGCACCAAGAGCTTGGTTTTTCAAATTGAAAACTGCTATTATCAGTTGGGGTTTTGTCTATTCGCAGGCTGATGCGTCGTTGTTTATCAAAAGACAAGGGTCTAAGGTTCTTTATTTTCTGGTCTATATATATGATATACTTTTGACAGGCAATGATTCAGCCTTGGTTCACCACACAATCAAGTCACTCAATGATGTTTTTGCTCTGAAATCTCTAGGATTAGTCAGTTACTTTTTAGATTTTGAGGCAACTAGAACGGTTGCAGGGTTGTTTTTGACTCAAACCAAATATGTCATTGATCTGTTACAAAAGACTAACATGTCATACAGCAAGGCCTTGCTTTATACCTCTGTCTAATAACACCAAATTGACAAAACAAGGGACACCCTTTTCTGATGCCTTTCTCTACCACAACACCATTGATGCGTTGCAATATCTAACTTACACTAGACCAGACATTGCCTTCAATGTCAATAAGCTAAGTCAATATTTAGCATCTCCAACAATTGATCATTGGATGGCTTACAAGAGATTGCACAGATAAATTAGGGGAACAGCTGCTTTTGGGTTGCATTTCAAACCTGCCTCATCTCTCACAGTTGAGGCTTTTAGTGATGCTGATTGGGCTTCTTGTCTTGATGATTGCAGAAGCATTAGTGGTTATTATGTCTATTTGGGTGGCAATCTAATTGCTTAGGGCTCTAAGAAACAGAATGTTGCTTCTCGCTCCAGCTGCGAAGCTGAGTATAGAGCTCTCTACATATTACTACTGAAGTTATGTGGCTCCAGTTTTTATTTTCTGAACTTCGCATCTGACTTGAGCAAAGTCCTATATTATGGTGTGACAATTAAGGAGCAGGTTCCCTTGCTCAGAATCCAGTCTTTCATGCCACGACGAAGCATATTGAGTTGGATGTTCACTTAATTAGAGAGAAAATAGCTGATGGAATTCTTGAAGTCCAGTATGTTCCTACAAAGTTTCAATGTGTTGACATTTTCACCAAGGGACTCTCTTTAACCCGTTTTGAGTTTCTAAGGTCCAAGCTACACTTGGAAATTTCTCCCTCGTTCAGCTTGACGGGGGATGTTAAAGATACTGCTCAGTCAACTCAAATAGCTTCATCCAAAGCTCATGTTTTACATCAGCATTCACCAACTCCAGCAGACTCTAACTTAGCCTTCAAAGGCTATGCTACAATGCTAGCCTTTCCAGTCAGTATATGGTAGGACATCAAGGACTGCTCAATACAGTCATAACTTGAGTCATCATCATTATCAGAATTATCTGATGAGTTGGAAAGTATTTGGCGGGAATTCTGTTGAAAACAGAATGCACAATCAACATGTGCTATTCTTTGATTGGCTAGCCTCCCGTAATTTCAGGAAGTTTGTTAGAACACTTTTGTATAAATAGAGACTCCGTCTATCTCCTTTGTAATCAATAAAAAAAAAAGATAATATACACAAAAAAGAGTTCTCTACCTCTTGTTCTTCATAGTCTTCAATGAAGGTTTCCTCTGTTTACATTTCTCTTAGTTAACAACACAAATAGTAGTGTAACTCTGTTATTTTACAAAAATCATTAATTATTGAAAGAGAAAATAGTTTTCAAATATACCCTAATTGAATTTAGATAAATTGATTAAGAGTTGTGATTTTTCACCAAAATGGTGTTCTCTCTTGAAGGTTGTCTTTTTATAAAGGTTTCATCATTTCTTAAAGGCCGTGTATTGTCACAAAAAGTCAAAACTATCTCTCATAACTACCCATACAATTAGTCAGATTTTGTATTGTATCTAAATCCTAAGTTTGAAGTGTTACTATTTGAAGAACGAGACCTGTTTTATCCTGGGAGATAAGTGTTCACAACCTTATGTTAGAGTAGAGAAAATAATGTGTGTAGAGATCATATAAGCGACCAGTTAATGTTCCCAGAATGTGTCATTTGCAAACCAATTCATCCCTTTCACATTTCTTTCGGTCATCAAGTATTTTCTTTGTGCCCTTGTCACTTGGTTCATGCAAGGATTGCAACTTCGGGTTCAACACATATATTACATTGAGAATTATTATCATGAAACACATTTTTTCATTCCAACCAAATTATTATAATTATTCCCCATTGCGAAATAACACTTTAAGTGCATGATTGTTATGTGGGATTGGACTGGGATTGGACTAATCTCAGTCCAATCTCACCATTAGAGGCACCATCGGATTTGTTTGTCAAATCTGGTGCGGCCCTCATTTATTGATTTAGTCCTGCCAATGCAACACTATGCAAACCCCCATATTGATTTAGGTGAGTTTGCAATAGTCCTGCGTTGGTAGAACTGTTTATTTATATATATTTTTTCTAGTTTTTTTAAAATAATTTAATAATAAATTAATTATAAAATAATTCAATCAATATAAATTATAAATAATTTAAAATCAATATAAATTTGTAATTTTATTTAATACTAATTTTGAATATTATTAATTTAATAATCTATAAATTAAAATATTTATTTTATCAAAACAATTATTTCAATTATTTGTTATTCAATTTTCATTCGATTATTAGGGACTGAGATTATTTCAATCCTTTTTTTTTTTTTTTTTTTTTGAAAATAAGGAAGAAAATTACACAATAGAGGAAACAAGAAAAAAGCTGGGATCTAGCCACAAATACTCCCGCGCTGAGGAGAAGGCAATCGAGGCCAGATTATGTACCAAGGAGTTCCCCAATTTAGAGAGGCTTGACACTTACAAATTCCGAGCTCAGATAACAATCTTAATCCCTCTTAACGGGATTGAAGAATCTAAATTCGTTGGACCCACCATAATCTCACCTATATATTAATTTTTTCTTAAAAATTATTTTATTATATTTAGTTCAATCTTATGTTTCACCAAAGAAAACAAAATTTTAATTCAGTTCAATCTTATGTTTCTCCAAACATAGCATAGTGTTAATATAGTCTAGTCTAGTCTAGTCTAGTCCAGTCCAGTCCAATCCAATCCCATCTAATCTTAGTTCCATCAAAATCCAATACAATCTAATGAAATAGTCCAATCCAATCTCGCGCACCAAACAGGGCCTAAGATTGTTAGAGTAGAGAAATGAAAACGAAAAACAACTTTGAGATATGGTTTGAATCGATTCCATAAAGTTTTATTTACCCCCACTCAATTGAGTTTGCTAAAGGGTTCTTGGAAAATCACTTTCAGGATAAAACAAAGTTTAAAACCTGCAATATAGCAAAATCGAAACATTCCTATAAGTGCAATTATTGTGTGATTGGCTTATTTTTGTGTCAAAATATTGTGGTGCTTTTGTATCGGTAGTTTAGGTTCTTTATGTGGTCATCAACATTGTGATTGTGATCGAAGACAACTTCTTCGGCATCCCCAAAGCTTTAAGAGCAAAGAGCTACAAATGTATAACACTCAACTTATACTCTTGAAGAAACTAGGTGCACACACGCACACTCAATACATGCATTTGTGGTTCTTTAGTTAAGTGTGCATCCATTACACTTTCACACTTTCACACTTACACTTCATTCATAGTTTTAGGTGTGGTGTAATTCGTTTTCGATTGTTGATCGGAAACGTCCACGCTTGCACGTTGATGTGCTTATCTTTGCATGAAGGATTGATCGCTTGAGAAGACCTCTTTCTTCTCCTCTTAGTGGTCTTGGTGGGTCGCGAAAATAAGGTGTGAAAATATCACCCGAGAAGTTCGATGTTCAACTTTCACCATTGTGGGGGGTGACCAAAATCACACGAGAATTTGGCTATCTAGCTTTCGCTGTCGTAGGGGGCAAACTTAGGGGCCAAAAATTATGTTTTATCAAAACTACATAGTTTTGATTAGGGTTCCAATATATACTTCTCTTCTTCTTTCCAATTGCTAAGAACTCCAAATTTTTGACTTTTTGAGAGAGAAAGAAGAGTTCTAGTGAGAGAAGCTCCAAGTGAGTATCTTTAACTCTACTAGAATATACAAACACGGTTAAATTGCCTAAAGCTAACCTAGTCGCGGGGGGGGGGGGGGGGGGGGGGGGGGGGGGGGGGGGGCGGGGTGTGTGAATAGGTTTTCAAGCCTTTTTCAATCTCTTATAAACAAACAAAAATTTGTTCATCTAGATAGCTTGTATCACAACACATAATATATATGGAAGCACACATAGACTATTGTAGAGCATATTCAACTTAAGCATATCAATAAAGAATAAAGTCTATGATTTGCAAGTGAAGAAATCAAACTAAAAAAAAAAAAAAAAAATTAACACTTGTATTAATATTTATGTTCAATATATACAAGATCAAATGAATTAACGACTATATACAAATAAGTCACTTTACAAAGAAAAATGATATATACAACTTTGATCAAAAGAATGTTTGCATTCTAATCTTTACAAAGAATCTTGTTTACAAGGATGTGAGAAGTGAAGATCTAAACAAGATACAATTGATCACAAATACAAATATAAAGAGACAAGGATAGAGACATTTGACACATTATTTTTACGTGGTAAAACCTCCAAAGAGGAAACATCCACAAGTTGAATCCACAACCACTGGCAAACTGTCTTCCACTATGTCGAATAAATGTACACCCTCAAAAGTGACCAATCCACATAATACACTCTCTAAGATATCCCTTTTACTCTACCCTCGGGCCTAGTGAAAAACTTTGCTTGCTTCCTATCCAAGATGCTACTATCACATATTTAGAAAGCAACTTCCTATCCGAGACGCTACTCTCACCTCTAGAAAGATTTCTTTCATACTTCCTATCCAAGATGCAACTCTAACATCTCTAGAAAGCAACTTCCTATCCGAGACACTACTCTCACGCCTCTAGAAAGATTTCTTGCATGACTATCTAGATCATCCCGATCCTAGCCAAGACTTCTTGCTCAATTATACGAATCATCTCGATTCTAGTCAAGACTTCATGCATTTTATAAGGACTTCCTAAACGTGATCAATGAATGCAAATGCAAACATGTGCAACATAGAATATGAGATCAATACATCCTATGGAAACAAAACACAGTCATGAAAGTTCACAAATCAAAGTTGTCTAGTTATTATACATGAACAAAAACCTAGAACATGTGAATCACCAAAACACACACTACAAAAAAAAAGGGCTATTGGGACGTTTTTTTTTTCATCCTAATAGCCCCAAAATCGTCCCAATAGGTCTATTGGGACGAATAAAATTCGTCCCAAATTACGTCACCTCAAGTGGGTCGCAATAGCTTCTTTAGTACGAAAATTGAAATTCGTCCCAATATACTACCTATAGGGACGATTTTTGTTCATCCCCTTTGACAACCTGTAGGGACGAAATATTTCGTCCCTTTAGTTATAGGGACGATTTTTTTTCGTCCCCTTTGACAACCTATAGGGATGAAATATTTCGTCCCTATAGGTATCCTATAGGGATGAAATTTTAAAATATATATATATATATATATATATATATATATATATATATATATATTTTTTGTTGCCCACTCAAGCCACCCCCCACACCCCACCTACGCACCCACGCACGCCCGCCCGCCCAAGCCACCTACCAGCTCGCCCAACACATATTATTTAATATGTGTTTTTACTGGGTGTTGAACCCAGATCTCGCCCACGCTCACCCACCCTCCTTATCCACCGTGCTGCAGCTTTGAATGTGATAATAAAAGCATAAGTTTTATATATAACCTCTAATTGTTATTAAATTTTTTATTGATTTTTTTTTCAATCAAAATTTTATTTGTAGATCGATTCCACTAATTTAAATTTTATTTTTATTTGATAAACAAATTGATATTAAAAAACATTCATTATAACATTTAATTAAATTATTTTTTTTAAATCTTACGAAGCAAGGGGGACATGAACAGTCTGGACGGGGTATGAAGGAGTTTAGGGAAGCTCTGGATAGCTGTGGGTTGGAGGTTATGGGTTTGCTGGTTCAAGGTTTAAATGGTGTAACAAGCAGGACGGTCTAGGGATGATACATGAACGACTCGTTAGGGAAGGTCACTTGTTATAACTGGAAAAAGCTTTTCTCGAACTCCAAAGTCCATTATTTGGACTACTAGTATTTGGATCACCACCCTCTTCTAGTTGAGGTCTTGACAGCAGATGTGGGTGGGATTAAGCGATGCCATTTCCATTTTGAAGCCTGCTGGGTCAATTGTAGTGGCTGTCGCGAATTGGTTGCAAGCAAATGGTAAGTTACTGAATAAGGTGGTGTGATGAATGAGATGGTGGCAACAATTCGAAATTGTGTGAGCCATCTCACTCGGTGGAATAGAAGGAATATAATGAGTTTACAGCATGCAATTGTGGCTAAGAGGCGTGAGTTACATCAGGCTTCTTCTTTTAGTTTACAACATGGCTCGTGGAGGGCAATTAATATTATTGAAGGTCAGTTAGAGGAAGAGGAAATTATTGGAGGCTTTAAGAATTGAGTGGTTGAAGGGCAGCGATTGAAACATTAAATTTTTCCATAGCAAGGCATCAACTAGGAGAACTTGAAACTGCATATCCAATTTGTTTGATGAGAATAGGGTCCGGTGTGTGAATAAAAGTGATGTGCATGGGATTATTAATTGATATTTTACGATATTATTTTGAGCCCAGCGGATAGATGTTGGGGTGATGGAGAGGGTTTTATCTTGTGTTCAGCCGAGATTATCGCTGCGATCTATCGATTTTATAGACACTACTTATACTTCATAAGAGGTCCGACATGTGCTTTTTGATATGAACCCTTCCAAAGCTCCGGGACCAGATGGTCTCCATACTTTGTTCTATAAAAATAAAATAAAATAAAATAAAAAGAATGGGATTCTATGGGTTCTACTGTGACGAATGTGTGCCTTAAATGTTTCAACGAGGATGAGGATTTGGCTGTTGTTAATGATACGCTCATTGCTCTAATTCCTAAAGTTTTGAAGGTGGAGAGAATTACAGAGTTTTGGCCAATAAGCCTCTGTAACGTAATCTATAAAATTGTAGCAAAGGCCTCAGCAAACTAAATTCAATTGGTGCTTGGAGAGGTAATCTTAGATTCCCAAAGTGCTTTTATCCTAGGTCGTTTAATTTTGGATAACGCATTAATTGAATTCGAGTGCATTCACTCTCTTAGAACAAGGGTGCTAAACTTGAGTTGGATATGGCTAAAGCTTATCATCGAGTGGAGTGGGCTTTTTTGAAGATGATGATGAGTAAGCTTGGCTTTCTAGACAGATGGATCTCTCAGGTTATGGGATGTGTTTCGTCGGTCTTGTTTTCTTTTCTAATGAATGGAGAAATTTGTGGCTTTATTAAGCAACCTCAGGGTTTGTGTCAATGAGATCCTCTCTCGCCGTATCTTTTATTGGTGTGCATTGAAGGGTTTTCATGTTTGATCCAAGAAGCGATTAGCATGGGAGAGTACTCGGGTTTCAAGTGTAGTAGAACTGGTCATGTTATTTCCCATTTATTTTTTTGCAGATGATGGCTTGCTTCTCACAAAAGTCTCTAAGACTAATTGTTTAGTGATTCGGGGGCATTCTCGACGACTATTCAAGGACTTCGGGACAACTAATAAACTTTGATAAATTGGCAATGTGTGTGAGTAGAACTATCCCTAGGTCAGAGGGGGGTTGGTTAGAGGCCATTGTTGGTGTGCGACCGATCCACTGCCATGAGCTTTGTGGGCAAAAATAAGAGGCAATTATTTAATTATATTAAGGACTGTTTGTGGAGCAAAGTTAAATGGTGGATGTCCAAGCTTTTGTCAACTAGGGGAAAAGAGGTTTTGATCAAGTCTGTGCTATAATATATACTAGCATATACTATGAGCCTGTTCCATATACTGAAAGGGTTAAGTGCAATGCTGCATCGTTCGTGTAACAAGTTTTGGTAGGGTAGCTCAGAGAGTTCAAATAAATTGCATTGGGCCTCTTGGTCGAGGTTGTGTGGGCAAAAGGTCAGGGGATCTTGGTTTCCGTGATTTGAATATGTTCAATAAGGCACTCCTTGATAAGCAATGCTGGAGGCTTGTGAGGAATTCGAATTCTCTTATGGCTCAGGTTCTTAAGAGGCGATACTATCCTATAACCACGTTCATGAGGACTAATTCTAAGCAGAGTGAGTCTCTTATTTGGAAAGGCCTTTGTTGGGGTCATGGATTGATTGAAGAGGGTTCTCGATGGAGAATTGGAACAAGGTCCTCTGTTAGGATTTTTGAAGATCGCCAGGTGCCTTGGTCGACCACGTTTCTTGTGATTTCCCATTCCCATCGTGCAGATTTGTTCTTGTTAAAACAACTGAAAACCCCTTGATTCGAGAGGTTTTTTTTTGCAGAAGATGCTGATCTTATCTAGTCTATCCCTTATATCATTTCAAGGATTTGATTTGGCATTACTAAAGGTCAGAAGTGGATATCACTTGGGTATGAATAATCTCACAATGCCAAGTACCTCTGGTAGTTCTTGTTTTTCTGGCTTGCAAGGTGAGAAATCGTGGTGGAAGACACTGTGGGGAATTCAGGTGCCGACTAAGGTTAAGCTCTTCATTTGGAGAGCTTGTCATCATTAGCTTCCAACTAAGGTTAGTTTGTCGAATCAAGGTTTTCCAATTGATAGCATTTGTCCAGTTTGTTTGTGATGTTTTGAAACAACTCATGATGTTTGCGGTTGCGATGGGCTAAAGCTGATGCGGGAGAATTGCTAGTTTATGAGAGGATTTTAGTGGAATCAACATGATCATTTTCTTGAGTTTCTTATTTCATGTATTAATTGTTTGCAAGCTAAGCATTTGGCTTTGCTTTGTGTTGTCCTATGAAGAGTTTGGTTTTTAAGAAACCAGCTAGTACACTCAAATAAGAAGTTTAATGTGATTGGTGTGGTGAGTTGGTCTGGTGATTTTTTGTCTGAACGTCATGAGGCAACTGCATCTGATATGGTGCCGGATAATCCAATTTAGACGATGCCAATTCAGTGGCAAGCACCAGTTCTAAACAGATATAAGATCAATGTTGATGTGTCTTTATGAGAGGAGGCGAATTATGTAGGTAGTGGGATAGTGATTAGAGATTCAAAAGGATTAGTTATGTTTGATGGTGTGTATCGTGTGTAGTCTCGTTATTCACCTCAGATTGCCGAAGCTTTGGCCATCCTCCGTGGTATTGAATTTGCTAGAGACATGGGCCTGGTTCCTGTTGAGATTGAATCAGACGCTCTTGGGGTTGTTAAACTGGTAAATGAGAAGGAGACCCCGCTTGTTGATATTGGGATTTTTTTAGTGATTTGTGTCTGTTTCTTTTATTTCTAGAAAGGCAAATATGGTTGCCCATTCTTTTGCGAAAATGGCTCTAACAATTACAGATGACCAGTTTTGGCTAGAAGAGTATCCTCATAGTGTAGTGTGGATAAGTGGATCCTAGATGATGTCCCATGATAGTTGTTCTTTTGTTGCCTTAATAAAATTTCATTCTCAAAAGAAAAAAATAAACTAAAATAAACTTTCAAATACTCTTGCAAAAGAATAAATCTTTTAGACACAATATGGCACAATAATGATCTCTTCAATCTCTCTTAAACAATGAGACTAATCTCACTATTTATTAGGAGTGGCAATATGGGCTACTGTGTCATGTTAAATTAATGGGGGTACTTATGAATCTTATGATAAATTATAATTCCATTAATTCATTTCCGACTAAAATTTTTAAAGTAATTTAAACCTTTTAATTTAATTACATAATTCAATACACCAAAAGTACTCATTTAATAAATGAAAATAATCTACAATAACAAAATTGATGAGACGCAATATAAACAGAAAAAAATCAATCAATAACAAAATTAAAATAACGGAGAGCAGCTTTTCTTTGGACATCATGATCTTAAAGACTTGCACTCTTTATTAAGTAAATAAAAATAGGCCATAAATGAGAGAAAGAAGAATTTAAAGTATTTAGGGTTGATTTGTTAAAGCAATAATTAGTGTTTCTCTATATATTTATAAATTATATATTTATTCTTGATATTTAATCGTGTTAAATGGATTAGCGGGTTAAGAGGGGTTCAACCTAGACAAGACCCGTTTACTTAACGGGTTTAACATGTTGACCCATTAGTGACCCGAACCCAATAAAACTTAATCCAAAACCGAAAATATTGTGTCGTGTCACTGGATTGTGGCATATATTGCCGCCCCTACTATTTATAGCCACCAATTCCTAAAAGAATCACGGGACAAATACAAAATCTTTGCTCTAAAGGGATTAGGAAAACAAATTTAGGAAAGAGATAATTTTCTAAATCGAATAAAACGTAAAACAAGACTTTCCAAAAACCAAAGATCAAATGTGACTCAAACAAGTTTTTCCAATTTGAAAACACTTTCAAAAAAATAGGAAAAACAATTATGAAAAGTTAAAAAAATATATATAAAATAAAAAAGGGAAGTCAAACGGATGTGAAATGAACGAGATATGAGGAAAATACGAAAGTCGACACAAATGGCCTGACTGTTTCACCGCTATAGTGGTGGGCTTCCGCTACTAGTGGCGGCCTCGGCTTTCCTCACCACTTTAGCGTTAGGGCACTGCTAGCTCTAAAACTCCTTTGTTTCTGATCGAGTTCACTTCAAACTCTCCAAAACCTATCCAAACGATATTTAAATCATTTTAATAATATATCATTGGAAAGATACGGATGTTTAATTTCTGAAGGTGTTTTCATTAATGTCAACTATGTCAATCTATGCATACTCAAATATTTGTCCTTATGATCGATTAATGTAGTGGTCATCAGTCATTACAATTTATATATAAAACAGTTTTTTAATGGACATTGTTTAAATGCTTGGAGTGTGTATCCATACAATGAATTTTGGGGTGTAAATACGATTGTATTAATATTTAGGTGATCACATACCCCTATTTGTTATTACTCTCATTTTTAAAGATAGGGTTATTATGAAAAAAGTCCATCTAGTTTGTCATATTATCCATTCTGGTCCCCCTAGTTTCAGTATCGGCTATGCATGTCCAAACGTTAGCTATTACTCATTTTCTTAGTCCCAACCGTCCAATTCCATTAGAGTTTTCAAAAATTTCGTTAATGGTGCGAGGGTAAAATGGTAAAAAAATGCCTTGCGTGTTTTTAGAAGGTTTTTTTTTTTTTAACAAAGGGCAAAATGGTAACTTGATATATTAATAGTTGGAAAAAAAATTAAAAATATCTTTGCTAAAAATTAAAACAAAATTAAAACTAAACCCTAACCCTCAAATCATCATCATCGACCATTACCAACATCATCTTCATCACCAGCCCATAAGCCACAACCACACCATCATCCATCTCCAATCACCCAACCCTCAAATCTAATCACCCAAACCCAAATCCAAATCCAAATCCAAACCCAAACCCAACTACCAAAACCATCATTTTCTATTTTACTTCTGGAAATTCATTTCTGATTAATTTCTAGGTTCCTTTCTTGGAAATCAATCTCTCTCTCACTCAATCATCTTCTTTCTTTGGAAATCAATCCATACACTAAACATAACCCTGTCCCAAACACAAACGGCCATTTCCCAGTCCACCCCCACTTGAAAATCACCACCATCGGCGCTCCACACCGACGCCTACACCCATACCCGAACTGGAATCAATACACCAACACACCAACATACCCACACCCGAGCCAGAATGAGAGAGCGAGAAGAGAGGAAGAGAAAGAAACAATCGGGGGGAGAGAGAGAGCGGCAAGGAGAAAGAAACAATTGGGTTTTTGATTTTGTTTTTTTGGTTTTGATTTGTTTTCAATTCATTGGTGTTGATGAATTTTTGAAATTGGATGTTGATGAATTTCTGGTTTGGTGTTGATGATGTTGGTTCTTGAAATTGAGTTTTTTTATTTGTTTTTTTTATTTGTTTTTCGATTTTGGTTTGGTGTTGATTAATTTCTGGGTTTCATTTCAATCTTGGGTGTTGCGTTGGTGTTTATAGGCAGCCTGGAATTGGTTTTGTTTGTTTTAATTTTTAATTTTTTTTTGTTTGGTTGAGATCCAATCTGGATCTTCACCTTTAATTTTTTTTTTCCCGTCTGGGTTTGTTTGTTGAATAATGTTTGAAGATGATGGCTACGATGGTGTTGAATGATGTTTGAAGATGATGGTTTCAGGGTAGTGATGACGGCAGCGAGAGTTGGTGGCGGTGCTGGTTTCTTCATGAAGAACCAACAGATGGATCTCTACCATATCCTTTATATTATTTGTTAATATTTTTATTTATTTATTTTATTTTTTATTATTTAGTTTAATTAAATTAATTTTTTTTAATTTAGTGTAGATCCAAACTGGATCTCTACTGTCTATGAGATGGAGATGGACGGTGGAGATCCAATCTGGATCTCCACCAAATAATAAAAAATTAAAAAAAATTAAAAAGGGTAAAATAGCATTTTGGATGGTAAAACTGTCATTTTATCCTCTAAAAATGTCAGAAAGTCTGTTTTTAACGGAAACCGTAACAGAATGACCAAACGGGTAAATGCTGAAACTAAATGGACCAGAACGGATAATATGGCAAACCAGAGGGATTTATTTCATAATAACCCTTAAAAGATATGACATTCTATTCGACAATTCAAATACCGTTTAGATGTGTAGTATTAAAAAATAAAAAATAAAGCTCATTTGAACTTTGAAGTGACCAATTGAGCTGCTAGTTATTATTTTAATTTTAAAAGCATTGATTGTAATTATTGATTGCTAGCCCGTTAATCTATGCTTAATCAAATATTTGAATTGAAAAGATTAAATTAATTACAATGCTTGGATACTGACTAGTCAGTATCTAAGATATTGACCTCACTAATGGGGTGTTAGCACGTGGTCCATTTTGGAAAAATACAAAAAGATAAATGTAAAAAGTGAAAGAAAAATGCCATATATCAACACCCAATTGGTAGGTCAGTATCTGGTCAGTATCTTGGGTACTGACCAACCAGTACCCAAGGATTATCCTTAAATTAATATCAGTTCATCAAATTTCTATAGTAAATTTGGTCAACTAACATGTATATGTCGGTTTATTTATTTATTTATTTTAAGATGCATCATACACCGGTGCATTAAAGTGGACTCCATTAATTATTATCTTTATTTACTTTTATTAATTTGATTTTAAAATTACATTATCTCGTTGAAAACGATATAAAACTGTAAAAGAATAAAATATCAATAAAAACATCCTATTTATTCTTATATTAAAATCTTAAAATATTATAACAAAAGTTGATACGATATTCTACTAAAAATGTCCATGACTCATGGTTAGGTGGGAGGTCCTTTTCAGTTTTCAGCTTTTACGTACGCAGGCTTTGGAACAAATATAAATACAAATTGGACTCAACTTTAGCAGATTGACTAAAAACTTAAAAGACAAAATGAGCTAAGGCCTAAGGGAGATCCATTCAACTTCAAGAGACAGGATTTTATATTTAATGTGTAACATTGTCCCAACTTTGGACATTTGTTTTAGGATCAAACTAATTCTTGCTCCCTTCATGACATTAAAAATTCCGAAACAATGTAATTAAATAATCAATTCACTTAATTAATTTTAGAAAACTCCACATAATAAGTACTAAAGCATTGATTTAATTATGGTCAAAAGTAGTAGACTGGTGGTAACCACACCTATAAACGAAGCAGAGGTTTCAAATTCAAATCTCTAAGAAGAGAAAAAATAAAAAATAAAAAATAAAAAATAAAAGTTAACTATGTGTTTAGCAAAGTAAAGTTAATGGAATTCTAGCTATTTCCATTTAACATTACTAATTATCTCTCAAATTGAGAGGTAAGATATGTTTGTTGCCATGTGCCAACTAAACTTAAATTCTTACTATCTATAAAATTAATCTAAAATTATTTTTTAAATTTATAAATTAAAAAATATTATTTTATTTTTTTTTAATAAAAGGGACCAAAACAAAAAGATTTTTTTAAAAAAAAAAAAAGAGAGAAAACATTAAAATAGCTAAAAATATATGGTAACCAGTAAACATACATTTTTGCTAAAAAGAAAGGATGGTAAACATAAAATTTAACCAAGAGATAATGGGAGTAAATGATGCCTTTTTGGACTGATTTTGTATCATTTTTAATAAGTTATTAAATTTAGTTTTAATAGCATCAAAGTATAAAACTGACTTGGCATTAAGACCTTTTTTTTTTTTTTTTTCATCTTTTTCTTTCTTCCTTCTTCCTCTCTTTAGACACTTTCAAGAAAAAAATATTACTCTCTCAATGGATACTTTTAACACTTCAATCTTGTTAGATATGACTTGTATTCCTATAATTACCAAACGAGATTCGATCAATGCGGAAACTTCCTAGAGACATGAGAAATGTTTGGAAGTCAGAGATCTTATTTGAGGAAGGCTTTGAAAACTAAAGAAGTTGAAGAATCGGATTCCAAAAAGAACCGCGGCTTAAACCGTGGTACATAGGCAGTGGTGTCAACCGTGGTCAATTCAAGAATGTTTAGCGCGGTGCACCGACCGTAGTCTTCTAAGCGGTCAATTCTAGATATTTAACTACAGTGTAGGGCGCCGGTTGCAAACTGCAACCCAAACTACTGTAATGGCGTGATGCTTGAAAACTGGAAATCTTCAACAAAAAAGGAAACAGAAAAGGAAAAGAGTTTATCTTTGTACAGAACAGGAAAGTCTTGTGCGTAAAGGAAATGGACTTTGCGTGGAACAAGAAGTCTTGTGCATGAAGAAAAGGGTTTTCTTGTGGGTCTTAAACTCCCTAGTGCTCTAGTATAAATATATTGTAATTCTATGTTATTAGTGTGCCTAGAGCCAGAACGTGTAGCAAAGATGTAGACATTGGTTGTAATTGAGTTTGGGGTTTAGAGAAAGAATATTGAAATCGTATAGTTGTACAAATTTGCTACATAGTGGATTATTTATCTTGTTTTCCTGATGGCCGTGGTTTTTATTCTTGGGTTTCCACATAAATCTTGTGTTTTGTGTGATTGGATTTATTTTCTTCTTCAATCTTATTTCGGTGTATAGACACTAGTTATCGTTTGTTTGTGGCTATCTGGAAACGCTTTCGCGTAGCAATTATTGCTAAGAACTGGTATTAGAGCTTAGGTTGCCTAATAGTGGGTTATACAAATGATTGTGTTTGAGAGTATGGGCTCGATGAAATTTGATGGGAAGATCAAATTTAGGTTGTGGAGGCAAGTACAAGTCATGGATATTTGATCCAATTTGGGTTACACCAGGCATTGAAGAATTAGTCAAATCCTTGAAAGCTAGGTAGTCTCTGGTGAGGTGTGGAGCAGGTCCAACAAGAGCTCCAAATGTTGCAAGCTGTATGTCTTTCACCGAATTGGGTGATGCAAGGACATGGTTATCCTTTTGGCTTGTAAAAGTTGTCATGGAGAGGATATGATGTTGTGAGGTGTGGAACAGGTCCGACAAGAGCTCTAAATGTTGCAAGCTATATGTCTTTCACCGGATTGGGTGATGCAAGGACATGGTTATCCTTTTGGCTTGTAACAGTTGTCATGGAGAGGATATGGTATAGCTAGTGGGTCCACAAGTTTGCACATGGGCATCGGTTATAGGGTAATGCAAGATGTGTTGTGGATAGTGAAAATACACAGGGCGTGTCTAATACAACCTAGAAGGGTGAATGAGCTGTTAATTCGATTAGTTACCAACTTTTCAGATTAGTCAAGATTACAAAATTAACCCAATACTATCAAATACAAATCAACATAATTAAAGTGCAGAAATCAATAAAAACACGTTGAATTGATTTACGTGAGAAACCCTCCAACTAGGTAAAACTTATGGGCTAGCCACCTAGCCACTCCGGTCCTCAAATCCATTATATGTAATGTTGCTTATAACATATGTTGACCTCTAGTCACACCATTCTCGGAACATAACACAACACTACTACCCACAAGCCTTTTATAGTGATTCTAGACCTTGCTTGTGCACTACACTTCGTAGTCACAAGACTTAACTCAATGAAGGGAGATAACTGTCTAAGTGAATATATGAATATTATAAATGCAATAAAGTGCAAGATTAAACACTATATACTTAATTAGATGTTAAGATGCAAATCTAACAACCTAATTATGAAACAAGCCTACATGCACAAACATGAGGTCTCAATTAGATGAAGAATGATTCTAGCAACCTAATTGTCAAATAACATGCAAATAAACATTCATGAACTTGACTAGATGAACAAAGCCAACCTAATTATCAACTAAGCATACATGAATATTTATGGATTAGCAATTTAGGCATAAATGGTCTAATGATTCAAGCTATCACAAACAAAACCCAATCATACAATAGAACTCATGAATATATGCAATAAAGAGAGTCCTAGCATTTAATCATACAATAAATGCAATAAAAAGACAATCTTGGAAAGTTTGAACAATTAATAAAGATTGAGTGTTTGTTCAACTTACCAAGTTAATCAATGATAAATACCCATGCCTTAAAGATGCTCAATGATGCATGAAGAGAATGGGTCTTTAGGTTAGGTAGATAAAAGAGCTATATTGAAACTTCTCTCACAAGAAAACTTGTTTCTCACTCTTAGATATGATATTTTGAAGTTCTAATTCGGCCAAGAGAAAGAGAAGAACAATTTATATGAAGCCCTAGTCAAAACTTACCATTTTGGAAAAATTGGCACACGGCTGTACTTACTGCTGTGTGACACACAGTGGTGAACTTGATACAATTAAAATCAATCAGGTGAGCACAACTGTTGTGTGAACGCTGTAGTGACACATAACGGTGCCACATTGGTGGCATAACGATCCTGACAGCGGTATACCTGATACAATTAAAATCAATCAGGTGAGGGTTATACAAACAGCGCATCAACAGTGCTTGTACAACACAACATCTCTGGAATGATGTGCGATGTTCGTACCATGCACAAACCATGTGCATACCGTGCTTATCACTTCAAGGGGCACTTTTGGCACAAAATCAAAATGGAAAAGGTCCAACAAATGCAAGAACAATTAACATACATGAAGTGTGATACAAAAACATAAATGCACACATTCAAAGAAACACAAATGCAAGAGATGTGGAAATGCATGAATTGTGTGTGTGTGCAACTAGATCTCTTCAAAGAGTCAAGGACAAGTGATATACCTTTGAAGAGCTCATGAGCTTGAGGTTTTGGGGATGCCATTGAAACTTGATCACGAACAATGAAAAACCTAATCTACCCTTACATACTAAACCCCAATGTGGTTTGTCAATGAAATAAGACAATCAAAATATGAGAAACTTACAGATAGGATGTCCATGGTTGAGGAACTCCCTAGAAACTAATATGAGGAGTTGCACCACAATTTTAGCAGGTTATTTCGACATGTGCCTGAAGAAATATTATGATGGTTCGTTCCTAAATGGTTATACCTTGTGGTGGGGTATAGCGATTCTCGGTGTTGATATTCATGGCCATAGACGAAAATTTTGGGAATTCTCACCATAAGAGAGGATTGTTAGATATGGCTTGTATGATTACCAAACATGATTTCACCAATGCGGAAACTTCCTAGAGACATGGGAAACATTTAGAAGTCGGAGGTCTTGTTTGAGGAAGGCTTCGAAGACCGAAGAAGCTAATGAATCGAATTCTGAAAGGAACCGTAGCTTGAACAGCGGTATATAGGCAGCGGTGTCAACCGCGGTCAAGTCCAGAATGTTTAGCGTAGTGTAAACTGCGACACATCAACCGTGGTTTTCTGAGCGGTCAATTCCAGAGATTTAACCATGGTGTGGTGCATGGGTTGCAAACCGCAGCCCAGACCACTATAATTACGTGACACGTGAAAACGGGAAATCTTCAGCGGAAAAGGAAACGGAAAAGGAAAAGAATTTATCTTTGTGCGGAACAGGAAAGTCTTGTGTGTAAAGAAAAGGGACTTTGCGTTTTCCGTGGAACAAGAAATCTTGTGTGTGAAGAAAAGGGTTTCCTTGTGGGTTTTAAACTCCTTCTAGGTCAAATAGATTGTAATTCTATGTTTTTGTTGTGCCTGGAGCCAGATTGTAGAGCAAAGATGTATGCATAGGTTGTTATTGGATTTGAGGTTTAGAGAAAGAATATTGGAATAGTGTAGTTGTACAAATTTCTACATAGTGGATTATTTCTCTTGTCGACCTGACGGTCGTGGTTTTTTCATGTTCTTGGGTTTCCATATAAATCTTGTGTTTTGTGTGTGATTGGATTTATTTTCTTCATCCATCTTATTTCGGTGCATGGACATTAATTATTGTTTGTTTGTGGCTATCCGGCAATGCTTCCACATAGCGATTATTGGCTTATTGCTAACAAATGTTTCTCTTGAAAATTTCCACATTGTAAATCTCTGAAATTGAAAAAAAAAAAAAAAGTATTCGTTTATTGTTTGAAATAAAAGAAGGAAAATGTAGAGGGAAATTAAAGACTAAAACACCAACGAATAAAAATTAAAATATGTAAGTGATCGAAGAAGGAGAATGAATCAAGAAAGTGGAGAGAGAGAGAGAGAGAGAGAGAACATAAATCTAAAAAAAATGAAAGAAATACAGATCTTGAAAAATATCCAGAAATAAGTTTTGGGTCTGAAAATATATATAAAACGTGCCATAATATAATCTATAGGGGGGGGGGGGGGGGGGGGGGGGGGGGGGGGAATTCTACAAAAAAAAAAACCTAACTAGTCATAAAATAAAATCAAGTGTAATAAAGCAGAATAAAAACGACACTCGATTTTTACATGGAAACCCTCACGGGAAAAATCACGGGCTGTTATGTGCGTCACACACGAACCTCAATCCACTAATTGTAATGGCAATTACAACATAGGTTAACCGCGTGGTTAACCACGTCAAACCTTACACGGTTACTAATCTACCACTACTACCCGCAGGCATTCAAAAGTGAATCTAGTCCCTTGCTTGCAAACTACCAAAAGGCAAATACAAGACTTGTTTCTCAAAGAGAAGAGATAAACAACCTAAAGTGAATATGTGCAATATTCAAGGTGCATAAATGCAAGGTCAAACATTTAAGCTTATCTAGGCATGGATGAACATGTTAAAGATATTCTTAGATATCATGTAGCTATATGAGATGCATACAACCTAGCTATATGTGCAAATCAAACATATATGCAATAGCTATCACAAACAACTCACAAGGGGGGGGGGGAGGGGCAATTCTACAAAAAAAAAAACCCTAACTAGTCATAAAATAAAATCAAGTGTAATAAAGCAGAATAAAAACGACACTCGATTTTTACATGGAAACCCTCACGGGAAAAATCACGGGCTGTTATGTGCGTCACACACGAACCTCAATCCACTAATTGTAATGGCAATTACAACATAGGTTAACCGCGTGGTTAACCACGTCAAACCTTACACGGTTACTAATCTACCACTACTACCCGCAGGCATTCAAAAATGAATCTAGTCCCTTGCTTGCAAACTACCAAAAGGCAAATACAAGACTTGTTTCTCAAAGAGAAGAGATAAACAACCTAAAGTGAATATGTGCAATATTCAAGGTGCATAAATGCAAGGTCAAACATTTAAGCTTATCTAGGCATGAATGAACATGTTAAAGATATTCTTAGATATCATGTAGCTATATGAGATGCATACAACCTAGCTATATGTGCAAATCAAACCTATATGCAATAGCTATCACAAACAACTCACAAAACATAATAAAAAGGCTATCTTGAAACTAGTCAAGTAATAAAAGAGCTATCTTGTAGAACAAGAACATATAAAAAGATGTAGATGATGCTCTAACTACAAGTCATGTGAGTAATGAAGAAAACCCATGAGAAATCATACCTAGAATATGCTAGATGATGAATGAACCATGAAAGGAAGATGGGTTTTTGGTTTTGATTTGGAAAGATCAAATCTTGGTTGCTTTTCTTTGAAGTCACTCTAAAAACTCTCTCTAGTTGATTTGAAAACTCAAAACCTTAAAAGAGACTAGAGAATAGGATGTATTTATAGAGAAGTGTGTGAGAATGTGAAAGGTCACGTTTTTTTTAAAATTGATCCATCGTCGACCACTGCTGGTGCTGTTGCGAAAGACACAGCAGTGAGCACTGTGAAGCCAACCGCTGGGAAATTGACAATGGTCACGGGAGCGGTATTAGGAGCGGTCGCCACTGTCCGTGAACCGCTGTCTCTACCGCTGTGAGAAATTCACAGCGGTCAGAGGTAAAAAAGCAACCTCTAGAAAAGTCTCATGCAATTTTCAAGGCCAATAGTCATGGCAAAGATCAAATAGAATACTATAGAGTGATCATGCATGAAAAGAGCATATGCATCAACAATAAACACACATCATTGTATACAAAATGTAAATGCATGAGATGTGTGTGTGTGCAATCTAAATCTCTTCAATTTAGTGTCAAAACAAGTAATCTACCGTCCTTAAAGCACTTGAAGACACAATGAGGTCCTTTAACATTTGATGAAGATTTCTTCAACCCTAAGCAACCCTTACATGATTGAACCCCATTGTGATTTTGTCAACGAAATAAGCCAATCAAAACGTGAGGCACTTACAGGGTCTAAGACTTAATAAATCTCGACTAAGGCTTGAAAAGAGCGCGAGACTTAATAAGTCTCGACCAAAAGCCTTGCAAAATAATGTGAGATTTATTTTGTGTTTATGTCTGAAGGGTATTTTTATCAAAAACACATTATTAGTACTATTTAAACTTAATCATTAAGTTGGTGTTGGTGCTAGTTACACAAAACAAGCATCGAAACACTATAAGAAAATACAAAGTTTATTGACAGTTAAAAATTGTCAAGAAAAGTTTTCTTGACAGTTTTTCTAACTGTCAAGAATGCTAATGTCAAGAAAGGTCTTAATAGTTTTTTTTTTTTTTTTTGACAGTTAAAAATTGTCAAGATATCTTTTATAATATTTAATTAAAAACTGTCATTATTTAATATTTAATTATAATATTTAATTAATTAACATTTTTTATATTTATACATCATCTCCGCCGCCGTCCAGCCACCCCCCCGCCGATGCCACCTTCTGGCCACCGCCCGCCTCTAGCCCTGCCCACTTATGATAATAATGACAATTAATTGTCATTATAAGGAATTAAACTTTTGACGGTCTCAAGTCAAAAGTTGTAAGTCTTTACCACTTGACTACAATATTTGATTTATTAACAATTGAACAATATTTAAATTTATTCAAGATATCTTTTATAAAAAAAAAATAAATAAATAAAAAAGCTTGTTAGATAAATTTAAATTTATTCAACTAATCAAAATTCTAATTTCTACGACAGACGTATATTAAAAAAAATTTATTGAAACTTTTAATAAAATTATATTTTTTAAAACATATGTTCACGTTTGGTTACATGGTGGAATGGTAATCAGAATGGTAATAGGAATGAGAATGAGAATGAGAATGGAAATGAAAGGAAAACTAAGGGCGCGTTTGGTATCGTTTTTAAAATGGTGTTTTTAAAAACTTGTTTTAAAAATGGAAATCATGTTTTAAAAATGATATTTTTAAAAATGTAATGTGTTTGGTAGTGTTTTTTAAAAGTAGTTTTTTGAAACGGAAAACGATGTAAAAGTGTTTGGTTGTTGTTTTTAAAATGAGTGAAATAGTTGTTTGGAGGGAAAAGTTAAGGTTTATTTTGAAAACCTGTTTTGAAAACAATAGAAAACAATAAAAAGTTGTTTTTAACTTTTTAATTATAACTTTTAAAAAGTTGTTTTTTGTTTTTAAAAACAGTTTTGTAAAACGTTTAACCAAACAGCATCCTAGTTGTTTTTTGTTTTTAAAAACAAAAAACTGTTTTCAAAAACAGATCCAAACACCACCTAAGTTTTTTGTTTGGTTGGAACTTTAGAATTAGTCTTTGAATCAGTATATTTTGTTTTGTTGGAACTTTAGAATTAGTCTCTGAATCAGTATTATTTTGTTTGGTTAACAACGGAATAGAATGGAGTGAACTGTATTTTTACCAAAATACCCCTAATTATAAAACATTCATAATAACACGATATATTATGGATAATAATTATAAAATATAAAAGTATATATATATACTTTTATATATATATATATATATATATATATATATATATATATATATATATATATATATATATATATAAATAATATATATATATAATATATATTAATATAATATATATATATATAAATAATATATAATATATATATATATATATATATATATATATATATATTATATTATATAATATATATAATATATATATATATATAATATATATATAATAGTATAATATATATAATAATATAATATATAAATATATTATATTATATATGTTTATATATCGTTATATATATTATAATAATATAATATATAATAATAATATATATAATATTTATAATAATATATTATATAGTACATATATATAAAATATATATTTATATATCATTAATATAATATATAATAATAATATATTATTTTTGAAAAGGAGGGTATTTTTGAAATGGAGTTGGGGCATATGAGGGTATTTATGGAATATAAATTTTAGTTTGGAATGACATTGGTTTTTGGATGGAATGCCCATTCCACCAAAATGGTGGAATCCAAATTCCAATGGAATCACCATTCCATTACATTTTAACAAACCAAACGAATGGAAAGACTTTCTTTCTATTCCATTCCATCTAACCAAACATGGCATATAGGAGACTTGTGACATCAATTGTAATAAACATGATTTGAAATACAACTCTCACTACAGGGGAGATATTTCTCAACATGCATCTTGCAATTTAATGAACAAACGTAAGACTCAGATTACTAAAAGTAAATGATTTAAATGTAAATTTATTAAATTTAAAATTTTACTTATCCGATATTGGTTTGTTTGTCCAAAAACCGATATCTTACCGTAAAATAAATCCATATTGGGATTTTGTTTGGTGTTGAAAATATAAAGTAAAAGTTTTAAAAAAATTATTAAAGATAAATAAAAAAATTTGAAAAAACTGTCAAGAAAGACAGTTTTCTTGTAGTGAAAGATGATAGATTTTTTGTTTAAAATATTACATTAATTTGGGATTTGGGGAGAGGGACAGACTCGAACCCATAACATTATGGTGTATGTGTGAGGAGCAAACCCTTGACCCAACTTCATATTGTCTAAGATGCTATAAATTTTAAGAACTCATTTAACAAATAAGACGTATCTTATTAACCATCATAACATACATAAATATTGCATGTTAACGTAATTTTGCAATTTTGATGTTATATATAATCACACTTTTGTTACACATATATAGTTCCTTTAACTTAGTATGTAATAAGTTCATCTCAACATGTAAAACCTAAAATTTAGAATGTACCTTTTTCAATAAATAAATAAATAAATAATTAATTAATTAATTAGAATATATCCCGTGTGATATATCTCATAACTATTCAAACGTAAATGTTGCAACTTGCAAGTGAAATGTAGAACGTAAACAATACAACGGAGTTAATAAATATATTATAGATTATCATTTTATCTAAGATATAAAATACTTTAAGTCAATAAAATTTCATTAGATAAGTATTTTATTAATATTATTATTTTTTGTACTGTTGTATACTTGTATATTTGTACATCACCTCTTAGTAAATATGGTAGTATATCTCCTTTCCACATCTAGTAGTCAGGGGTTCGAGTCCCACCTAGTACCAACCCTAAGGCAGGTCAACTAGGGGCACCTGCCCATGGCCCATTTTTTATTTTTATTTTTATTTTTTGTGTTAAGTGCTCACATCTTTGGACTTTGATAAATAAAAAGCCAAAAAATGGTCTAAATTTATTGTTTTTTTTTAAACTTCATATAATTATATCAAATTTGGGCCCCAAATAAGAAAAAAGATGTGAAAACCAACTTATTATATAAAGATTGGGCTCAATATGGATTTTCATCATAATTATAAATTATTAAAAGCAAATGAGTAGCTCTATTTGCACCCCTGAAAATTTGTATGTGCATCCTTTTTTGCATGTACACCTCATTAAGAGTTTTTAAAAAATTATATTTTGTAAGCACACCCCAAACATTACCAAATATACCCTTTCTTTTATTTATTTTTTTAAATTCTAAAAAAATTAAAATAAAATAAAATAAAAAATGAGGAGGTCTCCTCCCTTTTCATTTTCTAAGCAAGTTCATCTCTCCTTATTTACATATGTTATTTCTTTGAGAGGAAATTGTCATGCAGATCTGTTTGCTCGTCACTTTTTTTTTTTTTTTTTTTTTTCCAGTTTTGTTTTTCCTATATATCGCGGTATAAACTTGATGAAAATTACTTTGATTAAGCTTTTGTAATTTTTTTTCAAAAAATAATATATATATATATAAATTATTAAGCATGGGATTTCACAAGATTTAGAAGCGAGATTGATCAAGCAAAGGGTCCTATTTAAATATTTGTCTTGGGGCCTCCAAAACCTCAGGACCGGCACTGGTCCCACCATGCACATTTTACAAACATGTGTGAGGAGTTTTCTCCTGGTTAGTGGAAGTATTTATCTAGGCTGCACATATATTGTTTTTGTTTTTATGTTTTTATTTTTATTTTTAACATCCATATTTTATTAAAAGGCCAAGAAAGGCCACAAACAGCACAACCACAAACACCAGGGACAAAGACAACGAAGAAGAAGCCCTAGACAAACAAAAACCCCGAGCAGTCCTATTGTAATAGTTGTAAATGAAATACTTTTAAAAAAAAAATTAACAATAAAATTTCATTAGAGTTATCATGGATGATAAGGATAATGAAACATACTTGTGAAAACATTTGAAAAGTTTTTAAGCATCTAACATTTTTCCCATTTTTTTGAATATAAAGCATTAAAATGGAGCAAAATATAGGAAACATTGAAAATAAAATAGTTATAGTACTAAGCGGAAATTTTTTAGACTTTTTTCACAAATATATTTCATCATTTATATCATCCATTATAAAATTATATTAGAAATCATTAAAATTGATTGAATTTCAGCAAAGTTTATAGAAATATAAATGTAAGAGATCCCTGATTTGGATTTTTTTTTTATATATATAATTAGATATATATATATATATATATATATACAATTTTTCTATTATCAGTTCGAACTGACAAAAGATATATCAGTTCTTTGCATATGGGCTATTGGATTTAAATACTTTGACTTGGCTGCATGCACTTGTCAAAGCATCTTTTAAATCCAGTGGCCCACATGCAAGGAACTGATATATCTTTTGTCAGTTCGAATTGATAATAGAAATACTATATATATATATATATATAATTTAATCATTCAAAAAGTAAAAGGTAGATATAGATTTTAGTTACATCAAAATTAAAATCACATAAATAAGACTATTTGTTTTTTTTTTTTGGTATAATAATCTGTGTTCTCGTAGGTGTAAGGTACCTGCCATACGGTAGACTAGTGCCTAGCACCTAGACCGTCTAGACGGTGAAAGTCGTTTTAGAAAGAAAGAAAAAAAAAATACCGCATAGACGGATTACTAGAACCATGATAATAATATGGTAACAAGGGATAAGCTAACAGAAAGGAAAAAAAAAAAAAAAAAAAAAAAAAAACTATTATACTTAAAGACAATATTTAAAAATAGTCCTTTTCATTGTGAAAAAAATATATTCTCATGAAGCGATCTTTATCGCCATCTTAAAAAATATTGAAGTTTTATATTTATTTAAATGCTTGATTGAAAATAGCCAAAAGAAACTATTGTATATATCAAACCTTAACTAATTCATATTATTCTCTTTAAACGTATCAGATTAGGGATGAAAATAAAAAGACAAAAACTAGATGGTTTAAACATGAGAATGTATAATTTAAGGGTAAATATGAAAAATGTGTTAGACATATATATGCCATTGAAAAGCATATTGTAATATATTTATACACACACAATAGTTTTTTTTGTTTTTTTTTTTTTTATGTACCACTTGCAATATTGGCAGCGATTTGAACTTAATGACATTCACAAACTGAAACCACGGAGCCATGTTAGGCAATGGTTAATAAATGAGTTATTTAATTAGTTCTAACCATTTGTGGATCTAGGCAATTCACATCGAATGGTTGCAACAATTAACATTGAAAGGTTGCAATACTTGTAACTTCCAAATTGGTGTAATAACAATGTCTTTGTTTTCTGAGCTAGAGTCTCCAGTTGGAGTTAAAGTATTCATATTAGTGTCCTGGCAATGCATTGAAGTAGATCATACATGTGATATCATCTTCTATAGGATTACTGTCCAAGTTGATGTGGAGTAATATATGTATATATATATCGGTTATAATGATAATAGATCTCAAACCAGGGAGGATGGTGCAATCATATTTTGAGTAATTGATCCATATATATATATTTGAAGTATTACACTATTAGGTATATATACATAAATTTGGGGAGGGGAGGACTCAAACCCCTAACCAAGGCCGTCTCCAGATATTTTGGGGCCCTATCCATTTAATGATATTAACAAAAATCGGGGCTCCATATAAAAATTATTATCATTAACATAAAAAAATAATTAAATAAATAATTCTTTATTTACCAAATACAATGTAATCCACATAAATTAAAACAAAAAAGATTTATAGTATCTAATAACATAAAGACAAAACATTGTTTAAATTTCTATTCTTCCTGCTTTCTGAAGTGCAAATTTACTAATTATACTATTACCATCAAAATTTTCTATTCATTTAGAACTTTAGCCTTTAGGCCAATGTTGTTGTTTTTAATTAATTTGCGGTTTGTTTTTGTTTTAAATAGTGTAGTATCAGAAATCAAAATCACAAGTATAATGGGCCTTTGAAGTTTATTTTGATTAATTGAATTAGTTCATTGGACCTTGGTTTGAAAAGAAAAATAAATAAATAAAAGTAGTAAAAGGTTTGGAATTGGCCCATGTTTAAACTTAAATATATTAGTTCCTGAGGCCCCTGATTTTATAAAAGAAGAAGAAGTAAATTGCGCTAATTGAGGGCCTCAGCAACTGCCCCCAAGAGCCGACCGTGCCTCTAACCTTATGTTGCACGTGTGAAGGGTTTACCATCGGACCAACTTTATCCAATTGATATAACAACGAGAGTTAGAACTATAATTGGCACTTGGCGGTTATTACCTCAATATCATTTGATAAGCTCTTATGTGAGCATGGAGGAATCACAAACTTGAAGGAATTATGCTAACCGAAATGGTATAGACATCACCTTGGGCAATTACGTGGCAGTTACTATATATGAAATCCATGTGCGTAAATTGTAATAGAATTGCATAGGGGTACCTACCACCCGAATGGTATCAGAGCCATGTCTCGAGTTCCTGGAGTCCGGGAAAAGAGTTAGACTGTTATGAGTATGCTAGACTGGTATATAAGGAAGAAATTTCTCAAAAATGGCAAACACTAGCACCAATCCCTCTACTGCTTCCCTAGTTCCTAATAGATTGTCTTCTTCTATGTCCTTACCTTCTCCTACTATCCAAAGAACCCAGTCCAACAGAATCCAAGATCTAGTAGAATACACCCATATCCCTGCTTCTGCCCAGATAAATGAAACTACTTTCCCTCTGCTCAATCCTTACAACATCTTCAAGAGAAACAAATCTCTCGCCACTCGGTTAACTCATCTTGTCCATACCAGACCACTTCCCATCAAAGAATATGTCCAGTCCACAGGCTTAGATAAATGTTTGATTCCATCCTCTCCCAGTGAACAATATGTCACTCTCACCATTGATCAAAACATGATAGATCAATGGATCAAGGAAGGATACTCCCATCTCCACATAGGTGCTGTCAGAATCATCCTCTCCCTACACAGTCGAAAAGGCTTACCCATCACTGCCAGACTGGCCTTGCTCAACACCATCTACACTCAGTATGAACATGCTGTGATTGGCACTTGCTTCTCTACTCTTCATGCTGGAAGCATATCCCTCACATACTATCCCAACTTCAACATTCCTTTACGAGACCAGAACCTCCACAAATGTCTCAAAATCTAAGTTCAAATCCTTGGTGCGCCTATGCAAGCCAATTCCTACATGGCTACCGTCCATCATCAGCTTGCTTACAGACTTCAAGATCATGCTCTTGATCTTCCACTTCCAGGCCATAATGGTGACACCATCTTCATCAAAGCAAAAAGAGAAGATGAAGTCCCTACCATCCTCCAAATCCCAAAACAACTGCCCAGAGAAAAGCTTACAGAGATCATGCCTCTTGAATGGCTCACAAATTATGAAAAGGTTTTTCAGGACGAAGCTCATGTCGTTGCTGCAGATATATCTTATGTTCCCCAGCCAGATGGCTCCATCAAAACTATCTATGCTCCCCTCACCGGTTCTAAGGCTTCTTCCAGTTCGGAGACTCCTCCGATATTCCAAGCCCTTATGATTCAACCGGTTACCACTGAAGCTGACATTCCTATCCACAGTTTTGAAGCTGACGGATCTCCGATCTACACTGATAAGATCAGTGGTCATTTCATCTGGGATGATGATCCCAATATGTGTGATGCAGACTGTATCTGTCGACGCTGTCTCAAAGACACCTCTCCTACCTTCTGCAAACCCTGGAATAAACCTCACAAACCAGATCATCCTGATAGTCCTTGGATAGGCCTCCATCCTATCAAAAATAAACCTTTACCCATTTATGACAGAGCTTTACAGATCTTACGATATGAAGGTCTCCTACCTCCACAATCTGCCATTGCTGTCCCTAATCAACCCGCACCTGTCCCTTGCTACATGACCTCAGATTATGATTGTGATTTCCCTCCACTTGAACCTTCCTCAAATCAAGAAAAAACTCGTTTCTCAAAACCTTTTATTCAATCTACCGAAATCCAACCCGATGGGTCTTACAAACTGCCCTCCCAGGCTGAACAAGTCCTCAACTGGCAATCTCACAATGTCAGAGCTCAGAACAGAGTTCTTAACTCTATTGATCAGAAGATTGATTGTGTTACACGACATGTTTCTCAACATGATCACCATCTTCAAAGTCTTGATGCCTCCTTCAGAGATTTGGCCTCTGACCTTCAATCAAGAATAGCAAAGCTTCATGCTGATCTTCACAGATATATTTCTCATGGATATTCTGGCCTAGACTTTGACACAAAGGAAAGAGAAATCAAGCAACTAAAAGAACAGCTTGAGCAGCTGACCAGAGATCATTCTCACAAACCAAAACCTTACTCTCATCACTCACAATCACTGTTTTTCCCTGTATCTCCTACACATTCACCACCTTCCAAACCTGATGATTTTTCCAACCACTTTAAATCCACTAGTGAATTGTTCCGAAAATATCCCGTTCTCTCTTCCCCTCAAGCAAAACCTACGAACAGGTCTCCTTCGAAGCGGAAAGACAAGCACGCTGCTTCCAGTTCATACGACCCAGTTCTATTTGCTTCTAAGACGTTTTCCTCCTCATCCAAGTCTGATTCAGCATCCTTTTCTGAAGACGTCTCCTCTCAGTCGTTACAGACTTCCTGTCCTTCATCCTGGCTGGATACTGCCGCATCTTCTCCTCATGCTCATGCAGACCTTACTCAAGTTTTCATGGTATCTCGCACAGATCCTCAGCCCTCAACACGAACCTATGAGTCTCCCGATGAGACTGCCTCCTCAACTCCAGCTCCCTTTGTCGAAGAACCTCCAGAACATGTTCCTGGCCGTTCTCCTGCTAAACCTACCAATGGCCCTTGGTTTACTCTTGATGACATTTCTCCTGGCTCCTGGAGAAAAAGGGTTTCAGAGATGAGCGCATGGCTTGACCTACAACTGGCAAAGTCTTAACAGAACCTTGAAACAATTCTACAAGAGTTCGTCTCTCGTTTTACTGGTTCTCTCAGAGATTGGTACCAAGCTCTTGGTGAATATAGACAACTCCAATTTGTCAGAGTCCCCTTAGCCTCCCAAGCCATGGGATACATATTCAGAGAATTCCTTGGTGATCCTGACCATCTCTATAAACAGGCTCGACAAGAATTCTTTGACATGCGTTGCTGCTCTCTCAAAAGAAATGACATTATGTTCCATTACAAGCGGATGTCTCAAAGATATCATACCCTTGGTGGAATTAATGATCATAGTCTTAAACAAGTCTATGTCAACTCCCTTCTAGATGACCTCCAAGATGAGATACAACGAAAGATAGACACCTCGGGACGATCTCTCAATGATACATCCTTAGGTGAACTCCACATGTATGCTCTCAGCTCTCTGGATAAACTCTGTGCCACTCAAAGATTCTTCTCCAAGATGCTCACAGAAGGCAAACACCTGCAGTCCCAATGCCGTCAACCTTCTCTCCAAATCAAGTGCAAATCCTTAGGCTCTTGCACCTGCAACACGAAGAAGAAGAATTATTTCAAACGTTTCAAAAACAAGAAAAGCAGGACTAAACGACTCAAGTTCTTCCGTAAGAAAGCACAGCGCGGTTGGAATAAATCCCAACGCTGCTACATTTACGGCAAACCCGGACATTATGCTAAGAAATGTCCCAACAAAAAGGCAAAGTCCGCCAGATTAGTTCAGCAGTTGAAAGACATTGCTGATGAAGTTCCATTCGATGCAGACATTGAATCCATCTTCTCTGAACAAGATCATGCAGATTCCTCCACGACCTTTGTTCTTCAAGAAGATCTTTCTGATTCGGAATATTCTGGCTCCTCTGACTACAGTTCTATCCCAGAATCCTATCAGGCTACTCAGCTCGATTCTCATTCCGGTCCCCAAGCTCCGGTTTGGATTCTACCTGACAAGTACTCCAAACCTGTTGATGTCATCGCTTATTTTGACACAGGTTCTCATACTACAATGATGAACCCAAAGGTCCTTCCTCCAGAATTTTAGAAATCCCAAGTTCGGCACTTTCGGGCCGCTGATGGAAAGGTTTTTTCCACTAATCTAATTTCCAGAAAGAAGATTGGTATTCAGTTTTTCCCATCCTTTACTCTTTGGGTCTAAGTCGTCGGCACTCCTCTTCCAGATAAAGATATCCTCATCGGCTGGGATGTTTTCCGCCAATGTTACTCTTTTCGGATTCTCCCTGCTGGCATTCGATACAAAAAGCATTTCAAAGCTTTTTCTGACATTCCGAAGATTTTCCTGCTCTCAGAAATCCAAGCCCCTTTTGAATATATTCAACAAAAATTGCTCCTGCTTTGTGCTGACAATCATGCCACTTTCTCTTATCCTTCTCCTCTGTGGAAGAATCCAGATTTCTTTATCAAGCTTCCCTTTAAGCTTAATAAAGATACTAATCCTACCAAGGCTACCCACTCAGGCATGTCTCCCTCAGATCTCAAGCTCGCTAATGAAGAATGCAATGAGCTCCTTCGTCAAGGTCTGATCGAACATACCTCTTCTCCCTGGGCATGTCAAGCCTTTTACGTTGAAAAACGCACTGAATTGCTTAGAGGAAAAAAGAGATTAGTCGTGGATTACAAGCCTCTCAACCTCTTTCTCAGAGATGACAAGTTTCCTGTCCCTAGGCCAAATGTCTTATTCTCTCAACTTCCAAGAGCTACGATCTTCTCCAAATTTGATCTCAAATGTGCTTTTTGGCAAATTGGTATTCATCCAGATGAAAGATATAAGACAGCATTCTGTCTTCCTAATGCTCAATACCAATGGACTGTTCTCCCTTTTGGTTTAAAGACTGCTCCATCCCTTTTCCAAAAGGCAGTTACCAGGATTTTTCATCCTCTCTTACACTCGGCACTCGTCTACATTGATGATATCCTCATGTTCTCTCCAGATGATACCTCTCACAATCTCCTTCTCCAACAGTTCCATGACATTGTTCATCACTATGGTATCAAGCTCTCCGAAAAGAAAAGCATAGTTGGGAAATCTAAAATTGAATTTCTTGGAATACACATTTTCAACGGCCAATACCGTCCTGGTCCTCATTTGGCTGTCCGATTATTAGACTTCCCCGATTCTGATCTCAGTGTGAAACAAGTTCAATAGTTTCTCGGAATCGTCAACTATGTCAGAGATTTCATTCCACATGTCAGTCATTACACCTCAGTTCTTTTTACGCTCCTCAAGAAGCGTCCTCCTCCCTGGAGTTCCTCCCACACTGAGGCCGTCGTCAAATTAAAGGAGATCACTCAATCTCCTCCTGCCCTCGTCATCCCTTCTTCGGGCCAGCTCATCCTCCAGACTGATGCCAGTGATATTTTCTGGGGGGCCGTTCTCATTGAAGATCGAGACAGTCAAAGGAAATACTGTGGTCATGCTAGTGGAAAATTCAAAGATGCCCAACAGCATTATCACACTATCTATAAAGAGATTCTTGCTGTCAAATACGGAATCCAAAAGCTGGATTTTCACCTCAGGACACGAAACTTTATTGTTGAAATGGACAACTCATCTTTTCCAAAGATACTCGATTTTCGCAATAAGATTCCTCCCAATCCTCTCCTTTTAAGACTCAAAGATTGGTTTGCCCGATATGACTTCACTGTTCGTCAAGTGAAAGGCCATCATAATATAATTGCTGACATGCTCTCCAGACCTCCACTCACTCATCTCATTACACCCACAGGTCATTATCCTCTTGTCTTCATGACTTCTCCTGCTGGTCCCTCATCATCTCATGCTGGTCCCTCATCATCCTCACCAGCCATACCTGATTACTCATTCCCGCCAGAAATCTTGGCCACGTTGCCACCTGATCATCAACCTTCTTTAAATCAGATCCAGTCCTTCGCCAAGGATCAACTTCCGGTCTACCTAACTCAGATCAACAGACAAGACTGTCGTCACACCGTCACCAACCTGTCCAGACCATTTCTTGACCCATTCATAATGCCACCTTTCTACTATTTTTCTCCTCAACTCCTTTGGTTCCTCTGGTGTTTATCAGTTCTCCATCATCATGTCATCGTCTTCCCACTTCAGGCCCTATACGGTCATCTCCATGATCCTTCTCAACGGAACTCTCTATTATGGGTTTTCCTCCAATGGTTCACGTCCTTGACCAACTGGAAGAACGAACTCACTGAGCTCATGGGCAAATATAACCTTTGGAAGCTTGATTATGAATCAGCTGCCTCTGTATGCTGTATATGGATCTTCAATAGGCCCTACAGATACAATCCCCATAAACGACTCCTTTGGACTGCCAACTCCAGTTATGAATGGCATACCACGTATGATTATCCAAAGATGTATCCACAAATTCTCCAAATCGGTCTGCTCAATTTCCTCTGTGATGTTAATTACGTCTCTACCGACGAAGTTTTCATCCTACCAGATATTCCCAGAGACCACTCTCAAAGCTGGAACCCTTTTCTAAATTCATACATGATTGACTCTCAGGACCCCTTTGACACTGCCTGGCCCTGCTTCATCTGTGGAGCCCAAGATTCAGATGATGAAAATCATGCCAACTGTAATCTGTTTTCAAGTCCGTGATTCAGCTCCGCTCAGACCAAGATCCCAACTCGTCACGTGAAATGAAATAATTCACTTTCATTATGCTATTTTGTTTTATTAGGCAACTGTTTGGCTTTATTAGGTTTAATTATGTTATTCCGTTTGTATTAGGACTCCTTTGTCCTTATTTGGGTTTGTTTGTCTGTAAACTTTGGCCCTGCTTTGTTTTAGCTAGGTATCTGCCACGTTTATGGCCTTAATGTGTACTAGTTTTGTCTGTACTCTATCTCTCCCCCTATATAAGGAGAGCTCGTCACTTGTGTAAACTCAGAATCAAATCAATAAATATTTTCTTGTGTGTTTTAACTCTCATGTCTTGCTAAATTGTTCCTCTTCTTCCTTTGCATGCCATGTCTCTCATATAAATAGCAGTCTGTAATTATCTCAGTATGCTCTGTGCTTGCCTCTAGGTTGAGGATCCTACACATCAAAAGATGAGATTTGTTGGCTTTTTGGCTTAAAGTCCCTATCTGTCTCTAGTGGGTTGGAAAGTTAGTACCCTGTTTAGGCCGTGGTTAGGCCGCCATTGTGGGGAAAACTCTAAAAATCTGTATGAGAGGCACCCAGGGGTACCTGCCACCCGAATGGTATCATGCTCTCCGAAAAGAAAAGCATAGTTAATTGGAGAATAATATTATTGTAGTCATTTTGTCAATTGAACTCGATAAACCAAATTGAAGATGCATGTGATCAAAAGTGGTTGACATTACTGGATTTCCTTCATTTTTATTTTATTTTAAATAGGGGTATTATCACTAAAGTCCCTAGTTTTTCATGAATTGTTACATTTTTAAACGTCATTACCATATTAGTCACTTTAGTCTCTTGTTTTTTTTTTCAAAATACATCACTTTAGTCCATTTGACTAAAAAACTAACGGTCAACTAACAGAATGTGTAAAAAATACAATTTTACCCTTAATTTTTAATTTTTTTCTTTTAGTCCCTCTAGTTTCAATAATAATTGGTTAACCCCTGAAAAAAAATTAAAATGGCTCCAATAGGAATCAAACCCTCAACCTTGGCTAAAAGCCACAAGCTTTAACCAGCTGAGCTACTTTAGCTCATTGTTGAAGGTTTGTTAATATATATATATATATATATATATAAAAGTTTAAACTAATTTAAATCTTTTATATAATTTAAAATAAACTCAAATTTAATAAAAACATATTTATGAAAAAAAAAAAGAAAATAACAAAAAAAAAAAATGAAACCTATAAAATCCAGAAAATCAAAGCCCGTAAATATTTTTCTTTCTTTCTTTTTTTGGATTTTTTTCCTTTTCAAAAAATATATTATTTCAATTTGATAAAAAAAAAATCCCAGAAAATCAAATCCCAAAAATTGAAAAGGGAAAATAATCAAAAATAAAAAAAGCTCATATTTATATAATTTAAAATAAACTCATATTAAACTTATATATATATATATATAAAAGTTTAAACTAATTTAAATCTTTTATATAATTTAAAATAAACTCAAATTTAATAATAATATATAAAAACATATTTATGAAAATAAAAAAGAAAATAACAAAAAAAAAAAATGAAACCTATAAAATCCAGAAAATCAAAGCCCGTAAATATTTTTCTTTCTTTCTTTTTTTGGAATTTTTTCCTTTTCAAAAAATATATTATTTCAATTTGATAAAAAAAAAATTCCCAGAAAATCAAATCCCAAAAATTGAAAAGGGAAAATAATCAAAAATAAAAAAAGCTCATATTTATATAATTTAAAATAAACTCATATTTAATAATAATATATAAAAACATATTTATGAAAATGAAAAAGAAAATAACAAAACAAAATGAAACTCAGAAAATCAAAGCCTGTAAAGTTTTTTCTTTCTTTCTTTTTTTGGATTTTTTTCTTTTCAAAAAATATATTATTTCAATTTTGTAAAAAAAAAAAAACCAGAAAATCAAATCCCATAAATTGAAAATTTCCTTTATTTTTCCTTTTGTTTTGTTATTTTTCTTTTTCATATTCATAAATATGTTTTTATATATTATTGTTATTATGAGTTTATTTTAAATTATATAAATATGAGTTTATTTTTTATTTTTTATTTTTTGTTGATTTTTTTCCCTTTTCAATTTATGGGATTTGATTTTCTGGGTTTTTTTTTTTTTATCAAATTAAAATAATATATTTTTTGAAAAGGAAAAAATCTAATAAAAGAAAGAAAGAAAAACGTTTACAGGCTTTATTTTCTGGGTTTCATTTTTTTTTTCTTCATAAATATGTTTTCATATGTTATTATTAAATATGAGTTTATTTTAAATTATATAAACATATTTAAATTAGTTTAAACAAATTATATATCTATATATACATTTAAATCAATAAACCTTCAACAATAAGCTAGAGTAGCTCAGGTGGTTAAATCTTGTGGTTTTTAACCTTAAGGTTGAAGGTTCTATTGGAGGCATTTTAATTTTTTTCAAAGGTTAACCAACTATTATTGAAACTAGTGGGACTAAAAGAAAAAAAATTAAAAAATAACAATAAAGGGTAAAATTGTATTTTTACACATTCTGTTATAGTTGACCGTTAGTTTTTTGGTCAAATGGACTAAAGTGATGTATTTTGAAAAAACAAGGAACTAAAATGACTAATATGATAAAAATGTTTAAAAATGTGACAATTCATAAAAAAGTAGGGACTTTAGTGATAATACCCCTTTTAAATATTACAATAATTCGGGATTTAAGGAGAGAGACAAACTCGAACTCACAATCTGCTAGTGTAGAGATGTGAGGAGCAAACCACTAAATGGTTAGTGATTGTCATTATAATATTTTCGTTGGATTTTATAAAATTATATGTATAATCAGTGTAAATTTATGTAATTTGCCATTAAAATCCTCTTCTAGCTTAATTTATTCGTCATTTTATTCCCTCTATTTTCATTAATGGCTATTATCCCTCTCTAGTTTCTTGTATTTCTCAAAATCCCCTATGCCGTTAGTTTTATGATTTTGAATGAAAATACCGTTTCATTATTTATATGCGTATATATAAATAATGAGCATTTATGTGGGATTCACATGTGGATTCCAATTATGCTCTTGGGCTAGCTGATTCTCCACTATATTATACAGTGTCTCATCCACGAGAGAAAGGGAATTTTTTTATTTTTATTTTTATTTTTTTGTCTGTTTGTGTGGAAAGAAATCCACAAGAGAAAGTAAAACCTGTTATTCCCATTTTATTTATATATATAAATAAACAAAAACATCTAATAATCTCTCTCTCTTCCGCCCGGAATAATATCTTTTCTGATTTCTTATATTATTATTTTTTTTAAAAGAGACTTCTTATATTATTAACTTTCTTTTAATGAATGTCATTTCCGTTCACATAGACCAGCCTGTCATTAAAACGGATTTGGATCCTCTACTGAACTGTTCTTTTCCTTGATCTAGAAGATTTAAGATAACATTAATGATAGTCAACATAAAAATTTAGCCTAAAAACCAATCCAAAGGATGTGGAAAGTGATTTATCGTTGTTATATCAGTCACCACCTAGAAGATTTAAGATAATACTAATGCTAGTCAACATAAAAATTTAGCCCAAAAACCAACCCAAAGGATGTGACAAGTGATTTATCGTTGTTATATCATTCACCACTTCACTTCTGATTTATAGTGATGACAACTCATTTATAGTATCATTTGGATTAAATTTGTTGGATAATATATTATTACTTCCTTATATAATACTGAGTATTTAAAGATAATGAACTTAAAATAAATAAAAGAAATAAATCTCGATCAATAATTACACATGTCAATCTAGACATCTAATTAGGTCACAGTTAAGTAGAGAATCCAAATTCCTTCAAAACCCCTCCTCCATTCACCTACTTAAATAAAGCTCTCAAGCCTCTTCTTACAACTCCAACACACACACACACTCACAAAAACTTTTAAGCTAGATGGATCTTTAGTTTTCTTCAAAGCCTTGTATTTCTCATCATCATAATTAAGGTGCTCTTCTCTTCTCTTCTCTTCTCTTCTCTTGATCTCCAAACACCCATCACACATGTTTATACTATTGATGATGAATTTGTAAAGAACAGTAACAATAGTTGTGTTTTTATGATAATTGCAGAGCAGCTGGAGACAAAAAAAAATGGCAGGTGGTGAGGAGAAGACCGAGACATTAAAGTTGCAGAAAAGCTATTTTGATGTGTTGGGTCTATGCTGTTCATCGGAAGTTTCATTGATAGAGAACATCCTCAAGTCTCTAGATGGAGTAAAAGATTACTCTGTTATCGTCCCTTCAAGAACAGTCATCGTTTTCCATGATAATCTCATCATTTCTCAGCTTCAAATTGGTACTCTACTTCTTTTCTTTTTCTTTTTCTTTTCTGAACAAACCTTTTCCCTTCTTTTCAGCATAATAACATTCATGGATCATGTTTTTTTTTTCTTTCTCGCTTACCATCTTGCGTTTTCTGCACGCAAGATATGCAGCACTGTTTCGGTTTTTTTTTTCTTTTTTTATTTTTCTTTCTGGCTTTTCAGTTACAGAATTAAAGAAAAAAAAAAAGAAAAGAATAGTGCTTGTGGTGGTAGCTGCTGTGTGTTGCTCGACGGGAGCTGTAGCAGTGACACACATGGAGTCCACTAGTTTTTGAGCTGGACTAGTGCTTGAATTATCATATCAAATCTTTTTTTTTTGGCAAAAAAATGTTTGTTTAAAAGAATGGTGATAAAGGAAAACAAGAGGTCAAGTTGTTAAAGATGATATGTCAGATTCATTTTGGTGGGGGCAATAATTTGGTGGTAGTGATTAATGAATTGGCAAAGGCAAAGGAAAGAAATACGTCATGATTAATCAAAAAGCTTTATTGGGATTAACGGGTTACTTTTTCTTAATGGATAATGTTAGACATCCAACACTTTTGTCCAACTCTTGTGTCCAACACTTGATGTGTCAATTGATGAATGGATGCACATTAATAATGTTTTATCCATGGATCCACTCACCAATTGACACATCAAGTGTTGGACACAAATGTTGGACAAAAGTGTTGGATGTCTACCATTGTCCTTTCTTAATGCGTGAAAGGATTTCTATGTCTTTCTTTTTTTTTTTTTTTTTTTTTTTTGACAGTCACCATCGCCGACCCATCCTCTTCCCCAGATTTTTCCTTCCCTTTTTCAAAACTTTTGTTGATTGTGACGGATTCAACTGCCGGCTGTTCCCCTTCTCCACCATCCTTCTTGGTTTTCCTGTCTAAAATTGCTAGCGTCATTGTTCTCCGATTCCGGTGGTGACTCTTTTTGAAAGAGCTTGAAGCCTTCATCCAGGGACCGAACAGCGGCTTCTCCAACCCATCAATAATTGGAATTGGTTCGTTCTCAGTACATTCATTTGTTCTGTGACTAACTCTTCCACATTTGAAACACAAAACAATGGAGTCTCTCGTACCTGAGTAGCATGATAGTTTCAGCTCCATCCCCCAAGATGTCAACTCTTATGAATTTCCCTACACAATTGCCCGCTGCTCCACCGCTAATTCTAACGTAATTATTTGAATCAATTTCAAAAGCAACTCGATCAATTTCTTTCTTCTTATACCATGAACCAGTGTCTGTGTCTGTGTGTGGAATTATAAAATCCGTGGCCACCTGACAAATTGGCTTCGCGAAAGTGAGATATTGTCGTACAATTGTTTGATTTTGTGTGACAGCTAAGGCTCTAAACGAAGCAAGACTAGAAGCAAACGTGAGAGGGTACGGAGAGACAAATTACAAGAAGAAATGGCCGAGCCCATACGCAGTTGCTTGTGGGGTTTTGCTTTCGTTATCATTTTTGAAGTATGTTTACAATCCATTGCGTTGGCTTGCTGTTGGAGCTGTCGTTGTTGGCATCTATCCCATTCTCTTGAAAGCCATCGCTTCTATTCGCAATTTAAGGCTCGATATCAACATTCTTATGCTAATTGCAGGTATTTTTTATTTTTTTATTTTATTTTTTTTTTTCTTTCTATTTCTAATCAACTTTTATTTTAATTAATGTTTTTAGATTATCTTCTTATTGAATATTGAATATTGATTATTGAATCTGTATCATTTCAAGTTTACTTCAAATTTTTGTTTTATGGACCGCTTGATAGTGACGGGTATTCATTCAACATGTGAATGGTTCAGGTTTGAGTCACTGTCCAGTTATAATAAAATTTGTTTTGGGGAGTATGGAAGCTTACAAATTCGCTTAAAACAAAATTTTGTAATTGGAGAATTTTCAATTTAGTCCCTCAATTGTCATACAATATCATTTCTTTACCAAATATTTTATGAATTAACTTTGTAGGGCCCTTGTGTTTTTTAATTATATCATTTTTTTAGTCCTTTTATTAATCAAAGTTATATATGTTAAAACCTAAAGCCCTCTATAAAGTGACAAAAGCATAAAGTAAAAAGATGTGGGTAAAATCAAATTATTTTAAATTATATTTAGTTGAATACATTTGTTAATTTATTTATTTTTAATATTTCTATAATATATATATTTTACCTTTTGAATTTTTAAAATATAGATATGTAATGTAAGGTTAAAATTATAATAAAGAATGTTTTATATGGATATTTTGGCCTTTTTATCCAACATCAAACCGTAATAAGGATAAGGGTAAATTACACTCACACCCTTAAGGTTTGAGGCAAAGACACTTAGATGGAAAAGTTTAATTATTCTACACTCACACCCCTATTTGACCATGGTAAGGTCCAAAATGCCCTTGGGTGTTAGTGTAAAAATACTTTTATATTTTATTATTATATAAGGGCATTTTCGACAATACAGGGGTGTTAGTGTAGAATAACTAAACTTTTCCATCTAAGTGTCTTTGCCTCAAACCTTAAGGGTATGATTGCAATTTACCCTAAGGATAAATGGTCTATTATCTCAATTATTTTATAATAAGAGTAAAATATTATTTTTCATATTCAAAATTTGATCCGAAGAACCATTTTATTCTATTTTTATAAGTATATGGATCAAATGAGAAAATATAAGAAAAGTAAATTATATTGTAAAATAGTTTCTTTTTTTTTTTTTCTTGGGAAATTCAAATTCTGTGGTCAATCGGTAATTATATGATTTTTTTGTAGTCGATTTTTTTTTTTTTGTTATATTTTTGAAATAATAAATGATATATAAACATAGTATGTTCAAGAGAGAGGTAGGGAGAGAGAAAGGGAAGAAGAGATAATTTTTATTAACCTTACCCAATTTATTTACCATTATAATTCATTTTTTTAAAAAAAACTATTAATTGCAATTACAAGTTGATTTTTGGCAAACAATGAAACTTAAAAGTAGTGTTTGACTAATATGTTAAACTAGAGCGGGATATTTAATAATAAATATCCCATTAAAATAATTTGCTCTTGGTTTTTATGATCCTGTTTTTGTCGTGTCTTCTTTGTCCTCTTTTGTTGTGTCGTGTCTTCTTTTTTCCATTTTTTTACTTGTAATTTCTTTTTTGTTGAAAAGGTAATCAAAGATTCTCCATTTTTTATAATTTTATATTAATTAGCATATCATTTGCATTGGTTTTATCGTTGGACAATGGTAGACATCCAACACTTTTGTCCAACATTTGTGTCCAACACTTGATGTGTCAATTGGTGAGTGGATACATGGATAAAACATTATTAATGTGTATCCACTCATCAATTGACACATCAAGTGTTGGACACAAGAGTTGGACAAAAGTGTTGGATGTCTAACATTATCCTTTATGGTTAGCATATAATCGACCATTCACATTGAACACGAGATTTTCTTGTCTCTAGATAAAACTAATTATTCATCTTTGATGGCACCCATTCTTAGATTATCCGGAAAACAACACTTTCCTAATGTTTTTCTATTTGTCAAGTAGGCACACAATATAAATATACTTGTAGTATACTAATAAATATCATCACAATTTTATTATGTATATTATTTTGACTGAAGTTATGTTACTTATGTAGTAAAAGTGTAGTAATGTGTATGCTATAAGTATGTTTATATTGTGTACTTATGAGAGAAAAACTTTAGTTCTCTTTCTTCGGTTATTCCTTCTTTTTTCTTTGGTTTTGTTAAAACAACCTTTTTGCTTTGAAAAAATTACACTCTCCTCTATATATGGGCACAAGTGTAAAATGCAATTATACCAATGCTAGTTGTGAAAAAGTGTGAGATTCCCGTAACCCTTGGGTATAATTTATATCCGGGATTGCTGATTATCTTATGAGAAAGAGAAAGCTAACGGTGATCTTGCACATAATTATGTCATGAGGTTTGCACCTAAGAAGGGTCCTAAACATATTTCCATTTTAATTAAGTTGTTGTTTTGGCCATGCTCATCCAGGCATCTTGCATCGTGTCCCTTCTAAGATAGTTGATATCGTCACGTCAAATTAAATCAAAGTGGATTCTATTGGTATTGAGATGGAGCTCTTGACAATATATATAATTTATTATAAACTAAAGGTTTTTAATTAATTCAAAAGACTAGTTATTCCTTTTTTTTCTTTTTCTTTTTGAAAGAGACTAATTATTCCTTTGAAGTTAATAACAACCAATGTTTCACAAGGAAACCATCAAAGCAAAATGGTTCCAAAAATGTTGATAATAATGTTCTCTGTAGTCTTACACATAAGTATTACTTTTGGACAGTGATAGGTACAATTGCCATGAAGGATTACACTGAAGCTGGCACTATTGTCTTTCTCTTCACTATTGCTGAATGGCTTGAAACAAGAGCAAGCCACAAGGTTTGCATTTTGCAATCACCTTTTCTCTTTCAATATATATTTTCAATGTATTAAAATTTCAATGTATCATCACTCGTCAGGCAACTGCTGTAATGTCATCATTGATGAGCATAGCCCCTCAAAAAGCAGTAATTGCTGAAACTGGGGAAGAAGTTGATGCCGGCGATGTCAAGTTGAACACCATTCTTGTAGTTAAGGCTGGTGAAGTTATACCGATTGATGGAATCGTTGTGGATGGGAATTGTGAAGTAGATGAGAAAACTTTGACTGGGGAGTCTTATCCAGTTTCCAAGCAAAAGGATTCCACTCTTTGGGCTGGCACCATTAATCTTAATGGTTACATTACAGTGAAAACTACTGCTCTAGCTGAAGATTGTGTGGTGGCTAAAATGACAAAGCTTGTTGAAGAAGCTCAAAACAGCAAATCTAAAACCCAAAAATTGATAGACAAATGTGCTCAGTATTATACTCCAGGTTAGCCCATATTTCTGCCTATGTAACATGTGCTGGTCCTGTTAAGAGTGCTATATACTATTCCTAGGCCCTTTCCCATCGGCTTAAGCTTGTTGTCCTAGGAATCCTGGGTTCAAGTCCCCCCACATGCATTTGTTTCGGCATATGTATTTGGGGTTGGTTCACGTGCCAAAGCCATCGGTCTAGCATGTGAGGGGGTGTGTTAAGAGTGCTATATACTATTGGTGGGCCCTTTCCCATCGACTTAAGCTTGTTGTCCCAGGAATCCTAGGTTCAAGTACCCCCACATGAATTTGTTTCTGCATATGTATTTGGGCTAGGTTCACGTGCCAAACCCATCTGTCTGGCTCGTGAGGGGGTGTGTTAGAGTGCTATATACTTAAGATTAAGTTTTTAGGTCTAATGGTTACTAATAGGTCCAACTTCAAAGGATAGTAGTTAGTTTGTTTCTTTTCCTTTGAATTCATGTCTAGCAAGAGATTACATTCCATTTCCTGTTTACGCATTTTGCAGCCGTTATAGTTATATCAGCCTGCTTGGCGGTGATTCCGGCAGCCTTAAGACTACCAAACAGGAACCACTGGTTTCATTTAGCATTGGTTGTTTTAGTGAGCGCATGTCCTTGTGCACTGATCCTCTCAACCCCTGTTGTGACTTTTTGTGCACTTTCAAAGGCTGCCACATCTGGTTTGCTAATCAAAGGAGGGGACTACCTTGAAATTCTTGCCAAAATTAAGGTCATGGCTTTCGACAAAACTGGAACAATAACAAGGGGTGAATTTGTTGTGTCGGATTTTCAATCTCTTAGTGAAGACATCAACTTAAACACTTTGATCTACTGGTAAGGACTGTTACTGCTACTCTTTTCACCTTGTATATATTGTTGGTCTTCTGTCCTTTGTTTTAATTAAAGCGGAAAATTTTCGTAGGGTCTCGAGCATTGAGAGTAAGTCGAGCCATCCAATGGCAGCTGCACTTGTTGCATATGGAAGATCACTTTCCATTGATCCAAATCCTGAAAGTGTGGAAGACTATCAAAATTTTCCAGGACAAGGCATTTATGGAAAAATTGGAGGAGAACAGATTTACATTGGAAATAGAAAAATTGCGCAAAGAGCTGGCTGTGAAACAGGTTCAAACCTTCACTTCATTTAGCTTCGAATTACTTAACTTACTAAAATGGATTTCTTTCTCATTATGTGTTTATTTAGTATTATGCTTTATGAATGGTAAATCAATCTTTTTTTTTTCCTTGGATATGTAGTTCCATCAGTAAATGGAGGTAAAATAATTGGAAATACCATTGGATACATATACTCTGGAGCAACCCCTGTTGGAGTTTTCAGTCTTTCCGATTCCTGTCGAACTGGGGCTGCTAATGCAATCAAGAATCTGAAATCATTGGGAATTAAAACTGCTATGCTTACAGGAGATAACCAGGCAGCAGCCATGCATGCACAGCAACAGGTGCACTTCCTTCTACTCCTAAATGGTTCTCATCATAATAGATTGGATGTACAGTGTTTGCTGATTTGTTTCAAATATAATGAAAATCTATGCATTGGGTTTCAAATATTACATACATTTGCTTCTGTGATACATTCTGGTACTTGAATGAAAACTAGGTAACAAAGAGTTAAATAAATTATACTATTGATGTGCAGCTAGGGGATGCTCTCGACGAAGTCCATTCGGAACTTTTACCGGAAGATAAAGCAAACATTATCAACCAGTACAAAAAGGAAGGAGCAACTGCGATGATAGGGGATGGCATTAATGATGCTCCAGCCTTAGCCACTGCGGACATTGGTATATCGATGGGAATTTCAGGTTCAGCATTAGCAACAGAGACAGGGCAAGTTATTCTTATGTCAAATGATATAAGAAAAATACCAGAAGCCATCCAACTCACAAGAAAAGCTCATTGGAAAGTGATACAAAATATAGTTTTCTCAATCGGTACTAAGGTTGCGATTCTCGCCTTGGCCTTTTCTGGTCACCCATTAGTCTGGGCTGCAGTTCTTGCTGATGTTGGGACTTGCTTGCTAGTCATCTTAAATAGCATGCTACTTTTGCGAGGAACCAACAAGCCTTCATCAGCTGCATCGCATACTCACAAACATGAAGGAAAATGTTGCAAATCTTCAGCTAAACCACATTCACATAAACTTGGAGGAAGCCATTGCAAATCTTCATCTGCGGTGCATACTCACAAATCTGGAGGAAAATGTTGCCAATCTTCGGCACAATCAGTCCCCAGCAAACGTGGATGTGACTCAGATCACAACCGGCATTCATCTCATATCCAACAGCAGTGTTGCTCAGATAGCAAAACTCAAGACAAGTCCGAGCCTAAACCGTGTATTTCTTCTCACAGATCTGCTTCCGGGTGTGATTCCAACTCATGTAAGAAGAATCAGTGCGTGGCCTCAGTTGAAAAGCACGGGGGCATAGTGGTTGGTGATACAACTAATGAGGCAAAGCACTGTGATCATGGGAGCTGTAACACAGTCGATGATCATGATATCGAGGCACAGAACACTCATAGCCATGGTTGTTCAGGTCATCACAATTTGAGCTTGTGCAAAGAATCAGTGGAAAGACGAGATGATGAATCTTGTGAGGTAAATCACTGCCCTCATGAGCACTTTGATGATGAAACCCATGATGATAATCATTCAAACCATTCTACTTCATTGGACGAAATCCGAGAAGTGGAAAACCATGGTCATTGCCACCAAGTCCATTGTAGTAATCAACATCTCATAAACCATACTAACCATAATGAATTAGGAAACACAGAAGAACACAATTGTACAGATCATGGTGAATCGGTGGCTACAAGTGCTTGCATAAGCTTGGAGAAGAGAGAAATTAGGGGGTGTTGCAAGAGCTACATGAAGCAATGTTGTGATAATCATGGACATTTTGGAGCTGGCATTCGAGGAGGCCTCACAGAAATTGTTACAGAATAGAAATTAATGTACCAAACTTTTCAATAAGGTAATATATTTTACATGCTTGTTCTGACAAAAAGGGTTTTGGAATTTTGATGAATTGTTCAATCAAATGAAAATGTGAATTATATCATTGCAAGTGTTGTTTATTCCACGAATTTAAATGATCTTATCAAAATATGGTGTTACCGGTTAAATCATAAATAAAAGGTACAAGTTTATTCAAATGTTCAAATACTGAAAATAATATTGGAATTTCATATCTTTGTGACAAAATTGATTGACCTAAGTCATCAAATACTTGACACTAGTGAATCAATTAGCTTAATTATAAGATTTCCTGATTCTTTCCTAGTTGTATTTCTCCTATAAATTACCTCCTATATAGAGAATAATAACAAAAATATGAATTTGTTTAGAAGTAACCAGAGAAGTAGGGGTCAGTGTTGGTACATTCGATTTGATTTATTGAACAAAACTAGATCAACAATGGAAATGGATCCCTTTGTGAAAAATTGAACCGATCCAATAAAATTTCTTAATATGAATCTAACCGGAGCAAACGGTTTGAGTCTTTTGGCATCAAATTAATTTAGACTATTTTAAATTTTACTTTGACATGTTTTACGACCTAACCTTAACAAAAGCATAGTTGAACATTTTCATAGTGAATATGTACAAATGCAAGTCCCTAAAAGACTTAATAAAAGCGAATTACAGGGATTAGAATGGAAATTACCAGAATTAAAAACCCAGTTAGTAGAATTACCAGAAAGTAGTAAGATTTATACTGATAACAAAGACCAAACGTTCCAAAGATTTAGTAATTACAAAAACCAAGGTAATATATCTATAACTGAAGATGATTCTGAAGACGAAATCAATATGTTAAGATTCGAACAACCCATAGATAAAGTTAAAACCCTAAATACTAATAAAGACCAAATAATAGATTTAATTTTTAGTAATCCTAATAATTACCTAAACGAAGAAGTATTCGAAGAACTTTGCACTAACATAGAACTAGACGACAAAGATGTAGATAATATTTTATTAGAAAAATTAGATTTTGAAAATCTAAGAAATGATTTATTACATATAATATATCTAGAAGAAGAAATATTTGTAGGTGAGGAAGAAAAACCTAGAACTTTAGAAACAGGTAGTGGAAGTGGAACAAATGTCCCAGATACAGAAGGATTTCCTAAACCCAGAATAGATGAATACTTAGAAAATCGAGGGATAAAGGATACAAAAGAACAATATAGAGACATAAAAGACACAGAAAGAGTTTATAGAGCTAAAACTAAATTAGAAAGCTGGCGAAAAGAACCAGAAGCAAAGGATATATTAATTTTAAGCCTACAAGGACATAGACCTAGTGAATGGAAGAAAATATTTAGTAAATGGGAAGGAAATTTAATTAGACATGCTATGGAAGCATTAAATAATATAATAGATTATAAATATAAGTTAGTTTATTTAGAAAGCACATTAGGATATAATGAAAAACAAATTTATTTAGGATGGAGAGAATACATGAAAAAGGATGATGTAAAAAAAGTAGAATTAGATGAATTTGAAATAAACATAACAGTCTTAAGTTTTATAGACGCAATTAGAAAATGTGTCCTAGGATCTTCAATGGAAGAAGTAGATGATGTCCAAAAACAGATTAGAGCTATAAGAAGTTTAGAACAACTAAAAATATGTGATTTACACTATTTTGATTACTATGTAGATATCTTCTATAAATATTGGAGTCAAATAGGAAGACCTTATGATGAAGAACTATTAATGAAATTTGTAACAAAGTTACCTGGAAAAATAGGAGAAAAACTTTATAAAGATCTAACTGAATGGTTTAAAAGTAGAAAAGAAGAAGGATTATTTTGGCAAATTTCCTTAATACCAGCAGTAGAATTTGTTAGACAAAGAATTAGAGATTTATGTGATGAAGAAAAACTTAGAAGACAAGCACAACAACAATTTAGTAGAATGTGTGTAGACTTGTATGAAGTACCTACATTAGGTTGTGGAAAGACTAAAAAGTACAGGCATCAATATGATAGAAATAAAACCAGAAAAATTAAAAAATACAAGAAAGATAAGTATAAAAAACCTTATAAACCCTATAAAAGAAAATATTATAATTATGCTAATAATAAGCAAAAAATCCAAAACGCTTTTAAACAAGGAAAAAGGATTTTTAGAAAGAAAAATCACAAAGATTGTAAATGTTATTTATGTGGAAAAATGGGGCATATCAAACCTAATTGTCCTGAAGCTAAGAATAATAAAGTAAATACGTTAGAAATAGAAGACTATTTAGAAGACCTAGAAGAAATATTCAATATCGAAGAATTACTTGATGAAGATATTATAGTCATATTCGACGATGAAGATCATGAAGAATACGAAGCATTAATGTTAGAAGAAGACGATGAGTCTAGTTTAGAATCAGGACCTGACGAACAATTTGAAAATGATACATCAGGAACAGAAGATAGTATTAATATGTTAGAAGAAGTAGTTTCCTTTTTAGGAAAAAATTGCAAAGAATGCAGTAAAGAATTCTATAAAGGTTATAAAAAGGAAGAATTATATTATTGTAACAAATGCATAGAAAGAGAAGAAGTAAACCGAGCAGGAAGCGAACTCATATTAATAGATGTCGAAATTCTTTATAAATCCAAAAGAATCTGCACTAAAGCTATGATAGATACAGGTGCAAATAAGTGTATTATACATGAAAGTTTAGCTCCAGAAGAATTTAGAACTAAGTTAGGAACAGAAGTAGGATTAAGACAGTTTAATGGATCATTATTACCAATAACTGACTGTATAATTAATATACCAATTAGGATTAATGGAGAAGTACATAACCTTCCCCAGACTTTAGTATCTAAACAGGTAAGTAACTATAAGTTCATTTTAGGATTAAATTTTATATTAGGAAATAATGGAAGTATGTTAATAACACCAAATGGTGTGAATTTTTTTAAAAAATCCACCTTTATACAACCAAAGTTGGAAACTAATAACCTTCCTTATATAAAGAAAATAAATAATATAGAAAAGCCAGTAAATATAGAATATGTTGATTATTTACTCGAAGATTCAATAGTAAATCTAGAATTAGAATCTGATCAAGTTTTAAGTTATGAAGAAATAGACGAATATCTAATAGAAAGTTATACTGAAGATCTTTGTATAGTCTCTAGAATAGAGTCTAACCAAGAAAACCCAGAAGAAAAAAGTTGGCCAATAGATGTAAAAAAATAAAATAGAAGCTTTAGAAAGAACAAAAATTATTGGTGATAACCCACAAAATGAAAACTCTACAGAAATATATAAGTTAGAAATAATAAATCCAGACATTACTATCATAACTCAAGATTTAGCCTATAGTTTAGAAGACAGAAAAGAATGCAATATGCATATTAAAGAACTCTTTGAACTAGGAGTAATAAGAGAAAGCACCAGTAGACATAGAAGCCCAGCTTTTATCGTTAGCAACCATAGTGAGCAAAAAAGAGGAAAAAGTAGAATGGTCATTAATTATAAAAGATTAAATGATAATACTCTAAGAAATAGCTATAAGCTTCCCAACAAAGACGAATTAGTAAATTGTATACAAAAAGCAACATGGTTCTCCAAATTTGATTGTAAAAGCGGATTTTGGCAAATAAAACTAGATAAAGAATCTATCCCTTGGACAGCTTTTAGTTGTTCAGAAGGACATTTTGAGTGGCTTGTAATGCCATTTGGATTAAAAAATGCACCTCAAGTATTTCAAGCTAGGATGGATAGAATCTTTAAACAGTTTTCCAGTTTTTGTATAGTCTATATAGATGATATTCTTGTTTTTAGTAATAATAGGTATATTCACACAGCACATGTCCATAAAGTCCTTGATTTATGTAAAGTTAATAATATAATACTTTCTAAGAAGAAAATTGAATTATTTAAAAACAAAATTGATTTCTTAGGACTAAAAATAGATAAAGGAAAGGTAGAACTCCAACCGCATATAACCACTAAAATATTGAATTTCCCTGATAAGATAGAAGAGACCAAAGAGCTACAAAAGTTTCTAGGATTATTAAATTATGGTAGAAAGTTTATACCTAATCTAAGCACCTTAGTCAGGCCACTTTATAATAAACTTAGCAAAAATGGTCAAAGATATTTTAATAATGAAGATATAAAATTAATCCGAAAGATAAAAGAAATAGTAAAAAATTTAGGACCAATAGCTCTCCCAATTGATAGCTATTATAAAATAATTCAAACAGATGCTAGTAGCATAGGATGGGCTGGAATTCTCATTCAAAACCTAGTAAAGGAAGCCCTAAAGATACTGAAGAAATAGCGATGTATTCCAGCGGCAAGTTTACAGAACCTGAGAGTCGAAAATCAAGTACTGAATTAGAACTATTAGGTATAATAAATACTCTGAATAATTTTCATATATATATACAAAATGAATCCTTTACTATTAGGACAGATTGTAATAATATAGTAGAATTTTATAAAAAAGTACAAAAGAAAAATTTTGAAAAGAAAAATTCCTTCATAAGCAAACGATGGATAAGTTTCTTAGAAACATTAACTGGTAGAGGATATAAAGCAGAATTTGAACATATTAGTGGAAAGGATAATACTATAGCTGATATATTATCTAGACTAATAAATATTTAATTTTTGAATGCAGGAAATATGGCTGGAAGTTCAAAGAATCTTCAAAAAGCCTTACTTTCCCAACTCAAAGCAGTAGTGCAAAAAAGCTTAACATAGGACCTTTTACAATATGCAATAACCCTGGAATCTCTTTTCAACCTCTAAATCAACTAAAAGATAAGCTTACCGAACCTCAACAAGCTTTGCTCAATAATATTTGGTTTTTTAGAAATGATAATAAAGGATTTTTAAATTCTCTAAATGTTTTAAGCCAATACTTTGTAGAAAATAACAAGTTTTCATGTTATGTAGTTTATAAAGGAAGAAAAGTTGGAATTTATTCAACATGGCAAGAGACTTCTATGTATGTTGAAGATTTTCCAAATCCTAGTTTTAAAGGTTTTTACTCATTGGAAGAAGCCACTAGATCTTTAAATATGTTTTTACAAAACCAAGATGGCTTTGAACCAATTTTAGAGTTTAATGGAATTATTTATGATCGTAACCAAGTGATTAGCTTCATGAATCATTTCAAAACTATAAATGAAGCAAATCATAGAATATCAGAAGAGCTAGAAAGCTGTAAAAAGAATATGTATGATCTTTTAGAAAAGATCCAAGATGAAAATACAATACTAAAGAAAAAATTAGAAGAAGCTGAACAGCTAGCGGATCAACTCCGAAGAATTAGCGTAACAAGCCAAAAGCATAGTACAGAAGCTGACGAGGAGGCAAATTCAGTAGAAAAGCCCCTTGACATTATAAATATTACCCTAATGAGGGATCAAGCTAAAAATCTTCTTAAAGCAGTAGAACAGCTTCCTGTAGATATAAAGCAAAATATTTTTGGTATAGCACAAAATATACATTTAAAACGTTTTCTCAAAATCCAAAAGTTTTTAGCCGTAGGTGTAGGATTACCTGAGGGTATGACTACATGGTTACAAGAGAAAAAAGTTAATAACCAAGTTGTTTTAAATTTGTTTCAGTACAAATAAATTTAAATATTTTTCCTTTAGAATTTGAAATCCCTGATTTTGCCGATAAAGTTAGTATTGAAGAACTATTTAGTTATGGTATTATTGACGGGATTCATGCAACAAACATTTTAAAAATCTCCTTTCTTCCTGAAAAGCTTCAACAATCTATCAGGATGTTTGGAGGAAAGCATGGTTTTTGTTTGGACATTGACTCAGTTCCCTGTGAATGGATTGTCAACCAGCCTTATCGGTTGTCAAACTATTTACCAGCTTATCACTTCATAGTGATAGTGCCATACAATTTCCCTGTTGAATTTTTACGAGAAGATTATCCTCATGATTATGGTCAAGACATATGTCTTGAACATCTTCAACGATACAGAGCCCAGAAATATTTCACTTGTGTAAATTCATCCAGGCCAAAGCTGATAGGACAGACTCCTCACATGTCAATCTTCATAAGGAGTCACGAGGTCATGTCTAAATACCCTATTCCATGGATATTTCTTAGCCCAGAGACAGATGACTACCTAAGAGAAATCCAGGAAGAGGAGGAAGACCGGATACGAGAATTTCTCACTGAAGAAGAAATAGATGAACAGTTCGATGATGAAGCCTACCATAATTTAGACACTTAAGCAGAAGCTAGTACAACAAAGTGTCGGCAGAAAAAGACAAAGATAGTTCAAAGCAAGATAAGATCGAGTCCGAAGATAAGATCGAATCTAAGTCAGAAGTCAGAAGATAAGAAGATAGAAGACAAAGTCAGACAGAAAGATCGAATCAAAGTCAGAAGACAGAAGACAAAATAATAAGATCGACAAATTTGAAGATAAGACTGACAACATGAACAGCAAAAGCAGTTATCGATATGTTCAATTGTCAGATTTACTTTTTGTAAAATATTATAGTTGGCCGTATGTTTGGCCCTTTCTTTGTACATTTTTGTATAAATTAAGTGTTGCTCTCATTTGCAAAACACAGGCAAATCTAGAGCTTTCAAACACACTCTCACTCCCTCTTGTAATATTTTCAATCTCCTCACTAGCAATCAAAAAAGCTGTGAATATTTTCAAGTAAGGTTTTTATCTCTCTACTGTATACCCACTTTTTAGTTTTTATTTAACTGTTTCAACACTAGGAAGTCTTGCCAGGTTAACGAAAGCATAAGAAAAGTATTAAATTTCTAGAGTAACTCGGTCCTAATATAGATTTGAAAAATTGTTTTGCAACTCTTAAAAGAACTCTTTCTATAAATGCACTTAGTAGAGATCCTGTTTTTATGGAAACAAAATTTTTGATTTTCTGGAAAACTTCCCAGGTGGTCTATATGGGTAAGACCTGTTTGAACAGGCAGTCGTAGACTTTGGGGAATTTGAAAATCCGTTTTGTTTAAATGGAAACCAAGGGATCTTGAAAGGCCTGTCTGAGTTTCTCTATAGATTGCACACCCTCTTTTTCAGTTTGGTATCAGAGCCTAGTTACCTTTAAATTTAATATTTTGCTTGTGTTAGTAGTTACAGAAAGGCAGACTTCTAATTACAACATCTAAGTTTTCACAAATACTTTAAACAACAGCTTAAATTACATGCTATATTTGTTAACTTTGTATCTCTTGCTTTGTAGTTACTATCATTGTATGATTTTAGTTTCAGTAAGTTATTGTGGTGTGTAGTAGCAAACTTAATATGTTTTGTTTGTTGGTATAAAATTGTAGATAAGCTTAGAGATATAAGTTTTAGATAGATATAAGTTTTAGATAAGATAAAGTTACTATTGTACTTATTGTCTTACTATTGTACACTTTTGTTCTTTAGTTATTTTAGTACTTCTTAACTTTATTCGATATTAACTTTAGTAGATATGAATTGCTTTCTTCCGTAACATGTGCTATTACTAAAGTTATAATTAAAATAAGCTAGTATAAATATTCATTCAAATTGTCTTTATTTAGTTTAGACAAAATTAGATTTTAATTCTTAATGAATAGAGAAGTACCTATAAGTCAACGAAAGGAGTGGTTCAGAGAAACTCTTAACTTAGAACAAAGAATAATAAACGTAAATAAAAGGAGACTAAAAAGAGCTAAAAGCGAAGAAGCAAAACAAGCTATCCTAGATAGAATAGAAGAAGTTAAAATTCAAGAAAATCGTTGGAAGATACATCTAGAAGCCCTGTGTAGCAAAGGAACCCTTTAATCTAGCTCAATAAAAAGCTTTACAGAGTACTTGAATTCAAAAGCTGTAACGAAAGTTGCAGAAAGCTTTAATGTATTTAAACTACTGCTTTCTTAATATTTATTTTTATGGACCTTTAGATCATTTTAGTGCATATTTAAGGAACTTGAACTTTCACGAAGCAGAACTAATTTTTAATTACTTATTAATAAAAAACAGAGAACCATTTAGAGAAACACTTATTTTAGAAAAACTAATTTTAGCTAGAAGAAATATCATAAATTTAATAGAATTAAATATTGCAAAGCTCAAGGCAGATAACAGAAGAATTTTACCTTACATATGAACTTTAAGAGATTAGAATATTTAGATCTCGAAATAGCCGGATTGAGAAAAACAAAGGTAAATCTACAAAACAATATAAAAATTAATTGTAATGTAGAGCACTTAGATAACCAGTATAAACATATACCACACACTAGTAATAGTCAACAAAATTTCATCGTAGACTTAATAATTAATTTAGGTCAAAGTTTGGAAGAAAATATAGATAAGACTAATAAAAACATCACAGATTTAGCAAGTTTCTTTGAAAATAGTAAGATCAATACTTTAAGAAAAAATTTAGATTATATAAAAGAATCTATATCAAGAAGGACTATTAGATAGCTTTAAAAGCAGCTTGTATGTATATAAAGATGAATTTACAATTGGAGTAGTTAATAAAAGAGAAGAAATTACATTAATAAGCCCTCAAAGTGCTAAAGAAATAAAGAAAAATGGATACTCAGCTATACATTTAGGTGTAGTAATTATTGGAGTACTCAGCCAGACTAGAGCTGGATTAGACACTAAAGCCCATTTGTATCTTTATGATGATAGATTTAACGATCATGAACAAGCTCAGCTAGCAACCGCTGAAGTAGACCTCAGAAATAAAGTAGCCGTAGTAGGATGTCTCCCTGACATAGACATAGACATAAAAGAATTTTGTAGTAAGATAAAATTAAGCATACAAACAAAAGGTTTTAACATGGATGCAGAATATAAAAATTTAAGAATAAAACTATTTGTTTTAGGAAGATGTTATAATAAATACCATAAAAAGTTCAAGTTCATTAACAAAAGCATAGTTGAACATTTTCATAGTGAATATGTACAAATGCAAGTCCCTAAAAGACTTAATAAAAGCGAATTACAGGGATTAGAATGGAAATTACCAGAATTAAAAACCCAGTTAGTAGAATTACCAGAAAGTAGTAAGATTTATACTGATAACAAAGACCAAACGTTCCAAAGATTTAGTAATTACAAAAACCAAGGTAATATATCTATAACTGAAGATGATTCTGAAGACGAAATCAATATGTTAAGATTCGAACAACCCATAGATAAAGTTAAAACCCTAAATACTAATAAAGACCAAATAATAGATTTAATTTTTAGTAATCCTAATAATTACCTAAACGAAGAAGTATTCGAAGAACTTTGCACTAACATAGAACTAGACGACAAAGATGTAGATAATATTTTATTAAAAAAATTAGATTTTGAAAATCTAAGAAATGATTTATTACATATAATATATCTAGAAGAAGAAATATTTGTAGGTGAGGAAGAAAAACCTAGAACTTTAGAAACAGGTAGTGGAAGTGGAACAAATGTCCCAGATACAGAAGGATTTCCTAAACCCAGAATAGATGAATACTTAGAAAATCGAGGGATAAAGGATACAAAAGAACAATATAGAGACATAAAAGACACAGAAAGAGTTTATAGAGCTAAAACTAAATTAGAAAGCTGGCGAAAAGAACCAGAAGCAAAGGATATATTAATTTTAAGCCTACAAGGACATAGACCTAGTGAATGGAAGAAAATATTTAGTAAATGGGAAGGAAATTTAATTAGACATGCTATGGAAGCATTAAATAATATAATAGATTATAAATATAAGTTAGTTTATTTAGAAAGCACATTAGGATATAATGAAAAACAAATTTATTTAGGATGGAGAGAATACATGAAAAAGGATGATGTAAAAAAAGTAGAATTAGATGAATTTGAAATAAACATAACAGTCTTAAGTTTTATAGACGCAATTAGAAAATGTGTCCTAGGATCTTCAATGGAAGAAGTAGATGATGTCCAAAAACAGATTAGAGCTATAAGAAGTTTAGAACAACTAAAAATATGTGATTTACACTATTTTGATTACTATGTAGATATCTTCTATAAATATTGGAGTCAAATAGGAAGACCTTATGATGAAGAACTATTAATGAAATTTGTAACAAAGTTACCTGGAAAAATAGGAGAAAAACTTTATAAAGATCTAACTGAATGGTTTAAAAGTAGAAAAGAAGAAGGATTATTTTGGCAAATTTCCTTAATACCAGCAGTAGAATTTGTTAGACAAAGAATTAGAGATTTATGTGATGAAGAAAAACTTAGAAGACAAGCACAACAACAATTTAGTAGAATGTGTGTAGACTTGTATGAAGTACCTACATTAGGTTGTGGAAAGACTAAAAAGTACAGGCATCAATATGATAGAAATAAAACCAGAAAAATTAAAAATACAAGAAAGATAAGTATAAAAAACCTTATAAACCCTATAAAAGAAAATATTATAATTATGCTAATAATAAGCAAAAATCCAAAACGCTTTTAAAAAAGGAAAAAGGATTTTTAGAAAGAAAAATCACAAAGATTGTAAATGTTATTTATGTGGAAAAATGGGGCATATCAAACCTAATTGTCCTGAAGCTAAGAATAATAAAGTAAATACGTTAGAAATAGAAGACTATTTAGAAGACCTAGAAGAAATATTCAATATCGAAGAATTACTTGATGAAGATATTATAGTCATATTCGACGATGAAGATCATGAAGAATACGAAGCATTAATGTTAGAAGAAGACGATGAGTCTAGTTTAGAATCAGGACCTGACGAACAATTTGAAAATGATACATCAGGAACAGAAGATAGTATTAATATGTTAGAAGAAGTAGTTTCCTTTTTAGGAAAAAATTGCAAAGAATGCAGTAAAGAATTCTATAAAGGTTATAAAAAGGAAGAATTATATTATTGTAACAAATGCATAGAAAGAGAAGAAGTAAACCGAGCAGGAAGCGAACTCATATTAATAGATGTCGAAATTCTTTATAAATCCAAAAGAATCTGCACTAAAGCTATGATAGATACAGGTGCAAATAAGTGTATTATACATGAAAGTTTAGCTCCAGAAGAATTTAGAACTAAGTTAGGAACAGAAGTAGGATTAAGACAGTTTAATGGATCATTATTACCAATAACTGACTGTATAATTAATATACCAATTAGGATTAATGGAGAAGTACATAACCTTCCCCAGACTTTAGTATCTAAACAGGTAAGTAACTATAAGTTCATTTTAGGATTAAATTTTATATTAGGAAATAATGGAAGTATGTTAATAACACCAAATGGTGTGAATTTTTTTAAAAAATCCACCTTTATACAACCAAAGTTGGAAACTAATAACCTTCCTTATATAAAGAAAATAAATAATATAGAAAAGCCAGTAAATATAGAATATGTTGATTATTTACTCGAAGATTCAATAGTAAATCTAGAATTAGAATCTGATCAAGTTTTAAGTTATGAAGAAATAGACGAATATCTAATAGAAAGTTACACTGAAGATCTTTGTATAATCTCTAGAATAGAGTCTAACCAAGAGAACCCAGAAGAAAAAAGTTGGCCAATAGATGTAAAAAATAAAGTAGAAGCTTTAGAAAGAACAAAAATTATTGGTGATAACCCACAAAATGAAAACTCTACAGAAATATATAAGTTAGAAATAATAAATCCAGACATTACTATAATAACTCAAGATTTAGCCTATAGTTTAGAAGACAGAAAAGAATGCAATATGCATATTAAAGAACTCTTTGAACTAGGAGTAATAAGAGAAAGCACCAGTCGACATAGAAGCCCAGCTTTTATCGTTAGCAACCATAGTGAGCAAAAAAGAGGAAAATTTAAAGGTAACTAGGCTCTGATACCAAACTGAAAAAGAGGGTGTGCAATCTATAGAGAAACTCAGACAGGCCTTTCAAGATCCCTTGGTTTCCATTTAAACAAAACGGATTTTCAAATTCCCCCAAAGTCTACGACTGCCTGTTCAAACAGGTCTTACCCATATAGACCACCTGGGAAGTTTTCCAGAAAATCAAAAAATTTTGTTTCCATAAAAACAGGATCTCTACTAAGTGCATTTATAGAAAGAGTTCTTTTAAGAGTTGCAAAACAATTTTTCAAATCTATATTAGGACCGAGTTACTCTAGAAATTTAATACTTTTCTTATGCTTTCGTTAACCTGGCAAGACTTCCTAGTGTTGAAACAGTTAAATAAAAACTAAAAAGTGGGTATACAGTAGAGAGATAAAAACCTTACTTGAAAATATTCACAGCTTTTTTGATTGCTAGTGAGGAGATTGAAAATATTACAAGAGGGAGTGAGAGTGTGTTTGAAAGCTCTAGATTTGCCTGTGTTTTGCAAATGAGAGCAACACTTAATTTATACAAAAATGTACAAAGAAAGGGCCAAAACATACGGCCAACTATAATATTTTACAAAAAGTAAATCTGACAATTGAACATATCGATAACTGCTTTTGCTGTTCATGTTGTCAGTCTTATCTTCAAATTTGTCGATCTTATTATTTTGTCTTCTGTCTTCTGACTTTGATTCGATCTTTCTGTCTGACTTTGTCTTCTATCTTCTTAAACTGGCATATTTTCTAACCAACTGAACCTACAAATGAACCACAAGTTCCTCTACTCTCCAAGTCCATTCATCCTATGAATCTATGACTAGCATATCAAAAACAGGAGTTCTTACACCAAAAACTTACTCATCAATATGTCAATCACTGGTTGAATTTGAACTAAAAAGTGTTAAAGATGCTATGGCCAATACAAAGTGATTGCAGGATATGAAAGAAGAATATATATATATAATGCAGTAGTTGCAAATCAAACTTGAACCCATGTGCCTTTTACCAAAGACAAGCATACAGTTGGAAATAAATGGGACATTTAGTCCGGCTATCAAGCCTTTAACCATAATAATTATACAAACTCAAGATAATGAAACTCCAGCACAAGTGGGTTAAGAGTGAGAGTGATAAAGCTTGAGAGCTTTGGCTATTTGGAATTTGGTGGCTGCTCTAATATTAATATTCTCTCTTAGGGTTTCAAATGAGTGAAGAGAGCTAGTTATGGGAGAGCCAAAATTGTCTCTCATAAATCAGTAGCTTAGGAGACTCCATCGCGACCTAGACATGGTTTCATGACGTCTCGCTAAGCAACCAGAGCTCAAGCATGAGCACGAACTGCAACAACCACGTTGCACCTCTCATTGCAGGAAGGAAAACATAAACTTCCTGTTGCACCATCGGGCATCGGCAACCTCACATAGTCACATGAACATCGCCTCCAACAACGCCACACTACACATTGCGATCCAAGACAGGGACATACTGTCACTTGTTCCGCGCTTCATTTGAACCACTTGTTACTAGGTTTGAGACACTATATTAATTACAAGACAAATTTTCATTTTGATTATTCTAAATTCACGATGCCTGATTGCCTTCTAATTAAAGACAAGGGAAAAGAAACAAATAATCAATTTTGAGAGAGCAGATGTATCTTGCATGAACGATTGGAGATTTAACCTTTGGACAACATGAATTGTTTTCTTAGAATATTATCTATGTTACGAATAGTACTATAGTAGTAACATAGAATAAACTTTTTCAACATCAATTTTGCTTACATAGAATTAACATTCAACTCTTTATGTACAAATTGTTTATTTATTTATTTTTGTGAATAATTCACTAAAGATCAAACATGCATCTGGTAATAATTATATAAATCACAAATTATATATGTTAATAACTATTTAAAAAATTAGTTAAAAAATTAAACAAATAACTATTTCAAAAGTAAGTTATTATTATTATTATTATTTAAAGTTGCTCATCGATCCAATTAGTAGTAATAATTTCCTGATCTGCAGTAATCATCCACAGAATTTTAACACACAGCGTACGAGAAACAAATCCCTGACTACTTGAAAAGAAGGGAATGATGAACATCGTGTGGATACAATAATTCTGTGTTATGGAGAACTTGTACCCAAGTTATTATAAGATATAATTACCTCGGTGGCCATCAATTTGATGACACACTATCAAAATGGCCATTAGATTGAGAATTGGCTTCAAAATAACCATTTTTGACGAAAAATGTGACACTAATGACCCTTCCATCCAATGAGTGGCATTTTAGTAAATACGGGGATGCCATTAATTTATTTTAGATATTTTTTGGAAATCAATTTTTTCAATGAGTGATATTTTGGTAAATAAGGAGATGACATTAATTTATTTTAGATATTTTTTGGAAATCAATTTTTCTTTTGTTTTTTGAAAAGAATAATTATATCTAGTGTGTGTATATATATATATATATATATAAAATGTTCAAGTCAGTGCGCACTAATATAACTTCATCAGTGCGTTAGATGTGTACCATTAGATTTACTTATTTTGACTCAAAGTGTAAGCACTTGTCAAAACTTCTCCACAATCAGTGGTCTACATGTATTGGTACTGGTGCAGTTACATCAGTGTGCACTGATGTGAATGGGACTGATATATATATATATATATTTTAAGAAGATTAATGCTAAAAAATAAGAGACACGTGTATTGATTTAAATTATTTCTTTTGTTTTTTGAATCGAATAATTTTATTTAGTGTGTGTATATATATATATATTTTCTATTATCAGTTCGTCCTGACAATAAATATATCAGGACGAAGAATGTGGACCACTGGATTTACATACTTTGACTTAAAGTGTATGCACTTGTCAAAACTTCTCCATAATCTGTGATCCACATTCTTCGTCCAGATATATTTATTGTCAGGACGAACTGACAACAGAAAGACTGTATATATATATGTGTGATATATATATATACAATTTTTCTATTATCAGTTCGAACTGACAAAAGATATATTAGTTCCTTGCATGTGGGCCATTGGATTTAAATACTTTGAATTGGCTGCATGCACTTGTCAAAGCATCTTTTAAATCCAATGGTCCACATGAAAGGAACTGATATATTTTATATCAGTTCGAACTAATAATAGAAAGATTGTATATATATATATATATATATATACAGTCTTTCTATTATCAGTTCGAACTGACAAAAGTTATATCAGTTCCTTGTAGGTGGGCCACTGGATTTAAATACTTTGACCGACAAGTACATACAGCCAAGTAAAAGTATTTAAATCCAGTGGCCCACACGCAAGGAACTGATATAACTTTTGTCAGTTCGAACTGATAATAGAATTCCTGTATATATATATATAACATTTGAACTTATTAAAACATAACATATATATATATATATATATATATATATATATATATATACAGTCTTTCTATTATCAGTTCGAACTGACAAAAGTTATATCAGTTCCTTGTAGGTGGGCCACTGGATTTAAATACTTTGACCGACAAGTGCATACAGCCAAGTCAAAGTATTTAAATCCAATGACCCACATGCAAGGAACTGATATATCTTTTGTCAGTTCAAACTGATAATAGAAAAACTGTATATATATATATAGTTTTTCTATTATCAGTTCGTCCTGATATAAAATATATCAGGATGAAAAATGTGGACCATTAGATTTACATGCTTTGACTCAAAGTGTATGCTCTTGTCAAAACTTCTCCATAATCTATGATCCGCATTCTTCGTTATGATATATTTTATATCAGGACGAACTGACAGTAGAAAGACTATATATATATATATATATAACATTTGAACTTATTAAAACATGTGGCTATGGTTGAACGTAGGACGTTCTGACTAGAGAACTATCATATATATATATTTGAGATATGATATACATATATACACACTAAATATAATTATTCGTTTCAAAAAATAAAAGAAAAAATTGATTTCCAAAAAAAATCTAAAGTAACTTAATGTCATCCCCTTATTTACCAAAATGCCACTCATTTGATGGAATTGGATGGAATGGCCATTAGTGTCACACTTTTCACCAAAAATGGCTATTTTGGAAACAATTCTCAATCTAGTGGCCATTTTGATAGTGTGTTATCAAATTGATGGCCACCGGGGTAATTATCCCATATTATAATCATCATAATACTATAGGGATTTTTAGTATTTTTATAATTGGCATGTTTACTAATTAGGAATCTCATCCAAGGAAAGGGAATCTATATAATATAGTAAAATGGAACCTCACATTGACACGTGTCGTCGTGTGGATGCTTTGACATTTAATTTTTATTGATTAGTAGGTGTAAAATAGGAGGAGATTTGGTTCTTATTGTTATTTGAGTCGGTTTTTAAATTTGTTAGCTATCCAATTATTGTTATTTGAGTCCGTTTATGAATTTTTTTTGGTTGTCCAATTATTGCATTAATTCACATAGTTATTATTTGAGTCGGTTTAAGAAATTTTTAGCTATCTAATTCCATTATTTGACTCATAAACTCTTCATTTTTATGCCAATTAATTGCTCTTTTTTTTTTTTTTTCCTATAAATTCAATTCATAAAGACTCTTCATTTTTAGATAGATAACCCTATAATTAATGGGATAATGAATAAATTATCAAATTAATTAAAAATAATAATTAATTCTGATAATAATCCCCTAACATTTCATATTCCATACACTCTTCATTTTTCAGCTAATTGATTGTTTTTGTTTGCCTATAAATGCAATTCACAAAAGCTCTTCATTTTTTTAGTCAATTAATTGCTTTTGTTTGCCTATAAATTCTTTTTATGTTCTTTTCATGCAATTAATCACAGGTATTTTTGGGTTCCACCAAAACTGGGTTCGGGAAAACATTTGTTTTTGCCATCACTGCCATCACAGTAAGTTGATTTTTTTTTTTGTTGTGATTTTGTTGTTTTTTTTTTTCCTTTTGATTTTGTGTTCATTCCTTTTTTGTTCAGTTTTTTTTGTTGTTGTTTTGATACGTAAGAGTTCATTTTTCAGTCGATGGTTTTGAAGGTTCTCATTTTATTTTTTTCCATCTCACTCCATTGACTTCATCACAGACAAACTCAAAACACCCAAACGGTGGGGGACAGGATGTCATTGAGTGGTGAAAGTAATTTCTAAATTGTTTTTTTTAAAATATTTGGTTGAATAATTTTAATATTTTAGTTTTTTTTTTTTTTTTTTTTTTTTTTTTTTATTCGTGATGATTGCCAAAGGCCTATCTCAAACATCATTCTCAGGTATCATTTTCTTATCAAAACAAATCATCTCTATATGTTTTTTGATTCAAACACTTTAGAAGTTTTTTGTTTATTGTTTTTTTTTTTTAGGAAACATTTTAGTAGTTGTAAATGTAATTTTGGACTGATTATTGTTTTAATGTATTTTGGAATCTGTAATAAGGTGTTCACTTCGCTATGCAACCCTCTGGTAAGGCTAACATCCCACTCATCACCACCAATGTAGAAAATCAATGAGACCAGTTGAAAATTCAATAGACAGACTATTACTACAAATAAATATTAGTGTTATAGTCTTTGTTTTAAGTCTAACAATGTATATTTGTATTGTCTCAAATATTAGTGTTATAGTCTTTGGTTTTAAGTCTAACAAGGTATATATCTGTATTGTCTCTTTAAAACACTGTATCCACCCGGGTTTTCAGGTATCCAATACTTGGATTTGTTTTTAATGGAAATTTGCACTGATTTTTTTCTATAGGTTTTTTTTTTTTACTATTTTTAGCATTTTTGTTTTCTTTTCTTTTCTTTTTGGTTTTTTAGAATATATTAAGTATGCATTAAATACACTATGATTATTACCAAAAATAAATGCTTTTGAATTTTAATTATTCTTATAAATGATAATAAATAAATATTTTTCAAAACAATATCAATTGTAATACCAAATTAATGGTAATCCGTCTTTTTTTTTTTTTTTTTTTTTACGGAATTAATGGTAAATTTTAAAAACATAGCAATGGTAATATATTAATGATACCATAACAAAAAATTAATAAATAATAATTTTTATTCAAATATTAACAGTACTACATTAGAACATTAATTATTACATTCAATTCAATAGATTCTTTTTCTAAATATATGAAATTCACTCATAATTCCACTACTATTTGCCTCTCCATAAAAGTCTTCGCCTTTATATAATTTTTATTGAATCATCTAAGAGACAAACGTGTGAAAAAAAAAATAGAAATTAGTTTATTAAAAAAATGGAATGTTTTTAGAAAATAAGTGTGAAATATTACATTATTTGGTAAGTTTAAATTAAATGACAAGCCATAATTTGCCAAAAAAAATTTTAGTAAATAACCGATCAATAGGTAATCAAAATGCAATCCCGTAATCAATGGGATAATGAATAAGAAGGTTTACAATATTTGGGAAGTTTAAAAGACAAGCTATAAATTTTATTTTATTTTTTTGCCAAAGCTATTAAGTAGTTATTAATTATAATAATTTTTAATAATATAATATTTTTTCCTAAATCCAAAATCTACACGTAATCAAGAGGCAATCATATAATTAAGGGGATAGTGAATAATTTGTTTTAACCAATCGCATAATTGATTTTAATTATTAAGTATTTTTTTTTTTGAAGTATTACATTATTTGGTAAGTTTAAAAGCCGTAACTGTTTTTTTCCAACAAGCCATAAATTCGTATTAATTATTTTTTGTTTTTAAGTATTATTAATTAGTTGTAATATTTCAAAAAAAAAATGTAATCTTAATTAGTTATCTATACAATAAATATTATAATATTTGGTAAGTTATTAATTGCAATAATTTTTAACAATATATATTTTTTTAAATAAAAAATCTATAGGTAATCAAGAGTCAATCACGTAATTAATAGGATAGTGAATAAATTCTCTTAACCAATCTCATAATTGATTTTTAATTATTAAGTTTTTTTTTTTTAAAAAGTATTACATTATTTGGTAAGTTTAAAAGACAATCCATAATTTTTTTCAAACAAGCCATAAATTCGTATTATTTAGTTTTTTTTTTTAAGTATTTTTAATTAGTTGTAATATTTCAAAAACAAAAATGTATTGTTAATTAGTTATCTATACAATATATATTTTAATATCTGGTAAATTATTAATTGTAATAATTTTTTCCTAAATAAAAAAATTTATAGGTAATCAAGAGTCAATCACATAATTAATGAGATAATGAATAAATTCTCTTAACTAATCTCATAATTTATTTTTAATTATCAAGGTTTTCTTTTTCTTTTTTTGTTGTTGAAATATTACATTATTTGGTAAGTTTAAAAGACAAGCCATAATTTTTTTTTCCAACAAGCCATAAATTCGTATTAATTAGTTTTTTTTTTTAAATATTTTTAATTAGTTGTAATATTTCAAAAAAAAAATGTATTGTTAATTAGTTATCTATACAATATATATTATAATATTTGGTAAGTTATTAATTTTAATAATTTTTAATAATATAATTTTTTTCCTAAATAAAAAATATGTAGATAATCAAGAGGCATTCACGTAATTAATGGAATAAATTCTCTTAACCAATCTCATAATTGATTTTTAATTATTAAGTAATTTTTTTTTTTTAAGTATTACATTATTTGGTAAGTTTAAAAGACAAGCCATAAATCTTTTTTCCAACAAACCATAAATTTGTATCTATTGTTTTTTATTTTATTTTATTTTATTTATTTATTTATTTATTTTCCAATGACGTTATGCTATGTCTATGGCATTTGGTTTAGGTGATCGAATTAGCTTGCTTAGAAAAAAAAAAATCAAACTTTATCAAAATTTAAATTTTATGTTATTGAGAATTGACTAACGAGACTTTTGGTGAATTGAAAGCATCTTTTTAGAAATACATATAAATCAACTTATTTGGTGTTCAATTGTATCTCTCTAATCAAAATATTATTATAATTCCCCATCTTTCTCTAACCAATATATATTGTAATGTTCTAATATCCACTAATTTTCTATTATTAACTATATTAAATTTCTGATATAACTTAATGTTATCAATGTACATATTCAATTGATTATATAGATATATCACACATGATAATCTCTATTAAAATGTTTCATATTCCACTAATAACTCTTCATTTTCCCCTGTTTTCTAAAGTTTTAAATTCCACTAATAACTCTTCAATATCCACCGTTTTCTATAAAGAGCCCTCACACGTGTCAATGCTAGAATAGAGTGATACATTCTTTTGTGTAAAGGTACATATTCTTTTGATTTTGTTTTGTTTCCATTCTTTAATATGTTAATAATTGTATAATTGTTTTTCATTTTTTTTACCTATATAATTGTTTTTTTTTTTTTTTTATTGAATAATACCTATATAATTGTTAGAGATTAATTTTATGTTTTTTCCTAAAAAAGAATAATTTAAATAGAAAAAAAAAAGTTAGAGATCGGTTTTTATTTATTTATTTTTTATAAACACTTACTGATATTTTAACTATTGATTTGGATTTTATAAACAATATTTGATCTTCTTTTTATTATATCTTCTTTTATATAATTGTTTTTAAATTATTTTGAGTATAAACTAATATTATGTAGTGTTGCATGCAGACCTGTTATAAATATAGAATAGATTTCTACTTAAAAAAAATTATATAAACAAATTTTTTTTGTTTTTTAAAAGCTTGAGATCATTGTTTACGGTTTTTTTTTATTTTATTTTAATATTTACTAATATCATATAATATTTTCTTGATATTAATTGGAATAGATAAAACATAGAAATTACTAAAGAAACAAATAAAGAAATCAAAAAATAAATAAAAATTATAGACAAGGATAAAAAAAAAAATTAAATAAGTTTAAGCTATTGATTTCTACTTATCTTATAATTTAGATTTTATGGACAACAATTTATCATTTTATCTACTTATCTTATAATTTAGATTGAGCTTAGAAAACAAAGTAATTAAAAAAAAATTAAAATAAATAAATAAATAATTGAAGATAAAGATAATGTTTCAGCCGTTGATTTCTATTTGTCTTATAATTTGGATTTTACGAACAACATTTGCTCTTCCTTTATTATATCTTTTTATATATTTATATATAATTATTTATATTTTTTTTTTGACTGTGAACTAATATTATGTCGTGTTGCATGCGGCCTTATTATAAGTATAGAATAGATTCATGTTTTAAATATATATATATATATATATATATATATCTAGAGAAATACGTCATGATTGTTTTTCATCACTAATGCATCAAATATCTTAGACTAATAAGTTAAATCATTAAAATATTGTTGTGTTACATTTTATAGTTCCCACACATCGTGTGGGATGCAATCTAGTTAAGTTCCTAATTTTGAATTCCAGTGTTTACTAGTGTTTTGAGGAATTAAATTCCGTGGACCCCACATACAAATCAGGAATTAAGTTCCTGAAAGAAAGGGAACGTGATTCCCCTCCCTCACCTTAAGAATCAAGTTCTCTTTCCTGATTACGAGGGAATTCATGTATTTTTACCAAAATATGCCCATATAAAATCAATAATAAAAAAAAAAAGTGTATATATATTTTCATTAATATCTCATATGAAATTATGTTGTAATGACAAAGAGTCCAAGCTAGAGTCGCGGATGGAATATGCTGTAGCTATTTCTTGTCGATGAGGGTCGTTCTTGCTGAGCATGAGTATGAACGTGCTGCAAGCTTTCTTGCTTTGTCTGCCACTCTGCCTTGGACATCTTTATAGTTTTGATTTGAATTTTTTTATGCCGATAGGACATACTTATAAACTTGGTTTGATTTATAAGTAATGTTACATTGTCCAAATTTGGTGTCCAAATGATATGGTAACACTGTAGACCATTCATTTAAATTGTATTAGATTTGCATGATTTAAATGAATGGTCTATAGTGTTGCAACATCATTTGGGCATCAGATTTGGGCACCAAATTTGGGCAATGTAACATTATTCTTGATTTATTGATTTATTATAGCTTTTCTTAAAAAGATTTATTTGAAGTATTACACTGGTTTACTATATATGTATTTTCCTATTAAAATCGATATATATATATATATATATATATATATATATATATATATATACGGGTTTTTTTAATCAACTTTGTACAAATTTGATTCCATTCTTAATTCTTCAAAATTAGTAAACATTAGAATGAAATTTAGTAACTTAATTCCGATTATCCTCCATTCTCATTCCGGTGGAATTTGATTCTGATTCCTTTCATTCCCAATTAGTAAACGCACTATAAAATCATTAAGATTGACATAATCTTAGAGATTTTGATAAATTTTGGAAGCTCAATTTAGGGATGATTTATAGCCTAATTGTCAGATGATTATGATTTGTTTCAACTTTGAATTATTTCCTTTCTTTTACCTTGTTTTAATCCTATTCAAAGGATCTTTATAGCCATTTGATGACAGATTTGAAGTTGAATAATGAAAATTTGATTGTGTTTACTTTGTCGGTATTCAATTAAATCAACGAGTTTACGTATGTTTATTTTTCTAGGTATTCCTAAAATCAACGGAGCTTAATCACTCATACCTATACTTCATCATCGAACAATGCCCTATCTTTCTCCAACACCAATGGAAGGAATGGAAGGAATCAATGTAGGACCAATCTTATCAAGCGTCCGTGTTGTTGTGTCAATGTAACAATTTATGTAAAAAAAAAAAAAAAAATTGTCGAACAAAGAATATAAATGCTGTCAAAGCAATCGCAGTCTTTTCAAATTCAACACAAGCAGCCTAATAGATAAGTCAATATTATCTACAACGACCGGAATAAATTCATATACAATTATCTGTTGCTCTGGACCAACTAATTAAGCTGGTATGTCTTTCATATTTACCCGATTCATGAAGTTGTGAGTTCGTGTTGGATTCCCTTTCCAAACCTCCAATCAATTATAATAGTTCAATTTTGTAAAAAGGAAATCAAGCAAGTAATCGACGGGAGTAAAAATTTCATGATTTATATAATAGTGATAAATTATTTTATTACCAATATATCGGTAATCAATATAGGGAGAGATCAATGCTCCTAGCTAGAAAGATTTCCCTCGCCTTGCTAGCAGCATCGGTCTTTCTCTAGATCTGTATTGATATATCGGTGATAAAATGATTTGTATAAAAAGTTTGGGCAACATTACTCGCAATTTAGCATTAAAGAATTCGTATTCAAATACTCTATATTCTTGCTTTAATTAATTTGTACATGAACAAAGATACATAGGGGATGGTTAATACAAATTAATATAAGAAGTTAGAATATATATTTAGACTGTATAGTAATTGATATAATAATCATGGGTCACAAGATATCATTAAGTAGTGGGCAATGCCGTAAGTGGTATATATATATATATTTATTTATTTATTTAGTTCATATATAGAATCCCAATCCGATCATATGGTTCTCTAAAATGAGCATTCTACAAAGTTGAGAGCCAGAGCATCCTCTATTTTAAAAGATTCTATTCCCACAACCACCAATCAGTTCATATATAGTGGATAGAATAGGTGGAAACCAGATGATGAAGGGTTTGGAAAGTATATAAGAATACAATAATGCTACTTTACTCAAATTTGGTGTTCAAATTCCGTGGACTCTTGATTTCTTTATATTAAAATTGTATGATTGAAATGATTAGATTTTAATGATGCTATATCATTTGGGCTCTAAATTTAGAGAAAGTAGTATTGATTACTCGTAAGAATATGGATACTTTCTTGCACAATTAAATGACAAATGCATGTGGTCAACATTCCTTTAATTTTGGGAATATATGAAAAGCAAAATTAATTGCAATTCCACACATCAAACATATTGTTTGCCTATAAATTTGGAACAAAGATCATCGACATTCGACAGTGAATTAATGTTTTTCGTCTATGTATCTTGCATGAAGGAATAGGGAGTGGAGATGAGCCAAGGATGACTTGCCGGCATATATATGCCGCGAAGAAATTTTATATATTTATATGCCTTACAATATATGGTTGTTCCGGCAGTCATCCTTGGCTCTACTTCGCTCTCTTTTCTCCCATGTTAGACTCTCGACGTTTCCAAATTTTCTTATATATATATTCTTTGCTTTTTATTATTTATTGTTCTTGTGATGTCAAAATATTTGGTGCAACTCTATTAAGAATACTACAAATTTATATATACAGGGAGGAACGTGTTGAATATTTCTAATGGTCACAGATTAAGTAAAATCTCCGCAAGTGAGCTGCTAAAAATGAGAAGCTACCTGCTGGATTTATGGAAAGAGTCCATTTAATCTTGATTTTATTTTCTTTAATGAATGTATATCATCTTGAGTATTTCCTCATCAATAGTTTATTTTTATTTTTATTATTATTATTTTTTTAAGGTATTACACTATTACATAAATTTGGGGTTTTTTTTGGAAATGGGGGACTCGAACCCGCAATCTCATGTTACAGGTGTGAGGGATTTACTACTGGACAAATCTCATCCTTTCCTCTTCTTCACTTTTTCTTGCCAAGTGATCTTCTGTAATCTTTTGTACTTGACAAAGACAGATCCCATGTTTTGATTTTTAAATGTATTTTTTTTCTAAGCTTTTTGTCAACTACATATGCCGCCTGATTTGAGTGAGTACTGGATATAGAAAGGATGGGAAGAACTTCATCATTATTTCCACTTTGAACGATGTTTCATGTACATAATATTGAAAAGAGTAATACTATACGATTCAAATAAATAACCCTTGTTTTGGTCCCCTGCGTTCCCAGGTTCCTTTTGTTGTTCTGCTTGGTTCCTGCTCGCTGTTTGTTGTGTTTTACAGGTTTTTCTGTTTGGCCTTGGTGCCTCTGTTTTCTGGGTGGCTTGTTCTGGCTGTCTCGGTTGGACAGCTGGTTATCTCTGCGGTTTTCTTTTATGAATATATTTTAACCGTTTCAAATAAAACTGAAGTGGCAAGAGAGTTGTCTACCACACAAATCAAGGGATGATGTCATTAATGAACAAATCATTTGGTACATCATTTGGGTTAGATTTTGGGCTAATTTTTTAGGATTTGGATTCTTGGCTGATCTGATCTTTTTCCTAAACTTTTAAAAGCATGTGATTGAGTGTTGATAAAGTGGTTGTGAAAACCAATCACATCTTAACCACCCATTCATTGCAATGCTTATGTGTCATGAGATTATGTGTGGTCAGAAAAAAGATTAGATCAGTAGAGGATTCAAATTCAATTTTTTTTTACTGTCTAGCATTAGTATGTGATTGAAAAATAAGACTCAAGAGAAGCCAGACATGGCTTCAAAGTGTCAACAAATAAATAAATAAATATATTCATTAGTTTTCAAAAAAAAAAATGTATCACTTATAATCTAAAACTAGAAAATAAATTCTTACTGTTCAAGGATAAAATTATTTTACTTACATTAGCCTAACAAAATCTATTTCTATTATAGAAACAATCCACTTCATAATAAACTCATGAATTGCATTGCATTGTTGGTTTCTACATGTAATAGTGTTCATGTAGTCGATCATTTTTAACAATGTAAACATGTGCCGAAAAAAAGAAGAAGCAATGAAGTCACCATTAGTTTGTAGTTCTAACTTTGACTTAAATTTAATCAAAATGCAGATCATGATGATCGAATTACAATTTTATGAGGTAGTTATTTTATGACTACATCATAAAGTCATATGAGGAATACAATACGTCTTTGAGGATTGCATAATTACTAAAACATATAAGAGTGCAAGAACAAATATTTTGCTCATATTTTTATAAGTGATCGGTCATTATTTGTATATATTTTTGATCCCTAATCTCTCAGTCAATTGATTGTTTCTCGAGTCATTTAGGTTTTTAATTTGTTTGTATGAGCATTTTTAGGTTGTTGTTCCCAAAAGGTGTGTTTGAAGTATTTCTAAGGAAAAATATATATGAGATTTTGGAAGATTCAAGGGGCTTAAGTGCAATTTGCCATAACCGTTGTGCAATTACACAGCGGTACACATAGCGGTCCATCACCAAAGCATCACGCCATGCAAACCACTGTCCCACCGCCATGTAATTAGACAGATCCCATCGCCATACAAGCCGCTGTCCAAACTTGTCAACCGCTGTGCAAGGCACAGCAGTTTGACAAATCCTTTTCGAGAAAGATTTTTGAAATCAATCAGCCTCATGGATTCATATAAATACATCAATATTTTAGGGTTTTGAGCCACCTTACGATACTCCTATCAATCACACAACATACCATACACACAACACAATTCTCTCTCATCCATCTTTACACATAGAAGATTTGAAGACGAAGAAGATTTCATCATTTAAGATTTGAAGAACTCAATGAAGGCCAAAATGGGTTTTATCTTTTCTTTCTCTTCTCTTGTTATTTTCACCATGTGTAATTAACTCTGAAAGGAACGAATAAACGTTCGGTGTGTATGATAAATATATCTAGAGGGGGGTGAATAGATTTTAAGCTTTATTACCCAATTTTCGCATGCAAGTCAATATTACGAAAATGCCCCTACTAGTCAAAAATACAAGTAAGAGTAATATAGTACGGAATTTAAATAACACTTGATGTATACGTGGAAACCCAACCACTGGGAAAAACCACGGGCTGTTTAGTGCGCCACACTCGAACCTCAAAATCCACTAATTAAAATGGAGTTTACAACCTATGTAGATCTCGTCTAACACTCCGGTCAATAACCCCCCACTTCTACCACTCGGGCCTTTAAAAGTGGCTCTAGTCCAATTGCTTGAGGCCTAAGCAATCTTAGCCTCAAGACTTAATTCTCAATGAAGAGATTATGCAACCTATGTGAATATGTATAAATATTCAAATAACAAACAAGGCTAGGGAACCTTAGATGCTTATCTAGGATGATGATATAATCAATTAAATCAATCCTAGATATCAAGAGCTAAATGACATGTCAAATAGCTTAGCTAATCAAGATTAAGCGAAAACCTAATTAGCTATCACAATACAACACTCAATCAATTCATCACAATTAATTCTCTATTATTGTATTTATCATATGATCAAAAACATACAAGTAAATTAAAAGAGAATAGCTTGATAGTAAAATACTAAAATAAGATGAACTTAATCAAAATCTTACCAAGCAAGTTGTGATGATGCAAACCCAATCATGGATGCATTCTATATAGTCATAGAAGATGCAATATGAAATTTGATGCAAAGAGGATTTGATTTGAGTGTTTAAAGGTGAGTTCTTGATTTGATTTTCTCTCAAATATCTCTCTTTGAAGTTTAGGGTTCTAAGGAGTAAAAGAACTTGATCAGATAATGAGAAAGTAAGATATTTATAAACATCAAGAACAGGGCATGTGAAAAGACAATTTTGCCCCTGAAATTCACCGATCGACGGTTTCAATCGGATGGCCAGGCCGTAGATCATAACTATCGAATTGAACCCGAGAAGAACAGGGGAACAACGGTGGTTTCATTCGGCGGTTTCGTAACTGCTGATCCAACCGCAGAATCAAACCCGAGAAATAAATCAATCAGGTATGATCGGCGGTTTCGAACGGCGGTCGGGGGCCGCCGATCGTAACATTAGAATTACTCCAAACCTTTCTGGACTGAAATAGCGGTTTTAATTCGACGACCAGGCCACCGATCAAACTGTCGATTCACCAGTAATGGTGAATCTAAAGGAGAAGCCAAAAGCATTCCCCTTAAGCGGTCTTTGCGCAAAACCAAGCACACATTCATGCAAGCGCGGACGTTTCCGAACATATTCCGGAAACGGATTACACAACACACAAACACAACAAGATACATCAAACAAAGTGCAAGAGTGAAATGTGTCATGTGAAGAGAATACACACAAGTACAAGTATGCTAAGTGTGTGTGTGCTAACTAAATCTCTTCAAAGAAAAAACTAAGCACTAGAGATTATACCTTTGGCGTGCTTGTCCCTTGAGGTCTTGAAAGGGCCTTCGAGCTTGAAGTTCAATCACCTAAACTACCCTTACACAGTCAACCCTAACAAGTGGTTTGTCCACGAAATAAGCCAATCAATATATGAGAATCCTTACAAACTCCATACTAGGGAATTGATGTGAACCTATGTGATGCTCTTGTTATGATTCAAACTCCATAATTTTATTTATCAATTCAAGTTTTGATTTGTTCAATTCATTATATGTCTGTATTCTTGACTTGTATTAATCTATGAAAATTAATTGATGCTTGTCTAAGGTTTCGATCATTTATAAATTGTGATTGCGCTAAAAGACTATAGGTTGTCTTAATTACTTTTCAATTGAACGAATAAAATTTACTTTCAACATAAGAATATGCGAAAGGGTTTTGGTTCACAAATTCTTGCACGTAATGGGTTTTTAGTTATTGCTCACACCTTGGAAAATGGTGAGTAGTGATTGAGAACACTCGGTTAAGCCTGAGAAGGAATAACAGTAAACCATAATTAAGATGAGAATGAACCCTTAAATTGAATTGAATTGAATCTTGTTAATGAAACTAATTGATGAACATTGAGTATTACATATGGGGATTATCGATTACCCGGTCTTTCTTCCCTTGATCACACACCAACATTCTTTTGTTAATTGCTTTCTTAGTTTAATTTAATTTAGTTTTAGTTTAATCAAACCTTCAAGGTTACTTTTAATTTAACTTTAACTAGAATTAGTTTTTTTTTTCGGTAAATCACTTTTCCTCGTGAACTCTACTTGCCGCTGTACTTATCTTCATGATTCGTGCACTTACGAGTTCAGTTTTTATAACACGATTTTCAACTTCAAGTTTTTAGTTCCGCTGCCGGTGACTAGTTTGATTTATTGGCTATTTCTAGTTTTAGTTTGAAAATATATACTTACGTGTGTCTAATCAACCTAGGGGGGGAAGGGGTTGTTAATCGATTATTACCAATTTTTCGATTAGTCAAAATTAATCACTATTAACCAAATTCAACAAACAATAAAAATCAAGTAAAAGTGCGGAAATTAAAGAACACTTGATTTTTACGTGGAAACCCTCAACAGGGAAAAACCATGGGCTATTATGTGCGCCACACACGAACCTCGAATCCACTAATTGCAATGGTGTTTACTGTAGGGAAAAATACGGTCAACGCAGCGGAAGCGAGACTTAAAACAAGTTTAGTATATTTTAAAATTTTTCCTTTGATGAACCTTAACCCTTTAAATTAATTAAACATATATAAAAACTAATAAAAGTATAATACCTTTTGTCGCGTGATCCGATTGACTTGCGTCGATGGTAATCAGCAAGATCTTCAATCCTAGCACGAACGTGAATCACCTAGGAGCGTGGTCTCCCTTTTTCTTTGAATTGCGTACCTGAGGATGGACAAACAAAATCTCTTTTTCTTATCATTAGTCACAAAACATCCAAAAGACTACAAAGATTATTCCGGTCACTTTTGAGTTCTCAATCTAATGATCGAAACTCGCGTGAACCTTATTCGAAGTTGTACACAAAAGCCTATTGATGTATAAACAATCAGTGTACTATCGAAATAGAATAATCTTTTCTCTCTTGTGTCTTGGCCAAAAAAATAAAACATTTTCTATGAGTATGAGAAGAAGAAGAAATTGATCAAGTGAATCAATCAAGCAAGAGCAAGGGTGGCCGAATTCTATAGCATGTATTATATAGGGTGGCCGGAAATTTCTTCTCTCCTTATTAGGGTTGGCCGAATTCTCCTTATGATGGGAGACTAGGGTTGGCCGAATCCTCTACTCGAGAGGATTTGTGCTTTGCCCTAATTCCTATCAACTTTAGAATCCTAACCCTAATTCAACTCATAAGTGTTTTATCTTTTATTGACTTAATAAAAGACTTCCTAATTTGATTAGATAAACAAATTTTTTATTTATCTAATTACCAAATTAAGTATTTTACTTTTAGTATACTACTACCAATAGTATAATTCTAGGAAACATATTTCCTGATCAGAAAAAGATTTTGATTCTTAATTAAATAATTAATAAATTAATTAATTAATTCTCATTTAATCAAATAATAAAATAAAATAATATTTTAGACTAAAAAACTAGTCTTGCCGCCCACCTCATATATATATGGGCTTAATATTATTTTCTTATTTTATTTAATCCATTAGACTTTAATTAAAAAGCCCACATGTGAACCAGACCCATTCTTACTAAAAGACACAAGCCCACGTGTCTTTCATTAATATATTAATATAATTGATCAGCCCATTAAATAATGTGCAAATTATATTCTTAATATATTAAATACAATTCTAGATGGACCCATAAATTGGTCTGGTAGAATATATCAAGTGATCCATGCAAGTCCGTGTGGATTGGGGATCTTGGCGGGCTATCTAAATTTAAGCTTCAATAGACATAACCTAATCACAATCAACAAATGATTAACTTAGATCCGATCCATTAATTTTAACTCATTCCACTAAAGAGCTAAAATTGAACTCTTAAATAAAAATAGAATAAGAAGATGTTCCTCATTCATACCCTAGACAATCATATTGGAGATAGTGTATCCTCATGATTAATATCAGTAATCGCCAAGAGTTCATAGACCGCCTATAACTCTCCAAGTTACTATATTTACTCATATGACCACGTTTTGAACTTGGATATTTTGACTTGTCCAGAAGCCATGTTTTCAATAGTCGCTATCAAAAACTCAACGTTGAGATTTAATATCCAATTACCTCAAAACATCCATATGATGATATTATACTCTCATTTAATAAATGGAGCAACGATGTCCATATCTATAAATGAAGTCCTCTATCGATTAACAAATGAATATCACCAAACTATCGAGGATAGACTATGCTATATAATCGTACTCATTGATAACTCAAATGATATCATTCGTAACCATAAGTCCATCATTTATCTCAGGATTAAGATAGACTCTCCGATTGTCCTGATAATGAAAAGACTATTATCTATTGACGGTTCTAGATAAAGCTTTTCATTATGATCCAGTTCAATGCACACAGTGCACTAGATTCTTTTACTCGAAGTCCCTCCGATGATTTCAGACTCATCATAACTCATTTGATCCCACTCAAATGCTAGCAAAAGAATTCTACAACTTTAACAAGGTAAAGGTGCCCAACCTTTAACTTAAGTTGTGAACATTATTCAAGACTAACTAAAGAATTGTGTATTCCTCATACATATCCAGATGTACGAACAATTCTTCTTTTCTCTTAGTCTTTAGACCTTATGATTATTTACTTTGACAATTATAATATTGAACTATAAATGCTATAAGATTTGTTAAACCAGAAATCACTTTATTAATATGAAAAAGATTGTCAATTACAATATTACACTCTTGCTATTGAGCATAATCCTAACATTTACAACCTAGGTTGACCTCAACCTCTCACGGTCTATAACCCACCACTATTACCCGTAGGCCTTTAAAAGTGAACCTAGTCCAATTTGCTTGAGCACTACACACCGGTAGTCACAAGACTTAACTCTCAATAAAGAGATCAATAACCTATGTGAATATATGACAATATCCAAAATACAAATAATGCTAGGCTACACTAAATGCTTAACTAGAAGTTATAATGCAAATCAACACTCTAGTTATCAACAATGCCTACATGCACATACATGAGGACTCAATTAGATGCAAAGAGACTCTAGCAACCTAATTGTCAACAAACAAAGCCAATTCAACACATGTTGTCAATAATCATGGCAAGAATTAAAAACATGCAATTAACTAATGCAATCAAGGAATTGTCAATCAAAAAACCAATCAACACAAGTTGTCAATGAACATTGTAAGGACAATAAATGCAATTAACAAATGCAATCAATGAGTCCTACAATCAATGTCTAAATGAAAATCATGTAGACTTAGCTAGAGGGCAAAATGGTCATAATTGCTAGCTATCAACAAACAACTCATCTCAACCAAAATCAAAGACTCAATCATGTTATAAACAACATTAAGTAACAAGTCATGCATTTAATCAACAACTAAATGCTAATCCTAGACAAACATGTCATAAATATGAAACAAAGAGATGTAGAACATGTAGAGATTACCTAGTCAAAGAAATCAACAAAACCCATGCTTGGATGATGCTAGGAAGATGCCAGATGCTCATGGGAAGTGGTTTGGTTGAGTGAAGATGAGTTCTTGGGAGCTTCTCTCTCTAGGGTTTGAGTAAAGTTGGGATCTTGAAAGTCTCTCTCTCTTAAAAATATTTCTCTTTCTCTAAAGTGAATTTTTGCTATCCAAAATGTGTGTGTAACCAAGTAAAGAAGAAAATATATATATATATATATATATATCAGCTTTTGCAAAAAAAAAAAAGGAGCACGATTATATATATATATATACAGAAATTATATTATCACTTCAAACTGACGAAAGTTATATCAGTTCCTTGCATGTGGGTCACTGGATTTAAATACTTTGACTGACCAGTCAAAGTATTTAAATCCAGTGACCCACATATAAGGAACAGACAAAAGTTATATCAGTTCGTACTGATAATAGAAAGACTGTATATATATATAATATATTTGAGTTAACACACCAAAACGCACAGCATTTGGATCATAAAAGAGAAAACAATCCAATGATGAATAATCCAGTGAGGTGAGCTCACATGAGAGAAAGTCAAGGAGTCCAATGAATTGACAAGTCAACTCCATTCATGCATCATGCACACACAACACAAACAAGCTCACAAATGTCAATCTTTTAAGGGTAGCTTATGTTTGAAGAAATCCTCATCAAATGTCAAAGGACCTTATTGTGGACTTCAAGTGCTTCAAGTAAGGTAAATTACTTGTCTTGACTCTCAATTGAAGAGATTTAGAGTGCACACACACACAACCCATTCATTTTAGTATTTACGTTTGTTTTGGTATGGTTGGTAAAATCTCATTGTATTTTATAGAAATATATTTTTGAGATTTTTTATATTTTTATGAGTCCAACTGTGTGTGGATTTGTCTCTAGATTAGTTCCGAGTGATTCAGAGACTTATCTATGTGTTTCGGATGATTTCCGAGACATTTGGGACATTCCGTGTTTTTATCGGAAACTGTAACTCAATTCCAAGCTTAAATTAGAAAGTTATGTAATTTTCTAAATTTGTGATTGAGTCCGAGTCAATATTCCGAAGATGGAATTGAATTCCAAGTTTTGAGATCAAAACTGGACTGAAGATCGCTCGGAACGGAAATCGGCTTGATGTGGCATGAATGCCACACCAAGAGAGGGTTGGCGTGTGAGGCACGGGCTCCTCACGCCAAAACTTCCTCTCTGCCCGCATTGCACACACGGCACACACACGGGCCTTGCCTGATTCATTTTGTTTTTGATTTTTCAAGATTATATTATTGAGTGCTTTATGTTGCATGTGAGCTTGTTTGTGTTGTGTGTGCATGATGCATGAATGGAGTTGACTTGTCAATTCATTGGACTCCTTGACTTTCTCTCACTTGAGCTCACCTCACTGGATTATTCATCATTGGACTGTTTTCTCTTATATGCATAGAACTTAAAATCGATAGATATACCGAAATATCCACCTATATATCTGTATTTTGGAGGGACCGATATCGAAACAGGTAAATATCTAATATCCTGCAGAATATCCGGCCGATTTTGAAATATCCATAAAAATCTCCCGATATTCCTGAAATATCCCAAAATTCCTGAAATTTCACGAATTTCATCCCGAAAATCCATGGATATTTTGCATATTATTAAAATAATTTTTTTAATCCTAAACAATTAAATTATTGTTAAAATAATTTATATTGAAAATTATTTTAGAAGAAGCATTAACAAATTTATAAAAAAAATTCCAACATAATAGTCAATAGTAAAATTATTGAGAACTTGAAGTAAAATTGGATAAAGAACCAAAGAGTCGACGTGTAAAATATGTAAATTTTGTACATGTATTTACATGCCCGTAGAATTCTCCATACAAATATATATTGTTTGTGACTCAAATGTGGAAGCTTGAATCCAAATGTAAAATTGTAACCACATTTGCTTTAATCCATACAAAACAAAGAAACTGTCTTGCCTATTTTAAACTTGAACAACTTATTATTGTTATTATAATATGAAGTTGAAACTTAGGGATATGGCAGTTGAAAAAGATTAAGTAACTGAAACTGATTTTATGGATCTACTTCAAGTAGCTGCTAAAGCAGGAGACGATAATGAGAATCATATTTGTAACTGGGTTAGACCTGCCTCATTGGATGATGACGAGGTAAATCCTGATTCACATATTGCTTGTCATGCTCGAGACATAGGAATAAATGTTGAACAAGTGATTAGAGAAGAAGTTGGTGTAGATCGTGGAGTTATTGTTACCAACTCTTCCGATGACCAACATACCTCTTGGAGATGATGGGGATGGTGGGGATAAGGCAAGAGGTTGGGATTCTAGTGCAGGAGGTTGGAATGCTGGTGCAACAAGTTGGGATGTTCGTGTTAGAGGTTGGGATGCTGGTGTAACAATTTGGAATGCTAGTGCGGCGGGTTGGGATGCTCATGTAGGTAATTGTGATCAAAATCGTGGTAGACAACATGGAGGAATAAGTCAAATTGATGAAGATTCTTTGAATATAACTCTCTCCTCAATGAGTATAGACACAGAAAATAGTTTTTTGGTTGATTCGCAGACAATGTCAGGTAATCATGTTCCATATTATGGTAGTTATGGTGGCTGCAATATATTTGATTATCCTTCTCCACAAATGCCATATGCAATACCTATGCATGCAGATCAACAATATCCACTATGTTGGGTAAATCCAAACTACCCAATCCATGGATCAGTTGGAAGAGAGCAAGCAACATAAGTGTGGCATATTAATAACTATATTGAAAACTATACAAACACATTTTCTTGTGAAAATTATTGTTCGAATCAAGATAGAAATGTATCTTATGTATTTGAACTAACAAGGAATTCATTTTGGTTTTAAATTTCAGACACGCAATGTATTATTGTGTATGAATTATGATTTATGATAGAATCTTGGAAGTGTGGAACTATATATATATATATTTATTAATGATAATTTTGTTTATTAAATATTTAATCTCTTTATATTGTATATAATATTGTAAAAGTAAAACAAAATATTATTCTATTAAATACTCAATTTTAAAAATTATATACAGACTCTATCTATGTTATAATTTATAATAAGCTCATAACTATGTTAATTTATCGTTGAAATATGATTCATTTGATGTATAATTACTTGTTTAAACTTGTCCTAAAATTTCACAAAACAAATCTAACTTTAGATGTAAATATCCATCATTTTTTTAATTTTTGACAGAATATCCACCAATATCGATAATATCCCCAAAATATCCGTAAATTTAGAAGCCCGATATTGATACTGATACCGATATTAAGTTCCTTGCTTTTATGATCCAAATGCTGTGCGTTTTGGTGTGTTAACTCAAATATATATATAATCGTGCTCCTCCTTTTTTTTGCAAAAGCTGATACATATATATATATATATATATATATATATTTATTTATTTATTTTCTTCTTTACTTGGTTACACACACATTTTGGATAGCAAAAATTCACTTGAGAGAGAGAGAAATATTTTTAAGAGAGAGAGACTTTCAAGATCTCAACTTTACTCAAACCCTAGAGAGAGAAGCTCCCAAGAACTCATCTTTACTCAACCAAACCACTTCCCATGAGCATCTAACATCTTCCTAGTATCATCCAAGCATGGGTTTTGTTGATTTCTTTGACTAGGTAATCTCTACATGTTATACATTTCTTTGTTTCATATTTATGACATGTTTGCCTAGGATTAGCATTTAGTTGTTGATTAAATGCATGACTTGTTACTTAATGTTGTTTATAACATGATTGAGTCTTTGATTTTGGTTGAGATGAGTTGTTTGTTGATAGCTAGCAATTAGGACCATTTTGCCCTCTAGCTAAGTCTACATGATTTTCATTTAGACATTGATTGTATGACTCATTAATTGCATTTGTTAATTGCATTTATTGTCCTTACAATGTTCATTGACAACTTGTGTTGATTGGTTTTTTGATTGACAATTCCTTAATTGCATTAGTTAATTGCATGTTTTTAGTTCTTGCCATGATTATTGACAACATGTGTTGAATTGGCTTTGTTTGTTGACAATTAAGTTGCTAGAGTCTCTTTGCATCTAATTGAATCCTCATGTATGTGCATGTAGGCATTGTTGATAACTAGAGTATTGATTTGCATTATAACATCTAGTTAAGCATTTAGTGTAGCCTAGCATTATTTGCATTTTGAATATTGTCATATATTCATATAGGTTATTGATCTCTTTATTGAGAGTTAAGTCTTGTGACTACCGGTGTGTAGTACTCAAGCAAATTGGACTAGGTTCACTTTTAAAGGCCTACGGGTAGTAGTGGTGGATTATAGACTGTGAGAGGTTGAGGTCAACTTAGGTTGTAAACACCATTGCAATTAGTGGATTCAAGGTTCGTGTGTGGTGTATATAATAGCCCATGGTTTTTCCCTGTTGAGGGTTTCCACGTAAAAATCAAGCGTTCTTTAATTTCTGCACTTTTACTTGATTTTATTGTTTGTTGAATTAGGTTAATAGTGATTAATTTTGACTAATCGAAAAATTGGTAATAATCGATTAACAACCCATTCACCCCCCCCCCCCCCCCCCCCCCCCCCCCCCCCCCCCCCCCCCCCCCATTCTAGGTTGTTTAGACACACGCAAGTATATATTTTCAATTGGTATCAGAGCGGCTTCCTAGACATACTTAGGTGATCCTTGCTCTTACTTGTGTGTCTTGCTTTTGTTTGTTTGTTTGTTTGTTACATTCTGTAAGGATTCCCGTTTTATTGATTGGCTTATTTCGTGGTCAAACCACATGTTGGGGTTTTGAATGTAAGGGTAGTCTAAGTGTTTGGTGTTGAAGATCAAAGGCCCTTCCATGACCTCAAGATACAAGCACGCCAAAGGTATAATCTCTTGTGCTTGTTTTTCTTTGAAGAGATTTAGTAGCACACACACACTTAGCATTCTTGCTATGATTGCATACTTGCTTATTTTTATGTGCATCTCTTCACATGTCACTTTACACACTAGCACTTTGGTTGATATATCTTGTTGTGTGTATATGTGCCTTATAATTCGTTTCCCGACATTGTTCGGAAACGTCCGCGCTTGCACTAATTAGTGCTTGGTTTCGCGCGAAGACCGCCTATGGAGAATGCCCTTGGCTTCTCCTTGGTTTTCACCATTGTTGGTGATCGGCGGTTATGATCGGCGGCCTGGCCGCCGAATGAAACCGCCGTTTCAGTCCAGATTGGTCTGAAGCAATTATGCGGTCCAGATCGACGGTCACGACCGCCGTTCGAAACCGCCGTTCATACCTGATCGATTTTAATCTCTCGGGTTTGATTCGGCGGTTGTATCGGCGGTCACGAAACCGTCGAATGAAACCGCCGTTAATGCTCTGTTCTTCACGAGCTCAATTCGGCGGTCGTCATCGGCGGCCTGGCCGCCGATTGAAACCGCCGAACGGTGCGTTTCAGGGGCAAAAGTGTCTTTTCACATGCCCAATTCTTGATGTCTATAAATATCTTGTTTTCTCAATCTCTGAAAAAGCTTCTTGAGCAATTAGAACCCTAATCTTTCAAGAGAGATTTTTGAGAAAAAATCAATTCAAGAACCCACCTTTAAACACTCAAATCAAATCCTTTTTGCATCAAATTTTATATTGCATCCTCTATGTCTACATAGAAAGCATCTATGATTGGATTGGCATCATCACAATATGCTTGGTAAGATTTTGATTAGTTTCATCTTATTTTAGTATTTTTACTATCAAGCATACTCTCTTTTTATTTACTTGTATGTTGTTGATCATATGATAAATACAAGAATAGAGAATTAATTGTGATGAATTAATTGAGTGTTGTTTTTGTGATAGCTAATTAGGTTTTTGCTTAATCTTGATTAGCTAAGCTATTTGACATGTCATTTAGCAATTGATATCTAGGGTTGATTAAATTGATTATATCATCATCCTAGATAAGCATCTAAGGTTACCTAGCCTTGTTTGTTATTTGAATATTAATACATATTCACATAGGTTGCATAATCTCTTCTTAGAGATTTAAGTCTTGAGGCTAAGGTTGCTTAGGCCTCAAGCAATTGGACTAGAGCCACTTTTAAAGGCCCTAGTGGTAGAAGTGGGGGGTTATTGACCGGAGTGTTAGACGAGGTCTACATAGGTTGTAAACTCCATTTCGATTAGTGGATTTCGAGGTCCGAGTGTGGCGCACTAATCAGCCCGTGGTTTTTCCCAGTGGTTGGGTTTCCACGTATACATCAAGTGTTATTTTAATTCCGCACTATATTACACTTGCTTGTATATTTAACTAGTAGGGGCATTTTCGTAATATTGACTTGTATGCGAAAATTGGGTAATAATAGCTAAAATCTATTCACCCCCCCTCTAGCTTTATATTGAACACGCCTCTAGGACTTTCAATTGGTATCAGAGCGGGTTCCTAGATATACTTAGGTGTTCCTAGCTCATTTTAGGTGTGTTGTGCATTTGTGTGATTTTTGCTCATTCATACATTTTGCATACATTTCATTCATTCATTTGAGACAATGAGTGGATTCGGTGGCAACCATGAGGGTGCTTCAAGCACACGGCCTCCTCTCCTCACCGGTGTGAATTATGCCTCATGGAAAGGCAAGATGGAGGCATATGTGTGCCAAATCCATGATAGGGCATGGATGGCAATTGAAGATGGGTATGCACCTCCTATGATGACTCCCACGGGTGGTGGAGAAGAAGTACTCAAGCCAAAGGCCCAATGGTCACCTGAAGAGTTTGAGACTTCAAAATGGAATAGGAAGGCATGGCATGCTCTTCTATGTGCAGTGGATGAAAATCAGTACAAACTGATTCAGAACACTAGGATAGCCAAGGAGGCATGGGATATCCTAGAGGTTGCACACGAAGGAACCGATGTGGTTAAGGATTCGAAGCTACAAGTCCTTCAAACGCAATTTGAGTTGCTTAAAATGGAGGAGGATGAGTGCTTCAATGACTTTGAAGTCAAGTTGATGGATATTGTGAATCAAAGCCATCAACTCGGTGATCCTTATTCGGATAGGAGAGTTAAGCAGAAAATTATGAGGTCTCTCCCCGCTAGGTTCGAATCAAAAGTGACGGCTTTAGAGGAGAATAGCACTTACAAGGATATGAAGCCGAGCGAGGTGATTGGAAGACTCCTCGCCTATGAATCTAGGAAGGCTCCTAGTATTTCACCTCCTAAAAAGCAAAAAGGAATTGCTTTGAATGCTTCCAAGGTTGTGAAGGAGGAAAAAGGTGACTCGGACCAAGACATGGCTTTGCTACTTAGAAGATTCAAGAAGTTTGTCAAGTTCGAGAACAAGGGCGTTGGATCCAAGGGCCAAAACTTGAAGAAAAAAGCTCCCTTCAAGAATTTTGAGCCTAGGCAAGAGCATAGTGAGAAGAAAGGGGTCCAATGCTATGAGTGTGGTGGTATAGGTCACATCTCACCGGATTGTGGGAACTTGAAGAACAAGATGGCAAAAGTGATGGCCGCCACATGGAGTGAAAGTGATGACTCCGGAGAGGGAGATAAGTCATCAAGTGATGATGAGCTTACCATCAACTACACGGCATTTGGGGCCACGTGTGTAGAAGATAAAGTTGTTGGTAAGAATGACTTGACTAGTGATCCCATAGAAGAAAAAGATGAAGAAGTAGCTCTAGAGAAGATATATGTAGCTACTCATTGGGATATGACTCTCATTGACTCAAGAGATCAAGGTGGAGGTCTAAATGAGGGAAATGACTCCATTAGTGAGAATGAGAGTGGAGGAGATAACTTAAGTGAAGATGACTCCTCATCTATCTCTATAAATGAAGGTGTAGAGAAAATGGATGTAAATGACTTTATAGTCAAGTGTGAAAGTTCATTGGAGAAGAAAAATATAAAGTTGAAGATTTTAGAGGATGAAAATCTAGAACTTTCAACACACAATGACTACTTAAGTAAACAAGTGGAGGCATCCAAGAAGATTGAAGACAAGCTAAGGGATGAGCTAGCTATGTCTAAGAGGAATGAAGAAGGGTTGAAGAGAGAGCTTGTTGAAGCCATAGAGTCATTGTCTAGGATGACTACAAGCACCAAGAAACTTGACCACATTCTTGGTAGTGGAAAGAACCCTTGTGACAAGAGAGGTATTGGGTATGAAGAAACAAAGGAGATCACTACTCCAACCAAGACCGTCTTTGTCAAGAGTTTGGGCAAGATAGAAGCCTCACCGGTGCACACTCCTAGGAAGAAAATTGATCTAGGACAATGTTCAAGAAATGCACAAGTGAAGGTAGCTCCTAAGAGACAACCTCAAGCTCAAAAAGTTCCTCAACCTAACTTCCCTCAAACTCATATTCATCAAGGGAAGAGGCCAATCATGCAAAATGAAACAAGGAAGCAAGCTAGACCGGTTCATCAACAAAGAAGATTTGAACCCGCACAACCACAAAGTCATGGGATGGCTCCTATGCATGCACAAGGACATGGTATGAATTCTAAATTTATCCCTACATGTCACTTTTGTGGTATTAATGGTCACATTAGACCAAATTGCTTTCATTTCATTAAATTATGTAGAATCAAAAGCATGATTGAAAAGAAAATGATAAGAGCTAGAATGCATGCTAATAGGAAGGAAAACATTCATATTCATGATCCTATTAATTCTAGTACTCTTGAACCTTTGTCCACTAGGAAGAAAAATGTTATATCTATGTGGATAAGGAAAAATGAACCCGCTTGCTACGAGACTAACAAGTCTCAAATAGGTTCAACTAAGTCCAATGGACTTGGTAGGTCCATAGGACCTCATGCCCTTCATTAATGAAGGATGATACTAACCCCATATGGGGAACTCAAGCAAAGAGAGCTATTTTTGCATTCTTGTCACTTGCAAAAAATTTGAAAAATCTTATGCTTCTTGGTTGATTGCTTGAGTAAGCTTGGTTGCACATATGTATATATGTTTTCAATTCAATAAGTGTGAACCTTGCTTGTTTACAATCCATGTCATATTTATGTTCAAACATGCATTTTGGACTAGGAGATGTATGTAGGAAGTATGATTTAAATGACCTATGATTATCTCCATGACATGATGATTCTTAAATAACATGCTAATGTCTTATGAAAAGCATGAAATTCATGTACATGCTCAAATGAAAAAGCATGAATTGATAATTGCGTTATTAAATGCAAAAAAAAAAAAACTTGTGTGAAAAAGCTAATGAGACTCAAATGAAAAAGGATCTAGTATCCATTCAAGGATTTTACAATCCAAATGTCTCTCTTTCTTTATTGGTTGAACATGTCTACTATCATACGGGTTTCATTCCCGGAAAAATCAAATAGGGTGCAAAGTTGCTCATGACATGTTTAGCTTATAAAGTTGGATATAGTTGTTCTTAAATTGAAATCAATGAAATTTCTATATCCTTGCTTCTCTCATGACAATGGTGAAATTGGTTTGAATTCCTATTAGAAACCTTTGTCATTTGCTTTGCCAAATACCATGGTATTTTGGACTTGAATGCAATATGTCTTGTATGCAAAGCATTTTGTTTCACACATTTTATCTAATAAATCTCCTCGTTTCTCTCGGATTAATTGAGATTGCATAAAGTGACTTATATTGATTATGCATATACTAGAATGCTACTATCTCTCTTTGCCTTGAGTAACCCGGTTGGGGACTACTCCTTTGTCTATATCATGACAAAAAGGGGGAGTAGAATGTGGTAAGGGGAGGTGCAAATTGTTGTAGCAATTGGTGCACATTGGGGAGAATATACATTGAGGGGGAGTAACCCTTTGAGGGGGAGCATTGCATTCATCATACATTGCATGATGTTGTGTTTAATTTCTTAGAAATGCAATTGCTTGTTTATGTCCTCACTTGATTCATCTCACTTTTACTTGAATTGGAAAGTATAGAAACCTTGTTTCAGGGAATGATTGTTCTTCAAGAGATTGAAGACTTCAAGTTTTATTTTTATATATCTCTTTGTATTGTAGAAAATCTTCATTGACCCATAGGTTTATTTTTGTTGTGAGGAATCAATGTGAGTGGTGGTTTTGTCACGAAATAGCCAAAGGGGGAGATTGTAAGGATTCCCGTTTTATTGATTGGCTTATTTCGTGGTCAAACCACATGTTGGGGTTTTGAATGTAAGGGTAGTCTAAGTGTTTGGTGTTGAAGATCAAAGGCCCTTCCATGACCTCAAGATACAAGCACACCAAAGGTATAATCTCTTGTGCTTGTTTTTCTTTGAAGAGATTTAGTAGCACACACACACTTAGCATTCTTGCTATGATTGCATACTTGCTTATTTTTATGTGCATCTCTTCACATGTCACTTTACACACTAGCACTTTGGTTGATATATCTTGTTGTGTGTATATGTGCCTTATAATTCGTTTCCCGACATTGTTCGGAAACGTCCGCGCTTGCACTAATTAGTGCTTGGTTTCGCGCGAAGACCGCCTATGGAGAATGCCCTTGGCTTCTCCTTGGTTTTCACCATTGTTGGTGATCGGCGGTTATGATCGGCGGCCTGGCCGCCGAATGAAACCGCCGTTTCAGTCCAGATTGGTCTGAAGCAATTATGCGGTCCAGATCGGCGATCACGACCGCCGTTCGAAACCGCCGTTCATACCTGATCGATTTTAATCTCTCGGGTTTGATTCGGCGGTTGTATCGGCGGTCACGAAACCGCCGAATGAAACCGCCGTTAATGCTCTGTTCTTCACGAGCTCAATTCGGCGGTCGTCATCGGCGGCCTGGCCGCCGATTGAAACCGCCGAACGGTGCGTTTCAGGGGCAAAAGTGTCTTTTCACATGCCCAATTCTTGATGTCTATAAATATCTTGTTTTCTCAATCTCTGAAAAAGCTTCTTGAGCAATTAGAACCCTAATCTTTCAAGAGAGATTTTTGAGAAAAAATCAATTCAAGAACCCACCTTTAAACACTCAAATCAAATCCTTTTTGCATCAAATTTCATATTGCATCCTCTATGTCTACATAGAAAGCATCTATGATTGGATTGGCATCATCACAATATGCTTGGTAAGATTTTGATTAGTTTCATCTTATTTTAGTATTTTTACTATCAAGCATACTCTCTTTTTATTTACTTGTATGTTGTTGATCATATGATAAATACAAGAATAGAGAATTAATTGTGATGAATTAATTGAGTGTTGTTTTTGTGATAGCTAATTAGGTTTTTGCTTAATCTTGATTAGCTAAGCTATTTGACATGTCATTTAGCAATTGATATCTAGGGTTGATTAAATTGATTATATCATCATCCTAGATAAGCATCTAAGGTTACCTAGCCTTGTTTGTTATTTGAATATTAATACATATTCACATAGGTTGCATAATCTCTTCTTAGAGATTTAAGTCTTGAGGCTAAGGTTGCTTAGGCCTCAAGCAATTGGACTAGAGCCACTTTTAAAGGCCCGAGTGGTAGAAGTGGGGGGTTATTGACCGGAGTGTTAGACGAGGTCTACATAGGTTGTAAACTCCATTTCGATTAGTGGATTTCGAGGTCCGAGTGTGGCGCACTAATCAGCCCGTGGTTTTTCCCAGTGGTTGGGTTTCCACGTATACATCAAGTGTTATTTTAATTCCGCACTATATTACACTTGCTTGTATATTTAACTAGTAGGGGCATTTTCATAATATTGACTTGTATGCGAAAATTGGGTAATAATAGCTAAAATCTATTCACCCCCCCTCTAGCTTTATATTGAACACGCCTCTAGGACTTTCACATTCATTTGCATTCATTTGCATACATTCACCCAAACACTATGAGTGAATTTGGGACTAGCAAAGAGGGAGTGTCGAGCAGAGGCCACCATTGCTCAAGGGTGACAATTACTCCTCGTGGAAGGGGAAGATGGAGTCCTTTTTATCGACGATAGATGATAGGGTTTGGATGGTGATTGAGGATGGATTCACACCTTCAACTGTGTCTGCCGAAGATGGAAGCATTGTGCCCAAGCCCAAGGCTCAATGGAATACCGAAGAGTTTGGAGCTTCGAAGTGGAACAACAAGGCCATGCATGCCTTGCTTAGTGCAATGGATAAAAGTCAATATAAACTCATCCAAATCACCAAAAATGCACATGAAGCTTGGAAAATCTTGGAGACGGCACATGAGGGAACCGAAGTGGTGAAAGACTCTAAGCTCCAAGTGCTCCAAACCTTATTCGAGACTATTAGGATGGAGGAGCATGAGTGCTTAAATGACTTCTAAGTGAAGTTGATGGACATCGTTAATCAAAGCCATCAACTAGGTGACCCATACTCGGATAGGAGGATCAAGCAAAAGCTCATGAGGTCATTACCTTCTAGATTTGAATCAAAGGTGACGGCACTTGAAGAAAATGTTGACTTCAAGAAAATGAAGCCGAGTGAAGTAATTGGAAGGCTTCTTGCCTATGAGTCAAGAAAGGCTCCTACCTCCTTATCTCCCAAGAATCAAAAGGGAATAGCCTTGAAGACCTCCAAAGTTTAAAAGGAGGATGATGATGACTCAGATGAAGATGTGGCTCAAATGGTGATGAGATTCAAAAAGTTCTTGAGGCTACAAAAGAATGATTTCAAGAAGGTTGAGTCAAGCCAAGAGAAGTCTTCAAGAAAAGGCATTCAATGCTTTGAATATAAAGGATATGGTCATATCTCCAAGGTTTGTGGTAACTTGAAGAACAAGAGAAATGGAAAGGAGATGGCCACCTCATCAAGTGATAGTGAGAGTGTAGAAGATTCTTCAAGTGATGAAGAGCTTGCAAATTACTACATAGCCTTTGGAGCCTCTCATGTGGATGTTGGAGAAGAAGGCAAAAATGCCTCTATTTGTGACCTTGAAGAATGAGTAGATGAAAAGGTAGCTAGAAGTGTGATTGATATAGCTACGCAAAGGGAAGTTGCTTGTATGACATCAAATGGCCAAGGCAAGGGTCTTAATGAGGAAGTTGACTCAATTAGTGAGAGCCAATGTAATGAGTGTTGCTCATACTTATGTGATGACAATAACTCCGACTTAGAGAGTTTTGACAACAAGGAAAGAATGAGTTATGAGGATTTTATAACATTCTTTCATGACTCCTTGAAGAAGAAAAATAATGAGATTTTTGTGTTGAAGGAAGATAATCTTCAACTAAGAGAAAAGGTGATTCTCTTATATGAGGAAGTAAAACTTGTCAAAGAAAATGAGGACAAGTTGAAGAAAGAGCTTGAAGAATCAAGGATGTCACTTGCTAAATTCACTTCGGGTATGGAGAAGCTCAACATTATGCTAGGTTGTGGGAAGATGCCTAGTGACAAGAGAGGCCTAGGGTTTGTTGATGAGGAAGCCACACCATCATCAAACAAGACAACTTTTGTGAAGGAAATTGTTCCTAAGTTGCCTCCTCAATCTTCTTACCATAAGAAGACTCTTGAAGTTGGTGAATCTTCTAAGAGTGCTCCCTTGAGGATTGTAAAAGAAAAAGGGATAAGGTATCTAGAAGTTTTGAAGAAGGCTAAGGTCAAGCAACCTCAAGCTCAAAGAAAAAGCTTAACTTCACCTTCTCAACACCCTAGGAGGAAGATTGATCTTGGAGAGTTATCCAAGAATGGCAAAATGAAGATGCCAACAAAGGGTAAAGCTCAATCTCAACATTCAAGAGCTCAACACCCAAGCTTTGCACAACCAAGGAGGCATGTTCAAAAGGCTCAAGCTCCAAAGAAAAGCAAATCGATGCACCATCAAAGACAACCTCATCAACATGGCAATGCCTCGATGAGATCACAATGCAATGGTATAAATTCTGACTTTGTACCTACTTGTCATTTTTGTGGTATGATTGGTCACTTAAGACCAAATTACTTTGATTACATCAAGAGGTGTAGGTTATAGAGCATGAGAGAAAAACGGTTGAAAAAGAGGGCAAGTTTGCATAAACCTAGGGAACTTTGAAACATGCCTATGACCACTAGAAATGATAAAGTGGAACCTAGGTGGGTTAGAAAGAATGAACCCACTTGCCATTGTGCCAATGTGATACCCGTAGATGCAACTAGGTCCAATGGACTTGGTAAATCTATAGGGACTCATGTCTCCCTTTAACTTGGTTGGAATTGACCCCTTGTAGAGAGCTCAAGCAAAGAGAGCAAACTTGCATGAATTGTCATATGTAAAAAGTTGATTAAATTTATGCTCTTTTGATAATTGCTTGAGATTGTTGGTTGCACATATATGCTTATATGTTCCTTTTTCATAATAAGTGTGCACAATTGCTTTACTTGCAATCCATGTCATATTTATGCTCAAACATGCATTTTTGGACTAGGAGAATTATTTGGGAAAGTATATATGAATGACCCATAATTTATCTCCATGACCTGAGAATTTTATAACATGCTTAATATGATATGCATGAAATGTTTTTGATTGCTTATATGCAGAATATGTGTGAAAAGCAAATGAGAAGACTAAAATCAATAAGGATCAAGTATCCATTCAATCAATAAGGATTTTATATCCAAATTAGTCTTCTCTCTCTTCTTAAAGGTGTAAACAAGGCTACCATCATACGGATGTTTCATCCCGAAAAATCGAATAGGATCATTGAATCCATGTCCTGGTTTGCCTTTAAGGATTGATATAGTTGCTCTTAGCTCGAAAATATCTTTTGAAAAACTATATATTGCTTATTCATGACAAAAGGGTACAAATTTGTTTGAATTCTTTTGGAAACCCTTTTGATGTTTGCTTTGCTAAATACCATTGATTTTGAACTTGAATGCAACACGTCTTGCATGCAAAGCATCTTTGTCACACATTTTTTTAAAAAATAAAACTCCTTGAATCTCTCTCAATTACTTGAGTTGCATAAAGTTGGTTTATATGATTATGCAAATGCATTTTGTGCTAATAGCTCTCTTTGCTAAAGCAACTCGATAAGGGGAGCTCCTTTGCCTATCTCATGGCAAAAAGGGGGAAAAGTCTTGAGAGATATAGGGGAAGCATTGTGTATGCTTTGGGGGAAAAGTTTGAGAGAGAGTAACCCAAGTTGGGAGTTGTTGCATTTAGGGGAAGTTGCATTGCATTGCATGATTACATTTTTTTTTATTATATCAATTTTCTTTGGCAATTGCAATTAATCTTGTTATAAGCACCTCTCACACACATGCTCTTGAAAGGTATCTTTCTTGTTGATTGTGTATAGGTTGGAGTTTTTCTACAAGCTTGGAATTGACTTGAAGATGTTCAAGACTTAGCCTAGAAGCTTTTTTTGTATTGCAGAAAAATTTTGTTGACCGACATTTTTTTGTTTTTGAGAGTATGCTATGTGAGTGTTGATTTTATCACGAAATAGCCAAAGGGGGAGATTGTAAATGCCTCACTTTTTTATTGGCTTATTTCGTTAATAAAACCAATGGGGTTCAATCTTGTAAGGGTTGCTTAGGATTGAAGAAATCCTCATCAAATGTCAAAGGACCTCATTGTGGACTTCAAGTGCTTCAAGTAAGGTAAATTACTTGTCTTGACTCTCAATTGAAGAGATTTAGAGTGCACATACACACAACCCATGCATTTTAGTATTTACGTTTGTTTTGGTATAGTTGGTAAAATCTTATTGTATTTTATAGAAATATATTTTTGAGTTAACACACCAAAACGCACAGCATTTGGATCATAAAAGAGAAAACAATCCAATGATGAATAATCCAGTGAGGTGAGCTCACGAGAGAAAGTCAAGGAGTCCAATGAATTGACAAGTCAACTCCATTCATGCACAACACAAACAAGCTCACATGCAACATAAAGCACTCAATAATATAACCTTGAAAAATAAAAAACAAAATGAATCAGGTGAGGCCCGTGTGTGTGCCGTGTGTGCAATGCAGGCAGAGCGGAAGTTTTGGCGTGAGGAGCACGTGCCTCACACGCCAACCCTCTCTTGGTGTGGCATTCATGCCACACCAAGCCGGTTCCATTCCGAGCGATCTTCAGTCCAGTTTTGATCTCAGAATTCGAAATTCAATTCCGTCTTCAGAATATTAACTTGGACTCAATCATAAATTTGGAAAATTACATAATTTTCCAATTTAAGCTCATAATTGAATTTCGGTTTCCGATAAAAACACAGAATGTCCCAAATGTCTCGGAAATCATCCAAAACACATAGATAAGTCTCCGAATCACTCGGAACTAATCTAGGAACAAATTCACACACAGTTGGACTCATAAAAATATGAAAAATCTCAAAAATATATTTCTATAAAATACAATGAGATTTTACCAACCATACCAAAACAAACGTAAATACTAAAATGCATGGGTTGTGTGTGTGTGCACTCTAAATCTCTTCAATTGAGAGTCAAGACAAGTAATTTACCTTACTTGAAGCACTTGAAGTCCACAATGAGGTCCTTTGACATTTAATGAGGATTTCTTCAATCCTAAGCTACCCTTACAAGATTGAAACCCATTGGTTTTGTCAACGAAATAAGCTAATCAAAAAGTGATGCATTTACATAGTTTTTAGTTAATAGGTTTATTCTAGTTTAGGTAGTTAAGTCATTAATTTTTAGATTTTTTATTATTATTATTTTATTTCCATAGTTTACTGTGTGTCTGTCTTTTTATTTCAAGTCTTAACGGTGGATGCAAAGTAGAAGATCTCTTCAAGGAGAATTATTATCTTTGAACGACAACATTAATCGCATTAGACAAGTAGCAATGGTAGATAAAAGAAATCGCGTTATCCAACAGGATCCAGTAGGACCAATCGAGGCAATAAGGACCATGAAGGACTATAGTATGCCGATCATTGCAAGCCATTCCTTGTGCATTGTGCTAGATGCAGCAGTAAGAAATTATGAACTGAAAAGTTTCCACTACAATTTGTTGCCTACCTTCCATGGTCTACCTAATGAAGATGTACTTTAATTCATTCAAGAATTCTATGTAGCAATAAAATCTTTTTCGAATACTAGGGTAACAGAAGACCAGCTGCGCATGAGGTGTTTTCTACATGCTTAGAAGGAAAACGCGAAGACATGGCTAATGATTTTACTGTCAGCATCATTGAGAACATGGGATGAAGTGGTGGAAAAGCTCATGATGCAGTAAAATCCGTGTTCAATTTATAAGGAAGTTCGTTCACTGGGATCGTTGATTCTATCGGTCGAAAATCAATTAATCTAGAAATGATTTCCTCTAAGTGCGAAAAACTAAATTGCATAATGCTTGATTTTGAAAATCTGTTGAATTCTAAGAATAACCTAAATTATAAATACTTGAACTAAAGACTAAAATTAATCTCAAATCACACAAGGGATGAATTTATGGAGAGAAATACTAGGGAATCGATGCACCTTTCTTAGATACTCAATGCTCTCAATCAGTCTCGTTAAACACTTCAATATAGTTTAAGGGCTTGTTTTAAAGATAAACAATTAAGTTCGAAAATCTTTCCCATCACTCGCACAAGGCCATGTGACAAGTGACGGTAAAAATCCTTTTAGACACAAAACTCTAAGCCAAATCAACATAGCAAGGCCATGCAAACATCAATTTTTGAATCTACTAAGCTTGTGATTAAGGTTTAAATGGAAAAGGCCATCCACATCTAAACCCTGATCTTATGGATAAACTACACCACAAACTCATATCAATTGAGACCACAAAATAATACGAGCAAGTAAAATAGAGCAATTAATTCAATAGACAAGACTAAAACCCAATTGAATTACCATCGAGTTGTCCAAAATTGGTTACATCAATCCCCTAGTCAAAGGTTTAGTTACACATCAATGGAGAAGATAAAAACATAGATGAGTTGTAGAGAAAACCCATATCGGTCATGAGAGCTTCTTGTCTAAAAATCTTCTTCTTCTTCTTGCTTCAAATAATCCTCCAAAGATGGATGGAATTGAATGAATGAATGAATTGAATGAAAGAATTATGTTATAAGTCTAATCCATCTGTATGGCTCTCCCCTAAGAAATAAGAAACGAGCCCTGTAAGTGCCTCATTTTTTATTGGCGTATTTCGTTGGCAAAATCACAATGGGGTTCTATATGTAAGGATAGCTTAGGATGGAAGAAAACCTCATTGCATGATCAAGAGCTTCAAGGAAGGTAGATTTCTTGACTTACTCTACTTTGAAGAGATGTAGTTGCACACACACACAACACTTGCATAACTCTTACTTGTATGTTGTGTTTGCAGTTTTTGTGCATCATTGGGTATTTAAATCTCTCTTCTTACATCTTGTGATTATAATGGCATATCTAGTTAGGCTTAGGATGCATTTCATTTGACCCTTGCACTTTTGTTTGTGTGCTTAAGGGAGTGTGTGCGCTGGTCATGCGCTGGTCGTCACCAGCGCAAGCTGACCAGCGCAACTAGTCCAGTGGACTACCGCTGGTCGTGCGCTGGTCTGCACCGGCGCTCTCCTCCAGCGCAACTCCTCCAGTAGGTTGTCGCTGTTGGTGCGCTGGTCGTCACCAGCGCAAGCACCACCAGCGCATCTCGTCCAGAATGTTGCCGCTGGTCTTGCGCCCTTGAGGCGCACCACTCGTCGAGCGCCCTTGCCAGTTAAAGGGCGTGCGCTGGTGAGTGGCGCTGGTCGTCCAGCGCAGAACCAGCGCAGCTGACGGGAATTTGAAGCGTTTTTTTTCAAAAACGATGTCACTTCACTTGGATCCCATTTATATATGTCTTGATAGTCTTTGCTCGGTTTCTAGAGCAAAAAATTACACTTTTGAGAGCATGGTTGAGTATCTTCAAGCCAAGGTATCAAGACTTCATCTTTAAGCTTCCAAATCACAAAACCCTTCATATTGCATCTTTCATTTATCATCTAGCATAATTCTAGGTTGATTTCATCTAGGGTTTTTAGTTTTGCTCACATGACTTGTATCTAGAACATCATTCTCATATCTATATGTTCTTGCTTTACAAGATAGCTTCTTTATCACTTGAATTGATTCAAGATTGCATCTTTATGACTTGACTTAGTTTCAAGATTGTTTTATTGTGGTTTGTGAGTTGTATTGTGATAGATAATGCATATAGGATTTTGGTTGCTTATTTAGTGTTGGTTTATGCATGTCATCTAGTAATATGATATCTAGGATTGTCTAACATGTTCATCCTTGCCTAGATAAGCTTAAAATGTCTAACCTTGCATTTTTAGCATCTTGAGTATTTCACATATTCACCTTAGGTTGTGCTATCTCTTCACTTTAGAGACAAGTCTTGTATTTACCTCTTAGGTAGTTTGCAAGCAAGGGACTAGAGTCACTATTAAAGGCCCGCGGGTAGCAAAGACGGATTAGTAAATTTAGGTGTGATGTGGTCAACCTAATTTGTAATCGTATTTGCAAATAGTGGATTCGAGGTTCTCGTGTGGCGCACATAACAGCCCGTGGTTTTTCCCCGTGTGGGTTTCCACGTAAATATTGTGTGTCCTCAAATTTCCGCACTTGTATGTTTTTTGTATATTGACTAGATTGGGGCTTTTTCGTAATTTGGACTAATCTCGAAAAATTGGGTAAAATTGTTTAAAATCTATTCACCCCCCCTCTAGATTACTTTAGGACACGTTTATTATTTATTTTCAAGCCCTTATATATTTTCCATCAAATTAGGTCTCAAAGCTGTCTTGAGAAAACAAGGATTATGCACGACCGCTGCCCGTGTCGCTGTGCAGACAACTTGCCTCGGCAGCGATACTCCAAGCAGCGTGCTTCTGAGATGTGACGATGTGTAAACCGTTGTGGATGTCTTAGCATGAAGGGCGGTATGGACCGCGGTAATCAGCAGGTGATCCTCTAGTAGTGCACATGCCTCGGCAGCAGTGTTGACCGCGACTAATGGCAGTTTTTCTTTATCTTTTGACTTTATTATTTCCAAAATAAGATCCAACATCACTTCTATGGAATGCGACCTACATAGGCTCAACAAACACATTAAACAACCAAAAGGACTCAAGAGACAAGCATATTCCATAGGAAAAAGGGCAAATTATAAGTATAGAATTGAACCGATCAAATACCCCTAAACCTATCTGTTAACCGAAAATTGTCACTTGGGGTGATTCTCTAATTAACAACTTTAGTGACTAGAATCGGGGTAGATTTCATTCGGAGGGATATCAAGTAGTTCAATACCCTTAGCTTCCTAATAAAACCAATAAAAAAGCAACGATAACGGTGAATGAAAAATAACGCAACAATATGATTCTTTTATTGATCGTATACATTAAGCGAAAATACAATTGAGATGTTCATATGGCAATGGTGATAGGGGTAAGGGTTTTGATGGCGAAGGAGCTCTCGTGCATATCGATAAGTGGAAAATATCAAGTAGGGTTAGGACTCAAAATTGCCTCCCCTCTATGTGTGATAATACGATGTATATATAGGTATTGTTTCTTGCCTTGCACTCCTATAGTTTCGGTCTAGGGTTTTAACAATTACAGGACTTTCCTTGGCGATCATCGAGATTGTCGTGGGATTTGATCCCTAGAATCAAGCGATTCTTTATCTGGCAGATTATGTGGGAGTTAACTCCTAATTCAAATAGAACTCTTAGTGGCGGGAATGAATATACTTCTTTATTTGACTTGAACGATGGCATTTTATTGTCTCTCTATGTAGTTTGATCTTCGGCGTATCTGATCTTAGCTTGATACTTAGTAATCTGTTAGTCTAACACTTACTGCCTGGTTGGCTGGCTCTAGGCGGGATCGGGGTACTCGGGTATCTTGCCTTCTGCCCGATTATTAAGCTTTGTATGAGTGTATCGGAGTATCGAGATACCAGGATTCCAGATGATAGCGAGGTACTAAGACCCTGCAATAGTGGAGTCCTTGGAACTTTGGCTTCTTTGTTTCCTGGTACTTTTTGAATCCAGGAACCCTTGATCTCGATTTGGGCTGGTAAGAGGTTGTACCTGTCCAATTTGTAATGGCGGGGTATCGAGATGCTCTTCCACGATGTCTTTCTATCTTGGTCATACCCCAATGCTGATGGAAAATTCTTCTTTGAACCCCTGCCATTTTTGGTGGTTAACACTATCTTTTGTTAGTCCTCGAGCAAAACCTAAGAAAATAAACTAGAAAGATGAAAAACAATCCTAAACTAAAAATCAAAATCCTAACTAAGCCACTTTCGCAGGGAACAAGATAACATTGAGCGTATGCTATAAGCCTTTAAACCAGGTGTCCATAGTAGGAGGAGTTTTGTCTCCTAAGGGTTTACAACTATGACACCCACAAACATATCCCACAAAAACCAATCATTCGAGATGCAATCGATTAGTGCCCATATTGAAAAAAATGCATGCACAAGCCAATAAGTAAAGACTAAAATTAAGTCACAAAACTGAATGCATTGCTCAATTTAAATGAAAAACCCAAGCTCAAAATATTTTAGCATCATAAACACATTCGCCGAATGCCATAGATATAATTCGTCTTGACTCTAATCCTCACAAGATATCGCTCATTAATTCGCATAGAACCTAGGCAAATCACTCATCAAGCATTTGCGAAAGAAGTTATGCATAAGAAATTTCAAATTATAATTGCATATGAATTTATCATTGAAAGAACGCTTGATTTGTATGCAAAAGATCTCACGAAAAGAATCGAGCATTATGAACAAGATAAACACATGTTTCATTTCTACTTTCATAGCAAGGATAACCAGTAGATCAATTAGACTTTTCATTAAGGTTATAATGGGGCCATTGGGTGAAGGTTAAGAAAGAATGGGGAAAAGGAATTCAAAAACCTAGGACCATACCATGAGAGCCTTCAATTACCTTTACGGCTTTGCACAAATCTCTTGGTCTTCATTGCAAATGGAATAATGCCACTCACTACTGTCCATTTCATCAAAAATTTACCATTCTCACTTTTGTCAAACTTCTTTTTAAGTAAATACAACCCTTGCAATTTAATACTCATAAACAATCTTTTCTCTGATTCTCTCAACACATCATTTCTTTCGATGGCAAATTATTATTATTATTATAATTCACGTGCAAAACTATAGTATTTCCTTCACATTCTCAAAGCATGATCCCAAGCTATAAGGTATATATGGCTATAACATAGGCTTACTCGGGTTACAATTCACGTGCAAAACTATAGTATTTCCATCACATTCTCAAAGCATGATCCCAAGCTATAAGGTATGGCTATAATATAGGCTTACTCGGGTTACAGTTATTATGGTGAAGGAAAAAAAAAACTATTCAATGTTTTGCTTCAAACAAGGCTATGGAGCACACACAAGGGTAGGAAATATTAGAGGCCTTTTAAGTAGTTCAAGCACACATAGTCTAAAATCACTTCCACTGATTCGTCTTACTCAAGATCAAAATTAACATGTGAAATCTTTTATGATGACTGTTCTATAATGCTCAATGTACAACCTATAGAGATCGAATCTAATGCTAAGAATCTACTAAGTGTTTAAAGAGTGGAAACAAAATATCCCTCATATCATGTCATTTATGTACACTTTTTGGCTTAGTAAACTTACAAGGGTAGTCTCCACTATTAATCATGACTATCTAACTAAGTATCCTATCCACTATCACATCAAGAGCATGTCATAAGTTTTGAAAAATACAATGCAATACTCTAAGCGGCAAGATGTTAGTTTAAACCCAGTGATTAAAGCATATCATTTCTAAGGCACATATCAAAGTATCTCATCATGGTTAATGCAAGAACGACAGACTCTAAAAACCAAACAAAAATAGACTCAAGATGACACACCCCCAACCAAAACTCGACATTGCCCTCAATGTTGACAATAAAGAAAAGATAGGTGGTGAAAGACACAACCAAAAACTTGAAATAAATCTGCAATATCCAAAGAAATAACAGAGATATCCGACATGAAAACAAAAATAAAAATAAAAGTTCAAAAAGAAAATCCATATCTTGGCTAATCTCCTCCATCCTCATTTGAATGCTGCACTATCTTTGTCGCTTGATCAGAATCTATCAGGTCATCCTGCTGCTGCTCCTCATCATCATAATGCACAATTAGGGTCCTCTGGTCGATGTCTTGCTGCTGAAATCCCGATCCACCAGTTGTATAATATGGGTCGGGAAACGAGGCCTGGAATGGTACACCATTGCCACTAGTCATAGAAAACCGGCTAGTCATCATTAGGCTCAACTGCTTTATATTCGTCTTGACTGTGTTAAAACGAATGTTCAACCATCCCTCCATCTCTCCGAAGCGCATATCCATGTGGGACTACATGGCCTGCAAAAGAAAATTAAATTGATCACCTCCTGGTTGGGCAGCATCTGGCTGAGCGGTATTTGGCGCCTCAATCCCTATTGGTTGATCTTGTAAATGGGCTACCTCAACCTCTCATGCCTCTCGTTCCTCTCGGCGATGTCTTCTCTCCTCGTAGGCACCAATGGTAGGTAACCCACGGATATCCAATATAACGTATGAATCATGTTAATTGAATGAAATAACTATTTCTTTTATTAATGAATTTATAACATTTACAAATTACAAGCTTTTGGGCATAAATCTCAACACACTCTCCTTGGCTCTTCTCATTTCTTCATTCAAGTGAGTCACTTTGGTTGTAAGCTCAAGATTTTCCTCCTTTAGCTTTTGAATCTCCTTTTTATTCTTTAACCTAGAGCTTTGAAAATACTTGATGAAGTCTTCATAGTCCATCTTCTCTTCATCCTCATTATTGGAGTAAGATGAAGTACTCTCATCATTGAACTCATCCTCAACTTGAGTCTCTTCCTCTTCATCGCTACTAACTTCTTGCTTTTGTGAGTGGATGAGAAGGCAATGAAGTTAGCAATTTGATCTTCATTTTCAGAAGATCCTTCTTCATCTTCCAAGTAATCACTATTGGTCCAAGTAGCAGCCATCGCCTTTCCCTTCTTCTTGTTCTTCAAATTGCCACAATCGGGAGCAATGCGTCCAATACCACTGCATTCAAAACATTGGACACATTTCCTTGAATTCTTCTCTTGAACAAGCTCTATTTTCTTGAAATGAGTCTTCTTCTTCAAATCCTTGCCTTTGGATCTCATGCCCTTCTTTTCTCATAAATTTCGTGAATCTCTTCACCATTAAGGTCATGTCTTCATCCGAGTCATCATCCTCATTTTCATGCTTGGAGGTCTATTACGATTTTGGCTTAAGAGTAACACTTCCATCCATAAGTGTCATTGTTGGTGGAAAGTATCCATCTTCGATTGACATCCATACTCAGTCATCTATTTGAGAGAGAAAAGACTCAATCTTCCCTTTCCAAAATGAGTAATTAACACCAGTGAGCAAGGGAGGTCTTGTGCTTAAGGCACCCTCATTTCCAATTCCATTCCCACTCATTGTATTTAGGTGTATGTATGCAAATGGATGTAACAAATGCAAGATAAAATGCAAGACACGCTATAATAGAGCAAGGATCACCTAAATATGTTTAGAAACCCGCTCTGATACCAATTGAAAATACACAAGATGTTGTGTGTCTAAACAACCTAGAGGGGGTGAATGGGTTTGCTAATCCAATTAATTACCAATTTTTTGGATTAGTCAATATAAATCACAAACACACAAATTCGACAAGTAAAAAAACAAACTAATACACAGAAAGTAAAATGACACGTTGTTCATTTGCGTGAGAAACCCTCCAACTAGGACTAAAACTCACGGGACTAGCTTCGCTAGCCACTTCAGTCTTTTGAATCCACTATATGAGATTTTGATTACAACCTAAGTTAACATCCTAGTCATACTATTCTTGGTACGTAACTCAAACACCTCTACCCACAAGCCTTTTATAATGGTAAAATACCCTTGCTTGTGCACTACCTCTTCTAGTCATAAGACTTTGACTCAAGAAGAGAAATAGAGTCTAAGTGAATATGAAATTATATTATAAATGCAATATTGTGCAAGACAAGACACTATATGCTTAATTAGATGTTAAAGATGCAAATCTAGAACCCTAATTATCAAATGTCTAAATGAATGCCCATAATGACTTAGCTAGATGGCATAGACAACCTAAAATGCTAGCTATTAAATAACCTCAATCAAAATAACCTAACTCATCATATATAGGCAACAATAAATGATTTTATGCAAGAAGAGAGCAATAATGATGAGTTCTTGGAAAGTAGAACAATAAATAAGAAGTTATGGAAGTTCTACTTACCAAGTCATGAAATCAAGAAGACCCTTATCTAATAAATGCATGTAGATGCTTAGATGCACATGGATTTGAGATTTGGTGAGTTAAATAAGAAGTCTTGGAGCTTCTCTCACTAAAAGAACTCTTTCTCACTCAAAGATATGGATTTTTTAAGCTCAAAAAACGGCTGAAAGAGAAGATGGGTATTTATATAGAAACCCTAATCAAAACTACATCGTTTTGACAAAAAAAAGCCTGTAGGTCTCTACCTGAGGGTCACTACCTGAAGACAGCGACCTTTGTCGTAGTCACCTGGCAGCAACACTTTTGAAGCGAGATTCTCTAGAAGAGAGGTCGCTACCTAAAAATGGCAACCTCTTCGTAGCGACCTTTGTCGCGGTCACTTAGTAGCAACACTTTTGAAGCAAGATTCTTTGGTTGAAGGATCACTACCTGAAGTTAGCAACCACTTCATAGCGACCTTCCCTAGACAAATTTTTTAACCACTCCAAGCATCATGGTACAAGACCATGTGACCAAGACCAATCTAAGAGAAGAAAAATGACTTCTCTTATGGTCAAACATTGCATTAAGACATGCACACCACCGTAGAAACGTAGACATTTTCGATCAATCAAACGGAAACGAATTAACCCACATTAAAAACTAAGAATTAAGTGCAAGTTTGATGTGAAACTAATGCATACATATAAACAATTGAAGTACAAATGTAAGACAAAGTACAAATGCATGTAAGTATGTGTGTGCACCTAGTCTCTTCAAGAATCAAAATCAAGTGTTTATACCTTACGTGCTCTTGATCTTGAGGCTTTGAGATGCCACTGAAGCTTTCCTTCGAGCCCAACTTAGAAATAACATAAGCTACCCATAAGACATCCCCATATGGTTTGTCACAGAAATAAGTTAATCATAAAATAAAGGTCCTTATAAAACTAAAGTTATTAAAGCGGTGCTAGTCCCAAAACCAGGGGAGTAAAGAGTGTTATTTACACCCATTCTCTCTCTCTCTCTCTCTCTCTCTCTCTCTCTCTCTCTATTTATATATATATCGCTTTTGCATTTCAGATTCCCAATGTGAATGGTATATACTCTGAAACTTTTATTGACAGTTTTGCACATGAACCAAGCCTTAATGTAGATGCAGATTTGAAATACTAAATACATAAATATTATATGTATATATATATATATATATATATATATATATATATATATATATATATATATTTGGGACTCGAACGTAAGATTGAAAACTTAGGCTATCAAGTAAAGACCCAATATTCAATTGGGTACAAAAATTTTATAGCACTCTATACTCTCTAACTTTTAAGACTATCACTAAATGAGTAACTTAAGTTTTAATAGCACCTAAAGTGTTGTTCTAACAAAAATATTCTTAAAACACATTCACATAAATAATTCTAGCACTTTTTTCCGAGACTTATTTGTTGTGTTTCCAAGACTTATTGTGGTATTTCAAGACTTATTTGGTGTGTTTCCGAGACTTTTTTTTGGTATTTCCGAGATTTTTTTGTGTTTCCAAGACTTATTTGGGTATTTCCGAGACTTATTTTGGTATTTTCGAGACTTAATAGGCATTTTTGCATTTTCCGAGAATTATTGGACAAATAAGAAATTTTCCAGGAATTTTTTTTTCTTCGTCTTCTATATCGACCTCCAATAGAGGTCGAATATGTTCATCAATAGACAATTTGTTGATTCTCTTTCAGGTTTGCAACCACCTCTCTCTCTCTCTCTCTCTCTCTCTCTCTCTCTCTGTTTTCACTAGTTGCTTATCTCTTTCTCTTTCTCGTATATTTACAAAAGTGTTGTTGTCTACAGTCATTCAAAGTTTTGCGTTTTCTTTGATTCCCATCTCTCTCTCTCTCTCTCTCTCTCTCTCTCTCTCTCTCTCTGTTTTCACTAGTCGCTTATCTCTTTCTCTTTCTTGTATATTTACAAAAGTGTTGTTGTCTACGATCATTCAAAGTTCTGGGTTTTTTCCAATTCCCATCTCCCTTTAACATCTTTGAAGGAGATGTTCGACCTCCATTGGAAGTCCTTTTTTTTTTTTTTTTTGGTTGAAGCTTTTGTAACCATAATTTTTTTTTTTTTTTTAAAGCTTATATGGACCCATAAATTGTTTTTTTTTTTTTTTTAAAGCTTATTTGCACCAAGAATTACTAAAATAAATGGGATTCATTGAGTTTGTGTAAGATGTTGAAGAAGATGAGGAAGAGACGTTGAAGAAGATAGAGAAAAGAAATAAAAAGAATAAGACAAGAGGGCCATTTTTGTCACTCACTTACTTTGGTGCTATATAAACTTAACTTATAAACTTGAGAAATCCTATTAACAATCCATTAATTATCTGTTTACACTCCCTTTTAATTTATTTTAAATGATAATTTTAACCTGAATTAAAATTAATAAACAAAACAAGAAAGTTATAAAGACACTCCAAACCAATTTTTTAGAAAACGGGTTTGTTTCCATCTTTAGTTTTTTTTTTTTTTTTCCACTTTTATGTTTTTTTTTCCTATTTTATAAAGGGTTAATTGCATAAACTTACCCTATGCCTTTATAGCAAAATATTCAACAAATGGCCTTAATTACATGAACAACCCCTACTGTTAGTGGTCAAAAGTTAGATTTAATGGTTTACTTGAAAAAGACTAAAATGCCCCCAATGTATTTTTAATTATTTAATAAAAAAATAACTCAAAAAATCTACATTTTTTTCATCGATATGAAACAGAATCCTTTATCGATCCATGTAATTTTTTTTGAATTTGGAAAAAAAAAAATTAATCGAGATCCTTGTCAGTCGGATTCCAAAAAATTAAATAAAAATTCCATCAATCCAATTGTTCTATCAAAAATATTTCCACTGTTTTTCAGAAACCCCAAGCAAAGCTTTCTCAACTTGTCACCGTTATTCTCCTTTACAACCTCTCATCTCCTTTTGTTTGCAAATACACATCAAATTCACATCCCACACCTCCATCTCCATCTCTCAACAAAACAAAAAACAAAACAATTTCTTTTATTTCAGTTTTTTTTTTTTTTTCTAGTTAAAATATATATATATATAACACAAATGGATTAGATTACCCAATCCATCAGAGATGAATTTAGTTAGAACAAAAAAAACACAGCAACATAGAAAAAACAGATAGAGTCGCTACTTCATCTTACGTCGGTGAATGGAGTGTCGTGAATTCATCAGACGCCGGCGGACAGAAAGTCGTGAATCCATTAGACACTGGCAGACCAAGCGTCGTGTATCCATTAGACATCGGCGGAGGGAGCACCGCTCCACCTAGAACAGAGCAGGGGGCTCTGTCGGCTCCATCTCCGGCTGATTGAGCGCCGCTCCATTTGACGGGCGGCGATGGAGTATCTGGCCTCCCCAAAACAAAAGCCATTTTTGGTGTTGAGCAGTGATCTATCAGATGTTGAGCGCCACTCTCCATCTCCAATGTGTCTCCTTTTTTCATTTTTAATATTTATTAGTTTTATAATAAATAACTTATATTTTTTATTTTCTTTCAATGGAAAAAGACATTCATGCCCTTCCCACAGTTAGGTCTCTATTAAATCTAACCCCGGTCAAATTGGTCAAGGGTATGTTCTTGTTAATTAAAGGAAAAGTACAATATAGCTATGATATTGCTAAACGTCAAGGTAAGTTAGTGCAATTAACCCTTTTATAAACCCTAAAATATCTTCTGCCTCTTTTCAAAATAATTTTTTTCACACACCATCAAATCCTCCATCATTACCATCAACCAAATTTGATATCAGTTTTTTTTTCCTCAAATATCACGTACATTCAATCATCACCATCACTAGAAATATAAATAGTATAAAAAAAAATCTTTTTTCCATAAAAATATATTTAAAATTATTTTCTTACTCGATAGAATTTTTTTTTTAATCAAGTTAAAATCCAAAAGAGAAAAACAAATATTGTTTTCTTATTTTCACAGATTGATCTCCAAAACAGTTTTCTTGTTGTTTTGATCTCCTCACTTTTGTTCAGTTTTATTTTTATTTATTACTTCACTTCTATTTTCCATTTCCCATTTCAAATTTTCTAAAAAGAAGTACTCAAAACGGGTAATATTAAAATAAAATGGAGTGTCTATAGAAATTTAATTTTTTTTAAATGGAGTGTCTTTAGAATAGGAGTGTCAAAAGATAAAAGGGATAATTTTGGAAAAAAAATAAAATGTCTTTAGAATTTTTTAAAATTTAAATTTTTAGAATAGATTGTCCTTAGAAATGAAGTGTAAAAAGAAAAACATTTGATTATAAGGAGAAACTATCATAAATTTAGTGATATTCACAAAACTCCAATTGGATATGGTGCCATTTAGGCCCATTTCCACATGCTCAATTTATATAAAGCTATCTAAGAAATATTACCATTCAAAATGATACAACCAGTAATTGCAAGTTCTCATCAGATATTACCATTCAAAAATCTATAGAAAGCTACAAACACCAATTGCTAGTTCTCATGAATCATGATCACCGTTGTTGGTTTCTTCCGAGCCAAAGATTGCATTGCATGTATACGAATGAAAACGTCAAAATTTTGAAAATTATTATATGCCAATATTTTAATGATTTTTATCTCTAGCTCCACGGGCTGTTTCAAAGAATTGAGTCAAGATATAGCCAAGAACAACGACCTACAGTTGTTATAATGTATATACAGTAGAAATTATTTATAAGATGGTAATAGAGTAAATATTTCTGCATGCAGGCTTTAAAGAAAGAAAAATTAATGGGTGCTGAGGTTGGGTTTGAGGCAGAGAATCTGACATGAGAAAATAGAGAGCGAAGTTGAGCCAAGAATGACCTGCACGCCCGTATATATAAGAATAAGAGGCATGCATGCAATATTATGTTGGCCGGCAAGTCATTCCTGGCTCGTATACACTCTCTATCTTTTCATGCAACATTTCTGTCTCTTCAGTCTTCCCATCACTTCTTCTTAATCAGAAACTCGCATGCACACTCCAAGTATTTATAGGTCAAGTTTAGGATTATATTCATGATATAGGGTATCATCAATTTTACTACCACTAGCTGCTCGATCCATCAAAGCTTCTAAATTATCAAGTCAACTCACGCAACTTGAGACACGCACATTAGTATGATTGTGACATGTGAAGGGGAATTTATTCTCATACATCGATGCTAACTCTATATATATTCAAAGAATAGAAACAGAGATAAGGTTTGCAAAATAAAATTAAAAGAAACATGGATAAAGTTTTGACTCGTGTTATGGTACACTTGATACTCTTGCTTTTGGGAAAGATAATCAGTGTCCTATTCTTCACTCCGCATGAAAACTTTATTTGTTCAGTTAAAAAAAAAAAATTAAAAAAAAAATAATAATAAAAACCTTTATTTGTTCAAAACTTAGAGAGAGGGAGAGAAAAACAAGTATGGAAAAAAGAAGAGAAAGAAAGCAATCTAAAAATTAAAAATATATGAAGTGAATGATCAATAAGGACTCAAATTAGCCATCCAAAAATGGTATCCCACTTTGTATCTAACCAATCAAATTGGAATATGTGTCTACATTTATGGAAGAAGTTGAAAAAAATTAATTAAATGTAGACACGTGTCCCAATTTGGTTGGTTAGACACAAATTGGGACACCATTTTTGAACCGCTGATTTGAGTCCAATCAATAATTGCATCTATCTCATTCACATATTATAAATATTGAACAATGTATTCCAAGTAAAGATGGTGTTCGTTGATACAAAATAACAACTTTTTTTTTCAACTATTACAATATGACTGTCAAGACTGATTAGACAATACATGTGTGCATTCTAGATATTTATTCCCACAATTTGGAAGAAAACTCCCCACACATGCTTCTACAATGCGTATGGTGGAACTCGAAGCCCTAACCACCATGAATGTGGAAGGGAGGTGCACAACCACATGTATGTGTAAAATTTAGTATCTTTTCACCAATGCCTCATTTGGTGCGTGGGATTTGATTGAACTATTTTATGGGATTGAATTGGATTTAGATGGAACTAGAATTAGATGAAATTGGATTGAACTAGACTAAACTAAATTAATATTATATTGTTTTAGGAAAAACAAGAGATTGGACTAAATTTAATAATATTTTCAAAATTGAATAAAAAATGATTGAAATTTTTTTTTGAAGAAAAATAAGTGTTTGCATTTATATATTATTAAAGTTACTACATTTTTAAAATATATATTTATATTATTTTTAAATAAATTTAAATATTTTTCAATTTTATAATTTGTTTTTAAAAAGTATAGGTGGGATTACGGTGGATCCAAATATCTAATAAGTTTAGATTCTTCAATCCCATTAGGATTACAGTGGGTCCAACAAGAAGCATAGAATATGATTCATGTGTTGGAAATTCTTGCTCGACAAATTTTTTCTTTTATATTTTACTAGGATAAAGTTGAGTAGGTCCCAACCGAAGCATCCTACAAGATTATATCTCCTGTTATAAGAACATCAAACTGAATCCAAAAATAAGAAGAGTCACATTTTCAGATTCCTCTTGAAGCCACCAAATTGTAGAAGTAAAATCAATTAGATAATCAATTCACGAAAATTTTGGTTATAAATCTCCATGCTAATTGCTAAGTAATAGTAAAAGATAACGGATCATATGTTTTGATTTATCAATTAAATTCCAAAACCATTCTCGCATCTTCCATTGAGAAGATAAAAACATAGACAACAACTGTCGTAAGAAATTGAACACACGTAAATCTAAATCACACACAAAGATAATGAAAGCATTAAGAAGAAAAAGAAAACGATACGAGAAATTTTACGTGGTTCAGCAAAAGCCTACATCCATGGAGCACACCTGCACTCAATCCACTATTAAAGCTTGATTACTATCTTGTTGTCTCTCTCTTTCAGCCCTCTACAAGTTGCTCTCTCTCTCTAGCAATTTCTCACACACCCCTAAGCGTAGGGAAACATTAGTATTTATATGGGAGCGCTAGGGTAAGCCAAAACTCTAGAGGAATAGGTTTCTTTCCACACAAGAAAACCCATCGCGCACAAAACACGCCAAAACCACGGTCTCCAACCTGCGCCCTACCCGCGGTAAAACCTCTGGAATCTACCGCTCAGTAAACCGCAGTGTGTGCGCATTCACCTTAGCCGCGGTCTACGCCGTGCTTAACTCTCTAGAATTGACCGATGTGTGTTCCGTGGCTTGCGCCTCCTTGCCTTGGCCGCGGTCTATGCAGCGGTCTTCACTTATTGGTGATATTCAGGCTTCACATAACCCAACAATCTCCCATTTGAAGACTAAAACTCAAATAGACTTCTTACATCTTCCTCGAATGATTAGTGGACAGTTACGGTGCGCTCATCCGCTCTGTCTTCAACCTTGAAGACCCACTAAAGTTGTGCATGATCGTGCCAAAATTGTGTTATATTTTGGCACTCATTTCCATATCTTTTGTCTCATTTTCGTGTATATTTGTGTCTAATAGGATCTTTTCTAGTGATTGCAAGCATTCGATGTAATTCAAGTATTGGAGAAGGAAAGCGGGATTTTCGGGTGCGAAACAAGTCAAATTTCAAGAGAAACAAAGCCTTAGTGTGCAGGTACTACACGAGTAGCCTTACCCGCGCACTTCCAAGACTTCGTTAGTCCAACCAACGCATCAACCGCGCAATCGGGGAGTCACCAAATGGCAAAAGTGCCCAGATGGCGGGTACTAATCAGTGCATTACCCGCGCACCGTGGACCTAGGATTTCAGAAATTGCCCAGTGTGCAAGTCCTTACTCGCGCACCTACCAGCGCACTACCCGCGCATTACGGGCCCAGATATGATTGCATCAGCATTTCAAACCTATTTTCGGCATGGGTATAAATTCGTCCTTTTCTGATTTCACACCCACGGCCTGACAAGCCTATGCTCTCATATTTTCAGATTCTTACATCACTTAGATCTAGCTTTTCTCCCACACATCCAAGCATCATCCTTCACCAATTCCTCGCCTGTTTTTACACCAAATCCACCATTCTTACTGTTATTTCATCTCTACTCAAGGAAGGACACTAGGAGATTGGAATTCAAGTTTCAAGAAAAGAGGTCTCTACACGGGTCCTCTCTCTCTCTCTCTCTCTCTCTCTCTCTCTTTTCTCTTCTCTTCTCTTCTCTTCTCTTCTCTTCTCTTCTCTTCTCTTAGATTTTATCTTGTAATTGTCATGAGTAGCTAAATCCCCCACTAAGGGGTTGATGTGATTCATTTGTGGATGTTGGGCATTTGTATATGAACTCTATCTTTTATATAAATCTATCAAGTATGTTTCATTCTTTGGTTTAATTGTTTTCAAAGATTAATTCGTCTTGGATTGAACAACACTCTCTTTACAAATTGATTTAGAAATTATTTTAGTGGATTAACTATGTATACACTCTACTTGGTTTTCTAAGGACTCAATTGAATCAAAGGATTGAGCAAGATTACACTCCTCAAGCAAAATCCGGACTCTATAATCTCATTTTTTTTTTCTAATCAGGGTGGTCAATTCTATACACTCTAGGTTGATCATTTGCGAGAGATTAAGCATCAACACTATACACTCTAGGTCGGTTACATTATAAAGATATTAGTCCCTTATTTAATAGATGTGCATTCATGGAAAACCCCAAGTGAATGGTCAATACTATACACTCTAGATTGATAACTTATGAGGGATAATCTCAAGTGAGTGACCAATACTATGCACTATAGGTTGGTCATTTGTGAGGGATAAATAATCAACAATATACACTCTCACTACAAGAAAAATCACTTTTGGCAACGTTAGAAAGACAACGCACATAAGGCTCATGTTGCAAAAAGTGATCTACCGCAACACGTATCAAATGTACATTGTGAAACCAACTTATGGCAACGTACAGCTAAATGTTGCTAATAATTAAACATATATGACTACACAATTTAAAGTGTACGTTGCTAAAGAACACTTATTACAACATACAAAAGACGTTAAATATATATGGTTTATGACAACACGCAAAGACTGCAGGTTGTTATTTTCATTTAAATAAACAATGAAAATTCTATGTACGTTGCCATAGTCATATATTTAGCAACCTATAGATATGTATGTTGCGAAAAAGATAATATTTGACAACACACATATTGTGCGTTGTTTAAAATGTGATATTCTACAACATACCTTTTGTGCATGTTGTTGTAAGTTTATATTTGGAAACACACACGTTAATTGTCGTTAAAATGCTGATTATTTGCAACATACCTCCATCTCACATTATCTTCTCTTTATCTTCCTCAACCCACCATTTTTGTACGTTGTCGTAGATTTTTATTAGGCAACACGCATATTACTTGTTGTTAAAAAGGTGATTATTTGCAACAAACCTCTGTTGCACGTTGTCGTAAGTTTATCTTCTGCAACACACATCTTTTGCATGTTGCCGTAAGTTTCTATTTGGCTACACACCTTTATCACACGTTGTTGTACCTTTGTCTTCCGCAACACATATTGTAAATTCCTCATTTTTGATTGGCTTATTTCAGTAACAAACCACATTTGGGGTTTGAAGTGTAAGGGTAGCTTAAGCGCATAATTGTTGGTGATCAAGCAGAACAAAGGCCCTCTCAAGACCTCAAGATGATAAGCACTCCAAAGGTAAAATACTTGCACTTACTTGCATTGAAGAGATCTTAGTTGCACACACACACAACTCATGTATATCTATACTTCTTGTATGTTGTGTGTTTTATGTATGTGCATTCTTGTTATTGAACTCTCTTCATGCATGTTTTAATTGTTTGCATCTTGATTGATAATTGCCATGTCATTTTAAGCATTAGGATGCATTCTCTTCACTCTTCACACTTCACACTTACACATCTTTGATGGTTTGTGTTGTGTTGTGTTGTTAGTGTGTCGTATAATTTATTTCCCGAAGATTGTTCGGAAACGTCCACGCTTGCACGTTGGTGTACTTGGTTTAGTGTGAGGATCGTCATTGGAGAAGGCTCTTTTCTTCTCCTTTGGTTTCACCAAAATTGGTGAAACGGCGGTTGTGATCAGTGGCCCTAACCGCCCAATGGAACTGCCGTTTGATTCCAGTAGGTTATGGAATGAATTCTGCTGTTATGATCGGCGGCTTGACCGCCAAACGAAACTGCCATTTTGACCTGATTGATTTTGATCTCTCGGGTTCAAATGTGCAGTTATGATCGGCGGTCATGAAACCACCGAATGAAACCGCCGATGATACCTGATGCTCTCGGGTTCATTTTTGCGGTTATGATCAATGCGTTTCAAGGGCAAACTTGTCTTTTCACCTAGCCTTTTGTTGCTCTCTATAAATATACCATTATCTCATTCTCTTATTCTCAACTTTTGCATATTATGAACCCTAAAGAGAAATATAGAGAGACTTGGGAGAAAAGGCACAAAGATTGCTCATTTAATTCTCTAAACTCATTTTCATGTGCATCAAACATCATCTAAACATCATCTAGGATCATCTAGGATGTATCTATGCATGGGTCTTCTTCAACACACATGACTTGGTAAGTTGAACACCATCTATTCATTTTTGTTTTCTCACTTAGCAAGAAATCTCATTTTTAACTTGTATTCATTTAGATTATATTATATTTACAAGATTGAGATTATTGCGTTGATTGATTGTGAGTTGTATTTTGATAGCTATTGCCTAGGATTGTTTTATCTTATATAGCTAAGTTGTATGCCATGACATATAGCAATATGATATCTATAACTGATTTAATTGTCATCATTTAATCTCTAGATAAGCATTTAGTGTTGCCTAGCATTAATTGTATTTTGAATATCATTGCATATTCACATAGGTTGTTAATCTCTTCATTGAGAAGTAAGTCTTGCGACTAAGTTGCTTAGTGCACAAGAAAGATTGGTCAAGTGCCACTGTAAAAGGCCTGTGGGTAGAGTATGAGGTGCTTACGCCAAGAGTAGTGGATCAGGGGATATCACTAGGGATTGAACCAAGAGTGGTGAGTGGTAGTGTCCATAGCCTAGACCTGGCACGGTTTCGGTTGGAACTGCTGGAACCGGCCGAAACCAGAACCGGAATCGGAATCGAAACCAAAAATCCAGTTTCGGTTCAAGAACCGGAACATGAACCGGAGGAGGCCGGTTCCGGTTCCGGTTCTATGATTTGGTCGAACCGCTGGTTCGCACAATATTTTTTTTTTTTTTTCTATAAATACCACCCCCCCCCCACCCCCCCCCCCCCCCCCCCCCCCCCCCCCCTTTCATTTTTCCTCACACCAATTTCTTCTCAATTCTCTAATTCTAATTTCTCTCCAACACTCTCAAGTCTCCAAGTCTCCAAGTTTCCAAGGTTTTTAATATTTATTTCATTTTGTAATTGTTTTGAAGACGGTATTCAGCTTTGGTAAACAATGAGTATTGAACGGAATAGAGAACACAAAGTGTTAAACTCTTAGTAGAAAAATTTCCGTTGACAACAGAGAATAGAAAAAATTTACCTCAAAAAAAAAAAATTGCGGTAAAAATATTTTTATATATGCCTTAAACTTTGAAAGGCCATAACTTTGTGCTCGGATGTCCGAATTGGGTGATTTTGTTTTTTGAAATCGCATAGAATGATGCAAGGAATCCAATGGGAGCAAGCCAGAGGGCTTGTGGGCACTTTTCCGGCCCCAAAAACCCCTTTTTTATCAAAAAAAAAAAAGTGTTTTTAAGTGTTGTGTCCATTTCGAACCTCGTTTAAACCTAGTAAAAAACTTTTTCCTCCCGATCCCACACCACATCCGTGCCCCTCTTGGTCTGGAGAATTACTTTAACATCAGGCCTTGTGTAAATAGACACGTTTTTAAAAAAATCTTTATACTACTTATAGTTTTTGTTTGAAATATTATACTAGTATTGAATGTTGTTTCAGCGGCTAGGTTGTTATTGTTATTGTTTTTCTTTTGCAACCATGGTTCAAGCATCCATAACCCATAAATTGTCATTTGTAATTTTATTTTATAATTTAATTTAATTTTGTAATTTGTCATTTATATATTTTATTTTATTAGAGAAGTCTTTTTTGTTTGTAAAAAAAAAAAAAAAAAAAAGAGGTTCAAAACCGCCGGTTCCAATGGAACCAGAACCGGAACTGGAACCGGCATATAGCGGTTCCAGTTCCGGTTCCATCAAACAGCGGAACCGGAACCGGAACCGTGTCAGGTCTACCATAGCCTGAGGTTGTCTAAAGTGAGAGTCTGTGTATCGCTTGAGGGTGTAACCATTTATTCATATAGTGGATTTCAGTGATCGTGTGTGGCTAGTATAATAGCTCATGGTTTTTCCTTGTTGAAGGCTTCCACGTAAAAATCAAATGTTCTTTAATTTCCGCAATTTATACTTGATTTTATTGTTTGTATGAATTGGATTATTTTTGTAATATTGACTAATCCGAAAAATTGGTAATAATCGGATTAACAACCCATTCACCCTCCCTCTATGTTGTTTTAGACACGCGTATAATATTTGTTTCACACATCATGAATGTTTTTGTAAAAACTTATTGACAACGTGCATCGTGTATGTTGCAAAAAGTTTAATCTATGACAAAATCAGTTTTTTCACCACATTGCCATATATAATCTTCAACAACATACCACGTGTAGTTAAACATTGCTAAATTTTATCATTTATTACATTTAATTTTTATAAGCATAGCACATGTAATTCTTACCTATAATTAATTTCATTAATTTTTTTTTAAATGACATCTATAATTTATTCATTTATTCTATATATATATATATATATATATATATATATATATATATATATATATATATATATATATATGTATATATATATATCATTATTTTATACTTTGATAATGAAGCATTTGATTACAATGCAAGATTTTTGGTTTAAATTAATTATGGGATGAGTGGTCAAAGACATTATGTTATAGTATATAATTTTTATTTGTTGAATGAGTTTAATGATTTTTTTTTTAAACATTATAATAATCTGGGGTTTTTTGGGAGGAGGAGACTCAAACCCACAATCTTGTGGTATAGGTGTAAGGGGTATACCAAAAGTTCACCCTCATATTGTCAAAGTTTAATAACTTTAAATTTGTAATTAAGTTGTGTTTTATGTTTTCACAAAGTAAATAGGTAAATTGCAAATTTTATATATTCATAGGTTAATTGGATCGTAACGGGTAACTTGTTAATTTAATGGGTCATGTATGAATTTTAGCTTCTAACTCGATAAACTTAACATGTCATGTTTAGATTTTGACAAACATTACACGATAATCCAGATTGTCACCTCCTAAATGCATTTGATCAATATCACTACAAAAAAAAAAAAAAAAAAAAAAAAAAAGCCTATCAGTGACGAACTATTTCTGACGGTGCTAATTGCTGTCAGAAAAGGTACCATTTCCGACGGGCCATTTCAATGCCGTCGATAATGAGTAAAAATATGATACCACATCTCCGACAACCTAAATGCCGTCGGAAATAGTCTTTGTTCCGTCGGAAATGAGGAAAAAATAATACATTATTCTTGACGGCCTAAATGCCGTAAAAAATAGTCTTTGTTCCGTTGGAAATAAGAAAAAAGTAATACATTTTTTCTAATGGCCTAAATACCGTCGGAAATAGTCTTTGTTCCGTTGGAAATGAGAAAAAAGTAATACATTATTTCCGACGGCCTAAATGCCATAGGAAAAGGTTGAATAAACCATTAATATTACCCACTTTTGACGACATAAAAAGTGTCAGCATAAATACTAAAAGTGTCGGAAATGTAGTACTATTTTCTACATGATTTGCTATAGCAATGTCATGGAATAAATATTTAATCAATATATTATAATGGAATGTATGTAATTTAATAGATTATAATGGAATGTATGTAATTTATAACACTACGCAAAAAATGTGACTTGTAGGTCAATATTTTAAATGTATCACTATATGTGTTATTTTTTTATTTATCACTATTTTTTTTAATGAAATCACTATGTCAAATTTTTCGCCAAATATCTTGATTAAATTTTTAATTTTTCAAATAATATGTCATAGATAATGTAAAAAAATTAAAAAAATTAAAAAAATAATAAAAAAAACTTAAATTTTGTGATGATCACTGTAAGAAAATTAGGCAATAAGGACCAGACTTTAGGGACAAAATAATGGTACTAATAGGAAGTCTATGTTATGGATACATCTTACTAAATTAACTAAATATAAAATATAGCAAAATTATTAGTAATCACAAGAACATTTAGTTATTTTTTAATTATGTTTAGTGACATTACTGTATTATATTTTTAAGAAAAAAAACTATTATTGATGAAATCTGGAGGAATTAAATACGTGGTCGGGTTAGAAAACCGATCGGGGTAAATACATGGAAGGTGTTTAATTCTAAACAACCACAACTCAAATATGAAGAGGAAGAATCTCACCCAAACAAGGAATTATGAAATACACTCCGATAAGGAAACAAGTTTCCTTAAAGATACCAGGAAACTCAGTGTTTTGCATGCTCAATTTTTTGTTTTACTTTACAATTCCAATTGTTCACTCGTATTAATTTGTTGGACGCGTGGTTGACTTTACGCAATCCATAATTCATGGTCAACAAAAACTTTAATAATTTTATTAAAATACTATTTTAAAAAACAATATCTCAACAATTATATTTAAATAGTATACAAATATATATATATATATATATATATATATATATATATTTAATCAGATAGTATACAAATATATCAATAGCTTATATATAAATAATATGCAAAACATATCAGATATAAAGTTATAGCAAGATGGTTAGGGTAACCCTTTCTGTTATCCAGGTCAAGGGTTTGAACCACATGAATTTCATGGATTTAGAGTGGCGCCAACTGGGTGATATGGCACATGTCGCACCCATTTTTTTATAATTCGACTATTTCCGACGGCTTAATTGCTGTCGGATTTTTGTAGTGTATATGTATCAATTAAATGTTAGAAAGTCATAATTAAAGGTCATTTATTTAACTTTATTTAAAAGTCACTTGCGGTGGTGTGACTCGAATTTAAGACATTAGTGGACTGAATTAATGTCTTTTCCACCCAATCATATTAGATGGTTTATGGTTATTGATTTAATTAAAAATAAATAATTGTTCTATTTAACATGATATATCACATTTGTTAGGTGGTAAACCTATATCTATCCCCTAAATCTCAAAATATTATAATTGTTCAAAACAAAAGTTGTACCGTATATCAAATTATTACTTCAAATTAAAATCACCCCAATCCTAAAGTTGAATAGAATGTGTATGTTTAATAAGTGTTTTGAATGGAAAAATCTAAAATTCACGATTCAAGTAGAAAATGTGTTATTTCGATTTATATTATGAAATCAAAGTTTATGATTGTTTGCATATATTGCAATTATTTATTATTGCATTACAATATTACATTATAAACTAAATAGTATTAATGATATTTAATGTTATCATATACTTTTTATTATATAAACTTAGAAATACGTTTAATTGGTTAAATAATTATAAATTGATCGAGATTCTGTTGCATTTGGGATTTGCAATGCATTAGTAATTTTGCGCCAGATAATAAAAATAATAAAATGAAAGTTAGAACATTAAAAGCCAAAAACAGTTCTCTTCTCCAAGTCAATAAAAAAAATGACGTCTTTTTTTCTTCCCCAAAAGCTCTCTTCAACTCCTTTGAAACAAAATCTCTAACTCTAGGTAGTGAAAAGTATTGCTCTCTCTCTCTCTCTCTCTCCAAATCTCTTCTCTAAGTCAACAAAAAATGGCATTTTTCTTCCTTCCCAAAAGCTCTCTTCAACTACTGTGAAACAAAATCGATCCCTAACTCTAGGTAGTGAAAGGTACTGCTTGCTCTCTCTCTCTCTCTCTCTCTCTCTCTCTCTCTCTCTCTCTACATTCTTCTCTTTCTTTCACTCTTTTTCTACCTCATTCATTAAAATTTAGTTACCTCTTACAAGGTTCTGTCTCTATTTTTATTTGATTTGTTTATATGTTCATTTTTCATTTTTAGTTGTTTTACTTTTACTTTCTTTTTTTTTCATAATATAATTAGTTATTTATTAATAATATCAATAATTCAATCATTAATGAATTTAACATTACAATTCAATGAACATTATTTGTTAAGGAAGTCAACATATATGTCAACTTCTCTGATAAACAAATAAAATCTTTTAACATTTCTTAATTAAGGATCTATGTATATCATCAATGTTGGTGTGTTTTATTTTTTCCTGCTATCTGATGACTGATGTTTTATTGAAAGGAAAAACTACATGTTCATTAGGTTTAAACATGTTTGCATCAAACATTTCAGTATAAACAACACAATGTTTTACAAACAATTTTTTATATAAAGCCCGTGCAACGTTCGGGTTGGAAAACTAGTTTATTTTAATAATTTTAAATATTGTTAACTATTCAACAACATTTCAAATTAATTACTTGACTCTATAGTCAAGAGTACATCTTTAAGAAGATGGGGGTTCAATAGAGACAATTCAAATCGCTTATCACAAGAAGACTTAGAGAAGCTAGCAAAAAACATCGGAGTAAGCATGAAATCAAATTGATCAAACCCAAAAATGTAACAAATGAAGAAGAATGGAAATCTTTTGTTAAATATAGACTATCTGATGCATTTCAAGTGAGTAGTAGTTTATAACTACACTATTAAATCTCATTTTAATTCCTTTAATTAGATTTATCATTTTCATTTAAAAAGATTTATACTGATTTCTTATAGGCAAGGAGCAAGAAATTTCAAGATATGAGACTAAATCAAAAATTTTGGCACACAACAGGGTGAAAGGGATTTCCTCGATTACATCATATCATGGTTGGATTTTTTAAATTTCATGTATTTTTATTCTTTAAAATATATTAATTTACCCCTAAATATTATTGATTTATAGCTAAAGGAAGCCAAAGAAAACGGAGAAGATCCTACCAAAGTAACAAAGGTTGATGTTTGGATCAAGGGATATAAAAGCAAAGCAAACAAGCCTCTTTGTGAAGCTGTGCATAATATATTGGTAATAAATATTTTAATAATTATAAGTTTGTATTTATTACTTCTATAACTCTTTCACTAATTAATACTTGTTTTTAGAATGAAATTGATGAATTGCATATATTAGAATGCCCTTCGAATGACAATAGCTTTAAAGAAGACTCCCTAACAAAGGTTTTAGGACCTGAAAGATGTGGGCGAGTGAGAGGCCTTGGATTTGGAGCAACTTCTTCGCAAGTAAATGCATAAATTCATTATGGAGGAAGGGTGAAAGAACTTGAGGCAAAATTAAAAGCTTCTAATGACCATGTGGCAAGTCTTCAAGAGATGATGACTACGGTAGTGAAACAAAATGAGCAGGTAATAATAAATTCATAGAATTTGGTTTGTCTATATTTATTCAGTTTTTTTATGTAAATATATTAAATTATATCAATATAAATCTTCTTTTTTTTCATATCCCTTGAAAGGGTGACACCAAAACACTTGGTTCGATCTATATCTATTCAATTATCTCATCATGAATTATATGTTTGAAACAATACGAAATAGATTTTTCTCAATTCAAATTGACTAGGTGTATTGTGTTGATTCTTTTCAGTAATATATCTGGAAATATTTGTAATAAGTGATGCATATGTCGAATTTTATTTCAAATTGTATTATTGGATTTTGATTAAAGTTTTTTTTTTTTCCTTAAGTTATTACAAAGATGTGCAATGGATGATGCAGCGGGTTCTCAGACATGTACTCCTAATGCATATACTCAAGTTCAGAAAGTTATAATATTTTCCTTACATTATTTAATGGTATACGTAGTTTTGACACTAAAGCATCCTAATATACATAATATGTTGTAGCATAGGAGTGTTCCTATGACATAAGGAAACTCACAAGTACTTGAAAATAGCGTCAGTTACTACATTGGTATCAAGATGATGATTTATGTAAGTGCCTCACTTTTTGATTGGCTTATTTCGTTGACAAAATCACAATGGGGTTCAAATATGTAAGGGTAGCTTAGGTTTGAAGAAATTCTCCTCAAATGCTAATGGATCTCATTGTGGACATCAAGTGCTTCAAAGAAGGTAGCCTACTTGTCTTGACTCTTAATTGAAGAAATTTAGATTGCACACACACACTCATGCATTTACATGTCTTATACTATGTTGTGTGTTTCTTATTGGTGCACATTCTCTTTTCATGCATGATCTCTCTATTGTATCTTATTTGATCATTACCATGCTTATTGATCTTGAAAATGCATGTCTCTTCCTAGTTGCTTGAAAATTGCATATGACCGCTCTCATGACCGTTGTGAATTTTCACAGCGGTAGACACAACGCTCTCATAGATAGAGCGCACTGCCTTCATGACCGTTATTAATTTCTGCAACGGTAGAGACAACGCTCTTATGGACAGAGTCTACCGCTCTTATGATCGCTATGGCTCTCACAGCGGTACCGAGAGCGGTCGACAGCTGATGCGTTTTTAAAAATGTGACCTTTCACATTCTCACACACTTCTCTATAAATACATCATTTTCACTAGTTCTTTTTAGGTTTTGAGATTTAAAATCACTAGAGAGAGAGCTTTAGAGTGATTTCAAAGAAAAGCAACCAAAGATTTGATCTTTCTAAATCAAAACCCAAAACCTATCATTCTTTCATGATTCATACATCATCTAGCATGCTTTAGGTATGATTTCTCTTAGGTATTCTTCATTACTCACATGACTTGTAATTAGAACATCATCTACATCTTTTTATATGTTCTTGCTTTACAAGATAGCATCTTTATTACTTTACTAGTTTCAAGATAGCTTTTTTATTGTGTTTTGTGAGTTGTTTATGATAGCTATTGTATATAGGGTGTTGTATTCCACATATAGCTATGTTGTATGCATGTCATATAGTAACATGATATCTAAGAGTGTTTAACATGTTCATCCATGCCAAGATAAGCTTAAATGTTTAACATTGCATTTATGCTCCTTGAATATTGCATATATTAACTTTAGGTTGTTTATCTCTTCTGTTGAGAGTTAAGTCTTATGACTACTGTGAGTAGTGCTCAAGCACCTTAGGTCTAGAATCGATATTAGAGGCTCGTTGGGTAGTAGTGGTGGGTTAGTGACCGTGTAGGGTTTGACGTGATCAACCTAGGTTGTAAACACCATTACAAGTAATGGATTTGAAGACCGTGTGTGGTGCACATAACAGCCCGTGGTTTTTCCTTATTGAAGGTTTCCACGTAAAAATCGAATGTTATTTAATTTTCACACTTTACACTTTATTGTTGTTTTTTACTAGATGGGGTTTTTATTGAATATTGACTAATCAAGAAAAATTGGTAATTAACTTGATTAATATCTATTCACCCCCCCCCCCCCTTGCGTCCTCTCTAGATATAATTAGACACGTTTTATATATTTTTTCAATTTAGAAGATCAATTTGTTCAAGATGATGATTTAGAAGATCAAGTTGTTGCTGAATGGGGGATTTCATCTACAGATCCCATGGACAGAGTCCACCACATGCTGCTCGGAAGAAGTTACTGGAGAGTTTGGGTGGATGTGGTTATTAATGATATAAAGGTATGTAGACCTACAAATGACTATGAAACATTAGAAGGGGCTATTGGAAGCAGTGTTGCTTGGCTCAAGGACTGCATCAAATTATAATAGAAACTGTAGATGTGTTTTTTTTTTTTTTTTTTTTTTTTTGGGGTGGGGGGGTAGGGGGGGTGTTGTAGGGGTTGATTGATAGTATAGGGTGATATTCTAGTCTCTGGTTTTATAAAATTTACCTAAGTTGGCTAACACATCTATAATTGCTTAACTGCAATATTTGTTGACATTAGATTTTTGGATGTAAAAATGTAGATATATGTTGGTGCTATAGAGGGTATATGACTTTAGTTAAATAGATATGTTTGCTTACAAATATGGGATTTTATTTTGTAATTATGAACATATGTAAGCGTATTATCTATATAAATATTTGAAATGAATTGTGAATTTACAATTCTAAGTTGCACCATTCTAGATTGTGTAATAACAATTAATGAAAATTCTATTGGTAAAAAAGCAAAATATAATGATATCTATCGCAACGCTCTAAAACATCTATCACAACATGTATTAAAGGTTGTCTAAAACATCTAACGCAACGTGCATTAAAAGTTGTCTACAACATGAACTGCAACAACAAGCAGGCATTGTTGTTGCCTTTTAAAGAAAGATATAGTTTAGAGCAACGTACGAGGTGTGTTGCCATAAGCATTAAAAGCAACGCACAACGCATGTTGCCATAAGTTTACAGCAATGTACGATGTGCGTTGCCATGAGCATTTAAGGCAACGCACAACACATATTGCCATAAGTTTTTCACAGCAACGTAGAACGTGTGTTACTTTAAAAGGTTAAGGCAACTTTATTGGGGCGTTGTCATAAAGGTCTACAGCAATGTGCCACACTTGTTGCCATACATAGGGGTGGGCATGGTTCGGTTCGGTTCGGTTTTGGCCAAAACCGTATTAAACCAAGTTATATTCGGTTTTTTAAAAGTTGAATCGGTTTGAACCGTATTGAAGGCCAAAACCGAATTGAACTGAACACCCTTTTCTCGGTTCGGTTCAATTCGGTTTTGGGCATATTGGGCCTATTGGGCCCAGTTTTTTTTAAATATATTTTTTCATTTCTTTTCTACCTTTTAACATCTATTATTATAATTGGGCCTTTAGGCAACTGACACAGTCCAAATTTACAACTCATTATTTACAATTACATAATCAAATCTGTCCACATAAACATATAAGCTACCAAATTGAATCCAGAAATTGAGTCCAGAAATAGCTTCTAAATAGCTACCAGCCTACCAAATTCAGTCCAGAAATTGAATCCAGATATCTTCAATTACATAGAATTAGGGAAGTCCAAAATGCAATCCAAAATAAAATATGATCACACACAATCCATAATAAAATTAAACTTCAAATACAATCCACAACATAATAAAACATAAACAAATCATTCAAATGTTATCCTTGCATTTCTTCCACTTCAAATTTTTAGCTGTAAATAGGGAAAATATAATTAACTAATTAACTAATAGAAGAACAAAAAAGTTGGATTTCAACAAACTATAATAGGGAAAGCTGGAATTCTATTAAAAGTTTAAACAATAATTCTATCCCTCTAACATTATCTTTAGGGCACACTAAAACAGAACTAAAACACACAAAATTAAGGGTCAAATGGTCATTTAATGAACTATGTGTTATATATAAAATAAAAGGCAGTAAAGCAGTAAAATAAAAAATAACTTTTTCGATCACAAATCAGAACAAACACCACTAATTAAATGCATTTCACATGATAAAATATATTATATCAATATTTGCTGTTTAATTAGGAAAATGAAACTGAAGCATTACATATAATCAATGAACCAAAAAAAGAAAGAAAAGAAAAAGACACAATTCAATATTTATGGAACACCCAAGGGCCACAAAATTGATGATATCTACCACAAGAAGAGACCCCAATATGTAAGGTGGATGAAAGTGCTTTGAAGTAAAACACTCTTTATTTAAAAACACTTTCAATTTCTTTCTGAATAAGCAATTTCCAAGTTCTTTTTTAGAAAGCACTTAAAACACTTTTAAAGGAACACCCATTAAATATATATCTAAAAATCACCCAAAAAGCTTTTCTGATACGGTGATACCACTATATATATATATATATATATATATAAACAATACATAATAGTCAGAAAAAAGAGAGCAGGAAACATTGAAATCATGGATTTGATAATTACAACATGAAAAAGAATGTTGAAATGTTTCGAAAAAGAATGTTGAAATGTTTCAAAAAAGAAGAAAACTTACATGGGAGCTTAAAGAGAGAAAATCAGGTGTCCGTGTGATATGTGTTTGTTTGTAAGTGAGAGTAAAAACTGGAACACTTTATATTTCTGCTTGCGGTTTGTTAAATATTTCTGCTTGGGGTTTACAAATTGGATAATATAAAATATATTATATCAATCTTTGTCTTCGTAAGTAAGAACAAATTCCAAGCCATGCAGCAGATAAAATATAATTGCACATGATATAATATGTATATGCATTTCAACAACAACAGAGGAGAATTCAACAGAGGAAAATCAAGATTCAAGAGTATTTAAAGCCAATCAAATTCTACACACAAAACAGAGCAGAAATACACAAAATTTAGGGCTTTAGGCTAACCTTTTGATAGCTAATAATCCTTAGCCTCTTGAATCTTGATGACACCAAATCTACTAAAGAAAGCTTACTCAAACCTGTATACAAAACGTGAAAATGAAATCAAAGTTTAGTCAAAGTCAGAAAAATCAAATAAGTAGAAATCCAACATAAAACGAAATATATTCAATTAAATCAAAGTCACCATTCACCAAATCGAAACTAGTAAATAGATAACAAAAAAAGAGGGAAAAAAGTTAGAGAAAATTGTAGATCGGAATGGCAATAGAAGAAGAAAAATACCTTGAAGAGAGACAACTGTAGGCGACAGTCGGAAGTCGGAACCGTGGAACTGTGGAAGAGAGACGATCGTAGGTGGACCAGAGATTTCTGGTGGGTTGACAGGTTGAAGAAGGCGGAAGAGAAAGAGAGAGTGAGACTGTGAGTTGAGAGAAAAAAAAAGGAGATATTCGATTGATAGAACAGATAGGTTAGAAAAATTAGGGTTTTTTTTTTAATTTATATGTCGGTTCATACGGGTCGGTTCGGTTTTGAAGACTCAAAACCGAATCGGAACCAAATTCAATACAGTTCATTCGGTTCGAACCAAATTGAACTAAACTCAAGTGTAAAACTGAACCAAACACCCTTTTTCGGTTCGGTTTGAGTCAGTTCGGTTCGGTTTGAGTCAGTTCGGTTCAGTTCCGGTTTTTGTGCCCACCCCTAGCCATACACATTGTACACAACTTCTTTTGTGCGTTGTTATAAAGGTCTACAACAACATTCCTGTCTGTTGCTATAAACATTAAACACAACTTCTTCTGTGTGTTTTGCCCGTTGCTATAAACATTATAGCCAACTTCTTCTGCGCATTGTTATAAAGGTCTACAACAACTTCCCCGCGTGTTGCCTTTATCTACCGCAATGTACGCAGTACGTTGTTTTTAGTCTAAGACAACACTCGATGTACGTTGCAAAAAGCCTCTGCACTTTGGGCAACATGCGTGTTAGCAATGTCTACCGATACGTTGCTAAAGGTTTTGGCAATGCATTTTGCGTGTTGCCAAAAGCCAAATTTCTTGTAGTGTCTAGGTTGATTACATAAGATTGATGTACGATCATAAGAGTTCTTGAGTTGCCCATTATTCACTTGTTGGATCCATCAACTCTTTATTCTTCATTATCATACATTCACACCATTTACATTTTAGCTAACTTAGTTCATTTCAGTCATTTAGATTAATTATAGTTGCATCTTTAGTTTTTAATCTCAAAAGTCAATCTTCATCATTTTACTTTTAAGCTTAACTAGTATTATAGTATTAGTTTAGTCATTGCTATCCTATTATCCCTGTGAACGATACCTCACTTGCCATTATACTTGTTCTTTTGAAAGCATTGTGAACACATTTGAGGTCTTTTATAAATTCATTTGACAAGCTATTTCAACACCTAAACGGCACTTGTCAACGCACAGCTCCTGTTTCTCCATAGTGACTGGCTTAGTTAACATATCAGCCAAATTCTTGCTCTTTGCGATCTTCACAAGCTTCAACACCCCATCCTCGATTAACGACCAAATGAAATGGTAGCACAGGTCTATGTGCTTGGTCCTAGAATGGAACAATGAATTCTTGGCCAAGTGTATCGCACTCTGACTTTCACTGTGTAACATATTCATCACATGTTCGAATCCCAACTTTGCTAATAACCCCAGTAACCATATCAGCTCCTTGCTAGCTTTTGTCATAGCCACATATTATACTTCAGTTGTAGATATCGTCACTATCTTCTACAACTGAGAAACCTAACTAATAGCGGTACTCCCCATAGTGAACACATATATTGTGGTGCTCTTCATGTGATCCACCTCTCCAGCATAATCGGAATCCACATAACCTTCCAACTTGAGCTCATCTCTTCTGAAGGTTAGACACTTCTCTGTCGTACCCCATAGGTATCTTAGAATCCACTTCACTGCTTCCTAGTATTTCTTGCTTGGATTGGACATGTATATGCTCACAACTCCCACTACATGGGCAATATCTGGTCTCGTGTATACCATGGCGTACATCAGGCTTCCAATGGCTAAGGCATATGGTACTCTAGCCATGAAGTCTTTCTCCACATCCGTCTCTGGACTTTACTCCTTGGACAATCTAAAGTGACTAGCTAATGGTGTTCTCACAAGCTTTGCATCTCTCATGTTAAATCTCTGTAACACCTTACGAATGTACTCTGCTTGAGAGAGCTGCAAAGTACCCATTGTAAGCCCTAGAGTCACGCAGCGGAAGAAATTTTAGGCTTTTAAAAATTATTTAAGTGACTTATTAACCTTGTATGATATATAAGAATAAAACAAAGTAGGATTCGTAATCATACCTCAAGGTTAACTCATTCGTTCTTTATTTTATTGATGTTGCTTTCCGATTTGAACCACCGGATCTTTTTCACTATCTCCCGGGCTCCGGCAATTACGTGTGGGCATGTCATGGGCTTCAGGAGGTTGAATGGAGGTAGAAGAAGACACACAAAAACAACCCTTGCTTTGTGTTGGTAGGGTTTGGCCACCCTCTATCAAACGAGAACAAAAACCTTTTTTTTTTTTCTTTCTTTGGCCGCACCTTATCACCTGTTTCTTTTCTTTTGTTTTTCACGTCTATGTTCTCTCTCTACAACTGATTACATTAATTAGTCTTTTGTAAAGATACTAAAAGCTATTAATATATTAGATAGGTTTTGTTTTAAACATCAAATATTTAATAAACCAAATATCTTTTATCTTGTTTTTTTAAATCAAATCTTAAAAAACAATATCTCCGGATATTTATATCTCTATCAATATTATGATAGGGTACATTACAAGTGAGTCCCAGGGGCGAATTCAAGGGGGGGCCCATAGGGGCCATGGCCCCCCCAACCAATCAAATCACAACAGTTTATCAATTTGTCATATGATATAATAATACATATAAAGGAGGTAATATTATTCACTAATATAAACGAATTAATAATATTTTTTCCATATTTCCATTAACAATGAAAACAGAAACAAAATCAATTCATTTTAGGATTTTAATTTCCTATTATTTCATTCATTATTACCTCATCTAGTATGTGTATTATATATACTTATTATTATTTATTTAGATTTCACTAGAAGTTTAAAACAAGTTAAGTAAATATTAAACTATTAGGCCGATATCAATTATCAAGTGTGGGATTTTCTGCATGGGATCGTCGATTGCTATCGGTAGCAATCCAACATCTACCTATGGCTATTGAATTACCACTGGTAGCAATTTAATAGCTATCAGTAGTAATCGACGATTCCGTACGGAAAATTCCGTACAATATAACTGCTCATTAGGCTAGGAGTTTGCGACTATCTTTATTAATGGTTTTTTTTTTTTTTTTTTTTGAAAGCCTTTATTAATGGTTTTTGTTAAGTTAATTTTATTATTATTAATTTTTGAACTATTACAATATTTTGGGATTGGGGAGGGGGCATGACTCGAACTAATAACCTCTTGTATGTAAGAAGAGGTGCTTACAATTGAGTGTATCTCATCTTGTCCATGATTATGTAATTACTCACACACGATCTTGATTATATAATTGAAATAGAAATCGCAAAGAAAATTAGATTAATTTGGCACATTTTATTTATTTGTATCACTACCTTTAACACAGAACGAAATTACATTTTGTTGAAAAATATCAGGTGCGAAATTAGTGTTATGTGACCTAAAATATTAGTTTTTGTGCTGGATTGGCCCCCCCACGGCCAAAATCCTGGCTTCGCCCTTGCAAGTGACCTAGATTAAATAGGATTCCAAATCATATTTAATTCAATGTTGTCACTGTGACTCGAACCCTTGACCTGCTAAAGATAAAATAATTAATATTATTTTATATTTTTGCTTTGATCTTGACTCGAACCGTTGACCGCCATAAAATAATTAAATCTATTAATAATTCATAATTATTAATATAATTAAATAATCACATTATTTAATTTAATTAATTAAATAATCACATTAATTATCTAATCAATTGTCTGAATAAAAATTCTTGTTACTTTCGTAATTGTTATGTTGTATCAAAATTGTTCATCTATAATCTAAATTTATAGCATCAAAACTCGATGAACCATAAATATGCATTAGTGTCACGTTTTAGTTTGATTTTTATATTGTGATTTTTTTTTTAGTACGTCTGAGTTTAGTAATCAATTTTCTATTATAGACAAGGGTCAGACTATATCAATTCAAATTTATGACTCAATTTTTTTTACTTCACTCACTCAATCATTGGACTAAAGAGCACATGAGCAAATTGGTGATTGAGATATTGAAGTCAAAATATTGTGTTAGAAATTTGAGTTGAAATAGTTTGACCCTGTAGACAAATAGAAATTATTTCAACTGCATTATCAAATAGAAGATTAATGAATGGATGAATGATAGTCCATTTGAACTAGAGAAAACTATTTTCAATAAAATTGATAGAGACAATTATGAAAAGTTTTAAAAATATTTTAACTAGGTACGAATTGTTTTTGTTGTACATAAAATTCTTCGGGTGATAAAATTCACAAACAAAAAATTCATATTAATTGTAATTATTATTATCTTTAATTTATTTTTTTTAAACACCCCTTCTCATATAAATATCTAGGTCCCCCACTAATTGAGCAGTTATATAAATGTTTATAATTTATAATATAATAATGTTAATAAAACTATATAAATTTTGTCCTTCCACTTCACAAGTTAGCATACAACTCATAAATATAGAATTCACCTAAACTTAAAGAGTTGAAAGTTGCATGGGAACGATGTAGTCTTGCAATAAAAATGTAATATATATATATATATATATATATATATATATATATATATATATATATATATATAAAAGTACATGACAGTTCTCCAATTAGGTCGTTCTGAAATTATAATTTCAGGACGATCAACAGCCACATGTTTTAATAAGTTCAAATGTTTGTTAAAAAAAAAAAAAAACAGCCTTTTATTTAAACATGTGGTTGTGGTTGATCGTCCTAAAATTATAATTTCAAGACGACGTGATAGGAGAACTATCCTATAAGTATATAACTCAAATAATTAAAAAATAATAATAATAATAATAATAAAGGGAATAAAAGATAGAGTGGCGATATTTGCACCCCTCAAAATCGGTATGTACACCCCCAAATTAACTTATTTTTTAATTTTCAATATTACCCTTGACTAAATTTACTAAAACGACTAAATAGTTGTAAGTACACCTACAAATTATTTCCTATTATTTGTTTGATTTTCACATATATCATATAACCCTTTCTATTTTTTCAAACCCTAACTTCTTTTCTAAATACTAATTTCAAATACAAATTGGAATCGCCGGTGGGTTATAGCACCGGTCTAAAGACCATCAGAAATTCCGAAAGTCTCATTCACAATGCAAAAGCCCCACTGTTATGATCTCCACCCCTCTGTTTATCTTTTTTTTCTTTTTCTTTTGTACCTGTGTCACTGTGTGTTACAGAATACACACAGGCAACTAGTAATATATTACAGGTCAAAAAATTCTCCGTGTGCCTGTGTGTTTTTTTTGGGCATTCAACTTGCAACAAAGGTAATTACTTATATATATATTGCATTATCTTTATTTTTTGTTATTTAATCCACTGTTTGTAAATAAAATTAGATCAAAATCTAACCCATTTTGATATAATTTATGTATTTAAGAGTTATAAATTATTATTATTTTTTAAAATAAGAAATAAAATAACAATTTTTTAAATAGTAAAATAGATGTAGGTGAAGTGTAGTTACAAAAATACAATACAATAGAAATGAAGAAAGGGTATTTTTGCTATTAAGTGGGGTTTATTTACAAACTATACTTTTTAAAAAAGTTTTATGGGGTGTACTTACGAAAGGGGTGTACATACGGTTTTGAAGGGGTGTAAATATCGTCACTCTAAAAGATATTAATAGATTGGGCTTTGTTACACTTCATCATAAGGCCACTCATATGTGCGCTCAAGCCCGACTTGGACTTGGACTTCTAATTTACTCAACAGCAATACCCGTTAATCAATTTTACAGTTGAACTCTTCTTCTCTTTTTCTTTTTCTTTTTCTTTTTCTTCTTTTTTCCTATTCTTGGTCGAAAATTGTGCCAAATTGTTATTATGTGCTATAACTATCACAATATATTTAATTAAATAACTTCTTATTAAGAAAAAAAAAAAAAAAACTTCTCATTAAGAAAAAACAAATTAGAAAACAACATATATTGAGACATGAAAATAAAAATCGAAAGGGATCGATATTAGATCGTGATTCAAATACAATTATGAATTATCTATCTTTAAAATAGAAAATACAAATCAATTGTAGCCAAAAAGTGTCAATCGGGTTGAACCGGACTGGTTAGCCTAAATTATTTTTGGCCCAGTCACAGTTCGAATCGGGTAAGAACTAAGAAGAGAAAATAGCACTAGACACCATTAATTGGTGGGTGGAGTCTCAAAAAGGCCATTCACTATTTAAATTGTTCTAAAATCACCATTTTGACAAAACATTGTTCATTGGCAGTCATTCTGTTAAAATCTAACAGAAAGCTGCCGTTATCTATGACATGACACTTATAAAGAATTTTATAGGCAATATTTTATGTATTTTGATTATTTAATTATATAAAATTAATGATTTGATTAATTTATTATTTTTATGGGTAATATTTCCTGTTTATGGGTGACATCAAACTTATTATTATTTCCTGATTAATTTAGGGTGACATCAAACTTATTTTCTGATTAATTTATTATTGAATCATTTTTTTAAACAATCAAATAAAATTTCATATTTCTGGTAGATGATGTTCCAAAGTGTGCATACAAGCTTGCTCATGATGCACATACAAGATCATGATGCTCCATAAAACATTTGAATGAAGATATCGTTTACATTTACTTGACAAGGCTCACACAAAGCAATTATATAAATCATGGATTACAACAAACTATTTTCTTATAATTCACTAAAAGGCTGTCGAAGTACAGTAGGTTTATTATAATAATCAACACATCTAGGTGCTAACCATAAAATAATTGCAGCTGTGAAATAGAAAAGAGAAAAAAAAAATGGAGTTAAAAGAGAACAGAAAAGGAAGAGACTTTAAGATACAGGAAAGAGAAAGAAAAAGAGAAATACAAGAATAACAGATGAAACAAGGGATCGTGTGGCTTTGTTGAAGAAACATAAAGAAAATAAAAAGAAGTATTTTTGAATTAAAAATCATATAAGCAAACGGACTTCTAACGGATTATGACATAAGCAAACGGACTTCAAACAATTAATGACCAAAGTGGCAACAATTGATACCTTCTTTCTATAAAATAGTTAATTTGAGCCATTTTGAAACATTAATGGCCATTTAAGGGCTATCTCACAAAATCAGTGGCTTTAGAAATCACTGACCCAACTAAGAATATAGTTCGAATACTAGTCGGAACCAACCAGATTAATAGTTATGATCTTCTATTTAATAACACCAATTATATAGAATGAGTGACGATATTAACACTCCTGAAAAATCGTATGTACACCTCTTTTTGTAGCACCCCATTAAATTTTTCTAAAATGTTAGAAATTTTAAGCACAGCACAATGTTATCAAATATGACCTCCCTTTTAATTTTGGAAAAAATATTTTAAATTATTAAATTATTAAATATCTATAAAATAAAAAACAACAACAACAAAGATTGTCTTTTCTTTGAAAAAAAATATATATATATGTCAACCTTGAACCTCAAATCTTTTCCTTTCCTTAACAATGCTACTTTGTCCAAATTTGGTGCCTAAATGATGTGACATCATTATAATCCATTCATTTAAATTGCATTAGATTTGTATGATTTAAATAAATGGATTAGAGTGATGCCATATCATTTGGGCACCAGATTTGAGCAAAGTAACATTACTTTTTATTATTATTATTATTATTATATATACATGATGGTTCATATATACCAAATCGATGCCGCAATTCACCTTTTTTTTTTTTTTTAATTTACAGTTCATATATTTATATAAATCTTCAAAACCTAATTTCATATGAGATTTGATGAAAAAAAATTGTACATAACAAATTCAAGAATATTAATATAAAGAAAAAGATATGGAGAAAAAAATGAACAAAAGAAAATGCCAGAGAACATTCCCCAAAAAATATAACAAAATAAAAATATATTTGTTTTTTATTACTATTAGATGGAGATATTTTGACCAACACCCGCGGGCATCCGCTTGAACCCGACCCTATAGGGTCGGGTGTCGGGTTTGGGTGGTGAATTTACGACCCACAAACCTGTATAAAGAAAAACCCAGGGCGTTCGGGTGTGGGTGTGGGTTTAGAAAATGAACCCGCAGGTGAACCCCCGAGCCCACAGGTGAACTCGTGAACCCGTATAAATAAAAATTAATAATATTTATTATTTAAAATATTATAAATTCAAACTCCAATAGAAACTTTTTAACCATATAAAGAATAAAATATAAAAAATCCACTCATTTTAAGTTTGAGAATTACAATTCTCAACTCTCATTTATATATAGTTAATGGTAGAACCTTGCACTCTTGTTTTTTCAATGTGGGACTTTTAATGTGGGACTTTTGAAAGTCCCACATTGAAAAAACAAGAGTGCAAAGTTCTACCATTAGCTATATCATTAATTAGTCTAAATTTTAACCTAAATGATGTGGCAAATGATTTTTTTTATTAACCACATCATCTCATGTTGTGTGTGATGATGGCAACTCACTTGCCACATCATTTTGGTTGAAATTTGGGCTAAATTTTTGGATTGTCTAGCATTACTCTTAGCTATATATATATAATGTGTTTTGCCTCTTGTCTCAACTAAGACCATCTCCAATGCATATGCTAATGACAATGTTATATTTGGCACGAAATATAGTGAAATGTTATATTCGGCACATCATTTTAGCATCGTACTCAAATGTAAAATTCTATTTGATATGCTATTTTTTATTTTTTTTATTATTTAAAATTATAAAAGTCAACAAATACAGCCAATGCATTCAATAAATACATTGAATATTTTGTTAGAATTGTTTCAATGTCAATTTTCCCTACCAAATTTGTTAAATTTTTATTATTTAAAATTAAAAAGTCAACAAATATGGCTGTATTTATTGCTGTGCCAAATTTGGCACAGTGTATAGTATATGCCAAATTTGACACAGCTTTTAGCATTGCATTGGAGCATTTTTTTTTTACTTTGTGCTAAATTATAGCATTGACACAATGATTTAGCATTGCATTGGAGATGCTCTAAGAAACACACTTGTACATGTATTTGTTATTCTCCATGATATATTTATAAATAAAGAGAAGTTTTGTATTGTATAAATAAATATAATTAAGTATTAAATATTTATAAATTAATATATTTTGTGGGTTGGTGGGTGTGACCTATAAACTTGTATAAAACCCGCGGGTGAAACCCGAACCCGTTTATTTTCGCGGGTTCGCATGGGTGAGGAAAAATTTTGCGGGTGCAGGTTTGGAATTTGCAAAACCCACCCGAACCCGACCTGTTGCCATCCCTAATTCTTATTTTGAGTGGGGGAAATTACAAGTTCCCTTTCATTCAAGTACCTGATTCTTAATATGTGTGTCGGGTCCACGAAACTTAATTCTCCATAAATGTAGTAAATACAATAATTCAAAATTCATTAACTTAATTACTTTTCCCATAAAGGATTCCTTAAACACGCCTTAAGAGCATGTTTGGTGTATGGAATGAGATGGGATATGACAAATTTTAATCTTATCTCCTATGCTTGTTGCTTGCATGGGATGAGATTATTTAATCCTATGCAAGCAACTTATCCCACCAATGTGGTCACAGATGGTGGGACTAATATTAGTCCCATCCCACCACTTTATACTTTTATTTTTTATTTTTTATTTTCTCGTTTCAATTTATTTTATTTTGTATGTGATTAAAAAAATTTAATTAAAATAATTATTTTAACTGGTCAAATTCTATGCAACTATTTTATCCAAGTGAGGTGGGGGCTATTTAGTCCCATATTTTTTTTTAAAAAAAATTCTTTTATTTTTTTATTTAATTATAAAATTTTATATTTATTTAATATATCTTATTATAATATTTTTAAAATATTGAATATTAATTAAAAATTTTATTTTATTTAATATTAATTTAAAATATTTTTATTTTTTAAAAAATTTTAATATTTTATTTTATTTTATATTAATCAATTTCACATTGTATTAAATATATGATAAAATTATATTTTTATCAAATCTCATACCACACCAAACAAGAGATATAACTATTTTAATCAACTCCCATCCAGCACCAAACATATCACATCACTAATTTCTATTCAATCCTATCACATCCAATCTAATTCAATCCAATCGCATGAAAATAATTCAGAGTGGGCAAAAAACCATTAAACCGAACCGAACCGGTCCAATCGGTTTTTTTTTTTTTTTTTTTTGGTTTTTCATTGTTAACTGGTTTGGTTCGATTTGTTTTAAAAAAAAAAACCGGTATTTCCGGTTCTAGGGTTCGAACCGGTGAACCGAACTAAGAACCGGTGTATATAATCAAAAATCCATAAATTTTTTAGGGATTGGTTGTCTGGGAATTATATCTACAGATCTACTCACTTGCACGGGATATTTGCATTGCCACTTAATATAAAAAACACTGTATATAAAGCATTGGGAACAAAATATGTTGATGGACAAACAAAACCAACTTGGAAGTTAATAGATGGGATCTGTAGAGAAAGCCTTGCATTTGAAACAGTTAAAAAGGAAGGAGTTCTTGAAACAATAATTCAAAGAGCTGAAGACCGTTATTTGTTAGTTTATGCAAAAAAGAATTCCTTAGAAAGAATTGATTCGAAAGGAGGACAGCTTTGTTCAGAAACAATGGTTAATAAACTTGTGTTTTTACAAATTTTCTAACCATGACAGATTTTAAAAATTAAAGTCTAATAATTTGGCCCAATAGGTCCAAAACAGAAAAAACCGAACCGAATTGGTTCAATCGGTTCACAATTGTAAAGTTTATCGGATTGGTTCATTTTTTCAAAAACCGAATATTATCAGTTTTTTATCGGTTCACTCGAAAAGTGAACCAATCCATTAAACGCCCACCCCTAAAAATAATCATATCCTATCCGCGCACTAAACGAGCCATAAGGGTAATATTGAAACTTTCAAAAAAGTTACTATTTTGGGGTGCACGTTTTTTTATTATTATTATTATTATTTTATTTTAAGTATTACAAGTTACAATTATTACAATAGGACTATCATGGCCTGCCAAGATAAGACAATATATATGCGGTTCGGATAACTACTCCCACAAATCAGAAGAAAACTCCTCGCACATACTTATAAAATACGTATGGTGTGCGTACAGTTTTAAAGTGGTGTAAATATGATCACTCAAATAAAATACCAATAAGATGACTAGCCAAGTTCGATTTATGTTTGGTCAAAGCCAACCTTCAATCCAGACTTATCAAGTCTCGTCTCCTTCGATTACTGTCTTCCTTCGTTTTATTTTGTCTTTCTTCTTTTTATTTTGGTTTCCGTATCTAATTAACTAATTTTATCTCTCTCCTTCTTGTTTTAGTTTTAATATTTACTTTCTCTCTCTCTTGATTTTTCCTTCTTATGGTTTATTCTAAGACCATTACCAAAATTGTTTGTCCCCTTTGCTGCATTGTTACAACTGATTTGAATTCACACCACTCCATACTTTACTATTTTTTTTTTTTGAAGTAATTACTAGGAACCTACCTGAGGTTTGTTAATTGACACTAAAAAACAACTTTATCAATAATTGACACTCACCTCCCTTCCCATTAAAGTTTGACAAAGTTTGACTGTTAACTTTAAAATATCAAAGGGTAATATCGTCTTTTAACAATTAAAATTTTTTAAAAAAAAATTAATTAAAAAAATTTAAAACAAAAAAACTGGTTTTTTTTTTCTTAAAATGAATCTTCATCATCATCTCAAAAAAGCTGTGGTCGTGGTCTAAGAGGTATGAAGGAGCTGTACAGGAAAGGCATGGTGCATATGGACGGTAGAAATATATTCATTAAAAAGAAATTACAAAAAAATAGATAGATCGATCTCAATTAAAAAAAAAAAAACAAGAACATCGATGGAGATCATCAATCTTTACAAAACCCATTCTTCGATTCTTCAAAAACGCAAATCATCAATCTTCAGTTCTTCACAAACTCATCTTCATCAATTCTCCACTCCAACACCCAACATATATAATCAATCAAAACAATATGTTAACTTCACAAACCCAAATTCTTTAGATTCTTTCAATCCCAAACGCAAATCGAATTCCAAAACACAAACCACAAATCAAAATATCTCCAAACATAAAAAAGTTAGCAATTCTGGTTTCCAAGATCTGCTCCATTGGAGCTTCCGAGCTCCATCTTCGATGAGATGGTGAGCTCCATCAGATGGAGTTCTCTCCTCAATTGATCTGGGTTCTCACTTTTATTTTTTATTTTTTATTTTATTTTTTAGATCTGGAGAGTATCTCGCAAAGTCCCACAGCATTATTTTTCAAAGACGTCGATGTTTTCATGTATCAGTTTCTGATTCGGCGAGTTGTCCCACCTGACCTAGTAACTCATATGACACCTGAAACAATCGCAGTTGAAAACCGACGGGTGATCGTTGTTGCTGCTTCCACTGTCGCCGCCACCGATGGTTCTGGTTTTGGCGAAAGAAACGGTCTTCTGGCGGTGGGTTGTGTTTTTATGGTGGCCGTGAAAGTCGTTGACGGAGGAGCAAGAGATGAGGTAAGCAAGGACGGCCTTTTTGTCTTGGGTTGAGAGGGCGACTGCGAGGGTGAGGATGGTGGCGAGAAGGAAGGACAAGTGGTCGGATATTTTGGCAGTGATGGATGCACCATGCCTTTCCTGTACAGCTCCTTCATACCTCTTAGACCACGACCCTAGCTTTTTTGAGATGATGATGAAGATTCATTTTAAGAAAAAAAAAAACCAGTTTTTTTGTTTTAAATTTTTTTAATTAATTTTTTTTTTAATTAATTGTTAAAAGACGATATTACCCTTTGATATTTTAAAGCTAACAGTCAAACTTTGTCAAACTTTAATGGGAGGGGAGGTGAGTGTCAATTATTGATAAAGTTGTTTTTGAGTGTCAATTAACAAACCTCAGGTAGGTTTCTAGTAATTACTTCATTTTTTTTGGGGGGGATAATTACCCCGGTGGCCATCAACTTATGCCACCACTATCAAAATAGTCACTAGATGGGGAAATGGATGGAAAGTGGCCATTTTTGGCAAACATTGTTACACTAATGGTCATTCCATCCAATTCCATCCATTTCCATCCAATTCCATCCAATAAGTGGCATTTTGGTAAATATGAGGATGACATTAATTTATTTTAGATATTTTTTGGAAATCAATTTTTTCTTTTGTTTTTTGAAACAAATAATTATATTTAGTGTGTACATATACATATAGCATATCTCAAACATATATATATATATATATATATATATATATTTCTTTTCAACTTATCTCAAATATATTTTTTAGAATTTTTAGATTTTGTAACCTTAATCTTTTCAAAAAAGAATATATATATATATCTTTTTAACTTATCTCAAATATGTTTTTTAGAATTTTTTGATTTTATAGCCTTAATCTTCTCAAAAAAGAAAAAATATATATATTTCTTTTTAGCTTATCTCAAATATATTTTTTAGAATTTTTAGATTTTGTAACCTTAATCTTTTCAAAAAAGAAACATACGTATATATGTTTGAGATATGATATACGTATATACACACTAAATATAATTATTTGTTTAAAAAAAACAAAAGAAAAAATTGATTTCCAAAAAACATCTAAAATAAATTAATGTCATCCCCTTATTTACCAAAATGTCATTCATTGAATGGAATTGGATGGAAATGGATGAAATGGCCATTAGTGCCAAAATGTCATTCATTGAATGGAAATGGATGGAATGACCATTAGTGTAATAATATTTGCCAAAAATGGCAATTTTCTATCTATTTCCTCATTTGGTGGCTATTTTGATAGTGGTGATAAAAGTTGATAGCCACCAGGGTAATTACCTTTTTTTTTTTTTTAAATTATAATTTAAATTAAATAAGTTATTTTATAAAATAATTATATTTTCATATTTATGTTTACGGACATTTAGCCATTCTCCATTGTTAACAAAACAGTAAAATGAACTTAACTAAGAGAATTTTATTAACGATTGTAAATGTTAATCCTGTATGTTCCTCAAGTAGCTTTTATGTAAAAGAAATTTTATTTTATTTTTTAAATCCTATTATTTTGAAAAATTATTATAAATAAAAAACACGGATGAATAATGTAAACATTTCCTGTTGTTTGTCATCAAGCTAATTAAACAATGAAACATCCTTTCGTGCGTGTTTCAACTTTCAAAGCAAGTCGCCTAACGTTGCTTATTATCTGTAATTTAAATCGCTTTTTTTTTTTTTAATAGATGTTTATGTTGCAGTTTTTCTCTGACCATAACTTACCCTAATTATATGCATAATTACACTAAAACTAGTAAAAAAAATCATAATAACATAAACATACTCTCTAACCTATTTACTAACCATGGTCAACGGTTGACCACCGTTAGTCAAAACGGTAGAAGAGCAATTACACTTTCGCCCTTAGACAAAAACATTAAATATTTAAAAATAATAAAAAATAAAAATAGAAAAAATTATTTAAAAAATCAAAAAAATAAAAATATTAAAGATTAAAAAAAAAATCTAAAAATAGTCCAATCTCACAAAAATTGCCGGCCATAATTATCAACTTTTTTTTTTCTTTTTCTTTTAAAAAAAATTATCATATCTCTCTCACACTTCATCATCACCATTCATCTTTGTCATCATCTCCCACACTTCCATCATCACTATCAATCTCCAATTCAATCCCACACATCAAAACTTCAACATATCCATCTTCAATACATTACCACCATCTATCTTCATCATCACCATTAATCTTCCATCATCACTGTCCATCTCCAACTCATAACCCATAGCCCTAACATCAAACTAGAGATCCAACACTGGTGGAGATCCGACACTTGATCTCTGTCCATTTTGTTTGCATTTTTTTCTCCACTAACCACATTTTCAAACACAACTAATTTCACCAAAAATCAAACACACCCATTCCATCAATTCAAAGAGATATAAGAAAGATGAAAGAGACCCGAAAGAGTGAGAGAGAGGATTGAGAGATGAAAAGATTAGATTTGGAAACAAATGGAAAGAGAGAGACATGATCGAGGATAGAAATAAAATGTTTTTAAAAAATAATAAAAAAATTAGGGCTAACGTGTCGATATCTAATTGGAGCATTTATTCAGTTATTTAATGCCGTTGACACAAAGACCAAATTGTTCCTTTGTTCTTGCTAACTAACATTGTCAACCGTTGACCAGGTATGTTTGTGTTATTATAGTTCTTTTTTATAATTTTAGTGTAATTATGCATATAGTTAAGATAAGTTAGTGCAATTTACCCTTTATTTTATTTTCGTTAATGGTCACTTTCAGTCCACTAGGGAACATTTATTGGGTCAATATGGCCACCTATAACCTATTGCAACCTTTGATAATTCCACGATGTTGCTTTCCTTGTTGTTTCCTTCAATTCATCACAGTCAAACAACAATTTGAGAAAACTTATAAATAAAAAAAAAATTAAAAAAAATTAAATTAAATTAAATTTTCAACAATTAAAATCGCTACGATAAAGTGAAGTTGGTCCGTGGTGTACATCTCACACTTACACAATTGAGATTATGAGTTTGAATTATATCATCCTTAAATCCTAAATCAATTGTTATATTAAAAAGAAGAAATATATATATATTGAAAAAAACTGATTGAGCTGAATGTATTAATTTAATTTATTCAATCAATATGTTTTTAATAATTGATCTGCTAATTAAGAACTTTCATGTGAATATGTGATGGGTTTCGATTTTCATTTGGCAATATTTCAATAAAGAAGAATTAAAGGTATTATTTTAATGTAACAAGACAAGTTTATATAGGTTGGATTTAATAAGTTTAATTAGTGGAGAATGGGGGATTAATAATAACAAGACAAATTTATAAGAGTTTTGGATTTAATAAGTTTCATTTGGCACATGGTTTGGCATGAGTTTTGGATCAAATTCACGTTGGAATGATTCCATTTTCACGGCGGAGAATGGCTTTTTTTTTTTTCCTCTTAATCACCTGCAAATTAATTAAGTTGATTTTGTTTTAATTGGTTGACTACAAAATTTGTCAATGTTTGATTGATATCCATCAATTGAATATAGAAAAATAATAAATTTTTTTTTTTTTTTTTTGAAATATGAGTTTTCAATTATGATTGCCTTTTTTGGTGTTCATGATCTATAATGTTTCGCAGATACATTAATTATATCTTTCTGTTATATAACAGTTATCCAAACTTAATAGTTACTGAGAAATTTTTGTCTTTAAAGAACATTAGATTTGTAGGGTATTTAAGGCATTTTATTTAACTAAATAAATAATATATAACAATAAATTAAGAATAAAATAAAGTAAGTAAAATATACAAAATAAACTTTCTTTTGAAATACTCATATTATCCATAATTTAATTAAATAAATAAAATATATATTTTTGATCTCCATTATCCATCTCATAGGTGGAAGGTGAAGATCAAAACAATTTAAAACAAACTTAAAAATAAATAAATAATTTAAAATTTTAAAAAACTGAAAAAAAATAAAATAAAATGGATGGATGGAGATCTAAATTGGATATTCGACGGAGACACAAATTGGGGGAAGCTCTAGCATCCCCCTCTAATTCGCAACAGCTGGCCACAGCAAACGTGAGAGACTCGATCCTCCCCCTCCCACAGACTCACAAAGATCTAGAGATGGGTTCTTGAAGATCCAATATGGTTCTCCATTCACCACCCACCCACCCAATTTTATCTTCTTTTTTGTGTTTTTCGTTTTTTTAAATTTTGTTTTAAATGTTTTTGATCTCTACCATCCATGACTAAGCTTTCAATGTTTTAATATATATTTTTTCTGTATTTTTTATTTTCTTAAAAATAATCAGATCGTCGTGATTTTATTAACAATATTGTCTAATTTTTATTTTAAAATTTGGTGACATGTGTTAGATTTTGATTGAATTACTAGTCAAGGTTAAATTGCATAATTTTAAAAGGTAAAATCGTACTTTTTAACTTTTCAATTAAAATTAAAGGTAAAATGGTCCATTTACATATGACTGTTACATTTTTTGTTAGGGGTTTGATATATTTATGAAACTTTAAGGACCATGTCAAAAAAAAAAAAAAAAAAAGGGACTAAATTGGTAAATGAAATTCATTAAATGATTTTTTTAACCCCTAAAGATAAATGTTTTTCACTTTTCACGTAATAGAAAAGTACTTAACACGCAACAAATGTTTATTTCCAAAACTATCCTCATAAAATTGATCTATTTACAATAGTTTCCAACATGTGGCATCCCACATCGCTTAGGAAGGAGAAGTGAAGGCAATAAATAAAGTCTCACCAAGCCTTCACTAGTAAGATGCGTTTTGGTTGGGACAAGCCCATGCTAAGAACAAAACCGTGATGCCCAATCATTGGGTCAAAATGGACAATAACTTACTAGTGGGTTAGGTTATGACAAATTGATATCAGAATCAATCTTGACCTAAAGTATTGGTGATATGCAAAAGAGCCTCAGAGAGGGTATCCTCAACACGAGGACACTAAATCCCAAGAGAGGGTGATTGTGGCGTCCTAAATCTCATAGGAAGAGAGAAGTGAATGCCATATATAATGTCTCACCAAGCCTTAAACTAGTTAAATACATTTTGGGTGGGCATGCTCATGCCAGGAACAAAAATGTGAGGCCTGATCGTTGGGTCAAAGTGGACAAAATCTTACTAGTGGGTCGGGTCGTTATACAATTTCACACAACCTTCACATATCTTTTCTTCTCATGCCTACTTGATTCATAAGGGTGGAGCGATGATTTTTTTTATTTTATTTGGTGGGGTTGTAGCAATCTAATGAAATGTTTGAGAGGGGCCAAATTGAAAATAACTAGGAATTTAGCAATAAATATAAATTTTTATTGATAAATGTTTAATTTTGGAGTAGGGGCCATCTTTGGATAAACTTTTAATTATCAATAACTAAATATTTTTTTTGTAGAAACTATCAAATAATAATAATAATAACAATAATGATTAATAATTGAAAGGATATAGATGTAAAAAAACATGTGATGTTGATTTTTCCCCCTTTTTTTTTTTGTCTATTTTTTTTTATTTTACCTTTTTATATTTATTTTATATATTTTCATAAAATTTTATTTTTTAATTAATTTGTTTCAAAGATAAAAAATAAAAAGCATAATAGTCTTTTTGTTGGTCAAACAAAACCAACCTAACTATGTTAAATTTTAAGGAAGGTTGTTGAATAAAAGTATAGTTCTCTACATATCCAATAATAGTTAAAATGTCAGGGGAGGTTTTTGATTTTTAACCAAATGGGGATGAGGGGATGGGGGTGGGGTGAATTTCACCCCTAAATCTAAATGGGGGTAGGGGTGGGGAACCTCCCCCACCCCCATTTCCCCCAAATATTCATTTTTTTTTTAATACAAACATTTAATTTTAATTTTTTTTTCTTAACTTGTATTTATTTTGGATTAAATTAAACTAATTATTTATTTTAGATTGGATATCTGAATTATTATTTAATTTAATTTTATACAATTATTTTTAATTTTAACTCAAATGGAAAAAGTGAGATGAAACAAGATATTGGAGATTACCGAATTCCAAAATCCAAATTGGGAATTAGGAATTGAGGATTAAGAAAATGGGAAAAATGGAAGAAATAGGAGGGGGTGGGGGAACCTCCCCCAAACCAATCCACTATTTTCCTAAAAGGGGATTTTTTGGATGGGGTTGGGGAAGAGGTAGGGGAATGGGGGGGAGGGTGGGGGAAGATCCCCACCCCCATTTCCCCATGTCCATCCCTAGATCCAATCATGAGCTCGATTCCAAATATAATACAATTGATTCTGCACACCCCTAGAATGTGGTGTGGGTGAGTGGGTATTAATTTATTTTAGTTAATATTATTTATAGGGAAAATTCCAACACAGTCCTTATAGTTTCATAAAATACCACTTGCCTTCAATGTTTCAAATTTAACCAAAACAATCTCTCATGTTTGAAGTTATACAATTTTAGTCCTCCATTCTAACTTCAGTCAGTCAAACTAAACGGTCAAATGATATAATCATTTTTTACGTTTATAAAAATAAAAATATAAGAATTTTAAAATAAATATTAAATATCTTTAATAAATAATAAATCACTGGTTAATAAACTAATTCCATATTCATTGGTTGTGCTCTACATAATATTTTTTTTTTAATTTTAAAATATTGATTTGATAAGAATATGGTATTTTTATCTTTTCAAAAGGCAAATCTAGTCAAACTAACAATTTGATAACGGATACTAACGGTTAAGAACGTTGTGATTTAAAAAAATCAGGAACTAAGGGGTCGTTTGTTTTTTTGTCTGAAGACTAAATAGTCCTGAATTTTACTGGAGACTGAATAGTGACTGAAACCTGAATCTGAATGACATGTTTGTTTTTTTATTTCTCATGTCTGAATGTACTGTCAACATGTTTGTTTTTTTAAAATAAAATTGTCTGAAAAGAAGTAATTTTACATCTATACCCATACTAATTAAAAGAAGTAATTTAACATGTAACACTCTTTATAAGATTTTGCATGTTCTTTCGCAAACAAAGTTTAATTTAACAAAACAAAAAATTTATGTAGGAATATAATTTTGCATATTATTCTGCAAACAAAGTTCAAATTCAATTTTATATATTGTCCAAATATTCAGTATATAATTCTAGAAACCATTTTTTTTTTTTTTTGTTTCCTAGATTATATGTAATCATAAACCAAATTTATTTATTTTTTTAAAGGTTCCTAGATACCTTTTTTTTTGTTTTTTTTTTTTTTGAAATAGATCCCTAAATTATATACACCGGTACATATATATATATATACATAAATTCTATTATCAGTTCGAACTGACAAAAGTTATATCAGTTCCTTATATGTGGGCCACTGGATTTAAATACTTTGACTTGGCTGTATGCACTTGTCAGTCAAAGTATTTAAATTCAATGGCCCACATACAAGGAACTGATATAACTTTTATCAGTTCGAACTGATAATAGAAAGACTATATATATATATATATATATATATATATATATATATATATATATATATATATATATATATATATATAATTATTCTAAAACTTCTTCAAGCCACGAAATCTACTCAATCATAACAAATTATATAACCGCAACTATGACAATTATAACAAATTATCATTCTAGATTATGTTTAAAGAGTTCTATAACTGCCACTACACGTAGATAAAAAAAATTAAAAAAAAAATTAAAGAGTTCTTACCAGGATTTGGTAGGAGAGAAATTCAATTATTTAATCCCATGAAAATTTCAATATGAGAAGTGATTAGGGGTTTTTTCTTTCTTTCTAAAAGCCTTTTAAAATAAGAAATATGTTAAAAGAAATAATTCTACACCATATCAAATTAGAATAAATTTAGAAATATATCTTTTTTTGGAGGATAGACTTGGAAGAAAATATTTTAATTATAATTCAGTGATTTGGAATTAAGTTAAAAGTCAGGATTTTTTACTTTTTTTTTTAAAGTTGTTTTTTGATATTTTTAAGTTGTTTGACCACTTAAAAAAACAAACAAAACAACTTAATGAGTTCAATTCAGACCCATTAAGTCTTAAGTGGAAAAAACAAACGACCCCTAAGTTGGCATGCGTTTAAAACATTAGGGACTAAGATGGTAAGATTTGAAACAATGAAAAAACCTGTTGTCAAACTGTAGGGACTATATAGGAATTGCCCCTTATTTAAATTGAGTTAATTTTTTTGTATGGATAAAACAACAAAACGATCGAGCGTCAAGCCATGACTTGTGAGGAAACTATTGGTGCAGAGAACGCGCTTGGAAAGCGCTTAGGTCTACCATTTATTATCCATACAAAAAACAAAAACAAAAACAAAATTAAAATTTTTATAAATAAAAAAATTAAAAAAAAAAAGATCACTTAAATATTAAAATAAAATAAAATAAATCTCGCCGGCTTGCAAATTGTTATTTGTTTCTGTGTTCTGGTCCTTTGGAGCAGAGCCAATTATAAAAAATAAAAAATAAAATAAACGAAATAAAAGAAGAAATAAAAGAACCAGTTGCATCTTCTCCGTCTGTTTTTGAGAAGAATTAAACAGAGAGAGAGAGAGAGAGTCAATCTCCACATAAAAACACGAAAACGAATCGTCTAAGGAATCAAAAAACAGCCCAGAATCATTAAATTATTTGTATATATTAATAATTATTTGAGTCTCTCTCTCTCTTTGTTGGTCTTTCTATATGTGTTGTGTTTCTCTTCATTATTATTGTTATTGTTAACACTGTTGAGCCCTAGATCTTGGATTCAAATAAACAAACTTCAGATTTTTAGATCTTTGAGTTTTGCGTCGCATTCAATCGTGAGATCTCTTTCAAGCTCCTTTTCAGCTCTCTTTCTAAGGTATTCTTTTTCTTTCTTTCTTTCTTTCAATGTAGGAACATGTTCTTTCCTTGTATTATTTTCCCGGGAAACTAACAGGAAATGTGGAATTATTGGGTGGAGTTTGACTAGACAAATGGAATTAAGTGTGCATTTTGAATTTGGATTTGAACGGGTCTTTTTTAGTTTTATTTTATTTTTGTAACTTGAAAAAGACTTGTGTGGCGTTATATTTGTTGACTTTTATTGTAAGTATCGTATTTCTTTTAAAATACGATATTTTTGATAGATAGCCAATTCATAATTCATTGGTGGGTTTTCTGTAGCTGTGCAAATCGATAACTTTCCAATTCAATTCGATTCCTGAGTTTGCTTTTCATTCTCTATTTCTTTACGTTTCAATTTGTATGTTGTATCAGGTATGGAAACATTCGACGCTTTTTTCTTTTTCTTTTTTTTCCCTTTTCTTTTCTTTTTATGGGTTGACTCTTTTTATGGGAAATTTAATTTAATTTTATGGGTAGTTATGCTTAGAGATCTGCTTTCAAAATTCGAAAGTTCATGTTTTGATCCATAGTTTATGATGAATTGTTAAATTTTAAACGCATTTTTGTTATTTTAGCCAGATGGGATATTAATGGATTTATTAATTTTTTCTTCTTTCAGATTATTTCCACATCAGTCAATTGAAGAATCTGTAGTTGTTATTATTTGATAATATATCATTGTTTTAAGTGTAAAGAATCACATTATGTGGAGGTAAAGCTGTGACTGTCTTTATGCTAATAAGATGAAATCAGGTCATGGATGGCGTGTAGGCAACATGAGCGATCTACAGTTTTTGCCTGGGACTCGCCACCGGACTCATTTGAAGAGGCCAATGTGGATTATTGTGTTGGTTTCATTTGTCTGTCTATTTCTACTTTGTGCTTATATCTATCCACCCAATTCGCGTAGTGCCTGTTATGTATTCTCTTCTAGAGGTTGCAAGGCTCTCTCTGATTGGCTTCCACCAGCACCTGTACGGGAACTCACCGATGAAGAGATCGCGTCTCGTGTAGTCATTAGGGATATATTGAGCACACCACCCGTTCGGTCCAAAAATTCTAAAATTGCTTTCCTGTTCTTGACTCCGGGTCCATTGCCTTTTGAGAAGCTGTGGGATAAATTTTTACATGTAAGGTTATCTTTCTTGTTTGTTTATGTATTTTTTTCCTTATATTCTCAGTTGAAAATGCACATGCTTCCATATTTTTATTGCTTCGTGAACCTGAGTGGCATGGATGATTTTTGGTTTCAAGTTCTGATCTGTTGTGATTTTTCTTGAGGATGGATGGAACTCTGCATGTGGAAGCAATTCTGTTTATGTCAACATCTGCACACTTACATGTTTAACTTTTTTAATTGATGGACATACTTTCTGTATCTAAAATCCAACGACAGCTTATGCTGTTAGTCTGCAATTGTATGTCATCTTTGATATATATAGTTTTAAGTAGCCTATATTCTTGTGTTTGTCAATGCTTCTTCGTCAGGACAAAAAAATATATGTTGAACTCCCTTTAGTTGGAGAGTTACTCAGGCCAGGGATGTACCTTAAATAAAAGTGGAGACTTCTTATAAGTTATAAGAGGTGGTGAATCTTTTAGAATTTGGGAATCACATAGCCAAGTTGGAGTTCGTTTCTTAGCTTTCTAAAAACTTAAAAATTATATAAAAACTTAAAAATTATATTCAGACATCAGAACTCTAAAACAAACATGTCGTGTTTGGGTTTTCAAACCTTATTAAAGATTTCAGTTAGATTCAGACCTCTTGAGTTTTTAGGCAAAAATACATGCCTCTTGAGATTTTCAGTAAGAGGCATTATCTTCATCTAGTGAGAAGTTTTGATGGCAATGGTTTTTTATTTATTAAGGATGGGATCAAGCAGAAAAATGTGCTATGTTATTTTGAGTTGAGTAGTTTTGTGTTTTTGATTCTTAAGTTCAGCTATTATATTGTTAGTCTTTTTGTGAGAAAGTTAAGACATTGGTATGGCCAAAGCAGGATCGTTACTTTGTTTTGAAGCAGAAGCTTCTCATATGGATAGAGGACTATTACGTTCAAAGACAATTTCTTTGGAAGTCGCAATTGACCAATGGTACTTCCTCATCAAGTTGCTCTGGCCTGTGGGAGGTGTCAGCTATTAAACTGATAGTCCATTCAAGAATTGGTCACTGCTAGGAGCATGCTTTTTACCTTGTGATCAGATATCCTTGTATAATTTGTTCTTTTACAGTGGATGGAATCATGATATTATGATTATTAGTATGCCTTATTCACTGACTTTTGAAACTGAAAAGAATCTAGGTCATATGTTTAGGTTTACTTCTCTCAACCTAGACTTGGTGGTATCATGTTAGATATTGCACATGTTCTGCCTTCAAGGATGACCAGCTGGGACAGAACACTCATAAATTTAGGTTTAAAAAGAAACAAACGAGTTACATGCTTTAGGTGGATGGAAGAGAGGGGCAATATAGATGGCTAGTGTGACTGGATTGATATTTGGGGTTCTCATCTTACAGTGGACTTTACAACACTCTTAATTGCTTCTCCCTCTCCCTCTCTCTCTCTCTCTCTCTCTCTCTCTCTCTCTCTCTCTCTCTCTCTCTCTCTCTCTCTATATATATATATATATATATATATTAATATATATCCATTCATCTATCTATATCTATATCAATGTGGTTATCATCAAGATACGCAAATCACCCGGTCTTTCAGAATATGCTTGTCAATTTTTAAATGAAACTGCACCAGATTTAAGTAGATGTATTGAATAATTAAGGAAGCAATCAAAACCCTTTCCTGGATGCTCTTAGCTTTTGATTCCTTCATTTGGTCTCATAAAAGGATAGTTGGACAAAAATGTCCTTTTTTAAAGGTTAGGAGTTTTAGTTGGTATGAAGGTTGGAAGATATGGAAAAGGTTTTGTCTTTGTTTGCTTTAGAGAGTTCTGTGGCGGTGGTTGATGTTGTTACGATGTTCACATAAAAAGAGAGTGGCAAGAACCTTCCTATTACCCTTCTGTCTGTCCATCTATGGAAAGAACTTAAGTTAGGGGCACAAGATAGACAGTTGGGTTTATGTAACAGTGATATCATGTTCAACGTGAACCAGACAATTGAGGCTGTTATATTTCACTTCTGTATAGAAAGCATATTCATGTTGTTTATGGCATAGTGAAGATGTGACAATAAACCTGTAATTGGTAATATGGAATTTTGGTTTCTTTCTGCTCATTGATATCAGCTTATAAAACCAGTTATATTGTTTAATTTGTTCCTTTAGCTCAAACTTTCTTTTTACGTTTTGGGCAGGGTCATGAGGGTAGATTCTCAGTTTATGTCCATGCTTCAAAGGATAAACCAGTGCATCTGAGTCGTTACTTTATTAACCGGGAAATACGCAGTGACCAGGTTTGTAGATTCAATTCAAAAGCTATCCTCAATAATATTCACTTATATGTGTTATATGTGTGTGTGTGTGTTTATTTTGTTTTTGTTCTCTACTATTATTTTATACATAATTATCTTTCCACACTTTTTTTTTGGGAGAACTTAAGATCCGTTCACTGATTTTTCAATATGCCAATAAGATTATCATGTCAAAGTAACATTTCTATTCACACACACATAATATCCACTCAAAGGTCAAAGTATTTGATGTCATAATATTATTAAGTTTTCTTATTGCCAATATATTTCTTAGAATTGGTGTGGATAAATTAACGTTCACCCGTAAAAAGTATTGTTTTCAATAATTTTTTGTTGTTTATATTATCGTTATTCAATAAAATAGTGTGATGTGAACAGCTATATCAGATTGGCTGGTTGATTAAATTTGCAGGTTGTGTGGGGAAGAATTTCAATGGTTGATGCGGAGAGAAGATTATTGGCGAATGCTCTCAAAGATCCCGATAATCAACATTTCGTGTTACTTTCTGATAGGTGCCCTGATTGAATTACTTTATCTTTTCCTGAAGTGCAATTTACTTGTATCATTTTCTGAAGCACTTCTGGTATTGCAGTTGTGTACCGTTGCATGATTTTGACTATGTCTACAACTATTTGTTGTATTCAAATACGAGCTTTATTGACTGGTTAGTTGGATTTAACATTTAAAATTAATTTCAATTTACATCTATTTTGTATCTAATTTGTTTATAGTTTGTATTTTCTTTTGTCAATTTATAATTTTGTATGCCTTGACGGTGAAAATTTAATAGAATGTTGATTCTACGAAATTTGTTTCCCCTAATGGATTCACATTTGTATTCTTTCCAGCTTTGAGGATCCAGGTCCTCATGGTAACGGCAGGTATTCAGAACACATGTTGCCTGAGGTCAACTTAAAAGACTTCAGAAAGGGTGCACAGGTATGTTTTCATGGATATTATCTAGAGATGAATGTGCTTTTCCTTATTTGTTAATATCATCAGGAGCTGATTTCATATTTAGGCATATAGCTACTTAGTTTCGTTGGGATTCCTTCTTATATATGGAACATGGAGGGTGATTGGAATAGAGCATGCTGTTTGTTTCTCAGCATTTGTGATTGGTTATGAATATGCAAAATATCTGTGTAGCATTTAAATCACATATGTAAAGTGTTGCACTTTAAAACATGTTATGGTATATTTGACTCTCAACCATCACAAAGTGCTTCTATCAGGTGTCAATTTGTCAGATAGTCATCAAAAGTGCAGATTATTGCATACAACTGTAAAATGTTTTTATTTAGTTTTTTTTTAATCTTATCCTTTATCTCACATGCCAATTTAAGTGACACAATGGATCTTTAGTTTTATTAGAGGCAGCATTGTTTATATGATTTTTTTTTCCTGTACTTATATTGTAGGAAATTTGATAAGTGAATTTTCTGCAGTGGTTTACAATGAAGCGGCAGCATGCTTTGATAGTTATGGCTGACAATCTTTACTACTCAAAATTCCGAGATTACTGCAAGGTGAAATCAATATCACATGTTTTGCCCTATGTTGTCATCTACCATTTATCTAGTTCAAAAGTCAAATATGTATTTAAATTGTTTTTATATTTTGCTTCTTTATTTTCATTCTTTCTATTATTTCTTATATCTATTGATTCCAAGTTCTTTGAAGTCATGGATAAACAATTCTAAATTCCGAGAACCCTACTCAATTATTGTCCAACAGAATTGGTCTTGTTTTCATGTTTTATTTTTTTGTTTTCATGCCTGTATTTCTCAGTACCATAGTTGTAGGCAAATGTGCATAGAAAGTAGCTTGTGTGTGTTTGTCTATACATTAGGTGCGGGATCTTGCACGTTTTTTCTTGCATTATCCCGACTTTGTAACATTACACGAGTGAACTTTGAGTGACTTTGTAATGTTACAAAGTCGAATCCTGCATTAAAAAAACGTGTGGGGTCTCGCACCTGATTAGTCGTCATACACACACACACACACACACGAGTTTTCTCCTCAGTGCGCATCAAATTTAATAAAAGGTAGGCCACTGATTAAGTATAAGTGAATGTTGATTAAACAAAAGTAGATGAATCCAATGACTTAGGGGCTGTTTGTTTTTTTTATCTAAAGTCTTATAAGATCTTAATTTGTTAGACATATGGATAAGTCTTATAAATTAAGATACTATGATATGTTTGTTTTTTTCATTTTGGATGATTTATTACAAATATAAAATTGATTAGGTTTTGTTAGGGTTTCTTTAAAATTTGGAATTTTTGGAAAATTGATTTTAGGATTTTATTATGTGCGCATAAAATTATAAATGTATGAATTGATATAGAACATTTGTGGAAATTTACTAAAATACTCTACTATATCACTTTTTGAATAAGATAAAAGTCAAAAAATACTTTTTCTAAAAGACATATATATCTTAAAATAAGATATAAGTCGGAAAAACAAACAAACTAATTTATCTTAATTTAAGATATAAGAGGCAATAAGTCTTATAGTGAAAAAAACAAACAGCCCCTTAGTTAAGAAATTGATTTTATAATATCAATGTGTATTGAGGAGAAAATGACTATATTTCTAGTCATTGGTTCTATTTGGTAAATCGACTAACTAGAGAAACATTGTCTTTTGTGATGCTCACGAGAATTCGAGATGATTGTTGAACACCGTTGAATTCTAAGAAATTCATCACATTTTTTTAGGATATAATGGATTTAATATTGGTGCGTACTAAGGAGAAAATGACTATATTTCTAGTCATTGGTTCTATTTGGTCATTTGTCTAACAAGAGAAACATTGTCTTTTGATGCTCACGAGATGATTCATGAACAGTGTTGTATTTTAAGAAATTCGTCATGTTATTTTAGGGATATAATGGATTTATTGTCGTTTCTCCGTGTAATGATTAGTTTGGGTGGTATCCTTGTGATCAACATTACCATTTTGCAAGCTTAAAGTTTTATTAATTGGCAACTCTTGGAACTTTGCCAAGTGCTAGTGATGGCTATGATTTCAGAGAATATAGTATTGTTGTATGATAGTTGGTTTAGTTTAGGTTTGGCTTGACATTTATCAAATGTTCCTTGACTTCTTTGAACCCTGGAAATGGTAAAAAATTTCTGTAAAATGTCGTGTAGCAAGTTTCATTGTAAGCTGACATGCAAAGTAGATTGGTAGTTATATGTGTTTGTGATCTTGAAGAATATAAAAATTTTAAGTCGCTTTAGACCACCTCTTCATTGACATGGATGCTTATTGATAATGACAGCATGGTGTGGACGGAAAAAATTGCATTGCCGATGAACATTACTTGCCAACCTTCTTCAATGTGAGAATCATCCTTATCATATGTTTTTAATTTTGCATTCCAGCTTCATCTACTAAAGAGTTTTGTCTTATATGATTTTTCAGATGATTGATCCTGTTGGCATTGCAAACCGATCAGTTACACATGTGGATTGGTCTGAAAGAAAGTGGCATCCTAAATCATACAAGGCTCGAGATGTTTCATATGATCTTCTGAAGAATATTACGGTATGCTTATGCTATGTCTCTTATATTCTATATAGATTATATCCTCAATTGTCAAGAATTTCCTTGGATATTGCCATGAGCAGTTTCGGATTTATTGAGAGGTTCCAGCTAACCTCTGATTCAATCATAGGTAGTTCATCTTTGCTAATATTCACCTTCTATAGCATGCTCATGGAAATCAGGGGGGGAATCTATTTCACCAAAAGATGAAGAAAAAAAAAAAAAAAACTAAAAGAAAATAAAAGAAAGCATATGTACTTAAAGATCTCCATGCCCTCCATAACGGGTGATTTATGATGTAGAGTAAATCTGGTTGAAACTGACTCTATTTTGGGTCACAAATGCTGGACATCGGCACATCAAATTATATCATGTTATGTAGATTTGTATAATTCCTTGATTATTTTAATTATGCCATTTTGATGTTGTTGTATATCTACCTGCAGTCTGTTGATTTCAGTGAGCATGCAACGAGCGATGAGCAGGTATACACACTTACATGACATTGCTGGCTCGTGGTGTCTTATTATATATATATATATATATATATTGTGAAAGTAATATCTGAAAGTAGTTTTGTTTCTCATTGCTATTACAGAAGACAGTGTTGAAACGGCCATGCGTATGGAATGGTATCAGACGGCCATGTTACTTATTTGCAAGGAAATTCTACCCAGACACCCTTGATAACTTGTTAAACCTTTTCCCCAATTATACAACACTTTGAGTGAAATATTTTTGACTATAAATTCTTTGGTCGGATCAACAGTCCCGTTTGACCCCTTCTCTCCATCCGGGTTTCTCTCACATATCTTGCAAAGTTGTAAAGCGCCACATTATAAGGTTGGAATGCCCCCTTCCACAATTCTTAAAGTACAAGGAGAGGCAGCATGGAGAGCAGTTAGGTTGTTACTTGAGTCAGGCTGGAGGCTAACAAGTTAGTGTTTGTTTCCTTTGGGCTGTGTAATTGTTCTTCTTCTTCTTCTTCTTCTTTTTTTTACCTCCATTTGGGCTAGTAATGTTCTATTTTTACAGGACAGAAAATTTTGGGGGATTTGTTTTAGTTGTAATTTATGTTTGAATTTTTGTAAAACTTGATAACATTAAGTTTAAAACAACATTGAAGTGCACTCTGTTTCCAGGAAATATCAGGCTTAAAATTCAAATTTCAATTGCAAGTCTAAAATGTTACATATGTAATTTTTTTTTTTTTGGTGACATCTCTATGTATGTTTTTCTGATTTTTGAAGTAAAAGAAAGTACACAAAATATTGAGCATATCGAAGGAGATGAAAAGCATAATAAGATTAATTAAAGAAGTTTTTTTTTAGTTGATAATAAATTTCTTAATATTCTTCATGATTCAAGACATAGATTACAAGCTAATTTGAAGATTTTTCTTTGAAAAGTTTTTCTTTTGTGGGTTGATTATTAAATTATTATAATAACTAGATAATCGAGAACGTCAACAGCAAGCTTATATTACAATAATTATTGATATTAATAATATTTTAGAGAATTATTAATTAATTTAAAGTCGTATTTGTATTTACCTAGCTTCTGTTTAATTACATTTTTTTTTTTAAATCTTACGATGAAGAGAAGGAGTTTCAGGATGATCTGAAATCAAACACTACAACCGCAATTCGGAGGAAAATGTGTATATCACTTGAGTTTAACATGAATGTGATTTGTTTTATTACTTTTAATTGGTTGGACATTGTAATTTGATTACTTAATTTATTTTTGTGGAAATTATCAATAATAACCGTATAAGTTTTAAGAAATTTATTTATAATCACATTTATAAGTTTAATTGTTAATAACAAGTGTGAAAATTTCTTTTTATCCTAAAGCAATAAAATTACCAAAATAACCTCCAATATAATTTACTGAATTAGAGTAGATGAATTTAATTATGGGTTCCTTGAGTGCCCATAAATGTGAAGAATCAAGAAAAATTAAGTCTGTATTCAATATCATATTCCATTCCTCTTCAATTCTAACATATAACTTTAAAATAATAAAAAACAAAACCACCAAAAATTTGAACTCAAATACATATCTGAATTATAGCCCTGCAACTGCAACAGAGAAAACCTGGTACACATTGAATGTCAAAATATTTACAAGTTTGCTGCAAACAAGAATGTGCTTCCACCCCAAAATCAAGCATGAAGCATCCCTGTTTATCCGAGTTGCGCTTCTTGTAAATCGGATTCACTCCTTCGATTGAAAGACATCTCCCTGATTGTATCCAAGATTGGTTTCCAAGGCCGCCGTGTCCTGGACAACCCTTTTACACCAGTCTCCATCTCCGGACTCCGTAAAGGACTTCCTTGTTGTGACTTACTAGACTTTGCTTTAGCTGTGAGCCTTTTAACTAAACTAGCCAAGTCCAAAGGAGAAACATCAGCCTGCAGTGCTGAGGATGGAAGGAGAAAGTAAACATGGCCCGGTTCGAGGAGGGTATCGGGTTTCAGAGGCTTCGAGCCGATGACCAGAAGCTGGGCTGCAGTGCACAGAAAGTGCTTCTGAGACCGCCCGGTGACTTGGCTTACCGATACAGGAAACATGAAATCTTCAACATGACCATTCAGATGAACAACACGTATGTTCTTAATTGTTGATTTTGATGATGATGAAGAAGCTGTGCGAGAGCAACAACAACCCATCTCAGCTGGTTTTAATTTCTTCTCTCTAGATGGTAGGAAAGATGAATATATTAGTGTCTGTTTAATTAAGATTTTAAAACGACTTTGCTGGCCAACTTACTTTGGACAATCTTCTCTTTATCAATTCTTATAATCGCTAGTAGTCTTGAAATGATGACACATCCGTATGCAACAAGTTGGCTACGTAGTTGAATAAGTCAAATCCAACCCAATCCCCCAATAAGATAAATCTCTGAAGTCTGACCTACCTAGTTAATCAGTGACAATTGCTCCCATCTGTGACTTGTTTTTGAAAAATGTCTTTGCTGCAAAAAAGTTGGCTCATCCTTCACGACAAAAGCAAGACTTTGACTCTCATGATCAGTTGATTAGAACTTGTGAAGACTATATGCAACTACATTCACCCCCACGAACACGCAATAAAGAACCATTCTATACTCAAAGTAGTTGATCAACAAGTACTCCAATTAATTACAAAGTGTTGAGCACTCTTTTGTCTCTTTTGCTTGATGGTTTCATAGATGAAGAGTGAAGACTTTACTTTGAAAAATGCTCACTTACAAACATATTCTTACATATAATATACGATCAAATACAAAGTACATTAATACATTAGATTTTAGGGAAAATTCATAAATAACTCTTAGAATAGTGACTAATTTGTTTTTTTTTTTTTTTTTTAATCATATTCACCAAATATCTAGATAAAATTGTCTTTACTTTTTGTTAATGGAAATTTTATCTTTAATTAAAATTATTAAAAAGGAAAAAAAAAAAAAAAGTTATAAAGATACTACAAACCAATTTTTAAAATCCAACATTAATACTTTTTTTTTTCTTTTTTTTACCTGTGATTCTTATACCTGTAATTTCCAATATGCTCTTAATTTTTTAATTTCTATGGAAATACAATTGAGTGTTATAATTTACTATTTGATTAAATGTTGATTTGATAAAAACTATTAGCTGCCGTGACCTCCAAGTTGGAAGCCATGAAACAGACCGAAACCATGAAACCGACCGAGATCACCAAAACCTCTTGCTCCGTTTGTGCCGATGTGTTCAAACCTTTCACGGTGTCTGCAGTGAACAAGCATCAGCCGAACTTCATGCTTGCAACCACAACATTAACACTCCCGACATTTTCATTGAAGTGCGCCATTAGAAAAACTTGGGTTTGGGTCATCATCTCAACCATCTTTAAGTTCAACTTTGGTGTGTGAATGGATAATTTTATAAAATGGTATGAGAAGATTAAAGCACCATTTAAAATTCTTGAAAAGTTAATAAAACCGGTGAAGAGTTTACCTGCTATTTTGGGTCACATAAGCAAGGGTAATTTTAGGATGGTTCTCCTTGAACTGATAATGCTTAATAAAGAGCAGGAAGACCAGAAGGAATTGAAGAAACTTCTCATTCAAGAGGAAAAGAAAGGGAACGGCGGCGGCAGCAAATATGAGTAGCAGAAAATCAAGAATGGCGACAACGGCAAACAAAAGAATTAGTTTAGTTTAGTTTAGTTTAAAAGAAGAAATAGTTCAGTCTAATATTTAGTTTTTAATTTAAGATTTTTATGTTTGTTGTTGGAAACTTATATGAGTACGTGCTGTTATGGTTTACCGATTTTCTATTAATGATAATTGTTATCTAGAAAATCCGTCGGGACTTTCGAATAGCAGTTGGCAGGGAGTACCAGTGTGATGCAGAACGGAAGTTCTAGGGTTTACCAGCGTAACCCCTAAAGTAACAAAACTGGAATCCACCAGCAAAGAACAAATGTATGTAAACCGAAAATTGATAATATTATTGAATAATTCTGAAACTGATAACAAAGAGCCTTAAATAGCCTCTTGAAACCCTAAAAAAAGCAAAAAGACTGAAATATTCTCAAACTAAACAAAAACAACTAAAAACGGAAAAATAAGAAAAAACATAAAAATTTCGGTTGCCCGACAGCCTAACTTAAACTGCCCCGATGAGGATGCAAATGATGTCAACCGGGGAACACTAGTTGCCATACTATAGATCTCTGAAAACCCTTTCCGAAAACATATTATAATAGGAAATCTGACAACCGAGTCAAAAGTTATGCCCGTTTCTTTAGAGCACATCTTTTGGACAATTTCCTGTCCATCTCTTTTTCAAACTCTAAAGCCAACTGTCCTACATCAGTCTCTCCCACCTGTGAAGAACTCGACCTCGAGTTGTAATCAGGATAAAGTGGAACATCATCACAAAACTCATAAAGGTCAGCCACATTGAAAGTACGAGATATGTTCATATTAGCAGGTAAGTCGATCACGTAGGCATTGTTGTTGATCTTCTTGATCACCTTGTACGGACCATACTTCCTTGGCTTCAACTTGTTATAGGAACCAACTGGGAACCTCTCCTTCCGCAGAAACACCATAACCTGGTCACCCTTAGCAAACAATTTCTCACGCCTTTTAACATCTGCTGCAGCCTTATACTTCGCATTCTTCTCTTCTAACCGCGCCTTCACCTCAGCTTGAACATCACGAACCTGCTCAGCCATGGTCTCAGTAGCAACACTCATACCAGTGACCTTGGGAAGCCTTGCCAGATCCAACACATGCTTAGGAGGTTGCCGATACACTAAAGCGAAAGGAGACTTACCTGTAGCAGTATGAACAACATTGTTATACGCAAATTCAGCTTGTGCCAGAGCCACGTCCCACTGTTTTGGCTTGTCTCCACAGATGCTCTGAATTAAATTCCCTAGTGTTCGATTTAGGTTCTCCGTCTGTCCGTCAGTCTGTGGGTGTGCAGTGCTACTGAACTTCAGAGTAGTATCCATCCGCCGCCACAATGTAACCCAGAAATGGCTAAGAAACTTCGAATCCCTATCAGATGTGATAGACTGGGGTACACCATGTAAACGAACCGCCTCCCGAAAGAACAGCTGAGCCACATGTGATGCATCGGATGTCTTCTGACAAGGTATAAAATGCCCCATCTTTGAGAACCTATCAACCACTACAAACACGGAGTCTACTCCACGCTGAGTTCGCGGAAGACCCAAAACGAAGTCCATTGCTAAATCCTCCCATATGGCATTCGGAACAATATTTTGAGCCTGTCCTTTAGAAGTCTGACAGATGTAACACTTGCGAACAAAGTTACCGACGTCGCGCTTCAACTGAGGCCAGTAATACCGTTCGGCCACCCTACTGATAGTTTTATCACGCCCTAAGTGACCACCCAAACCTCCACCGTGTAACTCTTGAATCAGTTTCTCTCTCAGAGAGCTCCGCGGGATGCATAACTGATTGCCACAAAACAGGTAGCCTTCGTTCATATGAAACTCCCCGTCGGCCTGTTTCAGAACACACCTTTCCCATACCTCTCTGAAATCCTCATCATCAGAATACAGTTCTTTCATAAACTCAAACCCAATAATTTCTTGCTGCATAGTAACCAATAAACTTGCACGACGACTCAGCGCATCTGCCACCTTATTTAAAACCCCAGACTTGTGCTTCAGAACAAACGGAAACTTCTGCAAATAGGTTGCCCACCGAGCATGCATATTACTTAAGCTCCTCTGGCTATTCAGATACTTCAAGGCTTGATGATCAGTGTAAAGGATAAACTCGCGCTGAATTAGATAATGCTCCCAATTCTTTAGAGCACGAATAATTGCGTAGAATTCTTGATCATAGGTACTCCACTTTCGGCGTGCATCACTCAGCTTTTCACTAAAAAACGCCACTGGTTTCTTCTCTTATGACAACACTGCTCTAATCCCGACCCCACTAGCATCACATTCCACTTCGAATAACTTCTCAAAACTCGGTAAAGCAAGAACATGAGTGGTGCACAGTTTTTCTTTGATGACTGTGAAGGCTGTGTCGGCCGCTTCACTCCATTGAAATTTCCCTTTCTTCAAACACTCTGTAATGGGAGCCACAATACTGCTAAAATCCCTCACAAATCGACGATAAAACGTCGCTAGCCCATGGAAACTCCTTACCTCTCCTACCGTCTTCGGTGTAGGCCAATCACGAATGGCTCTAACCTTTTCTTCATCAACCAAAATTCCTTCCGAACTGACCACATACCCAAGGAATAGTAACCTCGCTGTCATCCAACTGCATTTTTTAAAATTGATAAACAATTCGTTTTTTGACAATACCTTTAACACAGCCCGCAGATGCTCCATGTGGTCTTCCTCACTTTGGCTGTAAATTAATTTATCGTCGAAATAAACGACTACATATTTTCCAATGAAATGTCACAATACCTGGTTCATAAGCCGCATGAAAGTGCTCGGCGCGTTAGACAGTTCGAACGGCATCATCAACCACTCGTAGAGTCCATCCTTAGTTTTGAAAGCTGTCTTCCATTCATCACCAGGTTTGACCCGAATCTGATGGTACCCATTTCTCAGGTCGATTTTGGAGAATAATTTCGACCCCTCCAGCATATCTAACATGTCATCCAATCTCGGAATGGGAAAGCTATACCTGACAGTTATTTTGTTAATTGCGCGACTATCAACGCACATCCTCCAACTGCCATCTTTCTTCGGAACAAGTAATGTGGGAACTGCGCATGGGCTCATGCTCTCTCGAATAAACCCCTTCTTCATTAACTCCTCCACTTTTCCTTGTAAAATCTGATTCTCATTGGGACTCATCCGATAGTGTGGTAAATTTGGTAAGCTTGCTCTCGGAACTAAGTCAATATGGTGCTGAATATCTCTCAACGGTGGAAGGTCATCTGGTAAGTCTTCTGACACTAAATCACTGAATTCGGCCAACAGGGTCTGTACCTTCTCGGGTACCACAAATCTCTGCTCTTCCTCGCCTTCTATCACCAAAGCTCGCACAACTACAACATGTACCTCCTGTGCCTCCTTAATTTCAGCTTCTAAATCAGTTACGGACGTGATTAAAGTGACCAAAGACTACTCATTTACCGTGGCCTTAATTGAACTCCCGACTGAACCCCGTTTCGGAACCATTGCAATCCTCTTGCTACCCCAACTGAAAACATAAACATTGTCACGCCCTCTGTAGGTTATATCTATATCAAACTGCCATGGACGTCCCAATAATACGTGACTCGCATCCATGTCGACTACATCGCATGCCACCTCTTCCCGGTAGTATTGCCCGATCGAAATAGAAACTTTGCACACCTCTGTCACGTTCGCCTTAGGATCCTTTTGAATCCACCCAATCGCATAAGGCTTGGGATGCTTCTCTGCACGCAGTTTCAGATGTTCTACAAGTTTTCTCAACACAAAATTCTCACAACTCCCACTGTCGACGATCAAATCACAAAACTTTCCTTGTATACTGTAACAAGTCTTGAAAATACTGTTTCGTTGCGATATATCGTCCAATTTCGTTGCACACATGACTCGCTGAATCACAAAGTTAACAGGCTCCCCCTGTTCTTTAGCAATATCTGCACCTTCCAAGAATTCGTCCATGTTTCCCTCTTCTTCATAAATCTGTTCGTCTTTTTCTTCTCCTTCAGCACCCACGAAGTTCACTGGTTTTTGGGCTGGGCATTCATTCGAACGGTGGCCTAGTTGGCCACACCTATAACATTTCATAACGCCCGGTCTACTGTACGGGTTTGGTGCCATTCGTGGGGTTTCCTTTGTAGCTGCTGCTGCTGTCGGACGCGACCCACTAAAATTATTTAGAACCGAACCCCTTTGTACCTGATCTGCAGTAGCTTTAGCCTGACCCTGTCCATCACTTGGTGAAAATCTTCCCCTATTTGCAGCTGCATTGGACGATTCACCCATGTCCTTCTTGTAGTGAGAAAAACGATTGGATGATTTCTCCATTAACTCTGCTTTCAAGGCCATGTTATGCGCCTCATCTACTGTCCACACAACTTGCAGCCCAATTTTATCTCGAATGGTCGACTTTAATCCCCCCAAATATCTCGAAACCTGTTGTCCCTCAGTCTCATTGAGGTTGTTACGAACTAAAAGCCTAGACCACTCCTCAGTATAATCTGCAATGGTTTTGTTACCCTGCACACAATTCTGATAACTCTGAAAAATAAATTGCTCATAATCTGGAGGTAAAAACCTGTTCATCATCAATTGTTTCATTCGCCTCCAGGATCGTATAGGAACCTTGCCTTGTCGTCGTCGTCTATCCATTTGTAATTTCTCCCACCAAACAGCAGCCCCGCTTCCCCGCTTCTCAACTTATATGCTACCAATTTGACTTGACGTTCTTCTGTAACTTCAGTAAACTCGAAGAATCTCTCAACCTCAGAAATCCAGTCAAGGAACTCTTCGATCTGTAATTTTTCATAGAATAGGGGTATGTCTGCGCGGATCCGATAATCAGGTTGATTTCGGTTCAGATGACGATCTCCTTGGTGACCCACGAAATCCTCTTCAGAATCTTCATCACTGAAATCTTCATGCTGCACATGTCTCACGGCTCTAGGCGGACGTCTACCTTCAGGGCGGCCTAGGGTCAATCCCTCGACTCCATCTCTGTTGGTAGGAGCAGGAGCTTGGCCCGTAGGGGTGTTGTGAGTAGGCAGCCGCTCCATAAGTTGCCGAACCATTGCCTCCAACCTCTCCATCGACTGTCGCTGCTCATTAATCGCCGCCCACACATCGCCATCCCTACGACCAGCGTCGCCAGGGTTAACTCTTTCGGCTTCGTTGTTGACCATCGTACAAGGCAAATCCTTATGCTCTGATACCACTTGACGCAGAATAGAAGTTCTAAGGTTTACCAGCGTAACCCCTAAAGTAACAAAACTGGAATCCACCAGCAAAGAACGAATGTATGTAAACCGAAAATTGATAATATTATTGAATAATTCTGAAACTGATAACAAAGAGCCTTAAATAGCCTCTTGAAACCCTAAAAAAAGCAAAAAGACTAAAATATCCTCAAACTAAACAAAAACAACTAAAAACGGAAAAATAAGAAAAAACACAAAATCTTTGGTTGCCCGATAGCCTAACTTAAACTGCCCCGATGAGGACGCAAATGATGTCAATCGAGGAACACTGGTTGCCAAACTATAGATCTCTGAAAACCCTTTCCGAAAACATATTATAATAGGAAATCTGACAACCGAGTCAAAAGTTATGCCCGTTTCTTTAGAGCACATCTTTTGGACAATTTCCTGTCCATCTCTTCTTCAAACTCTAAAGCCAACTGTCCTACATCACAGTGCCCCGTGGTGGGGTGCTTAGGTAGGAGAGGTAGGGGATGTGTTTATGCTAATGTTTAGGGTCGAATCTGAAAGTACCGGTGTTTAGGCAGGTCGATTCCGGGGTCGTTGAATTGTAGCTCTTTATCTCTACCTATCTTACCACATCCAATATTATGGTGGAACCAAGGGTCGTAGGGAGTGGGTCCAATTCCTTAGAAACAAGTGATAGGAATTCTTATAAGGGAGGAATGGTGGACAACTTGTATTTATATGGGAATATGACTCCGGAGAGCTTACAAAGAGTATCTAAGTAGAATAATGAACTCCCTATGCTTCGGAGAGCTTACAAGTAGTAGCCAAGTAGAATAATTCTAGTTCTAGTTTTTCAGGTTAACGTGCCCCCTTCCTTTAGTTGGGAAGGGTATTTATAGAGTTGGTTAGTGAGGATAGGTGTGAGGGATCTTTTTTGGGCAGGAAAGTAGTGGACCTCCTCTTTAAATCCCCACTGTTCCCTTGAAGAGCCTCTTGGGGGATACGTGCTTTGGAAGGTTGTGATTCGTCCATGTGTGCCCTAGTGTTGACTTGGTGCTTTGGTGGTGTTCAAGTGGCTCAGGCCCGCTTCTGGATTGGTTGGTCTAGCTCTTAGCTGTTGTGAGGGGTTATTTTCACTATTTGGTGCACTAGGGGACAGTTTCAGTGCATATGGCGTTGTGCCTATCAAATGCTCCTCCCTAGACTTTCCTCTCTTTGCTTAGGGGTGTTCCTGCATTCTTTTTACTTGGGGGATTCATGTGCCACTTTGATGAGTAAAATAGTTGATCCTTATTAGGGCTTAGGTGGCACCAGATCGAACCGTCAATCACCAGGGCTCAGAGACCAGCGGGGAATCTCGACTGATGGATCTAGACTTTTTCTTTTGTTGAGAGCTGCAAGGCCATCAATTGTTCACCTACCGGTTGGTATCCGACGAGTTTCCTTTTACGTGATAGGGTTCCGATGTTTCGTGGGCGGCCTTCCCTTCTTATAAAAGGTCTGCTAAGGCATATGTGGCAAACGGTCGGCCTTGGGGAGCTAACCCCATCATGTTATACCTTTCTCTCGTCTCTTCCCTAATTTGGGCCCGCTCCTCAATCTGGACATGATGAGTGTTCCTGACAAAAATCCTCCTATGGAGAGAAGACGAATTTTCAGTGTTAATAAAAGTCCCCTTAGTGATTCCCAATGGTTACCAAACGTGATTCAACCAATGCAGAGACTTCCTGGAGACATGAGAATGTTTGGAAGTAGAAGATCATGTTTGAGGGAGGCTTGAAGACTGAAGAAGAATTGAAGAAACAAAATTTGAAGGGAACCACGGGGTGGACCACGGTGCGAACAAGGTGCACCAACTGCGGTATAGGAAGCGGTACATTCCAGAAAATATTATGCAGTGTAGACCGCAGCAAAGGCAAAGGCACCAACTGCGGTATTCTGAGCGGTGGACTTTAGTGGCTTTGTGTGGTGCAGGTCACAGGTTACAAACTGTGACCCAGACCGTAGCAATGGCGGATTTTACCTCGATCAAGAATGTTTTACGAAAATAGGAAATATGTTTTTCTTCTGGAAGTTCTTGTGCTTGAAGGAAAAATGATTCTTCCTTAAAAGAAGACTTGTCATAAATAGGAAATAGTATTTATGTGGAACAAGTAATTCTTGTACCTATAGGAGTAAGATTTCCTTCTTTCTTAAACTCCTTGTAATTCATATAAATACACCATAATAACTAGGTTATGAGGTGTGGAGCAAAATAGCAAATACTAGATAGATCTCAAAGTGAGCATTGAGTATAATCAGGTTTGAGGTATTATTTAGAGAGAATCCTGAGTGTGTGGTTGTAACAATTTACTATATATTGGAAATTTTTCTTGTTGTCCTGACAGCCGTGGTTTTTTCCCTGATTTGGGTTTCTACGTAAAACTCTTGTGTTGTGTGTGATTGGATTTGATTATCTTCTCTACGTCTTATCTTTCTTTATTATTGTGTTTGTTTGTGTTCTATTTTCGCACGTATAGTGATGTTTGTTGGCTAACACTTGAAGACCGAGAGCTTCCTCAAGGCGTTGGAGGCTAGTTCTCTAACCACATGGAGGATTTTTACACGCTTTCCTTTGGTGTTGCTTGGGTCCGGCAGCTTTAGTCGAACCTGATGATTCCGGTGGCCCTTTTTTGCGTCGCTTCTCTCCTCTTCTTTTCCTCTCTCTCTCTCTCTCTCTCTCTCTCTCTCTCTCTCTCTCTCTCTCTCTCTATATATATATATATATATATATATATATATATATATATATATATAGAGAGAGAGAGAGATGGGCACGTGGGGTAGCAATGGCCGGATGTCATGATGACACCACTAGGTGTCGTGCAAGGAGGTGCCTGCTTGCATTGAAGTTGGTTCATGTCAGGCATTGACACGTCCAATCATGTGAACTTCATGGCCTTCCCTCGTCGTTAGATTGCTTGGACGGCCGTGATTGGTCCTGAATATTAACCTCTATCAACTACAGTGCCTCTTATATAAATAGGCTTTAACTCCCACTGTTTCCTCATCAGTTCTTTTATTTCAAATATTGACCTCCATCAACTACAACCCGTTTTCTCTTCTCTTCTTCAAACCCTTTCCATTTCTCTGTTTTTTTTTTCATCGCAATGTCATCCGATTCAAATGCTGAAAAGGACTTTGAGTATCAAATGGACGTCTTCACGCATTCTGTTGGTTCACCTTAGGGCTCTGGTGCCATCGGAGCGAATCTGAGGAGGAGGAGGAAGAGAAAAAACAAGCCTTCTGCCTTTAGAGGCATGAATCCGGTTCCTCCTCGCCGTTCAAGGAGGACCTCTTCAATTGGTGCTAGTTTTTTGAACACTTCACTGATGCCGGTGGCCATCGAGCCCAATGATGAGGGCGATGATGATGTGGATGATAGGGTCCTAGATGACGCCTCATTTTCATAGGAGCAGAATCGAGAGATCGATTGCGGGCTCATTTATAAGGAATATGCTCTTGTTCTCACAGTTCCATATAACTTTATCCTCTATTCCATTTGTGACGAGGTTGCATTGATGGAGATCTCGAAGTCACAATCTCCACCAATGCAACCTCGTTTACTCCCCAACCATGTGGCACCTGCTTATCCATACCATCGCCTTCAAGTGTAGGCTCCGGTTACCCCTCTATCCCGTAGTTATGAAGGCTTTCTATATCATTTAGCTGGCTCCGCTCTAGCTCTCTCCCTGATTCTGGTGGAACTTGCTAAGGCTCCTGGTCCTCTTGAAGAAGTTCGTATAGTCCTAAACTAAGGGAGCTTGGCTTCAAGAAGTTTCGATACATCTTTCAGTTGGCGCTGACCTAGCATCCTCAGGGACAGTTTTATCTAAGGTCCATAAACCTTTTGTAGTTTATGGCTACTCATATCAAATAAAATGGACAAGGATTGGAAGAGGCATTGGGTCATTGTAGAGGCAATTAGGGATGAGGTGTATGTCAATGGGGTCGAGTGCTGCGCTTACACTAATTTCGATCCCCAGTGGAGTGGACCAAGTTAGAGGAGGCACAAGAGGATTAGGCTATCAAGGATTTACTCGCTTGTATGATTGCTAAGAACTACCAAAACGAGAACATCTTGGGGCTTCCATAGGAGTCGTTTCTGGTAGAAGTTGTCTCGAGGATTACCGATGCCACTCCTAGTAAGTTTTCAAACTCTAACTTCTTTTTGTGTGCACTTGACCCGTTTACTTGGGGTTTCCGTGAGAAGGGATTAGTCCTCTTGTTGTCAACACTTGGGGTATAATCAACAAGAGAAGATTGATTTTATAGAAACATTTAGTCCGGTTATCAAACCGGTTACTATTAGCACTATTCTCACTAAGGGATGGAGTCTTCGCCAACTTGATATTAAAAATGCATTCCTTCACGGGAATCTTGACACACTGGTATTTATGGAACAACTGCCTGGTTTTAAAAACTCTCAAATGCCAAATCATGTTTGCCAATTGAACCCACCCCAGTTGGCATGCTGCTATGATTGATGAAATGAATGCTCTTCATCAAAATCAAACATGGATTCTTGTACCTAGAAAAGCTTCTATGAATGTTAATGGTTGTCGATGGATTTTCAAAACAAAACTTAATTCTAATAGGTAATTAGAACTGTTGAAAGCCCGCCTTGTAGAAAAAAGGGCATAATCAACAAGAGAAGATTGATTTTACAGAAATGTTTAGTCCGGTTATCAAACTGGCTACTATTCGGACTATCCTCACAGTTGCTATTGTTAAGGGATGGAGTCTTCGCCAACTTGATATTTAAAATGCATTCCTTCATGGGAATCTTGACACACTGGTATTTATGGAACAACTTTCTGGTTTTAAAGACTCTAAAATGCCAAATCATGTTTCCCAATTGAACCTAGCTTTATATGGTTTGAAACAAACTCCATGGGCTTGGTTCGATCGATTTAGTTGAATTCATTTCATATTAATTATGGTTTTATTGCAGTCCAACTGATCGTTCTCTGTTGGTGTTTTGCAATGGTGCTCATATTATGATTTTATTGGTGTATGTAAATGATATTATCCTTAGAGGAACTGCTTATAGCTTATTGGATGAGTTTGTTCAACAAATGGGCACTCAGTTCTCAATCAAAGATCTTGGCCAGCTGCATTATTTTTTAGGATTCTAGGTTCAATGATTTACTGGTGGGATTTTTCTCTCTCATTTTAAACATAAGACTGATTTACTTCATAGCACACATATGGGTGATTGCAAACCCCGTTACTACTCATTTGGCAACTAAACAAGAAATTTTTGCTCATGGTGATGAACTTTATTCTAATTTCTCTGAGTACTGGCAAATTGTTAGTATTCTTCAAATTTTAAGTCTTACTCGACCGAACCTTTGTTTTGCTATTAACAATGTTTGTTAGCATATGAATGCTCCCACTAATGCACACTTCCAAATGGTCAAACAGATTCTTCGTTATGTGAAAGGGACTATATCTTTGGGTCTTCGTATTCTTAAGAATAGTAGTCTTGACTTGTATGTCTTATCTAATGACGATTGGGCCAGCTGTCCTACTATAAGGCAATCTACAACTAGTTACTACACTTTCTTAGGTTCAACTTGCATCTCTTGGTGTGCTAAAAGGCATCCAACAGTTTCTCGATCTAGTACAGAAGTTGAATATAGAGCTATAGCAACCATAACAGCTGATTTGACTTGGCTTTCATTCATTCTATGAGATATTGGAATTTATCAGAACAAACCTCATGCACTCTTTTGTGATAATCTCTTAGCTCTTCATATGTCTGTCAATCCGGTGTTTCATGTGCGTACCAAACACATTGCTATTGATTATCATTTTGTCCGTGAGAAAGTTGCTTTTGGCACTTTAACGACTAAATTTGTTCCCTTCTTTCAACAGCTTGTAGATTTGTTCACAAAACCTTTATGTAGGCTTGCTTTTGATAATTTTAAAACCAATTTGGTCTTTGGGTGAGTCCCACGCCTAGTTTGAGGGGGAATATTAGTGTAAGTGAATCCTAAGTCATAGACTCCTAGTGATATACATTTGTAACTGCACAAGATACAAGATAAACTTGTATATTGTATCTTGTAGTAGTATTTGGTGTGATATATCCTCTAGCCTTTTCAGCTGTATAGGATTGTATATAAGTTCATCATCATAATGAAAGCTGTGTGCAAATTATCACATCAATATTATTTTTCAGTTTTCTTTAGTAACTACCTTTCTTACTTATTTTTCCAACTTAACTCACCATAATCTTCTTTATGTTATATTTTTCTCACCTCCATTGCAGCTCTTTATAGTTTTTTTTTTTTTTTTTTTTAATTGATAAAACAATGAAAAGAAAAAACCGCTACCATGGTGGGCTTGGGGATTTTTGAAATTCAAAAGCCATACCATGTAGTTAGGTTGCGTTTGATTTTTCGTCCGAAGACTGAATAGTGTTGAATTATACTGAAGACTAAATAGTGACTGAAAACTAAAAACTGAATAACATGTTTGATTTTTTTTTTCACTGAAAACTGAATATAAGTGATAAGTTTTTTTTTTTTTTAATTTTTTTTTTAAAGTTACAAATATCTGAAAATAAATACTTTTACATCTATGCCCTTTCAAATATTATTTGTTATATATTTACATTTTAATGTGTTCAATGTTTATATGTGGAATTATAATAATATAATTATACATTTATGATGAAATCTATATGCTCTATCAATGTGGACATACCATATAAATATACCACAAACAGACATAATTCAATTATATATATATATAAATTAACAAAATTAGTGTCGAATTTGGGAGTATCTCATCTAGGCATATATAGATGATATCGTGGTGCTTGCAACACATGTAAAGTGCATGTAGTTTATGGTTAAGTTGGTTTAAGTTTGTTTGCAAAACCGGTTAATTTTTTTTTTTTTGAATAGAAGTTGAAATAGGTTTGAGTACAATTAAAAAACATTGGATTCAAATGAAAATTTTGGAGTCTTGAAAAAACCAGGTTTTATGACCGCTAAAATTATTTAAATCGTGAGAAGAAAAAAATAATAATAATACGGTTAAGGGTTGTGAGAGAAGATAAAACAGGAAATTAGATAAGATTTGTGAGGAAGTAATAAATTGACATATATTTAGTTGATTTGTTGTTAAGTGAAAAGTGAACAAATTTCACTTTTCATAACCAGTGATTTTAAGAGCCCATTCAATGATTTTATTACTTCAAAAATCAAACGAAACAACTTAATGACACACATTAAGTGGCATTAGGTATTAAGTGGAAAAATCAAATAGACCCTTAGTCTTATATTTTAAACCACAAACACACCAAGTATTATATGCATGTGTGTGAGGCAACAAGTGTTGTGTTTTTGTGTTCAATACATAGATACCGAAAGACAGTAAGAAAAATGGGTCAATGAAGAAGAGGTTTTTTTTTTTCTCTTCTTTGTGAAACAAACAAACATTTGCTTCGTTGACAAAGGAGATGTTTTGTATTGATAATAGTCTTCCGACTGGTTATCAATTCTAGATTCTGCTTTCGCACTTGGATTCTCGGTGAACAATAATGAAATCTAAAACCTTTAATCTCTATTTTAAAATCAACACTACAAAAAGTAATTACAAACTTACCTTTTTTTTAAAAAAAGACATTGCTTCAAGATGGATGGTGTCATTACCAGACTCTTCTATAAATATTTTGTATGTGTATAAGTAAGGAACACAAATATTTTTGATAAAAGGATATAAATGTAATACTAAATAAATTTTAAAAGTGGGACATTATTAGGTCCATAGGGTGTGTTAGTAGTGTAGACACGTTTTCAAGCCTATTTAACAACCTAACTTGTTGATTTGATTTAATTTGATATGCGGTCTGCAATGAGTTTACAATGAATATTTGAATAATACATCAAAGGGGTATAACAATTGGAGCTGGTGGCACCCACTTGTGAATTGGTGAGCAATCCCAACTACCCTCCATGCTACAAGTGACTTTGAAATGTTTAGGAACCCATGTTTCTCCCACGGACTCTCTTCCTTTCAATACTTCTCTCTGTTTTTTCTCAACATCTGTCTTTGCTTCTGTGGCTTTCTCCCAATCCTTACTCAATATTGCTTGGTTCACCTCACTCCACACTGCTGCTGATTCACTTCCCCACACTGCCTGCACAAATTCAAACTCATATATCATCAGGTAAAGTTTTTTTTTTTTTTTTTTTTAGGAAAATTAATTAATGCAATTCATACCTCCAAATCCTTGACAGTAGGAGTTTTCAGCCCAGAAAGAACTTCTGTTGCATTGTAGATAACTCTAGTTTTCCCACTATTCATGTCCTTCAGAGTCACAGTTCTGCAATTTTCAATTAGAGAGATGATAAATAAAATCATCACACTATACAAATAAAAATAGTGAGACCAGTTGTCTAGGTCGTGCAGCTAGCGAGTTATATCCAAGTTGCACAACCAGTAGTCCCAAATATTGCATAAATCACGCGACTAGTTGTTCAGGTCATTGGACTAGATAAAGATAAAGATGAAGATGTGTGTGCAATCCAGTCCACGCTTGTTAATTTCTATATATATATATATATATATATATATATTTTATCAGAGAAATTAGTAGTACCTATCCCAATGGCCATCAATCTCATAAAGGATGTTGGATGATGAGGACTGGTAGATTTTTCCTTTAATAGCTCTATAGTTCTTTCTACGCCATAAAAAAGAGTTGGCTCTGTAACATAACTCAGCTTCGAGGCCTGTCTCCGGGCACTTGATTTTAACGTTGCCAACCCAATCAACACCAGGCACTGGAAGAAATCTTATCAGGAGCTTTGGTGAGTTCATTTCATAAGTCTCTCTGTGATTATGGAGCTTAAGTTGCCTTTTTCCATGCACCTCAGTTTCCACCCAAGCTCCTACAATTTACAATGTCTACATGTTTTAATCAAATGGGACATCGGATTGCTTTCGAAAACTGTTTTCTGTTTTATGAATCCGAAAACAAAGCAGAATAGGATCATGAGGTACCGCGGAATTTAGGAAGAGGATGTTGACACCAAAGCATTTCAACGTTTTGGTCTTGATCAGTTGCATGGAGGGCAGATACTGGTGGGTGATGTGAGACCTTCAAAGCATAGAGTAGGAAAAACATTAAAAAAAAAAAAAAAAAGAACACAGTAATATAACTACGAATTGATCCTATATAGCAGCTAAATCCTAAATTAAATGATAAGGAAGAAGAAGAAGTGAATCGAGGAGGTACCTGTTCGAGAAGAACATTGAGGTTGGCATTTGAAACATGGTGAGTCTCACCAAGAATAGGGTTGTACGGAGCCAATCCAAACATTACAGGGCGTAATGTAGAAATACTCCATGCTACTACACATGTAAATCTTTCCACTGGGCTCTCCATTTTGTTTATGCTACTCACCATATCATTACCAACGCAATACACTGATTCCCCAAAACATTGAAGCTGTGATTTTGGAAAGTTGAACATTGCTGGCAGCTGCTTGCACCCCAATTCATTAATTAAACATCCTTTTAAGTTTTATATTATAATTTTACGTGCATGTTCATCATAATAAAACCGATGTAGGACAAATATCACAAAAATAATTATTCAATAGAAAATTAGGGTTTGGAAGATATAAATTTATATGATAGGGAGAAAATCTGTTTTTGTGTGTTTAGAAGTGTTTGTGTTTGGCAGTGTTCTAGTAAACGCTAGGCGCTAGTCGGGCGGTAGACCAACACCTAGTGCCTAGGCGGTCGGGAATTTATTTATTTATTTAAATTATTTTTCATACATAGAAAACCAATATTCAATGTCTTCAAAAATATTTAATATTCAAATTTTAAAGAGTGTAACTAAGATATAAAAACGACTTTGATTTTGTTTAGACCGATTTATTGGCAAAATCGTCCGATAAATTGGCCACATCACCCGTTTTTTTACCCACCGCCTAATAAGACCGATTTTGTCCTAATCGGGACGGCCGGAGGCCACCTAGTGCCTAGGCAGTGCCTAGGCGCGTTTTTTCGAACACCGGTGTTTGGGTCTGTTTGCCAATTAGGCTGTGGAAGTGGGTTTGAACCTGTCTCTCGTACCAAAATTAATAAAGGACAAAAAAAAAAAAAAAAAACTCACTAGAAAGTGGGTGTCGATATTGCACACATAAAATTGATTTACACACTCAATTAGTAAGTGCACCCACCATTAAGTTTTTATCATTTAAGCATCCAATAATATGTCAATATTAACCCTAAAAAATATCACTATATTCATCATAATATTCGCTTTTGTTTATCTTAAAATCTTAACCCTAAATCCTTGACAAGACATAGGCCTCAAGTTATAGGACAAAAAAACAAAAGAGATAATAATCTACCTTTCAAAACAAAAAGATCTCTAACAACTTAAGTACTTAACCTATGAAAACAAAAACACAAATAGATATTTTTAAAGACAAAAATAGGAAAAAGATGCACGCGTGGGACTAAATCATACGCGCTTGGTGCGTTTTTAGGTCTGGTTCATCTTTTAGTCTACGCGCCGTCCTCTTCTTCTCCCTTTGTCATTCTTCTTGTATAGCTCTCCCCCCCGCTTTGATCATGGAATCCCCAAGTGATAAGTTTGTCTTCTATGTGCAACCTCCCCCTCCCGAAACCCAATTGTTGATTCTACCCATAACTTGGAGAATGTTGGTACTGCTAAACGAGCTAGGGCGGAATCGGACATGGGTAGTTTCAAATCAAAGCTTATGAATATGGCAAGCCCTAGTTCTTGGTCCGGTGTTGGAAATTCTAAGGAGAAACTAAAAATTGACCCAAAGGATATTCTGGTAACAGAGGGTCCCAATGGCCTGAAGATGACTCTCTCGGATAATTTGAAGGAACAATTGTAGAAACCTTGGGAGAATGCTTTGATATTGAAAAATATGGGGTAAGCCCATACCTTGAATTTTATGATTGCCAAGTTATCGCATAAGTGGTCTTTGTTGGGGCAGTGGCAACTCACGGACCTTGGCAACGGTTACTTTGTTGCTCTCTTTCAGGTGAAGGAAGACCTGGATTATGTGCTTACATGTGTTCCATGGATCATTACAAACCAATACTTGGTTATGCAGAGATGGAGGCCAAACTTTGTTCCAGGTGAAGATAATATTCAAAGTATGCCTATTTGGGTGAGGTTGTCAAGACTTCCCATGGAATGGATGGATTTAGATTTTCTCTGGAATATAGGTGGAATGTTGGGACGTATGTGTAAAGTTGATCATGTGACGTTGAACCAAGCCCGGGGTAGGTTTGCCTGAATTTGTGTTGAAATTGACATATTTAAACCCCTTATGGCTTCCCTAAACATTGAAGATAGGTCTATTAGGGTGAAGTATGAAAATCTTGGATCAATTTGTTTCAAATGTGGTTGGTATGGACATAGTAAAGAGGCTTGTAGGGAGGGTTTGGTTGTTCCAATTCAAGAGGATGTCGTGGAGAATAACATTTATGTGGAGAAGCCGGTTGAGGAAGCTCCTATGTATGGCCATTGGTTGTTGGTCTCATATGGTAAACATGGTAACAGAGTCCCTAAATGAAGAAGTGGTAGGCAAGGAAATGGTAATGTTGGGGCTTCAAAGTATTTGGGGTTGGTTGGGAAACAAAATGGCAGTGGTTTTATTAGTGATAAGAAGAAGGAAAGTGTGTATGTGGGTTCTGCAATGGGTAAAGGTGGTTATCCGAAATCTATCAACATTACTAAGAGTGGTAATTTGGGCTTTGTATCGACTGCTAAGGTAGCAAGTGGTTCAAGGTTTGATATTTTAAACGAAGATGTGGATGTTATTATGGTTGAAGATAGTGCTCAAATTACTGAAAAACCTGTGGGTGGCATCAATTATAAAGGGAAAGCTGTTCTTATTAAGGTCACGAGCCAAAACAATTTCCAAAGTAAGAAAACGCTTAGGTTTCTTTCGCTGAGCAACAAGAAAATGCCTAAGAAGGGAACCAAGGTGGTTTCGAAGGCTAGTTCTTCAGGGAATCTTGGTGGGGGAGCCTTCTTTGCCAAAAGTTCTTTTGATGCAATGTGTGTTAATCATTCTACTGTTACTACGCATTTTGAGCCAGGGCTGGACGATTTAGATAATGATGCGGTGTTGCGGCAGCTTCATATTGATGTTAATAACTTTGGAGGCAAACCGCCTGTTTTGAATGGGGATGGCCAAGCTGCTGACATGGTTTCCGATATGGTTTCTAATGTGGCAGTCCCGAGTTTGGATAGTTTTGAGAAGGTTGCCTCTAAACTTGTAGAGGTAATGATAGTGATCTTCGAATAGGGATCCCCCTTATTGTTTTACATCTTTCTTATGATTTGTGTGTGGAATGTGAGAGGAGCAGGGAAACAACTGTTCTCTAGGAATATTGCAGATTTACGTGGGTTATACCATTTTGATAATTTGGCGGTTCTTGAACCAAGAATTAGTGGCTCAAAGGCGCTACGTGTTATTGATAAATTAGGTTTCTCTAAGAATTTTGTTGTGGATGCTGAGGGATTTTCAGGGGGTATTTGGCTTCTGTGGAATGAGAGTAAAATTAAGCTACATGCGATTGCAAGTTCAAGGCACAATGTGTCAACTTTGGTGTATGATAATAAATCTTTTTGGATCCTTACGGTGATTTATGCGAACCCGTGCGTTACCTCTAGGAGATTACTCTGGAACTACATGGATGCCATTAGGAACTGCTTTTTTTTGCCTTGGCTAGTAGCTGGAGATTTTAATGAAATCATCAAAAATTCTAAGAAAAGTGGGGAAGACCTAGGTTCTCAAATAGTGGTTTTGGTAATTGGGTTGATAGAAATAATCTGATTGATTTGGGGTTTCTGGGTTCTAAATTCACTTGGATGACCAAGAGAGGTATTGGTGAGGAGATTTGGGAAAGACTTGATAGAGCTCTTTGTTCAATGGATTGGAGAATCCAATTTGGAGAGGGCTTTGTAAGACATCTCCCTAGAATCATGTCAGATCATTGCCCTATTCTTATTCAGCTGCATAGTAACCACTTTCCTAATAGTAATTGCAAGCCTTTCAAGTTTAAGGATATGTGGCTTAAGCATAAGGATTTTGATAAGTTTATTTAGAATAATTGGCGGTCGGAAGGGGTTTCGGTGGCTGATAAAATCTGGAATCTAACGGGGTATACTTAAAGTTTGGAATAAAGAGACGTTTGGAAATATTTTTCACAAAAAAAGAAGATTGTTAGCCAGGTTACAGGGGATCCAACTGTGTATTAGCAACAAGCCTTCCTTTTTCCTTTCTAACCTTGAGGAAACCCTTTTGAAGGAATATAAGACCATTCTTGAGCAAGAGGAAATTTTTTGGCAACAGAAATTACGAAATTGCTGGCTCAAGGAAGGTGACAGAAATACCAGATTTTTTCACCTCTCTACAGTTATTAGAAGAAGAAGAAATAAGATTGAGGGTATCTTTTCATGGAAAGACAGAGCACTGGTATGTATTCGTAACTTCTCGTGCTTTTCCCTAAGCTTAATGAGTTTGATACTTCTAGCATTGGTATGACTGTTACAGAGGTTGAAGTGAAACAAAGTGTGTTCAGTATAGGGGGAATAAAGGCGTCTGGACCGAATGGCTTCCCATCTATTTTTTTCCAAAAGTTATGGAACACCTGCAAGGATGAGTTGATGCTTATGGTGTCAGATTGTTTTAAGAGAGGCCGTATGCCTAGTGAGGTCAATAGCACTCTGATTTCGCTTATTCCAAAAGTTCCTAACCCAGTCAGTTTAACTCAATTTCGCCCTATCAGTTTATGCAATAATTCCTATAAAATTATCAGTAAGATTTTGGTGCAACGATTAAGAAGATTGTTACATGACCTTATGAGCCCGAATCAGGTGGCGTTTGTGCATGGAAGACAAATTGAAGATAATATAGTTGTTACGCAAGAAGTGCTTCATAAGTTCAAGACAGTGAGGGGTAAGATGGGTTTTATTGCTTGGAAAATTGATCTTGCCAAGGCCTACGATAAGCTTCAGTGGGATTTTATTAAGCAAGTCTTGGAAAAAGTGGGTATTGTTGGGGAGTTGAATAATTTATTCATGAGCTGCATATCGAATGTTCATTATGAGGTGGTTGTTAATGGCAAATTGATATAGACTGTCCACCCTAAATGTGGAATCAGACATGGAGACCCTCTATCTCCTTATATTTTCATGTTATGGATGGAAAAACTCTCCCACATTATCCACCAAAAGTTATTTGATGGTGTTTGGAAGCCAGTTAAGACTTCGAGAGGAGGCCTGGAGATCTCTCATCTTTTCTTCGCGGATGATCTCATTCTGTTTGGTAAGGCTTCTCCCCAACAAGCTATTATCATGAGGGAGGCTTTGGACCTGTTTTGTGACCTCTCTGGTCAACAAGTAAGTTTTCCCAAATCTAAGATTCATAGCTCTAATAATGTGAATCACAGTTTAGCTAAATCTTTGGTGGATTTTTATGGCTCTCCTATTACTAATAATCTGGGAAATTACCTTAGTGTCCCACTCATTCATGGCCGGGTCATTAGAGGAACTTATGATGAAATCATTGTTAAGACTCAAAAACGTCTGACGTGGAAAAGTGCATCTTTATCCTTTGCTGGAAGGTGTACTCTCATTAAAGCTGTAACTTCTGCTCTCCCCACTTATACTATGCAGTCAATCAAGCTTCCTTCAGAGGTTTTAACAATCTTGATAAACTTAATCGTGATTTTTGTGGGGGAGTACTTTAGAGAAAAAGAAGATCCACCTTGTGAATTGGGATACTGTGTGTTTACCTAAGTTTTTAGGTGGTTTAGGCATTAGAAAGATAAAAAGGATGAATCAAGCTCTTTTGGCCAAAACTGGTTGGAGATTGTATCAGAATGAAAGCAGTATTTGGAGCAAGTTGATCAAAGCAAAATATCTCAAAGGGGAGAATATGGCTGCCCATGATAATTCGAATACTAAGCTTTGTTCGAGCACCTGGCGTGGATTTTCTTTTGGGGCCAAGTTTCTTTCAGAAGGGTTGCAATGAAGAATAGGTAATGGCCAGAGTGTTGGTTTTTGGACTGATAATTGGATTCCTGGGATGGGGAAACTTCTCAGGCACGCCTTTTGTACCCTATCAGAGGCCTAATCCAGTGAAAATGTGTGTGATTATCTAACTGACAATGAATGGGATTTAAGGAAATTATCTTCGATTTTACCTTGGAACATTGTGCATCGTATTTTTAGCATTCACTTGAATGGCTACTGTAATGCGGAAGATGCTGTTATATGGGGTGTTGATAGGAATGGGAATTTTTCTGTGAAAAGTGCCTACGATATCCATTTCAATCTGGCTGAGGATAGACCTTGGAAATGGAAATTCATTTGGAATCTTAATCTGCTGCCTAGAATCCTCCATTTTTTATGGCTCCTTCTCCATAGCAAACTCCTGACTAATGACAGCAAAGCTGCTAGATGTCTGACTTTGGATGTCACTTATGATAGATGCAAGACAAGATCGAAGATATTGAGCATGTATTCAGAAATTGCAATGTTTCTGGACGGATTTGGGAGGATATTTGCAAGGGCATCACCACTAGTGTGTCTTATAAAATCGAGTGGAATGAATGGCTATTTGAAAATCTGAAGTGTAACAAGCTGTGTTGGAACAGGGTGCCTGGTTACCTTCTTTTCGCGGTGACGCTCTGGTTTATTTGAAAATGGAGATGTGAGGAAGTTTTTAATTCTGATTTTCATCTCCCTCAATGCCCTGGTAAGATTATTTTAAAATATGTTGAAGATTGGTTGTCTACCAACGTGGGTGTTGAGACTGTTGCGGCTAAGAAGATTTGTCTTGTTGCTTGGACTCCTCCTCCTTATGGCTTGGTTAAACTGAATGTGGATGGTAGCTGGAACTCTGAGTTGGGGTCGATCTCGGCTGGTGGTGTCATCAAATATGATAGGAAGATCTAGTTGACTAGTTTCTCTCTTAATAAGGGAGTTGGTACTGTTTTGGAAGCTGAGATGTGGGGTGTGTTTGAAGGTTTGAATCTGGCGTGGAATGCTGGGTTCAGGAAAGTTGAAGTGGAATCTGATTCCAAATGTGCTGTTCATCTCCTAACCGATCCTATTTCTCTGAATCATCCTCTCTTCAACATCACTCACGTGTGCAAGCTGCTTATGGAGAGGTATTGGAGCTGCTCCATTAACCACATTTACAGGGAAAGCAACAAATTTGATGATTTTTTGGCTAAATTTGGTCATACTTTAGATTTGGGGGTTGTTCTCTTTGAAGACCCCCCTTCCTAACTCTCTAACATTTTAGATGATGACTTTAAGGATGTTGCTGTTGCTAGGTTGATTCCTAGCTCTTAGTTTTTGTTTGTTTGGGCTTTTTTGCCTCCCTTTTACCAAAAAAAAAAAAAATACAAATAGATGATCCTGATCGAATCAAATAAAAAATATAGTCTAAGATCATGATCATAATAAAGGAATAAATCCATATTTAATTAGGCAATTAAATATGTTATTAATTACCATTGTACATAAAAAAAAAATAACATAATATTGACTTGCCTGGAAGCTCGTAAGATCTGATCCTGTCCCTACATTTTTAAAGAGACTTAAAATGCGTTGTAGAAGATTAGGAGCTCCATAATCCACACTTGAGTCCCCATCCAACGTTAATGGATTCGTCAGCACAACTCTTTTCTTTTCCTCTCCTTCCTTAACCTGCATCACACCGTAGTATATCATTTCCTTTCTTCACTCAATAACAAAAATCACATAAATAAAATACAACTTACAATAATTCCACCTAACACATAAACATTACTTTGATTTTGAAGACAACTTTGAAAGTGATATCATTTTTTGTCTTTGTTTAAACACGATATTTTTCCAATTATTCTCTGTCATAGAATACTTATGTTATAACGAAAGTTGTTAATACAAGTTGATGATACCCTTGTATTAATTTAAGATTACTGGTCTAATAACAACAATTGTTTTGCATACAAATATAAATATACAATTTTTCTTTTTAAAAAACTGAAACAAAATGGACAAGACGGAGGTTGACACACCGCATACTCTCTCACACCTACATCTAAGAAGTAGTGGGTTTGAGTCATGTTTTCTCCCTTAATCGTGAAATATTTTAATAGTTCAAAAAAAAAAAAATTTAACTAAATACAAAGAATATTAGGTTAAAAAAAGTTTCGTTAACATTGTTTGAATAGTAACATAACATAGTTAAACTCTATTTGAATATATTTAGGTGGAGATAATATAATTAACTATATCCCTCTATTCTAATCTTGGTTTAAGTGGGAATCAAAGTAGTGCACCTTTTGACACATAATATTATATGTGATACACAATGTATTAAAAAGCAAATCTCATAATGGAAACAAATCTAGTTTTGGTCAAAACAGGCACAAATTGTTGATTTCGGCAATAAAAACGTAGGTCGGCAAAAAAAAAAAAAAAAAAAAAAGCAGAATCTTTTGGATTTTCAAACATGCCAAATAATTCATAAATATATATTGTTTTTTATTTTATATAATTTTATATTTATTTAGAAAATATAATTCAAGAATATTAATAACTAAAGAATGATTGCTCCTTTTAGAATGAAACCAAAACGCATCTCGTGCGGCCTCAACTCCAACCGAAACACCATCATTGAACTTTACTGTTTTTATTTATTTATTTTTATTTTTAATAAAGGTAGCAGTTACATGAATAGTTTTTAGTCATTGATTTTCAATTCAAAAATTTACAAAAATTAAAAATTAAAAAAATTAAAATAACTCTATTGCACGTAATTAGTATCCGTTTAGAAAAGCTTCTCTGCTGCTAAAATAGCTTTTTTAAAAAAACATTATATCATTATGGTTGTAACTCGATAAATCTTTTGGATGATTAAAAAAACTATTTTACATCTACTGAGAGAAACTCAAATGTAAGGCTTTTTCAAGTAGACCTTTTAAAGTTTTTTTATTTTATTTCTTAATTTTATTATTATTTTTTATTTTTAATTAATTACATTAAAATGTCTAATATAACCCTATCATTTAATATTTTGTTAAAAGTATTTTTGTAATCTTATCATTCAAAAGAGTTTTTGTAATTGACAACCAAACGATCAACAACTTATATATTTTTTTTAAAAAGCTCTACTTATAGAATATCTACTTGTAAAAGATAAACCCTAAAAGATATACTCGAAAAAGCTCTTCTAAACCGACCTATACCAATAACTATATTGGTCATGTATAGTAGGGCAATTGGACTAGAAATAAATAGTCTCATAATTGAAGATATCTATAGGCATGGCATGCATGCTAGATTCATCTTCATCTTCTTGGTCTTCGTCTCTACAATCACCATCGGGGGCATGGACATTCTTCTTCTTCATTATTACCCATCCCCACTCTCTTCATCTTCCCCATCACCATCACCATCACCATCAAATATCCTAACACGTAACAAACAATAAATGAAGATCAAGTCAATCTCTCCTATTTTTCTTTTTTCAATTTGTTTTTCATTCATCTTTATCATCTTCGTAATTACCATCCATCTCCAACAAATTCAACTTCATCGTCGTTATCACCAATACATATAAGCATCATTATTACAATCCCCATCCCCCTTCACCGTCACATATATCCAACATTCCAACCCCTAACCTACCACTAGAGACACCACCCTATCGCCTATCCTAACACCAAACAGTATTTAATTTGAAGATCCATCATTATTACACGGCAGTACTCTCTCTCTCCTATTTTTATTTTTTCAATTTGTTTTTCATTAACTTCATCTTCATCATCTTCGTAATCACCGTCCATCTCCAACACATTCAACTTCATCGTTGTCATCACCGATACATATTCAACCCACCACCACTTAACACCAAATGAGAGATCCAACCACCACCGACGGAAGAGATCTTGTGCTGCTCTTCCATTGGGAGGAGATTCGGCGCCGGATCTCTGTTCTAATTTTTTTTTTTTTATTAAAACCACAAACAAAACCCAAAATCCAAACTAAAGAGAGACAAAGAGAGGAGCGAGTTGCAGAGGCTTCAGATATGTGAGAGAGAGAGAGAGAGTCTAGTCAGAGCGGACTAGTGGAGGAGATCTTTTTTTTTTTTTTTATAAATTTTTTATTCAGTTTTAAAATTTTATTATTATTTTATAAATATTTTAGTACACAATGGTAATTTTCTATATATACTAAGGGTAAAATAGACTTTTTATCTATATTAGATGGAAGTTAACTAAATGGGAAAACTGGAAAATTCTGATAGGTCATAGGTTAAAATACCATTCTCATTCTATGGTAATAAATTTACAATTGATTCTGATTCAATAGTAAATTTAGAGCCGCATAAAATTCACAACTATATATAGCGAGCTCTTATAAGATATCCCTTATGTTAGTTTCGATAAGGACCATGATAAAAACACATTGATTTTAATGAATTTTAATCTAAAGTTTTTTGTGAATGATGAGTTTAATGAAATCTATATATAAATAAAATTTAAGAATTTTCTGAGCACTGGAACTATTTATCCAAATTTTGTTAAATATGAAGGTATCGGAAAATAAGTTAAATATAAGAAAATTCAAGAAAAATAGTTCTAGTATTCGAAAAATTCTCAAATTTTGTTTATAAGTAGATTTCAATGAGCTCATAATCCATAAAAATAATTCAGATTAAAATTCATTAAAATCGATATGTTTTTATTATGGTCCTTACCGAAACTAAAATAAAAAATCCCTTATGAGAGACGATATGGAAGATCATTGAAATGTAAACTACTACTACAATCAATTTATAATACCAAAAAAGATTTAAAAACAGTTAAACAAAAGAGCCAACATATTTTGTTTTTCTATCACAACACCCTATTGACACAAAATTATGTTAAACACGAAAAGTCAAATGCATATGTCTTGACGTCAAAGGAATATATCATAGAACAAATGGGATTTCAACTTCCTTTCACATCCACCTTGGCTTGCGATAAAGAATAAATATATAAAAAGCAACAAAATATATAAATAAATATTACTTTCTTTACTGTATTTGGACATCACGTATAACAACACATAAAACAAGTCCATCGGAAAACTGCTTCTCAGATTCAAACCCGCTTTTTATTATTTACCGGAAAACAGGTAAGGTGCTTTTATTTAACAAAGAAGCTATACATATATATATATATATTTATCATGTATAAGAGAGAGAGAGAGAGAGAGATGATGCGTACGTACCATTTGACGAGAAGGGTCTGAAATATATAATAGAGACTAGAGAGCGAGAACGAATACTGAAGAAGCGCCTCTGCAATCTGGTTTTAGATTTTGGCCGGAGAGATTCAATTGGGACTGTTTGGTGTTGTTTTCTTCTTACTGGAATTGGGTTTTTGGTTAGATGCTTCCTGCGCTCCGTGTTTCTTCTCTCTCTCTCTCTATATATATATATAATATAAAAGGGGAGACAGAAGTGCGACAACGAGGAAGAGAGGGAGAGTTGGTATTGTAAAGCATTTTTATTTTTATTTTTGAGATAAAATTAATTAATTTTTTTAATTTTTTTTTAATGATTTTAATTTTGGTATCTTTTTATTAATTAGTGAATCTATTATTATCCTATTATTTATGTACATAATTTTGTCTTAACAAGTGGGCGATTGATATCACTGTTGACCATCTATGGACAAACACATATTAAAAAACAGTAACAACTGACAACGTTACAGAAGGTTATAATTACACAAATGCACATTCCATATTTGCCCCATCTTGTATCATGAGTCATGACCAGACATATGACATCGATCTATCAACTATCAAAGGGTATTAATCATTTTTAATGTAAATTTATTTATGGATTGTTACCTCATTAAATGGGATGCATATCGATTCTAAAAGATCATAATCATCTACAATGGTATATATTGACACCTACGTCAAATATATAGACAGGGATAACAATTAGGGTAGAGTAGACCTGACACGGTTCCGGTCCGGTTCCGGTTCCGGTTCCATTGGAACCGGCGGTTTTGAACCTTGTTTATTTATTTATTTTCATTTTTTTTTGTTTTTACAAAAAAAAAAAAAAAAGACTTCTCTAATAAAATAAAATATATAAATGACAAATTACAAAATAAAATTAAATTATAAAATAAAATTACAAATGACAATTTATGGGTTCTTATGGATGCTTGAACCATGGTTGCAAAAGAAAAACACAAACTAAACTAGCCACTAAAGCCACATTCAATACTTGTATAATATTTCAAACAAAAACTATAAGTAGTTTAGTTTAAAGGATTTTACTTGTATAATACTTGTATAATAAATGATTTTTTTAAAAACGTGTCCATTTACACAAGGCCTGATGTTAAAGTAATTATCCGGACCAAGACGGGCACGGATGTGGTGTGGGATCGGGAGGAAAAGGTTTCTTACTAGGTTTAAACGAGGTTCGAAATAGACACAACACTTAAAAACACTTTTTTTTTTTATGAAAAAGGGGTTTTTAGGGCTCGAAAAGTGGCCACAAGCCCTCTGGACTTGCTCCCATCGCATTCCTTGCATCATTCTATGTGATTTCAAAAAAATAAATTACCTGATTTGGACATCCGAGCACAAAGTTATGGCCTTTCAAAGTTTAAGGCATATATAAAAAAAAAATTACTGCAATTTTTTTTTTTTTAAGGCAAATTTTTTCTATTCTCTCATTGGAGAGAAATTAGAATTAGAGAATTCAGAAGAAATTGGTGTGAGGAAAAATGAAAGGGGGGGTGGTATTTATAGAAAAAAAAAAAAATTATTGTGCGAACCGGCGGTTCGAACCGGAACCGGAACCGCCGGTTCGACCAAATCATAGAACCGGAACCGGCCTCGGCCTCCTCCGGTTCAGGTTCCGGTTCCGGTTCCGGTTCCGGCCGGTTCCGACGGTTCCAACCGGAACCGTGCCAGGTCTAGGGTAGAGTGATGCTGTATATTGACACCTTCACTACTGAATTATTTATTTATATCCTACTTTTTAAGATTATCAGGATTACCCTTTTATATATTTTTCAAACTTAATACACTTCATATAATATTTTTCAAAAAAATAAAATAAAAATACACTTCATCTCTAATCTTTATATATAAAATGATTTTTTTGAGTGATTAAGTTAGAGTTTTAGTGTGGTTTCGTTTCATTGAAGATTAGGTTTCTTTGTTAAGATTCTTGGTGCGATTTCGTTGTCGTTGTTACTGTTTTTTTTTTTTTTTTTTTTTTTGATTCTTGGTGCACATCGGGTGGCTGGTGGCGGTGATTGTTCCATTTTGTTGGTGAATCATGATGAAGATAAAATATTGGCCATGTTTTATATATGGTTTATATTTGCATGATTGTCAGCCTCGGCCACTGTTAAGTTATCTAATGACACAAGTTCAATTTTCAGAATTCATTTATTATATAATATATGGTTAAATTGTGCTCTCTCACAAACTTCATAGAAACTGACTTTTGCAATTGAGGGTATCTTTGGCTGTTTGGTGAACATTTCTCTTATTGGGGCCATGGCGGTGGTTAAGTTAATAAGGTGTGGCACCTATCACTTTTTGTTTATCCTTTCCTTTTTGATCTGTCCGGACGGTAGCACAGATATTTTCACATCGGGTTGATATTTACTATGGACTTTCAAAATATAGGTTGGTGTGTGTTTGTAATAGCTATCACTATTTGAGGGTAGTTTAAATATAATGTTGGATTTATTTAACCGATGAATTTTCTACACAAGTTAATCGGCTATTAAGAGCATCTTCAATGTTTTGAATTTGAAGTTAAACGTGAATCTTCTAAGAATACGTTTACACTAAATTTTTTTTATTAAAATCTTTTAGCACATCTTTTAGCATCTTTAATTTTGCACATCTTTTAGCACCTCCCCCATACTTCTCATTATCAAACATGATTTCATTAAGGGCCAGTTTGGTATTGCTGTAACTTTTATAATAATCACTGTTAGCTGTGCTGAAAGAATAATCAACTGTGAAGTTAATCAGCAGATGTTTGGATGATTAAACTTTTAAAACTACTGTATAGCTCAAAAGCAGTATACATATGTTTGGTAATTTTATTTCAAAAGTGTTGAAATTAGTTACAATGACTAAAATAGACATGATTTTAGAACTTTATTTTATTTATTTCATTAATTATATTATATTAAATCAATATTTAAGTAGAATATTTAAATTGGAAAAAAAAAATCATATGAACAATAAAAATATTTTTAAAAGATTTTATAAATCAAATCAATATTTAATTAGAATCTTTAATTTTTAGATGAAATTAGGTATGTAAATGATTTTAATTTGATTTCATAAGGATAATAATGATATTTTAATTTGATTTCATAAGGATAATAATGATAATTTGATTCCATATTTGCCTCATCTTGTATCATGAGTCATGACCAGACATATCGATCTATCAACTATCAAGGGTATTAATCATTTTTAATGTAAATTTATTTATGGATTGTTACCTCATTAAATGGGATGCATATCGATTCTAAAAGATCATAATCATCTACAATAGTATATATTGACACCTACGTCAAATATATAGATAGGGATAACAATTAGGGTAGAGTGATGCTGTATATTGACACTTTCACTACTGAATTATTTATTTATGTCCCACTTTTTAAGATTATCAGGATTACCCTTTTATATATTTTTCAAACTTAATACACTTCATATAATCTTTTTCAAAAAAATAAAATAAAAATACACTTCATCTCTAATCTTTACATATAAAATGATTTTTTTGAGTGATTGAGTTAGAGTTTTGGTGTGGTTTCGTTTCATCGAAAATTAGGTTTCTTTATTAAGATTCTTGGTGCGATTTCGTTGTTGTTGTTGTTTTTTTTTTTTTTTTTTTGATTTTTTGATTCTTGGTGCACATTGGGTGGCTGGTGGCGTTGATTGTTCCATTTTGTCGGTGAATCATGATGAAGATAAAATATTGGCCATGTTTTATATATGGTTTATATTTGCATGATTGTCAGCCTCGGCCATTGTTAAGTTATCTAATGACACAAGTTCAATTTTCATAATTCAATTATTATATAATCTATGGTTAAATTGTGCTCTCTCACAAACTTCATAGAAATTGACTTTTGCAATTGAGGGTATCTTTGGCTGTTCAGTGAACATTTCTCTTATTGGGGCCCTGGGGGTAGTTAAGTTAATAAGGTGTGGCACCTATCACTTTTTGTTTATCCTTTCCTTTTTGATCTGTCCGGTCGGTAGCACAGATATTTTCACATCGTGTTGATTTTTACTATGTACTTTCAAAATATAGGTTGGTGTGTGTTTGTAATAGCTATCACTATTTGAGGGTAGTTTATATATAATGTTGGATTTATTTAACCGATGAATTTTCTACACAAGTTAATCGGCTATTAAGAGCATCTTCAGTGTTTTGAATTTGAATTTAAACGGGAATCTTTTGAGAATATGTTTACACTAAATTTTTTTCATTAAAATCTTTTAGCACATCTTTTAGCATCTTCAATTTTGCACATCTTTTAGCACCTCCCCCATACTTCTCATTATCAAACATGATTTCATTAAAATCGCCCATACACACCCACATGCAATCCACCATACCTGCAATCCTCTTTAGCAAAATCCACGAATAACATCTTTGTGAAGCCTCAAGGTTTCCATAGAATCCTGTGAATCTCCACCGTTGTCCACCATCTCTAAGAATGCACACATCAATATGCGATTGAGAATAAGAGACCAAACTAACATCCGTGCTACCATCCCAATACATGCGAAGGCCTCCCGATTTTCCACAGCTATCGATCACTAATTTTCCACTGTAACCCAAACTAACCCTCCACTTCTCCATCTTGTCATGACCACACTTGGTTTCCATCAAAAACATCATCTCTGGTTTCACCTCTTGTTTATGAAACCGTAAGCAATTGAACGCTTGAGAGCTACCCAGCCTTCGAGCGTTCCAAATGAAGATTTTCATTGTTCCCGGCGGACCGATAGAAATCGGTCGGTCGATATATTTGATTTTTGAACACTAGTTACTACCACTAAAACCTGTTTATAAGTAATAGTTCCAGCAGTACCTTCATCAATCTTCAACACGTTAGTCTTCTCACTATCCCCACCTCTTATCCCCGTTTCTTCTTTCTCCACCTCCTTCCCTTCCACCATAATTTTGTCTTCCATCAAAACGCAGATGCCTTGAACGCCCCCATCTCTACTTTCTTCTTCAAGAACCTTGCTCTGTTTGCTCTGCACTCTTGCCTAAGCTCTGAGGTCTTTTACCATCTCTGTGTCTGATCTCTTTCCCAATTCAATCCCTAGCAATTGTTGTTTGTCCAGTAATGTGGATATCCAGGTGACCCGCTTCCAACGTTGCCCAACCCCTTTGTTTTGGCCCGGTCCATTTGTTCTGACTTCCTCTAAACCCTTACTTGTTTCTAAAATTTTCTGCCTTTCATTCTCCAAGTTGCCTATTTTAAACTCCATCATCTTTTTGTTGGGCTTAAGTTGGCCCATATCTTTGTTTTTGGCCCAACAATTCATCTTCTCCTGGACATTAACTTAGCCCACGACAATAGGAGTGCCATTATTAATTCTTCCCTCCCCACTTCCTGTCTCTCCCAACTTTTGATCTTCCTCAACATTAACATATGAATCAATGCACATAGCCATGCCGCTTTCCGCCTCCCTAGGTTTATTCTTTCTAGAATGAACCCTAGAGTTCTCAAGCTTCCCCATGCAGCCGTCTTTGGAAATCAAAGGTCTCTTCTCCTTCTCCCGCCATGGTGGTTTGGATGATAATCCCTTCCCATCGCCGACCATCCCCTCTGATATGCTCTTTGGATTCCGCCAGTTTTCCTGAAACCGACCATGGTTTAGCCTATTCTCTTTGACATTATACGTCCCCATATAGTTCCCTATACTCATATTCTCATTTCTTCCAAAACGGTTTTGAGATTTCTTAGGAGGACTTCCAGTACGAAGCCAAATACACAGCCGATAGTTTGCCTCCGACATAACTTCCTTAATGTCACCAGCCACCGTACATTCTTGGATGCCATGGCCGATTCTCCTACACGTTAAGCAGAAGTCATGTAGTCTTTCATACCAGAGAAGCATTGTGGTAATTTTCCCCGATCCCATAAGGTCTACCCGAAGACTTTTAATCAATGGTTCAGAAATAAGCACAACCACCCTGATTCTCAGAAACTGATTGTTCTCTTCCCTAGCAGTGACCAAGTCAACTTCCTTGACATCTCCAATCATCTTTCCAAGGAATAGACCAATCTCCTCTGACATACATAAAAGTGGTATTTTATGAATCTGCACCCAGAATTCAACCTTGTTGTACTCAAGGTTGGTGATATCTCCATTAAGAGGCATCTTCTCCAGGACAACAATTGCCTTATCAAAGTTCTAAGGGCCTTCATTAATGATCCTATTTCGGTCCTCCAAATTAAAGAACTGAAATGTAAAGATATTCCCTTCAACCCACTCAATATCCACCCCTTCATTCACTTTCTAGATTGTATTGAACACCTTAATAAAAGCTTCCTTGTTCACCAGCACTTTGGTCATCACCTTACCCATTAAACAAAACGCCAGCTCACGCTCCCTCCTAATTTTCATTCCTTCGTCCAGAGATTTGACTGGACCTTCTAGTTCCTGAATTGACAACGCATTGCATAACCTTTCCAGTTCATCCGCATCCATGTCTACCACTCCCAATACAACAATAAGGGTAGTCGTGAAAGAATCTTAATCCAAAACCTTACACAGTACACGTTTTTGAAATAGAAAAAAGCAGTCTTAAGACAAAAAAATGGCAGCCTTTTGTAAACAAAACAGAAAAAACCACTCATGTCTTTAGTTGCCAGAGCAAACTAAAGGGAGGACTCTCTCCTTCTTTTCGACCACAACCTTTCTATTTTTTAATATTAGGGCATTTTTGGCTTTTAATAAGTCCACACGGGTCAACTTAACAGAAAACTTAACTACCATAGTACCATTAAGTTTTTGGGTTTCTTTGTAGAATAACCATATTTCACTACCTAGCTGCAACCAACCAAAACCTCAAGGGTGTCAGTGTAATTTCCCCTACCAAATAATATGAATAAGGTTGAATATGTCTTCTTTGACATTGAAAAATCAAGAAAGAGAGAGATAAGTGTTTCCAGAATCCTGAAGCTCTCTACTTCATGTCTTTCAAGGTAACCATAGTTTCAATTTATATATTTGCTTTGTGCGTTTTAGGTTTGATGATCGCCTCCAAAGTTGTTGATTTTAGAACAGGTTTTTGCCTAATTTTTCCATCATAAAATGGGAAGACACTGAAAGAGGAAGAAATATTTTTGCTGGTGAGACTCACCGATGCTCTAAGGTATTATATTAATCAATGTGGTTAGATAATAGTTTTTATTTTAATGTATTATGATTGTCAAATGTTTGATTCGTAGTAGGATATACAGGTTTATACGAAATCGTTTGTTGATTCATTCTCTTTGGAGCTTTGTTTGTTTCCATAAAATTGATTAGAGCCCCTTTCAAAAAAAAAAAAAAAAAAAAGGATTAGAGCCAGGATTGGTATTGATGATTATAATGGTTATAATGCTTACAAAATGTTTGATAAAAAGTTCTTACTGCTTATAAATTTATTTATCCCCGGAAGGGTTATAAGCTCATTTATAACCACCGGAGTTTTAGTGTCTAGCTCTATTGAGAAGTTTACATTTAATTTATATTATTCTTACACACACACACATATATATATAGTCTTTCTATTATCAGTTTGAACTGACAAAAATTATATCAGTTCCTTGTATGTGGGTCACTGGATTTAAATACTTTGACTTGGCTGTATGCACTTGTCAAAGCATCTTTTAAATCCAATGGTTCACATCTAAAGAACTAATATATTTTATATTAGTTCGAACTGATAATAGAAAGACCGTATATATATATATATATATATAATTTTTAAAAATTAAATAATAAAATAAAAATGATAAAATACATTAATTAATATTACAAAATATATTTTAAAAAAATCTAAAAAATATCAAAACACTTAAAATTAACAACGAAACCCTTTTAAAAAATGAAATCAGTAAAAAAATTATTTAAAAAAATAAAAAGAAATTTAAAAAGGGTGGAGACATCAAAGATGAATGGTAATCAATACAATTAGGCTTTGGTGGAAGGGAATTGTCAATGTAGTTGGCTATTAAATGAGAACATTTTTGCTCACCTCCCTTTCAAGGGAGGTAACCATTACCCCCCCTTCCAAATGAATGACATGTGTCCAGGGAGGTAATTATGTTTGGATAAATTTACCCCTCCATGGACACATGTCATCCATTTGGGACGGAGGTAATGCTTACCCCCCTACAAGGGGGTGAGCAAAAATGGACTCCTATTAAACAGCAGCGGAGGCATTAATTGGAGTCAATTAATCACAATATGCCGACATGGTGAAAGAAACAACATTAAAATTAACGAAAACAATAACTTTGATAGAGATTATTTCTTATTCTATTCTCTCTCTTATTTTTAAGTTTTATTTAATCTTTAAATTTATAATACTTTAAATAATTCTTCTCTCGTACAGGATTCCTTATTTTATAAAGTAAGGACTTTATATAATTTATTGATTTTAATGAATTTTAATTTGAATTGTTGTATGAATAATAAATTCAATGAAATTTATTTTTACGTTTTTAAAAAATTGAATATTTTTCTCCTAGCGATAGGATGTTGTCTTTCCAAAAAATAAACTTAAAATAATAAAACAAAATACAATACAATAATAGAAAAATTCATTAAAAATAATATAAAAGATAAAAAATAATAATAATTACTTAACAAATTAAACATCAAAAAAATTAAAAAAATTAAAAACGAAATCTAAAAATTAAATAGATGACTAAAAAAATCTCAGGTACATTAAGTGAAATTAATTTTTTATTAGGTTGGTATCTGTATAATTACTTTTAAATTACATTAAAATTGAAACCAAAGGCAATTGCTAAGTTTTGAACTTTTTTCTGAATTTTAATCGGTTTTCAACCTTTTGTTTTTAGCCAAACCAATCCCTATATTTTTCATAAGTACCAAATTAGTCTGTCTCACTGACTAAAGTTTATCAATTTTAATTGATTCAAGGGTAAAATAGTACCTTTAACACAAAAGTTAAGAGATTTTCTTTTTACAATCCATTTTTTCTTTTCACACTTTTTTTTTTTTTTTCCTAAAGAGCTTCATTTTAAAATGCTAAATTTTAAAAATTTCTAAAGACACTTCGATTTACTCCAAAATACTTTCTTTTTAAATCTTTTTACACTATATTTCTGAAGACATTTTATTTATTTTTAATATTATAAAAACATTTATTTGGAATACCCTTGTTTTTTATTCAATTTTTTTCAAGATTCTATGGAGGTTATTGTCAAGGCTCATGATATTATAAATAAATAATTTTTAATTTTTTTCCACATTTCTTTTATAAACGCATTCCATATTAATGACATTAAACTCAATTCTAAAAGTTTTTTTTCTTCTTCTAATATAAATAAAAAATTGTAAGTTTAAATTTGATTAATAACTTACATCATAGCTAACGTTTCTTTGTAATTGTATTGCATAAATGCGTTTTTTTTTTTTTTTTGTTTTTTGTTTTTTGTTTTTTTGCACTTTGGAATCAAATAAATCTTTAAATATGCCAAAAAAAAAAAAAGGAATTATATAGTTTAAGGTTTACGAAATGTTAAAAAGAGGAAGAGAAGTGAATATATTAAATATCCTAAAGATTTGTGTGTTATAAAGTATCTTTATAATTTTTTGTTTTTTTTTTTTATAATAATTTAATTAAGGATAAAATTATAATAAAGTAAAAAATTATTACAAACATGGCGTTAATAGATATTGAGTGGATCGTTACCCATATCACTCAAAACTTAATCAATTTACACATATATTGTGGGTGGTCGAACGATTTGGTAAGTCAAACGGGTCGGGTTGAATCAGGCCCAAAGCAACTGGGGTGGAAGCTGATTGGTCGATGTCGACTGATGTTCGTAAATGGTCGTCTGAACTTCGAAATACCTGCAAAAGAACTTTAGAATAGAGATATGAGGTAGAGGGAATGAGATGGTGGTGGCAGGATTATAGCCTTATGTGCGCTTGGGCTGAGCGATAAATCGTAATGATGTTGATGGTTGATTTCCGGTGGCTCAAATCTTCTTGGAGGCAGAGTTTCAATACGCTGTTTTTGAGCTTTAGTTAAGAAGACGAGAGAGACTTCCAAGTGAATGAGCCTCCCTTTTATAGTAGAAGAGATAGCCCCAACGTTCACTTCGTCAGTATTGATTATGGGCGTGTTCTCAAGAGCAAGATCCTCTCGAATGGGCAGTTACCAGCGGTTACTAAGCCTTTTGGTAACTGATATTTTGAACAAGTCTTCTAACGATAGCCTTTGCTGTCATCAGTGTTGGGTCGCCCCAACACAATGGGCTTGGGTCGACCCAATACAATGGGCTTAAATGGGACCTATTATAAAAATAGGTTTATACTTTGTTGGGCTGGGCCAGCGAGCCATTTTTGGCTATCACAGTTTGTCCCCCACTCTCTAAAGAATATTGATTTGGAGAGTGATTTTCGCTGAGTCGACCAATGTCGAACGAACTCCGTGTCAAGTGGAATCGATAGTGATTTTTCGTTTGAGCTGACCACAGTCGTCGACCGACTATGTCGAATGGGATCAATATCTTAAACATTGTTTTTAAGTGCCAAACTGTATTGGACGAACGACGTCATGTCATTGATGATGAGTTGTCGTTCGTCGTTAGACGATAGTCTTTTTGCAATCATTGACGGCGAATTGATGTGATGGAGGCGTTTAAGTTTTCCATGCTAGCGTCAGCTGCATTAATTTTCACGCGCAGAGTTCAAGGTAACTTTTTAAAATTTAAACTCAATTGTTTACCTAGGTTAACCGGTGCGGTTTACTTGGGTTAACCGGCAGTTGAAGGGGTGTCGACACGTGGCAACTAGGGTTACTTGGGTTTTATAAAACCCAAACCGTTCCATTCTTTGATTACTTCACTTATTTTGCAAGCATTTATGTCAGAGCAACTCTCCAACTTCTTCGTTTGCTCTCTTCAATTTCTTCGTTGAAACTTGATCGTAGGTTTCTCTCACGGATCGTAGGATTCTTTCACGACCTTTCTTTCACGAATCTTTCAGGTTGTTAAATTTTTTTTATATTTTATTCTTTTTCCTTGTGTGAAATAGAACAAACTCCAAGTAGAAATGTATATTTTGTGTTTGCGTGAAGTTCTTTTGCGTGTTCTTTTTTGCTAAATTTTGAGGTTTTGATTCATATCAAGTTGGTTTTGCTTGCGAAGTGTTGTTTCTGTATTTGCGTATGTCGTTGTGATGAGAGCAGTCGTTTAGAATCTGGAAGCCTTCGACAGTAGGTAGACTCCTCATCTTAGGATCTAGGTTGGCTTTCAAGTAGAGGTTAGGAAACCCAACCTTAGATTTTTGGTCAAAAAATCCTTAGGTTGTGATTGTAGCGTTCAGCTTTTGTCTGACTTGTGCATTTTCTGCATCTGTCAGATTTTGGAGATACGATGTCGAACGACGACACAATCTCAGACTTGGAAATTAACTGGACTCCCAGTGATGATGATGGAGGAGTCGATAGTAGGACTCGAGACGATGATGATGGAGTCGCAGTTGAAGGTCCGTCGACGACTGTCCCTATAAATGCTAGGGATATGTTACAGCAGGGCGCTGTGTATGCTATCGCGTCGGCTGTAGAACAACCAGAATATATTAAGGTTCCTGAGGCGTCAACATCTGGTCGACCTTTAGGTATATTGAGAGATAGTCCGGCGAGCTTGATCACAGAGGATATGTTGCCTGGCATAAGGACGATTTACGGTATTCCTAACGACGTTGAATTACGTGCGCCAAGGGAACATGAACGTGCTGATTGGGATATTCCAGGGTGGACGTGTTTTTATGAGTACACCCTCCGTTTAGGTTTTAGATTTCCTATCCCTCAGCTCGTTCGACGAATGTTGTTATACTATGATCTAGCTCCTGGTCAGTTGATGCTTAACACCTGGAGAATACTGTTGGGTCTAGAAATATTAAATGAGAGGCATAATGTACAATTCGGATTGGGGTGTCTCCTTCATAATTATTATCTAAAAGAGCATCTAGTCGACACTGGTCGTTACTCGTTAGTGCCTCGAAATAAAAAGAAGGAACTCATTATCGATACTAAGTCGAACGACAGACTCTGGAAAGATACGTTCTTTTTCGCGAAGGGGCCTCCAATCGATGGCCCATGGAGGAGGGAGGAGAGAGGAGGAGGAGTATCAATATCGACAGATCTAGAATCGATATGGTAAGTTTCGTAAACTGTCGATTGATATACTCGTATGTATTCTTTGTGAGTTGCTTGTTTTGATCATTTCATTGTTTTTGCAGAAATCAAGGGGACGGTAAAACCTCCGTCGTGCGACGTTGCACCTGAGCGTACCAGGGCTTTATTAGAGATCCCTGCTAACCAAAGGAGTGTTAGTAACTTGCTTACGGAAGGTAATTTTAGGCCAAGTCGACTGTAGAGGTGGTTGACACTAAATAGGTCGCGCGAACCCTATCCTCATGTGAAGGATTTCATATCGTACATATGGATTAGGAGGAGTTTTGAGATTCTTCAGTACAATTTGAGTTTTTTACCGCCTCTAATTGATGTTGAACGTCGTTTCACAGTGACGACGATGGCGAGCGCAGAAATTAACGTTCCTGACAATGCTGAGACCATGAGGCGTTTCAGAGATGAAATCGCCAGGAAACGGGCGGCATCTCAAGCCAAACAGAAACGGCTTGCAGGGAAGTCGATGGAAGGCGCTTTAGCTGCAGCGGACCAAATCCTAGATTCGTCACCAGAGAGGAGTCCGCTGACAAAGAGGCAAAAAAGGACTTCTGTTGTCGATCGACAGAAGAAAGCAGCAACCAGCTCGAAAGATAAGTCGGCTGAGGCTGATTTTGAGCCTGATTCTCCAATGAAGCTCCTTGCTTCTGGGCTCTCGTCATTCAAGGATCCTGCAAGATTTTTGAAGAGGTCGGACGACTTCACTCTTGTTCACGACGACTTGCACTTGAAGAACGTCAAGACGGAGGAAGTTTTTGACACGTTGCTGCTATCGAATTTCCAGGTAGAAAGATTTTTGTTTTCACTGGTAGTATTCTTTTATGTATTCTTTGACGATTCAATATCTCGTTTATGTAGGCCTACCAGGCGACACTACATCTACATGGTCGATATAAGGCCGTAAATGACAAGAGTGTGATGCATCGCAAGGCGGCCGACGCTCTTAAAGCAGAAAATGCGAAGCTCTCCAAGGAGAAGGGTGTAATGGAGCATCAAAAAATGGCCCTGGAGGAGGAGTTAAAAAATGAAAGGGGCCGACACCAGGCCGAGGTGACAAAGTTTAAAGAAGCAGTTGATCAACAAGTGAAAACGGTCGAGGCTCTAAAGGAGCGGGCGTTGTCGATAGCGGTGGAAGCTGTTTGCAAGGCTAGGGTGGAGCTTTTTAAAGAGTTCTTGTCGGGCGTCCAATGGGATCCTCAACACATGAAAGAGGAAATTAACCTCTACGAGGAGATGGAGCGTCTGAAGCTTGAAGAATCCCTTGCTGGAGGAGATGCTGTGGATATCGACAAAAGCCCTGGGACTAATGAACGCCCTGACAACAATGAAGAGAGTGCTGCTGCTACTGTCGTTCCTCCTCCTAGTGATGCTCCCTAAAATTTCTAAAATTTTTCCATCTTTTATTTTGTAACGTTGGATAATCTTGATCAACCTTGCTTGTAAAAGAATATTTGCTTATTTGAATGGATCGACCTTCTTTTGTTTACTTTGATCTGATATTGTGAAAATAGAACGTACGACCATCAAATAATGGGGTTTACACAATGGTAAGTTATAGCTTGAATGAGATGTCTGAAAACTCATGATCAATCGTAGGTCGAACGACATGAAATGAATAAGATAAGCCTGTAAACTTATGCTCAATCGTAGAAAAGTTTTAATTTTGAATGTAATAAGCCTGTAAACTCATGCACATTCTAAGTCGAACGACGTCGACGTCGACTGTCGTATGGAGATTTCTTACACGCGTTTATTGAGGGTTGTAATATTTGTGAAGAGTTGCTAGGATTCTTTAACGTTTCGCGTAAAGAAATAGTCGAAAAAGATACTTTTTATTTACTTGGAGAAATTCGGATTTGCGTACATGCATTATATATGGTCGACAAGACCTTTTTACAGAAAAATTCGTGTACATGCGTTATATATGGTCGATAAGACCTTTTTACAGAAATTCGCGTACATGCGTTATATACGGTCAACAAGACCTTTTTACAGAAAAATTGGCGTACATGCGTTATATATGGTCGCCTGCCCCCAGTGTTGTTCCCCCACTCTTAATATGCGATTGTTTTGAATGAGGATATTGGGAGTTTGACGTCGAAGTTGGTGAGTGCGGTCGTCGAAGCTGTATATCCAAAATATAAAGTTTGCTTGTCGACGTTGACAGCGTTATAAGATAGAAGATAATTTTGTGAGCTCAGTTTCGCACTTAGTTGCACTAAGTTGTCATAATTGCTCTTCTCTAGTCGATTTGTTAGAAATGAAAAGTCGATGAAAAAACAAAAATAATGAAATCAAAAGATAAGTTTAGAAATGATACTTTTTTAGATGTAGAGCATTCCAGCTGTTGTGTATTTCTCGTCCATCGAGTCCTCTAAGCTTGTAAGCTCCACGTCCGACGACATCTGTTATTTGATATGGTCCTTCCCACGTTGGTCCTAATTTTCCAGCGCCTTCTTCCCTTGTGTTTTGGAAGACTCGTCGCAATACCCAGTCGTGGAGTTTGAAGACTTTGGCCCTTACTTTTTTATTGTAGTGTCGAGCGACCTGTTGTTGGTACGACTGGATTCTTAAAGCAGCACGATCTCGTCGTTCGTCGAGGTGGTCAAGCTCGAAATTGAGTTCCAAGTTGTTTTGTTCTTTATTCGGATTTTCGCTACGGGCGGTCGACATCCTGGTCTCTATTGGGATGACTGCCTCTGAGCCATAGACGAGTGAAAAGGGGGTTTCTCCTGTCAATCGTCGTGGGGTAGTTCTATATGACCACAAGATTTCTAGAAGTTTTTCTACCCATTCGCTTTTTTCAGCCTCGAGTCGTTTCTTCAATGTATTAACAATGGTTTTGTTAGTCGACTCAGCTTGTCCATTTGCTTGGGGATATCGTGGAGTCGAAAAACTTAGCTTGATTCCGTACTTGTCGCAGGAGTTCTTGAAGTCGTATGAAATGAATTGGGACCCGTTGTCGGTCACTATTTCCCTGGGTACTCCAAACCTGCAAATAATATTTTTCCAAACGAAGTTGCGTACCTCAATATCGTGTACTTGTTGATATACCCCGATTTCGACCCATTTGGTGAAATAGTCCGTCAGGACCAACATGTAGACGACGCCACCAGGTGCAGCCGGCAGCTTACCTACAATGTCCATCCCCCATTTCATAAAAGGCCAAGGGGACGAGATTGAATTCAGCATACCTGGGGGGAGATGCGATATTGGTGCGAAGCGTTGGCATTTGTCGCACGACTTGACGTGATTTTAAGAGTCAGTCCGCATGGTTGGCCAATAATATCCTGCTGTGATAGCTTTGTTCGACAAACTACGGGCGCCAGAATGATTTCCACATTCCTCATAGTGTAGACTTTTTAGAACGTCGTACGCCTCTCGTTTGGTGACACACCTCAAGTAGGGTCTGGTGAATGACTTTTTGTAAAGCTTGCCATATATGATACAGAATTTAGTTGCTTTTGCTTTGATTCTCCTTGCTTCAGTCCTGTCGTCTGGCAGAATATCAGCTTGGAGATAATTGAAGATCGGTTCTATTCAGCTTCTACCATCGTCGATTGGTGCCAATATCTCTGTTTCTTGAATTGATGGAGACATAAGATGAACTATAGGAATCGATTTTGAGCCGTTTGTTGTTGTCGACCCAAGGCTTGCTAATGAGTCTGCTCGCGCGTTGTCGGATCTGGGTATTTGTTATATCGAAAATTCATCGAAAGTCGATTGAAGCCGTTTAGCTTTGATTAGGTAGGCCGACATTCTCTGATCCCTTGCTTCGTACGTGCCATTTATCTGTCGAACGATTAGTTGGGAGTCGCTTAATACTTTGATTATTTTTACCGCTAGGCTTTTTGCTAATTCGAGCCCTGCAATCAAAGCTTCGTATTCAGCTTCATTGTTTGTTGCACGAAAACCACAGTGGATCGACTGCTCCAGTATATCCCCCTAGGGGGATTTGAGTACCAGTCCTAGTCCGCTTCCCTTGATATTACTCGAGACGTCTACCGACAAGGTCCATTTTTCACTGAAGGTTTCAACGGCGAGCGCCACCAGTTCCGGTTCTGCCTGCACGTTTTCATATGGAGTGAAGTCTGCTACAAAGTCGGCCAATACTTGTGATTTCATTGCTGATCTTGGATGGAAGTTGATGTCGTATTCGCTGAGTTCTACTGCCCACTTCGTCAATCGACCTGAAAGCTCAGGTTTATGCAAAGTGTTTTTAAGAGGGTAAGTGGTTAGTACCTTGATGGAATGACACTGGAAGTATGGCCTCAATTTACGTGCTGCTACGACAAGGGCCAGTGCGAGTTTCTCCAGTCGACTATACCTGGTTTCTACGTCAAGTAAGGTTTTACTTACGTAGTAGACTGGATGTTGGTTGTTTTCTTCTTCTCTGACGAGGACTGCGCTTACAGTGGTGTCGGATACTGCCAGATATATGAACAATGTTTCGTTGTCCTTTGGCTTCGATAGTAGTGGTGGCGACTTCAAGTATGTCTTCAAGTCCTGCAGTGCCCTCTCACAGTCGTCGTTCCATTCGAATGATTTGTTTTTTCTAAGTGTATTGAAAAATAGTAGACATCGCTCAGACGACTTGGAGATGAAGCGGTTCAGTGCTGCTACCCGATCGGTAAGTTTCTGCACTTCTTTGATGCATCTAGGTGACTCGATGTTTTCGATCAACCGTATTTGGTCCGGATTTGCTTCGACTCCCCTATGGGTGACCAGATAGCCTAGAAACTTTCCTGAAGATACACCAAAAGAGCATTTAGTGGGGTTTAGTTTCATACCATATTCGTCGAGAATGTCGAACGACTGTCTCAAATGGTCGATGTGTTGTTGTGCGACTAAGGATTTGACCAGTATATCGTCGATGTAGACTTCCATTGTCGATCCAAGCATCTTTGCGAACATTTTGTTGACCAGCCTTTGGTAGGTTGCACCTGCATTTTTTAAACCAAAAGGAATTACCTTATAGCAAAATGTACCTCGCTCCGTGACGAAGGCCGTTTTCTCCTGGTCGTCAGGGTGCATCAGTATCTGGTTGTAGCTGGAGTATGCGTCCATGAAGCTTAGTAAGTCATGTCCCGCGGCTGCGTCTACTAACATGTCGATGTGAGGTAGCGGGAAAGAGTCTTTGGGGCAGGCTTTTTTAAGGTCTGTGAAGTCGATGCAAACTCTCCACTTCCCATTTTTCTTTTTGACTACTACGACGTTCGCTAGCCAGTTGGGGAACTTTACTTCCTTCACCGATCCAATGTCGATCAGTTTTTGGATTTCGTCGTTGATTACCTTGTTCCTTTCTGGAGCAAACTTTCTTCATTTTTGTTTTACTGGTTGATGATCTGGGTCGACCTGCAATTGGTGTACTATTACCTCGGGGTCGATGCCGACCATATCTTCGTGTGACCAAGCGAAACTGCTGCGACGTTCTTTGAGAAATGTGATCAACTGCTCTCGCATGTCGTCCGGTAGTCTGGACCCGATATAGACTTTATTATTGGGGTGATCTAGGTCGATCGACACTTCGTCGAGTTCCCCCATTTGTGGCTTGTTTAGAGTCGACTTGACCTTGGTTTCCTGTAATTGCTATAAATCTTGTTTCTTCTTTTTCATGGCATTCTGGTAGCATTCCCTGGCTGCTCGTTGTTCCCCTTTGATCTCTTTCACCCCCCACTTGGTAGGAAATTTGATCATCTGATGATAAGTCGATGGGATGGCCTTCAACTCGTGTATCCAAGGTCTGCCAAGTATGGCGTTGTAAGGAGATTGACAGTCGAGCACAAGGAAATTGATGTACAAGTTGACTCCTTCAGCGTAGACTGGCAGCACAATCTTGCCTAACGTGCTTTTTTGCTCTCCACTGAACCCGGTCAACATAGTCGTTCGACGACTTAGCTTCGACTCGTCGACCTGCATTTCTCTCAGAGCACTGTTAAATACAATATTGCAAGAACTACCATTATCGATTAAAATGCGTTTAGTCAAACAATTAGCGATATGTAGAGAGATAAGTAAAGCATCATGGTGAGGAGAAAACAAATCTGATTTGTCGGTTGATTTGAAGATGACAGTTTCGTCGACTTTTGATGGATGTTCTCTCCTTGGTTGAATCTCCGTATTCGACACTTGTCGCGCATGTCTCTTGGCTGCTGAATAACTTACGCCACTGACTTCGGATCCACCTACGATGTAATTGATCACTCTATCTTGCCTGGGTGGCTCCGGAGGACTGTCGGCGACATCAGATTGTCTTTGGTCGTCGCGTCTCGCGTAAGTCTATTTTCCCTTCTCCGTTAAGAACTCTTGAAGGTGTCCCTGTTTTAAGAGTTCAGCGACTTCAAATTTCAGGGCGATGCGATCTTCTGTGCGATGGTCGTGATCCCCATGGAATTCACATCGAAGCTTTGGGTCTCTGTGTTCCGGTAGTGCATTCATCTTTCGTGGCCACTGAACTGTTTTGCCCATTTCCTTCATTACTGCTGCAAGGTCGACAGGTTCAATGCTGAGGTTATATTCTGGTGCTTCTACTTGTGGTCGACTAGACCTCGCATTACTGCGATCGACAGAATGTTTGTCACTTGAACCCTCGTGTCGAGATTGGGGATTCCTTCGGTTGTTTGTAGGGTAAGGTTGTGATCTCTGGTCGTTGGACCTTCTCTCTACTCGATCGTTACGTCGATTCCCGTAGTATGTATTGTTGGCTTTGCCGACGTAGTTTGCTTCATCTTCTTCCCACTTGATTTGTGCCCATGCCTTGGCTAGTACATCTTCCATGGTCCTGCATGGATACTTAGTGAGCTCTTTATATAAATCAGAATCAAACCTTAGGCCGTTCCTGAAGGCGTAGATGGCGGTTGCCTGATTGCAATTTGGGATTTGCACTTTCTCTCGATTGAAGCGTCCGACGTAAGCCCTCAAGTTTTCGCCAGGTCGTTGAATTATTGTGTAGAGGTCGTCCGACTACTTCTCCAGCTTGCGACTACTTGCGAATTGCTCCACGAAGGTATCCGTCAACTGCGCAAAAGAATCGATTGAGTTATTAGGCAAATTGGTATACCATTGTAAAGCAGGGCCACTAAGGCTAGATCCGAAAGCTTTGCACATGCATGCCTCTCTTAGGTCGCGCGGAATTGCAGCGGTGAACATTCTCTGCTTGTACTGTGCAATGTGGTCGTCCGGATCTGTTGTCCCTTCATACTGCTTCATGTTTGGGAAGCTGAACTTTCTAGGCATCTCAGTAAGAGCAATTGCGTCGACGAACGGAGAATCGGCAAAGCTGTTGGCAGTGCTCTTCTTTATCGGAGACTCTTGGAATTCGTTGGATGAGAGCTTCCATTTCTGCGAACCTGCGAGAAAATTCCAAGTTATTATTAAAATGCATACCAGGCCCGGGTTTTACCAATCCGGGTGTCGACTGAAGTGACATTGTCGCTTTGTTGACATTGTTTGGCTGTTGGTCCATCACTGGATCTTGCTCGTTCATCACATCATTCCGGGCAGGCATATCGTTAAGGTCGATGTCTACCCTTGCGGTTTGAAGTGTTGGTCGATTCTGATGGTCGACCGAATTTATCTCGGGTCCGACAGGATTGCCTAGTGCTCTTGGATCTAGTCGATCGACATATTGTTCGTCGTTTGGTGCTGGCATGGGATGCTCCGATGTTGCTGAATCAGGCAACACTACATCGACCAGCGCTTTCAATTCCTTATTTGCCGCTCGGATTGCTGCATTTTCGGCTTCGAGTGCTTGCATCCTCTCGGCGCTAGCGGTCATTTGAGCAGTCAACGCAGCGATTTGCTCTTCGACAGTGGGAACTAATCCGTTTCCAGTCATGTTGAGTTGTAATTGGAGTAGATTGATTAAATTTGATTATAGTTGTAATGGGCCCCACGGTGGGCGCCAAACTGTGGGTGGTCGAATGATTTGGTACGTCAAACGGGTCGGGTTGAATCAGGCCCAAAGCAACTGGGTTGGAAGCTGATTGGTCGATGTCGACTGATGTTCGCAAATGGTCGTCTGAACTTCGAAATACCTGTAAAAGAACTTTAGAATAGAGATATGAGGTAGAGGGAATGAGATGGTGGTGGCAAGATTATAGCCTTATGTGTGCTTGGGCTGAGCGATAAATCGTAATGATGTTGATGGTTGATTTCCAGTGGCTCGAATCTTCTTGGAGGCAGAGTTTCAATACGCTGTTTTTTAGCTTTAGTTAAGAAGACGAGAGAGACTTCCAAGTGAATGAGCCTCCCTTTTATAGTAGAAGAGATAGCCCCAACGTTCACTTCGTCAGTATTGATTATGGACGTGATCTCAGGAGCAAGATCCTCTCGAATGGGCAGTTACCGGCGGTTACTAAGCCTTTTGGTAACTGATATTTTGAACAAGTCTTCTAACGATAGCCTTTGCTGTCATCAGTGTTGGGTAGCCCCAACACAATGGGCTTGGGTCGACCCAATACAATGGGCTTAAATGAGACCTATTATAAAAATAGGTTTATACTTTGTTGGGCTGGGCCAGCGAGCCATTTTTGGCTACCACATGTATCATCAAATAAATTGAGACATGTCCTTGCTTTAATAAAAACAATTACATATATACATTAAAAGATTTTAAAAATAATTAATAATAAAAATTTAAATTAAATTAAATTAAAAACTGAAAATAAATAAAAAATAACCCCAAGGCCACCATTATTTGTATCACGTGTTGTTTTCTAAAATTTTATTTAAAAATCAGATTTTTAAATATTATAACAAATTAATTAACCTTATATAATTTATGTATTTTTTTTTATATTTGATTATGGTATTAGTAATTTCTCAAAATGTTCATATAAAAATGAAACATCAATTTTTTAAGGTTATTTTCATATAACTTTTTCGATGGTTTTTAGGTTTTCAAATGCATTCTTAATACCTTAAAAATAAATTATACATTTTCTATTTCATTTAAAATTCATTTTTCAAAAACAATTTATAACGTAATGCTACTAGCCACGTACTTTATATTTCTCTACAAGGCTAAAATATAAACTTGTTTCAAGTATCCATCAAATCAATGTAGTTGCATCTATCTTTTATAACTAGTTATTATTATGTTTTGAACGTAGGATTCAATAAGAAACAAGAGATTTTTTCTGGTTATCGTACTGATGATTTTTCTGGGTTGGATAACCTCCACACATGTTTTTTTTCAAAATAGTGAAAATACAGGTAGATGAAGAGAGACTGTTCATAGGGATATCATTTATGAATTTATAAATTATGGCGAGGGATGACAACTAAGAGCATCTCCCACACTCCCACACTCCCACCCAACTCTATATTCATGTCGATCTCCAAGATATTTTAGAATATGGGTTGCTCCCACCATATTCTAAATTTATGTCTCCATGAGCTTTTTTTTAGAGTTTCTAAGTTTGATCCTCTAAAATTAGATCGAGTACCAAATATCATCCTCTAAATTCACTTTTTTACATTTTTTATTCCATTTATATTCTTTTACCTTTTTCATTAAATTCAATTCGTTGACTTTACAACCAAAATTATAGATAACTACTTTAATTTGTTTCTGAAATCTTTGGCTCAAATTAAAAGACTATGTGATCCAGATGTGTCTCAACAAAGCCTGTGTTAGGATCGATTTGTTTGATTTTTGCACTTACCACGTAATTATTATTAATGTATCTCGATAAGTTGATTTTGCAGAAGTACGATTTTCCCAAGTCTTCTTCTTTTACTCACAAATTAAAGTATAATCTTCATAATTAAGTCTTCTCTTGTTCTTCATTCTTGAACACCTCAAGAATCCAATCTCTAATCACTTTAGAGAATAATCCAAGTGCTCATGAATGAATGCATGAATAATCAAATAGTATGCATGGGATAAATGACACACTATGAAAGGTTAGAACTATGAAGCATTATAATAAAAAAATAAGTAGCCTTAACTCTCTAAAAAAATTCGCACAAAATAATAAATCTTTTAGAGACAGCGTGAGCACAAACATGTGATATATTAGTGGTTACCAAACAATGAGACAAAACTCACTATTTATAGCCTCCTAGCCTTAAAGAATCGCAGTACAAATAAGCATACTTAGCTCTAAAGGGGTTATATATGAAAATCAATTTAGAAAAGATGGATTTTTTCTTAAATAATCATATCTACAAATAAAAAAGATTTTCCAAAAATTAATGGTAATATATATATGTTAGGTTTTGACTCATATTCTTAAGTGAACCCAATGTGAACCAAACGAGACTCAACTGATGTGAAACTTCTTGGAGACGTGGGATAACGTTTGGAAGTTAAAAATGGTGTTTGAGGGAGGTTTGAAGACCGAAGAAGAACTAAAGAATCAGATTCCGAAAGGAAACGCGGTGTGGACCGCGGAGCGGACAAAGCTCATGGACCACGGCACAGGGAGCAGTCGATTCTAGGAGATCAACACGGTGCAGACCGCGGCATTGGCAAGAGACGCAGACCATGATTTACTGAGCGGTCGGTTCTAGAAGTATTCCACGGCGTAGGGAGCAGGGTGCACACCGTGACCCAGACCACGGTGACGACGTATTTTGCTGAGATCGGGAATGTTGTGTAGAAAAGGAAAGTGTTCTTCTGGAAGTTATTGTGCTTAAAGGAAAAGGAGTACTCTTTGCGTGGAATAAAAAGACTTGTACATAAAAGGAAATAGTCTTTTGTGAAACAAGAAAGTCTTGTAAGTTTAGGAATAGGATTTCCTTTTATCTTAAACCCCCTGTAACTAATATAAATAGAACATTATAATTAGGTTATTTGGGTGGAGCAAAAAAGAACACCATGTAATATCAGATAGTAGGTGAGATCCGGGGGAGAACCCAAGGAATATCTGGGGAGGGATCCGGGGAATATCAATGGATCAAGTTAGCTAGAGATCCGTGGGTGATATTCAAGGGAGACCTAGGGGATATTAGGGAGTTCTTAGTGAGGATCTTATGAGCGTTGTGAGTTGAGAGTCATGATGTAAAACTCGGTTGTGAGCTTGGGGACTTGGTAAGGCTCTATCGTTTGGGGTTGAGATGTGAGAGAGAATCCTGGAGTATATGGTTGTAATAATTTATCATGTAGCAGAATTTTCTCTATCGTCCTGACGGCCCGTGGTTTTTTCCCTGATTTAGAGTTTTCCACATATATCTTGTGTTGTGTGATTGTTTATTTTCTCTCATCTTATTTTTCTACTATAAACGTTAATTGCTATGAGTTATGGGCGAATATTAGGCATGTCGCTTCTGCGTTCATCAGTTCAAATTTCCAACAATATCTTACCCAATAAAGTTTTTCCAAGTTTAAAACACTTTAAAATATAGGATAACTAATTATGGAAAGTCTGAAACAAACGGAGGTCAAACGAATGTAAAACGATCAAGATATAGCAAAAACAAAAAGTTCGTGCAAGAAGGCATCGGGTGCCACCACTATATCGGTGGGCTGCCGCTACTAGGGGTGGCAATATTGGTTATCAAGCCAAACATGACCTGTTAGCTCGAACACGGTCGGTGAAGCTTATCTTGTCACAATTCGAAACCTAAATACGGCCCATTAAATTATCGGATTACCCAATAAGACCGGTTTAACCTGTTAATTTATAAATCATGTCAATTTTGATATATAACATATCACAGTTCCATTAAACTATTTACCTATTTACAATTCTATAGTAATAAAGTATTTATGATTTATTTGTTAAAGTAATTTTAAGTGGTTAGAGTTTCTCCGGTCAAATTCAAAATTCTGGTTGAACTTTTAATGGACTTTAATTGTTTAAAATTTAAAGTTGGGTCAAAACAACTAAATTATATAAGCATTATTTGTTAATTGTTTTATCCACTAAAAATTTCTACAAGCAACTCAAATGTACAAATAATTATTTATCTTTATATAATTATATGTAAATTACATATTTAACCTTGACATTTAATCATGTTAAATGAGTTAGTGGGTTATGAGTGGTTCAACCCAAACATGACTAATTTATTTAAAGGGTTTAACGTTGACGCGCTCCTTAACATGCAGGTTTTACATTTATAATCACTGCTAGTACACAAATAGTTTGAACGGTCGCATAGCAACAAGTAGGTATTCATTCCAGGGGGAATTCTCATCCATCAATCATTCCTAGCTAAAAGAATTGAAAGCATATAAAGGAGCATTTGAAAGCGTGTGTGAAAACATGTGAGCAAAAGAAAGCAGAGGTGGCAATACATGCGGCCCAGCCAGTGGCGGGCCGGGTCGATAGGCCAGGTCCCAGACTGGTATAATTTTTTATTTTATTTTATTTTTTTTAAATTGTTTCGGGTGGGAAATGAACTAGGATTTATAAGGAAGAAATTGTGTGACTTAACCATTTCACTACAAGTTCAGTTTTGTTAAGTTATGCATATTGTAATATATATATATATATATATATATATAATTTATTTAATAAGTTTTTTTAATATTTTTTCTGCAAAATTGCAATGGGTAGGAATCTAACCAGGATCCTTAGCAAAGAGGTTGTGTGACTTAACCATTTCACTATAAGTTTAGCTTTATTTAGTTATGCATATATCAATATATATTGTTTTAAATTTTTTTTTTTTGATAGGCCTTACAAGCCAGGCCGGCCTGCAGGCCTCGCCCAGCCTACAGCCTTATACAGGCCTCAGCCTGGTTGTGGAGCGGGCCAGCCGGGCTTGGCCTGTCAAGCCAAACCCATTTTGCCAGCATTTAGAGAAAGCATGAGGAAAAAAAGAAGAGAGAGGGTTTGCAAAACAACCTAAAAAAAAGTTTTAAAACAAACAAATTTGTTATAAATTAATGAAGAATAATAGATGGAAGAACATATAAAGTAATAGATGAACTAACAACAAAGGTAATAAGAGGAAGTAAATAACAACATGAGATAACAAATAAATAAAATGAGAGAAAGAGAGACGAGATATGAGAGAGTATGAGAAGGAGAGCTTTTTCTCTTGTATTGATATTCTCATTGATTCAACAACAACAATATTTACAATAGAATGCCATATATATAGGCAAAAAGAGAGGGGTAATTGATGTAATATTCCACTACTTACACATGAAGCAAAACCATAGAAGTTTGCCATATGTGTTGGCTTCTTTAGGAAGCTAAGGAGGAAACATGTGGTGGAAAGCCACCCATTTGTTGCACATGTGTTATGACACATGTATTGTAACACTCCCCCTTGGATTTCCACCATTTGTATTTTAATTTGTTAGGAAAAACCCAGTGGGATAAAAACCTTAGCAAAAATATATACAATGATCTTCTGGATCAGGTGATGTAGATATGTTCAGAACTGCCTCATTAAAACCTTTCCGGTAAAACCCAGTGGGACAAAATCCAGTAGAAGGAAAAAGAGTACAGTACACATATGTCCATTCAAAATTTTGCTCCCCCTGAACAAAACTTGAACATCAATCTTGTAATTTATAAAGCTGACGCATGCCAATTCCATATACCAGTTTCTCAAAAGTTGATGTAAGCAATGCTTTGGTAAACAGATCTGCCGGATTATCTGTAAACTGTATTTGTTTAACATCAACTTGTCGGCTCTGTTGAAATTCATGAGTATAGACGAATTTAGGATAAATATGTTTGATTCTATCTCCTTTGATATAGCCCCCTCTAACTTGAGCGATACAAGCCGTATTATCTTTAAATATCGGTGTAGGCATTTCTGTAGATAATGAAAATCCACATGTATTTTGAATATGATAAATAACTAACCTTAGCCACATGCATTCTCGGCTTGTTTCATGAAGTGTAAGGATCTCAGAATGATTAGAAGATGTAGCAACAAGAGTTTTCTTTGTGGAGCGCCAGGAGATTGCTGTGCCATTATATGTAAAAACATATCCCGTTTGTGAACGGGCTTTATGGGGATCAGATAAATAGCCGGCATTAGCATAACCAATTAAACCTGAAAAGTTGTTGGATTTTGAATAATATGATCCGAAATCTTTTGTTCCACGAAGATAACGAAAAAGATGTTTAATCCCATTCCAATGTCTCCGAGTTGGTGCTGAACAGAATCTAGCAAGCAAATTCACTGAAAATGCGATATTTGGTCTAGTACTTTGAGCCAGATATAATAAAGCACCAATTGCATTAAGATATGGTACTTTAGGACCAAGTATCTTTTCACCATCTTCAAGTGGCCGGAATGGATCTTTCTTAGGATCAAGATTTCTAACAATCATGAGGGTACTTAATGGATGAGCATTGTCCATATTAAATATTTTCAGGATCTTTTTTAATATATGCTGATTGATGGATAAGTATTCCGTCTGATTTATGCTCAATCTCCAGGCCGAGACAATATTTTGTCTTCCCTACGTCTTTCATTTCAAATTCTTTTTTCAAATATTCAGCAGTTTTCAGAAGCTCTTCAGGAGTTCCAATTAAATTCATATTATCTATAATAGCAAATCCAAATTCTGATTTCTTAATGAAGAACACATGGGTGTATAATATAATTATTATACCCTTATTTTATCAGATATTTACTGAGACGGTTACACCACATCCATCTAGATTGTTTTTAATCCGTATAAGGATTTTTGTAGGTTCATCAAATACAAATTACGAGATCTCGGTTTACATGCTTCTGACATTTTAAATCCTTCCGGGATTAAAATATCTGCATTGAGTGAATCATATAGATAAATAATTACTACGCTTAGAAGACGTATTTCAAGCCTTTTAAAAGCAGCCAAATTTATCAAAAATTCGGAACGTAATTGTATTTATTCCTATTGAATACTAAGTTTCTGTGAGAAACCTTGTACTACGAGTCATGCTCCATATCTTACATTCTCGTTTTTCTCATTACGTTTCCGTATAAAGACCTTTTAGTATCCAACTAGTTTGACATCTTCAGGTGTCTGGAGAACTATTGGTCTAAATATTTTATGTTTGGCTTATGAAATCAATTCTTCTTGAATTGCTTCTTTTCATTTAGGCCAATCATGCCTTTTGTATACAATCATTGATATTATGAATATCATAATTATCATTTACAATTTCAGTAGCGCTACTGTGTATAAAAATACATTATCAATGATTGTTTCTTTATGATTCCACATTTCTCTCATATGATTTATAGAAATTTTCTCAATTTTCTCAATTTCAATATACTTGAATCTCTGTTGAGATTTCTTCCATTTCAATGGATTTAGTCACTTTAGGGATTTTGTATCTCTTTTGATATATCTAACTCTTATAGAGTTGATTTAGAGAAAGTGGATTTATTCATAACTCGAGTCTTGTTTATATTAGGATCCTGATAATTTATTTTCCTCTTCTCGGAACAATACATTTCGAAATAAAAGGTTTACAAACTTATAATATGCATCAGATGATTTATTTGTTGCATTTTACTCAGATCGTTCTTCAGGAACAATCACCCGGTCGGGGTTTATGAGATAGCAACTTATAAAATTTTGTCACTTTTAATATATCAAGTAACTGATTAATATTTATCTGATGATCAATTATCATTCGTATTTAAGTGATACGAAGATTGAAATGAGACACATTTATATATATAGAGATTCGAACTGGTGTCTCTATTTTGTATAAGAGTGACTTTTCATTTATTCTTTTTGGAGAAACTTTCCATTTTGAAATTAATCAATATAATAATACGCAGGCCATGTGCAATAGGATAAACTGTCAGAAGCATAGATGCTCTAATAAAAGATTAATCAAAATCATCATAAATCTTAGAATGGTAGGGATGAATAGAATGTCTTCATATAGAAATTGGTAATTGTATTGAAATAATAAAGTTCTCACAATTACATGGAGACGCTTGATAAGTGATTTTGCTAATCCATTATGAATATGAACATGTGGAACTGGATGTTCAATATTAATCCCAACTGATCTGCAATATTCATCAAATTTCTTGGAAGTAAATTCATCAGCATTATCAAGGCGTATTGACTTAATCGGATGATCGGGAAAATGTGCCCGAAGCCTGATAATCTATGCAAGTAATCTTGCAAAATCAACATTATGTGTTGGTAATAAGCAAATGTGTGACCATCTGATGGACGCATCAACTAGAACCATAAAATAGTGGAACGGTCCACTTTGTGGATGAATAGGTCCACATATGTCCCTTTCAATTCTTTGTAGAAATGACGGGGATTCAAAATCAACCTTAGAGTGGGATGGTTTTATTACTAATTTCTCTTGTGAACATGCAGTACATAAATTTTCATAGGATAAAAAAAGATCTTCTGATTCTTTAATAGATGTCCGTGAGAATTTTTAATGATTCTACGCATCATTGTAGATCCTGGGTGACCAAGATGGTCATACCAAAGCATAAATATTTTTGGATCTGAGAACTTCTGGTTCATAACTGTATAAACTTCTACACCTCTTATAAGAGTATAATATAATCCAGATGATAAAGCATGTAGCTTTTCCACAACGAGTTTCTAGCCTGAGTCATGAGAAGTAATACACAGATACTCAATATTCTCATCATTTATTGTTTCTAGGTGATATCCATTATACCGTATATCTTTGAAACTAAGCAAATTTCTTCTGGATCTACTTGAATATAAAGCATCATTATTGATACATATTTTAGTATTATTTGGTAACAATATCATGGCTCTACCGGAGCCTTCTATCAGATCTGCTGGACCTGATATTGTATTAACATTTGCCTTAAACAGGGTTAAATTCAAAAAGTATTTCTGATTCCGCAAAATCGTATGTGTCGTTGCACTATTGGCTAGACATATATCTTTTGTATCTTGCTTTTCAATATCACATAATTTACCGTTTAAAAACATATCTATTAATAAAGAAAAATAAAGTGCATATTAAACAAAGTGATCAAAAGTATAAATATATAGATATGAAAATATATCACTTCATAAAACAAAATCATGAATCATATTGATTTTTCGAACTTCCGGCTCGACCATGAACTGCGGGTTCATAAAATTTAGAAAACTTCAGGTTTTAAATAGAAATTACAAATTGACTTTCTAGATGAAAAAATCGTAACTTGATCTAATTTAGAATTTCTGGTTCTAATAAATTTTGACATAAAAGTTTTAATATCACAATTTAAATTGAATTCAGAGCTTCAAGTCTGATTAGAACTTCATGTTCAAAACTTGAGAACTTCAAGTTCAGATTCAATACTTCGTTTTTAAAATTAGAACTTCAGGTTCTATATAGAATTCGAATTTTGGAATTTCAGGTCCCAAGTATGACATTCATGTACATAGTAATGAATCCAGAATTCCATATTTTTATTGAAATTTAAAATTTTAGAACTTCAGATTCTAATCGGTTTGTAAAACTGCGCCAACTTAAATATTATAATGATAAATCCAGAAACTTCAGATTCTAGTTAGTCGGTCAAGCCGAGCTTGGCTTAAATTCCAAGAACTTAACGATTGACCTAGTTAGGCTCAACACATAATTTATACAAATCCAGAAACTTCAGGTTCTGGTTAGTTCGCATACTCAAATACATAAATTGCATAAAATTAAAATAACAGATAATACAACAAATAATATAACAAAAATAAGATGAAGAAGAACGAGAAAATAACAGTATGAGATAAAGTGAAAAGGGGAGAAAAATTATTGTTTGCTTTTATTGATGATTTCGGATTACATCCTGACCACACAATTTTAGCTGTGTAGTCATTTTGAATAAAGCAAAATTATACTCAGAGACTGATTTAAGTCTTGAAAACGTAAATGTTGCCACTGATACCTGTCATTTGGTAATGCAATATCGGGTTTGTTATCAAATCGATCTTTTAGTTCTTGCCATAGAACTTCTGGTTCTGTGACAGTTAGGTATTGGGTTTTCAGATCCTCATACAGATGGTGACAGATAATAATCATGGCAGTAGATTTGTATTGTTCATATGCCTCGGCCCCATTTTCAATAACGTAATACAGGCCTTCTGATTTTAAGAGTAATCTGGCATCAATAACCTAGGACATGTAATTGTCTCCAGAAACTTCTAGTGCAACAAATTTCAAACTTGCAAGCTTTGACATTATTACAGCTTCTGGTTATCCGAAAATCACAATCGGAGTCAGAACTTCTGGTCTGACAAAATCTGAGGAATTTAAACCTTCAGATATATAAAGGAATATTTGTAAGTAAATAAATCCAGAAGCTTCAGGTTCCGGTAATGATAAATAAATCCATAAACTTCAGGTTCTGGATGGGTGACCAAATTGTTTAAATAAAAATTATAAAATAAAATGCGTAATAATAAATGCGGAAAAAGTAAATCCAGAACTGCAGGTTCTGATAGGTTAGCATAGCCAATCTCATAAAAGCATATAAATAAATCAATGCAGGAAAGTAAATCGCGTAAAAGTAAATAAAATGCGAGAAAGTAAATTACGTAAAAATAAAATGCAGGAAAGTAAATTCAGAACTGCAGGTTCTGGTATTAATAAATAAAAGTCTAGAAGCTTCAGGTTCTAGTAATAATAAATTCAGAACTTTAGGTTCTGGAAATAACAGCATCGTACTGATAACGTGTTATAAATTAATGAAGAATAATAGATGGAAGAACATATAAAATAATAGATGAACTAACAACAAAGGTCATAAGAGGAAGTAAATAACAACATGAGATAACAAATAAATAAAATGAGAGAAAGAGAGACGAGATATGAGAGAGTATGAGAAGGAGAGCTTTTTCTCTTGTATTGATATTCTCATTGATTCAACAACAACAATATTTACAATAGAATGCCATATATATAGACAAAAAGAGAGGGGTAATTGATGTAATATTCCACTACTTACACATGAAGCAAAACCATAGAAGTTTACCATGTGTGTTGGCTTCTTTAGGAAGCTAGGGAGGAAACATGTGGTGGAAAGCCATCCATTTGTTGCACATGTGTTATGACACATGTATTGTAACAAAATTGAATTTGACTTAGATTTTTAAAAAAAAATTGAAAGTAAATAGGTGCTGGTAAAAGGTTTTTGGGTGGCAGTACAGACTTCGAAAATTAAATGATCGAAGTTACCCTAAAATGACAAAAATGATGCAAATTCTTACCCATAATTGCTATGCTAACACAATCAATTGAGAGCAACAAGTATTATAAGTACAACCATGCACGTTACTCTATAATCAATAATAAGTCTCTTTTTATTGGCTGAAAGATCACATTATCCTTACAAGCAGTTTTCAAACGCTTAGTCAGCTTCCCAAAATAAGCATTTGCACTCAAACGAAGCTGCGCTATTGAGGAACAAGTCTGTTGTTACACTTGCTCACAGATCATCTCTGTGCTTCTCAGCAATTCCCAGAAGTTTATGCAGCTTCCCACTTTCATATGCTTCAACAGTATCTGAAAAAAAAAAAAAAAACATATCAAGGATCTCTCAAGTTATTCAGTGATCTGATATGTTTTTCTTGGAAAGACAAATTAATTGCAAATATAAGAATAAGTTACCATCTGAGCCTCCGATGTGCTTTCCATCGATGAACACCTGTGGTACGGTGCGCCTGCCTACGATTTCGCTCAGGGCATCTTGAATATCCCAGCCATTTTCTGTAAGCAATAAGGCAAACACGTATTGGTTACAACCAGAGCATTCTTGAAGATGCACAAGCATATCAGGAAATCTTCAGCAAAAATAAAGGTAATATGAAACTTATCAGACAGATCAAGATGCCATGAAAAACCCTTGTCGTTCTATTTGGTTATCACAAACATAAGTTAAAGGTTACTAAAGGCAGGAATCGACTTCTAGCCAACGTCATAAATGCCTTAAGAATAAAATACCAAGTCCTACGAATAGAGACATAAGTAAAAAACTGAAGCAGTGAGATCAAGAAATGCTTTCACGATATAGGTGCCAATTCACCAATTTATCATTTGTTTTTTGCTTCTCTTCTAGCAGTTAGTACAATAGAAGATCTTTCCTTCATGTTCTTTATGAAAACATCAATAAGTTAATGGAGAACAAACCTCTCTCGTCAAGCTCAACTACATGCGGAACTTGGTTCAACTCTTTGAAGACAGATTTTGCCTTCCTACAATACCTGCAGACAACAGCAGCCACCCCACCAAATAAATAGATAAACAGCGATATTCACTGAGAATGTGAACAGTTAAAGGGAAGCAATAGTTGGCTTCAGAGATGCTTCACAGCAAACATAAAAAGACAACACAAAAAGATTTTATTGTCGTAGTATAGGAAGCATTCCATTTCCACATAAAGGAAGTTTGTTGTATTCACATAGCTAGAAAGTTATTCTAATTAGCAATGCCATGAAAAACAAGTAATTATGTTTTTATTATTATTCCTAGAAGCCTTTGATTCAGATGAGTTTCGACAAAACAATTATTATGTCCAGCTTGAAATTTCTTATGTCGGGTAGGTGACTGAAAAACTCATAGCTCATATTAGGAAAAAGAAATGCATCTGGATGCTAAAGAGCAATGCTATCAAAAGGGGCCTCTCATATGATCAACCAGAACTCTCAATCTGGTCAAATCTATTAATGTTATTGTAATTGATATATGCAACAAACCAATACCTGCAGATTAATTATTTAAATCCCATTATTGCATCTTGGTTCAATGTAATTTTTATTGATAAAGTATAAACTTTTGAGTCATGTCAGTTTGAATTTTCAATGGCATCTTCTATGGAAATTTATCAATAATCTAAGTGAAAACAACTAATTTTTTTTCTTCTGCAAATTAGATATGCATTTATGAGAAATGCAAACATAAGCAAGCACTTACCAATATCAAACAACTAGCAAAACCGTGAAATGAAATTCAGATCTCAAAAGAAATTATTGAACAGTTTATAAATATGAATCAAAAAATGAATAGAGAGAAAAGGTCGTACGGGCAATAAGACTTGGAGAATATGACGATCTTGTGGGAAGAGATGGTCTTTTTGACAAAAGCAGCTTCTGGGTTTGTCTCAGAAGCTCCAGCAAAAGATGCCCAGAAGAGAAAGGCCGCAGCAATCGTCACTGTTATCACTGAGATTCTCGCCGCCATTGGAAAGACTGTACCAACAAAGCCAACGAGGCAACGACCTTTTCCTTTTGTTCGCAGATATTTTCATCTTTTATCTTGTATTTGTGTAGTTAAAAATAGGGGCGGGCGTTTTCGGGTTGGGTTGGATTGAAAAATTTTCCAGTCAATCCAACCCAACCCAACCCAACCCAACCCAATATTTGTCGGGTTGGATTGAGTTGGATTGATCGGGTTGGGCTTTTAAGCCCAATAGAAAAAATATATTCGAATTCAAATTTTATTATATGAAAATTTAAATTTAAAATAATTTTTTCACCCTAATATTAGAGTTTAGATTACTTAAAGGCATTGAAACCTAATCACAACATATAATACTATTGCATAATTAAAAAAAATAAAAATATAACAATTTATCCAATTTGGAAAGTCTCCATCTAAGCCTCCATCCATTTTACAATTATAATCACTTCGTCGAATATTACGTGGTTAGATAATCTATTATTTATTTCAACCAACATAATAGTTTGAGCTTCTATACAATTATTAGACTTTTTTCTACCAAATTCTTAATTAAATACTAAGAAGAAGAAAAAAAAAAGCATTTTAAAATACAATCAAGGATGTACCAATTAATATAAAATATGAAGACAATATAATTGCATATTTTTAATAAATGTATTATATATTATGGTATAAAATATTTAAAATTATGTATTTATATTTGTCATTTATAATATTATAAATGGTGCATGAGTAAAATTTTTAAATATTTTAAAATATGAGATTTCATAATAAATCTAATAATAAATAAAGTTATTTAATTTATTTTTTATTAATTATTTTGGGTTGTCGGGTTGGGTTGGGTTATATTTTATTAACTCAACCCAACCCAATCTTAAAAGCAACCTAACCCAATCTAGTCCGGTTGGGTTGGGTTGACGGGTTGGTACCCACCCCTAGTTAAAAAACTTAAAATTAATGTTGTCAATTGGGTCGGGCCTGGCGTGCCCAGCCCGTTAGTCCCGCTAAGGAAGGCAGGCAGTGCCTGGCATGGCACACTTATAATTTTACCTACATTTCAAATTTTTCTATAAATACCCTCACCGATTCCAATTTTTCTCTACACACTATGACTCCAAAGTAGTTAAAATACTTAGGTGCGGTCGTACACACTATGACTCCAATGTAATTTTCCAAAAACTATAAGGATAATTACCTAGTGGCTACCTATTTAGTAGGGTGTTATCAAAATTATTATTAGATGGGAAATTTGGTTCAAAATGACCGTTATAGGCGAGTAGTTTGACAAAAATGGTCATTTATAGGAAAATTACCCTAGTGGTCCCTATTTGATCCAACGCTACATTGTGGTCACTCAATTGTGAATTAAAACTATTTTTAAATTAAATAAAAAATTAATAATTTTTTATTTAAATTTATCTCCAACCGTCCATCACTATGAAAAATAAACATATTGGTAAGATATAATTATTACTTTTTTTGATATTTTCATTTTTCTATTAGTATTTTATCAAATTTTCAAATTAGTCCCGAGATCCTCCATATTTAATGGTATATAGATAATATGTGTCTTGTTACACATTTTCAAATGTTTTCATTCAAACATCGTAAATGAAATATAAACATATTGGTAAAATATATTTATTCAAACTTATTCAGACTTCTATGTCTAACTCATTTATGTTTAGACTCTTGTTACATATTTTCAAATGTTTTCATTCGGACTTCATAAATGAAAAATAAACATATTGGTAAGATATATTGATTCAAACTTCTATGTCTAATTCAGGCATGTCGAGACTTAAAAAAAAAATTAAAAAAACAAAATCAAACTCAAACGTCGCCTACCTATTGTAAAATGCTGCTCTACCTTTTAAAGTATCTAATACCAGACAATATGAGGTTAACTCATTAGTAAACCCTTACTCCTCCATCCAAGATGTCATAGGTTCAAGTCGTGTCCTCCTCTCTCCTAAAATATTGTAATAGTTCAATATATATATAGTTTTTCTATTGTTAATTCGTCTTGATATAAAATATATCAGGACAAAGAATGTGGACCATTAGATTTACATACTTTAACTCAAAGTGTATGCACTTCTCAAAACTTTTACATAATCTATGGTCCACATTCTTCGTCCTGATATATTTTATACCAGGACGAACTGACAGTAGAAAGGCTATATATATATATATATATATATATATATATATATATATATATATATATATAAATGTTCAAGTCAGCGCGCACTGATATAACTTCATCAGTACGTTGGATGTGGACCATTAGATTTATATACTTTGACTCAAAGTGTATGAACTTATCAAAACTTCTCCATAATCAGTGGTCCACATGCATTGATACTGATATAATTACATCAATACGCACTGATGTGAACGGGACTATATATATATATATATATATATATAACGTCATTTCGACAATTCAAGTCTCAAGAGTGCAAGTATGATATGGTCCAGAATTCCCATGCAAGTCATGCATGGTTACCGTTGGTGAGTTTCTAGGAAGACCAAGTCTAGGTCAAAATAAATTAGTTTCTATTTAGTATGTATTAGCTCCTTTTCTTTTAGGCATTATCATAATGGATGTGAGTCTATTGTTAGTGGGATATTGGTTCCCTGTTTTTCAGGTTGTTTTCATGATTAGATGTTGGTTGTAAGCCTATATAAGGCTCAATTTGAATTCAATAAAGGCAACGAATATTTTGCCAACAAATATCTCTTCCTCACTCTCTTCTTTCTTCCCTTATTCTCACTTCTCTAAATTAACCATAACAATTTGGTATCAAAGCCAAAAGTAGGGTTGGGTACGGTCCGGTTTGGTTCGATTTCTACTAAAACCGGACCAAACCAAAAATTTCGGTCTTTTGAAAAATAGGACCAGTTGGACCATTCTTTTTTTCAAACCAGACCAGACCAAATTATATTATTCGGTTCGATTTGGTTCGGTCTAACGGTTTTTGACTAGAAATCCAAATACTTGACCGTTTAAAAATATATATGACATGATAAAGTGATCAATTAACGAGACATGCAAGTTACTGTTACGTACGGTTCATCAAACTAACAAAAGCTAAACGATTAATTAAAATAAAAATAAAAATAAAGTGTTGTGTAGAATTTCTGGAAATAGAAAAAATAATAATAAATAAAATCACTTGCTATTGCTATAATCATGACAATGCAATTGAATGTATACAAGTCAAAAAAAATTTACAACTCAATCATGAAAATTGCACTAATTTAGTTTAATATTATTAATATTTTTTATTATTAGTGATAACTTTGTAAAATAATGGAAACAATTGAAATCTTTAACCATCCTATGCTTGGAGTTTTTTTTGTTAATGGAGATTTTCATTTTGTATGAACTTGTACTGTTTGTGTCAATATATATATATATATATATATATGAAATAATAAATTAGGGTTTTTGACTTTAACCTTATATTTTAAAAATTTTATTAAAAAGTTTTGGGTGTGACATATAATAGTAATATTAAAAGTATTCGGTTTATGGTCCAGTCCGGGTTTAATATGCTTGGACCGTAGACCAGACCGAACCATATGGTTTTACTAAAATAAACCTATATGGTTTTTTTTTAAAGTACAAAACCGGACCAAACCAAGCGGTTTGGTTTGGTTTGGTTCGGTTTACGGTGTACAGGTTTTTTTGCCCACCCCTAGCCAAAAGCTCCATGGATACCCGCACTAAAAGCAATGCCGAGTTTCGGAATGAAGTCAGTGAAATCCTGACTCGACACGAGTCTAGCTTTGACCACCTCAACAACAACCTCAACCAAGTCACCACCACCATGCAAACCGTCCTCAATGAACTCCAGGCCTTATGGCTCAACCAAAATAACCACATCACCAAGAGAGAAGTCAATCCCTTTGCTCCAGCTGAGACTTCCCATGGCCCCCACATTACACAACCAGCCACACCAGCTCTCCGCACCATACCAGACCAAAACAACACCTAGCTTAAATTATCCTTTCCCACTTTCGGTGGTGATAATTTGACAGGGTGGAATTCAAAGCTGAACAATACTTTGATTTCAAACAAATCACTCCTCCTCAACTAGTTCAATTGGCGTCATTCCATCTTGAGGGTATCATTCTCTAGTGGTATCGATTGTATACTAAGTTTAGAGGCCCTAAAACCTGGGGTGAATTTACTCAGGCTATTGTCCACCACTTTGGACTAACGAATTACGAAAGCTCTCTCTCGCCTCAAACAAACAACCATCGTCACCGTTTATCAGGGAGCTTTCAAAAAATTGTCTCATCGTGTCGACGATCTGCCAGATAACTTTCTTGTTGGTTGTTTCATTGCAGGGCTCAAGGATGAGATTTGACTAGATGTGCGAGTCAAACAACTATGCACCTCTCAGACGCAATCAATGTGACACGACCAATCGAGGAGCGGAATCAACTCTAGCGAAAAATCGGCCCTCCCTTTCAATCGCAATTACCCATACCTCTGTCACGGGTCACACCTAGTCCAATAACCAGTCTTCTTGGACCCCCATCAAATCAAAAGACAGCCCAAACTTTGAGTGCGTCTTCGATTCCAATCTGACGAATTACAGGGCATAAAGCTCGAGCACAAAGGGAGAAGGAACTCTATTACTATTGCAACGAGAAGTTCGTACCAGGCCATCGCTGTGAGCGACCGTAACTATTCATGCTTGAAGACGTGACACCAACAGACAACATAGAGACCGATGAACTAGTTTACAACGACGATGATGTCACAAAGACCATTCTCGAAATTTAATTTCATGCTATGGCCGAAACAACTCATCCATAAACCATGCGAGTGGTCGGTAAGCTAAAGAACAAGGACATCACAATTCTTATCGATGGTGGGAGTACACGTAATTTTCTTGATTGGTCGGTGGTGTCTAAATTCAGATTGACTGTTGTTAGGGACAAAACTCTCCAGGTCATGGTGAGAAATTGAGAGAAGATCGACTGCTCCGGTCATTATTTAACACTCACTCTGATCATTCAGAATCATCCAATTCAAGCCGATTTTTATGAGCTGCCAATTGCTCCGTGTTAGGTAGTGCTATGAGTGCAATGGTTGGAGACTTTGGGGCCGATTGAAACCAATTATCGCGAGCTCATAATGACTATCAAATATGAAGGACAACCCCATACATTTCATGGATTGAAACAACCTTCTTTGACACCTTTCACAGATAAAGAATTGATGCATATGACAGGTGTAGGATTTTTTTGCACACGGTTTCAGGTACTCAGGCAGAAGAAAAGCCATCCATTCCAGTCAACCTCGATCAATTGTTGGCAGAGTTCGCACACGTCTTCAAGACACCGACAGTTACCTCTGGCGCGTCCACATGATCGTTAAATTCCCCTATAGCATGATCAATGATTCATTAGTGTGTGTCCGTATCGGTATCCATACTATCAGAAGATAGAGATTGAGAAGATAGTTCGTGAATTTCTTAATTCGGGTTTAATACACCATAACCACAGTCCTTTTTCCTCACCGATACTGCTCGTAAAAAAATCGGATGGTTCTTGGCGTTTCTATATCGACTATTGAGCTCTGAATAACATTACGGTTAAAGAGAAGTACTGATTCCAGTCATAGACGAGTTACTCGACGAAATGCATGGTGCAAAATACTATACTAAACTGGACTTACGAGTAGGTTACCACCAAATCCACGTGAAGCATGAAAACGTGCACAAAACAACCTTTCGTAAACACGAGGGACATTACGAATTTGTGGTGATGCCTTTCAGGTTGACGAACACACCTTCTACGTTTCAGAGCCTCATGAACGATCTATTTCGGCCACATCTCTGACACAGACACAGTGGCTACCTAAATTATTGGGGTATGAGTGTATGACTACACAATACAGTACCGGAAGAAGAAGGAAAATCAAGGTACAGACGCCTTATCACATGTCGCCGAGTTCGAACTTCTTGCAATCCCGTTACCAGTGGCGGAATGGTGGGAAAATTGAGGGAAGAAATTGCTCAAGACTCCTTCTATGATCAATTTTAGAATTCTAATTCATCACGATGTTCCAAATGTGATGGAGTTTGGATAAAAGACGGAAGGCTTTTGTTGAGTCCTACCTCGTCTCTGCTATCAGTTATTTTGTCAAAGGGACATTCTTCACCAACGAGCAGTCACTTCGGATATCACAAGACACTCAGTTGGATCAAAACTAGTTTTACATTGCCTGGAATGCTGAGAGCAATCAAGGAGTTCATCCATTGTTGCGAAACTTGTCAACATTGCAAGACTGAAAACTTTCGGCCATCAGGTTTGTTGCAACCGTTACCAGTGCCTGAGAAAGTCTGGACCAAGGTGTCGATGGATTTTATTGACGGTCTACCACCATCTCAAGTGTATACTGTTATAATGGTAGCCATTGATCGCTTGTCAAAATACGCACACTTCGTACCACTTAAGCATCCCTATTAGACTTGACGCTGGTTTCGGTTCCGGTTCAGGTTCAGTTCCATTTTAGGGTCAAGGGGAACCGGAATCAAAACTGACCTTAGGAGGTTCCGGTTCCGGTTCCGAACCAGTTTTTTTTTTTTTTTTTTTTCTTATTTACAAAAAAATAACATTTTATTTATAAATAAAAAAATTTAAAAAAAAAATGTTAGAAAGGACATTGTAATGTATTGGGTTGTGGCCCATAACCCTTGTCCAGGTAAGTATATCTTCTCCTTTTTATATAGGTTAGGCATCTCTCCACTTCAATTATTTATCCGATGTGGGATGTGGGATTTTCTTATCCTTTCTATTCTAGTTGTTTTGATTTTCTTTGTTATTAATTCTATCATATTATTTTTCCTTCATTGAAATATATGAGGAACATTTAGCTTAAAACTAAAATAAAATAAAAATTTAAATTAAAAAAAAAACCTTAATTGATTTGCTTGGCTGGTCTACAAGGATCCATGAAAGTCTACTGAGGTCTCTATATTTTGTTAAATGACAATCATTGGTTATCATGTGAGTCATACCTCCCATGTTGATTCTTTTACTGTACACTAACATTGTGATAATGTGGAAGGATTATTAATTTGTATCTTCAAAATCTTTGAAAACAAGTTTTTTTTTTTTTAATCTATTCTGTAAATCAGTCCAGTGCACTGATAATAACATGCTGACAATTTTGTTTGGCTGATGGATTTTGCCACTTCTGGGCAGCAAAAATTAAATTATAAAGCTGATTTATTTAGCTGTATAATGTCTTGTTTCTTGGATTCATATTGTTAAAATTTCATCTATTTAACTTTATAATTTTTCATACATAGCAATGTCATTTTCGATCTCATTCTTCTACCAACCCATACCCATCTTAGAAATGCAGTAAGTTTACTACAAATGTATCAAAATCACACATCATCATCATCATATATACATGTATATTGAAGACTTGAAGTTGTACAATATATATGTGGTTTGTTTCTTGCAGGTATGCGTATATTATTTGGTTCTTCGAGCCCTTGATAGTGTTGGTTTGTTCCAACAAAGAAAAACATTTTATAATATATATATAACAAAGAAAAATACTATGATAGAATTAACAACAAAGAAAAACAAAACAATTAGAATATAAAGGATAAGAAAATCCCATATCCCACATCGGATAAATAAGAAAAGTGAAGAGTGGTCTAATCTATATAAAAAAGAGGAGAATGCAAAGAAAAATATATCTACTTGAAGTCTTGGACAAGGGTTATGGACCATGGTTCAATACTTTTCAATGTCATTTCTCTTTTAAACAGTTTATTTTTATAAATAAAGTGTTTTTTTTTTTATAATTGAAAAAAAAAAAAAAAAAAAGGAACCGTCGGTTCGAACTGAACCCGGGCAGTTCCTTCAAAATTGGAACCGGAACCGGAACCGCCCTCCTCCGGTCCCGGTTTCGATTTTTTCGGTTCGGTTCGCCGTTTTCCAGTTCGAATCGAACCGGCATCGGGTCTAATCCCTATACAGCCCTATCAGTTTCAAAGGCTTTTGTACGAGAGGTGGTTCGTTTATATGGTGTTCCAATTTCAATTGTAAGTGATCGAAGCTGAATTTTTATCAACACCTTTTGGAAAAACCTGTTTCAATTGCAGGGTACTCAACTTTGCATGAGCTTGAGTTATCATCCACAATCGGATGGACATACCGAAGTCGTCAATCGGACAGTGGAACAATATTTGCGTTGTTTCGCCTATGACCAGCCAAAAAAATGGAGTGATTGGATCTCGTGGGTAAAGTATAGCTACAACACGTCCGTACACAATTCTACCGGAATGTCTCATTTTGAAGCAGTATATGGTACGCCTCCGCCAAACTAACTTTCATACGTCCCTGGGACTACAAAGATTCAAGCTGTGGACAAATTTCTACAGACTCCGGAGGAAACTCTGCGTGAATTGCATCGCAATTTGATTGCTGCTTGGGATCGAATGAAGTCACAAGCAGACCAAAATCGCAGAGAAACTATCTTGAATGTGGGTGATTATGTGTACCTCAAGTTATGTCTGTATCGTCAACAATACGTGGTCTTTCGAAGGTCTCTCAAGTTGGCTCCACGATTTTTCAGGCCATACAAGATACTTGCCGAATCGGTTCTGTTGTTTACAAACTAGAGTTACCTGTTGGGTCCCTAATTCATGATGTCTTTCACATTAGCCTCTTAAAGAAGCATTTGGGTCCAGATGTTCTAGTATCACCATCTCTTCCTCCAACAAATATCGATTCTGTGATACTTCCCTAACTATAAGCCATTTTGGATTCGTGAGTGGTTCGGAAAGACAGATATCGACCCACCAGAGGATGCAACATGGGAAAATCGGAGACGTTTTGCTAGGATATATCCAGATTTCCTCCTTGAGAACAAGGAGATTTCAAGGGGAAGGGAATGATATGGTCCAGAATTCCCATGCAAGTCATGCATGGTTACCGTTGGTGAGTTTCTAGGAAGACCAAGTCCAGGTCAAAATAAGTTAGTTTGCATTTAGTATGTATTGGTTCCTTTTCTTTTGGGCATTATCATAGTGGATGTGAGTCTGTTGTTAATAGGTTGTTTTCAGGATTAGATGTTGGTTGTAAGCCTATATAAGGCTCAATTTGAATTCAATAAAGGCAACGAATATTTTGCCAACAAATATCTCTTCCTCACTCTCTTCTTTCTTCCCTCGTTCTCACTTCTCTAAATTAACCATAACAAAGTAATGTCATATCCATACTCATGCCCGCATCCAATATAGATATCCATACCATCCGCTTACCCGCGAAATTATGTGGGCATTTACCTACGGGTATTACCTATATCTATAGGCTTTGTACATCTGTACCCGTAAAATTATAAAATAAAATAAAATAAAAAACATAAGAATTAGGAAGGTGTATTCAATTAGGATTTTAAAAGACTTTTAATGACTTTTATGGAATTAAAAAGTTTAGGTGTATTCAATGTAGACTTTAACGACTCTATAAAAGTTATGAGATATTCAATACAGACTTTTATACAGAAAAGTCTATAAAAGTCTTGTGGTATTCAATCAAAACTTTTTAACAGTCTATGAAAGTTATGAGGTATTCAAAATCTCAATGACTTTTAACGAGTTTAAAATATCAATGACTTTTAATGACTTTTAATGATTTTTAGTTATTACAAATCTCATAATTTGTCTTCCATTCCTACCAAAGACTTTGAATGACTTTTTTTTAAAAAAAAAACTAAAAAGAATTTCACTTTAAAAGAAAAATATAAAACTCTTTAAAAAATATCAACAACCAAATATATGTTTTATTTTGAAATAAAAGCACACTCATTCTTAACAAATTTCATAAATAAAATAAAACGAATAACTTTAAAAAAAAAAAATTAACGATCTATAACAAAATAATAATAATAATAATAACTAAAAAATAATATAAAACAACTCTTCATCGGCTATACAATTAAGGACGAGTTCATAATTTTTTTACCTATATTTTTAAAGCAACTAAACAATACTGAAACAAATTAAATGAACTTCATTTATGTAAAATAAAAATAATAGAAGACAAAAAAAACTACTTAACCATACCAATATGTCATAATCAAAGTCGCGTATGAGCGCGACTCCATGTAATTATGATCAATATCAAACTACCCACTTTTAGGCATGGATCTTATTCAACAACTAGGTGCAGTTTTTATGTTTTATCTTTAGTAACTTGAATGAACTTTTGGTTGATTTTTTATACTCATTGTCATACTTTCGTAGAGATATGTAAACGTTAATATTATTGTCGGTTTGCTACATTTATTATAAAAGAAAATTTATAATATTTTGACTAATTATTAAAAAAAAAAAAAAAAAAAAAAGGAGCATAATGCCTTTATAATGCAAAATATAATTAAATGAAAAAAAAAAAAATTAAAATCACATATATAGACATGAATACTTTTGTCAAGTTTAATTAGCGATGATTTTCTTTTATTCATTTGAAAAATTATTTTTATTGACATGATAAATATATATATAATTTTGCTAAAACAAATTATACATTATATTTAGAAGTCAATGAAAGTCTATAAATGTCTATAAAAGTCTTTTAAATTGAAAGTCTACGAAAGTCTTTTAAATTGAAAGTTTATGAAAGTCTTTTAAATAAAAGTCTATAAAAGTTTTTCATAATCTTGTAAAGTCTATAAAAGTCCATAAAATCTACAAAAATCATCCACTTAAAAAAAGTCCTTCAAAGTCTTTCGAAATCCTAATTGAATATACCCAAGGGGTTTAATCTTGTTCATTACATGACAATACAAATTTACAGGAAATTCAAATAACCTTACATGTTTCAATCAACACAATAACAAAATAAAATTCAAATAAACCTCCAAGTTCACCACAATACAAATTAAAAATCCAAAATATTTATTACAAACTATTACAAATTAAATATTTATTACAAACAAAATAAAATCTCAAAATTATTTTAAGTTGGGCTTTAGTGAAGAATGATTTTAGGTTCGGTTTTTATTTCAACTTAAAATCATCACCGTTTTAGTGAATTCCTTTTAAAATTTATTATTATATTTAATTTTTCACGGGTAAGCTATGAGTATGAAATATTCATACCTGCAGTGTGTATGAGTTTTGTCATCCATACCCGCCCGAGACATGAATAGCAATATCCATACCCATCCATCGCAGGCAGGTACTCGTAGATATCCGCATTAGCGGGTAGGATTGCCATCCCTAGACAGACCCAAACCTGAAGCATTGAAGAAAATTTAGTCATTTAACAGCAGTGATTCATATAAACGGCCATTACTCACTAACCAAACATATACAATCAACTTATAAGACTACTTGTTAGATAAAAGCTCAAAATCCATTTCTATCCGCTAGAGAGTTAAATAACTATAATAAATCATAATAAAACAAATTTCCAGCATCAATCAAGTAAAAGTACAAATAATCTCAACCGTTGTCTAATCCCAACCGCTAAAGGTTGATAATCAACCGTTAGTTCCTTTGATAATCAACCTTCAAAAGATACAGCCTTAAAGTAAGATACTACAAAGCTGATATCGATATACCCTCAAATCATTACTTAGGTTCTGATGATAACTGTATTCCATGCCGCTTGAAAAATTCTCTAAATCCATAAGCACTGAGGTTGTAATTGAACTGGATGCACACAAGTTTAAGAATTAATATGTTGTGGGTAAATAAAATAATAAAGACGCAAAAAGAAACAATTTAGAAACATGTTTCAACTAGTATACAAGAACTTTAAGGATAAAAGAGAGCCATTATTGATTTTCAACTGTTTTAGTTTTTATTTTTAAAATTATTCATTTATTTAAGCCATTAGACTGAAATCAAATAGACCTAGATCAGTCTTGTTTAATAACATAACCCTTCAACAAAACTTCAATCAATTTTGTTAATTATGAAAACAAATCGATTATTTTTGAAGGGATAGCTTAGTTGGTTAGTTCTCTTGTAATGTTCTAGGAATTAATCAATCACGAATCTTGGAGAGGGACTCAGTTTAGTTTGTAATATCAGGTGGGTATGTGGTAAAAAGGAAAAAGGAAAAATAAATATATAAAATGAACACAAAATGGTTATCTATAGAGACTATGGGAATCTTATATATGAAGATAATAAATGAAAATTAAGCTCCAGAACTCACTGGTAAGACTTTTACAGAGAATTTGGTTATATTTGGATCAGCACCCCTTCCTTCATTAGCTGCCTGCAAAACACAATTATATACATCATTGACTGGGAGCTTCAAAATACATCAAGCATCGCTAACATGGCACAGAATTCAACCAGACAAGTTGGCATGTTTGCATAAGTCACCAACATGTAGTTTTTTGCTTCAAAGGAGCACAAAAAATCCTCTAACGTGAAAGCAATGAACTAAAGGGAAAGCAATATTTTAGAAACTATTCTTGCACGCATGAATAGTTTCAACTGCTACAGATTACAAAAAGTATTAATGTAATATGAACTTATTTCATACACTAACTAAAAGATAAAGATAAAAACTCAATAACCCAAACATCCAAACCATCTTTAGAGATTCATTTCTTCCTGGTTTATTTCATTCTCAAAAAATAAAATAAAAATAACATAAGGGTCAAGCTAAATCAACTTAAATTTGTGACTTAAAATTTTGACTTCAACATCTCAACCACTCATGTGCTCTTAATTCAATGGTTGAGATTTGAATGCATTTATAACTCTTGGATTAAGAGCACATGGGTGGTTGAGATATTGAAATTTTAAGTCGCAAATTTAAGTTGTTTTAGCCTAATCCATAACATAAACATAGAGGCATTATCACTAGCACCACTACCTTTCAAGACATTATCACTAGCACCACTACCTTTCAAGGCATTACCATTGTCAATATGATATACCAAGTCACCAGCAAAATACTTTGAATACTATTATCAAAATCACGTCAATTCATATTGTCCCTATAACCCTTCCTGCCACCCACACTCACTCCACATCTATGCAAAATGAAACCTTCCACAAATAAGCATCCACTGTCTAACCTAGCACTTTAATCAGTATCAGTCCACCACTAATCCATCATTGTTACTAGAAAGAATTTTTCTTTTTTGAAAAAAAAAAAAATCGCAATTGAAGCATGTACTTCGGTACTTGTTCTGGAGTATCAAAAATCACAACATGCATATATATGTAGAGTCACCGTACTTGTTATGGAGTATGAAAAATCTCAATGAACAGATACTCTTTCCTCTGCCGTGTTATGCAGAACCCAGGATATTTTGGACACTCAACCTGGAACAAATCAACATCAAAACCAAAGATCATGAGAAACATGTTAAGACCCTTAAGTCGGCTCAAGAAGACAAGATTAATGAAGCATTAAGAATATTTCATGTATTGAAAAACAGAATTCATCTAGCTCCAACAGCCTTATCTAGCTCCAACAGCCTTCAATAAGAACAGTGCCCTATAATTTTTTCTTAGAATGTGGACATGTGGTTTCACATTTTGTAATCGAAGTTTATATAGTTTTCATGATTTATATCATTTAGACCAAACACTCTCATTCAATTGAAAATAAAAGCTCAATCAACTTACATGCATAAATTTTACATGTGGATAGAACTCTGCAGCAGCCTCCTCCAATACTTTATCAAGATGTTTGGTCAAATTACCCCTGATTATCACAAATGAATAATTTTAGATCCACAAAGTTATATATCTACTAGAAGAATAAAATAGGGAAGGGATTGTTGCTCGATTTAAGTCACCTAATGGTAAATGCAACCACCACAGGATGTCCTTGGTGAAGAATTTGGACAAATTCACGCTCAGATGTAAAGTGAATAACACGCGATGGTCCAAGATCTTTAGGATAACCAGTGTAATACCTTGAATTTTCCAACAACAAAAAAAAGTCAACTCACACTGAACTATGACAAATTGTAGATGGATTTCTAACAATGTCCAAGGAAATCCACAAGCTACTAGAGATTGTAAACGACAACACTCAAGCACTGAAATAAATTCTACGATCCATTCTAATACAAAAGCATGTTAGCAAATTGGTAAATTTAAAAACTGTATGCCAAATTTAGGATAAAAAGTAAAGAAAGTGACAAAGTCCCATGAAAAAAATTCAGGGGAAGTTTTGATAATGCAAAATAGGAGAAGTGAAATTCAATGAAGAATTTCTAAATGAATTTAAGGACTTCAAAGATGAGACATATACTAAACAAGTTCAACAACTCAAAGAATTAAGAGGAAGTATTTAAAGTTTTATTAAAGCTCATATGGTAAATAATGATTTGTTGATGGAGCTTGTTCTCGAGTCTCATGATGCATCCATCACACACTATTCCTGAGATCTAATGGATTTTTCTGAAACAACATGTGTCAATATATTGATGGTCGAGGAGTTTAATTAGAAATCCTTATAATTGAAATTTGAAGAAAGAATTTCCTTATCATGCGACTTATACACAACCATATTGAGAATTTATTATAATTGTCCAAGTATAATAATCAAGATGACAGAATGTTATTATAAGGGGTGAGGAGAAAATAAGAAACTGTTACAAGAGGCATTGTTTCACATAAAACCATATTGAATAAAAAATTAACAACAAAAAAACTGCAATAACAGTGAATTGTATTTGCAGTGAGCACAAAACAAAAATGCACATAGCACTCTCCAAAAGAATATAAAAGAAAATGTCCATACTTGCATTCCGTACGAAGATGATTGATCATTCTATCAAAAAATGTTGGCTCTTCCATTGAACTTGGCAACTAATCAAACCAACTTCTCACTTATCCTGCAAGAATTATCAATGAATAATATGATCTAGAAAAAGCACTTCGCTTACTACTATGCTATGTCATTTCAAGCAAATTTAACATAAGTTAAAACTCAAAAATTTTTACTAGGGTACTAAAATATAAAGATGCCCATTTTATCTGTTTGAGACTTCTTATCAAACAAGTAACTCAATAATATTTACTCAAAACATATCTGCAAACGGATTGACATAATTCTGTGAAACATTTACTCAAACATTTACTCAAACATGTACCATGCATTGTCTTCAGAAACTAGAAAATTTAGAATTAGTCAGCCAAATTTGTCTAACCCAGATCATAAAAACATTTAATGTAACATTGAGCTCACACAGAACGTTTACATGCGTTTTGGTTGATAGGAAAATATAGTTAGGAAATTGAAAATATTGGGATTACAGTGGCTGTTATTCTCTTCTCTTTATGTTCTCGTTCTTGAGCAAGTAAATGAATCATTACTCATTAGAGATGACCAAGAATAAGTATCAAAATGAAAATTAAATTAAAAATAATAATAATAAGAAAGAAGAACACCTTAGTTTGTAAGAAGTGGAAATGTTTTTTCGAACCTGTTTGATGTTGAAGACTCCCCAAACGAACGAACGCTTAATAAAGCCCATTTGACACAATTTATTCCCTTTATTTATTTCTATTTCTAAACTCAATTGGTAAAATGGTTAATTGCACTAACAACCCTCAATTTATTAAATCTTACAAGACTTCAAAAACATTTATGAAATTAACATAAACATCCACTACTTTTTCGGCTAAGCACAAAATCACAGCTCAATCAAATAATAAAGAGTAGAGTAATGCTATATTGTCCAGAAAAATTACTCAAATGATGTGGCATGTGAGTTGTTAACATCCCGTAATGTGATAAGTGATTTGATGTTGATAACTCCCATGCCATATCATTTGGGTGATTTTTTTGGACAACCTAGCTTTACTCTAAATAGTAATCAATTTGTTCTTATCTCATGCTTTATTGGTTATATCTCTTGGTCTTTTGTTTATTATGCTTTTTTGGTATGATGAACTTAACGGGTTACATATTTTATCTTTTTATGGTTCATATTGATTTAGCTTTTCTGGAAAACAACATGTATTGTGCATCCACAATCTTAAAATTCACATGTTATAGTGGCAACAAATGTGTTCTTATCTCATTTGGCACTAAAACTACACGTGTTACGCATGCATAGCCTTAAAAACGAGTACACTTTCTAGACTTTTCTAAAGACCGATATGTACCACACATGTTACGCATGCATAGTCTTAAAAGCATTCTTTCTAGACTTTTCTGAAGTAATCGATATGTACCACACATGTTGCGCATGCATAGCCTTAAAAGCACCCTTTCTAGACTTTAAATTTATGTAGTAATATATCAACATGTACAATGCATGTTAAGCATGCATAGCCTTAAAATCACTCTTTCTAAACTTTTCTATAGTAACCCACATGTACCACGCCTATTGTGTATGCATAACCTTAAAATCACTCTTTCTAGAGTTTTCTATAGTAGTTGGCATGTACTACATATGTTGCACACGCATAGCCATAAAATCACTCTTTCTAGACTCTTCGGCAGTAACTGACATGTACTACACATGTTGCACATGCCTTAAAAGAACTCTTTCTAGACTTTTTTGTAACTGACTTGTACTTCACCTATTGTGCATGCCTTAAAAGCACTCTCTCTAGACTTTTCTATAGCCAATATGTACTACACCTATTGCGTATGCCTTAAAAACACTATTTCTAAACTTTTCCATAACCGACTTGTACTACACCTGTTATGCATCCATAACCCTAAAATTCACTCTACCCTATAAATAAAGTGGGTTACCCAATAGTGATGAGGTAACTCTTCTTGACATACCTTGAATACTTCAAATGGCTTACCATTTAGAACCTAATCTAGAATTGAAGGAACTTGTGTTAGAAATCAACATTATAGCCATGATTCAAGGAAGACTTTGACCAAGATTGAGCAGAATTATTATCATGATTACTTTCCATAAAGAGCCGCTTTCTATGAAGACTTTGACCAAGATTGATTACAGAATTATTATCATGATTACCTTCCATAAGGAGATGCTTTCTTTGAAGACTTTGACTAAGATTGATTATAGAATTATTATCGTGATTACCTTCAATAAGGAGTTGATTTGCTTTGATTACACCATTGACTATTATTTCCCTCTTTATATGTAATTACCATTGACATGGGATCTAGACATTAATTGCCAAGCTATTATATAAATGTATATTCATTAAACAAAGAAATACACACCAAATTATTTAATCACCATATTTTCTTTTATGGTATCAGAGCCAAAATTTTGATCCCTTTTTTATCTTTTTCACCTTTATTTTCAATTTTCAACCTTTTCAATCTTCACCATGAATAATTCCACAAGAAATCAATCCAATGGAAACTATTCATTGGGCAAGAACAATCAAAACAAACCAACTTTGACAGTTGCTTTGCACACGAGCCCATCAACAAGTACAGGCGTGAAACTCACACCAAAAGATTATGAACAATTTTGTTCCATGGTCTCAGCCAATAAAACTAATTCTTTAGCTAATAGCTTTATAGGTATTTCATATGGCCTCACTTCTATTTTCAATCCTTCTACATGGATAATTGATTCGGGTGCCACAGATCATATGGCATCAAATCCAAAATTACTACACACAAAAAACCAGTTATTTCGGCAACAGTTAAATTACCAACTGGCCAAATTGCATCTATTACGCATATAGGCTAGTCAAGTCTCATCTCCACATTACCCTTGCAAGATGTACTCCTTGCACCATCTTTCTAGTTCAATTTACTATTTGTTCATAAACTTACAAAGTCATTAAATTGCTTTGTTACTTTCTATCCTGACCATTGTGTTTTTCAAGACCTAGTTACAAAGAAGAGGATTGGCAAGGGTAGTGAACATGGTGGTCTTTACTAGATAGATTTCAAAAATGCTCCGATTGTCTCCAACGTCTCATATTTCTCATATTTCAGATTCTGGTATTTTGATCTAATCCACTATGATGTTTGGGGTCCATACTCCATGCCTTCTTTAAGTGGTGCTAAATATTTCTTAACTATCGTTGATGACTATTCACGATGTACATGGACATATTTCATGCATTTTAAATCTGAAGCATCAACTTATATAAAACATTTTTTTGCCATGACAAAAACACAATTTCATTCTTCTATTATTCAAATTCGCACAAATAATGGGTTGGAATTTCTCAATACTAATCTCCAACAATGTTTTTCCTCGATGGGGCTATTGCATCAACGCACATGTGTTGGCACGCCACAACAAAATGGTGTTGTCGAAAGAAAGCATCGCCACCTTCTTAATGTGGCACGCTCAATCCGCTTTCAATCTCATATTGGGAGAATGCATCTTGACAGCTACCTACCTTATTAACCTCTTACCAAGTAAAGTTTTAAAAGGCAAAACACCACATGAAATTTTATTTGGTAAGCATCCCGCATATACTCATTTACGAGTCTTCGGTTGTCTTTGTTTTACAATAATGTCCTACACAAAGAACACAAATTAGATAAACGGGCAATTCCTAGTATTTTTGTTGGTTACCCATATGGTCAAAGAGGGTACAAAATTTATGATTATGCTTCAAATAAAATACTCATTAGTATAGATGTAAAAAATTTTGAAACTCATTTCCCTTATGCCACCATACCAACATCCACTAAAACAGCACTCACTCATCCTCAAAATATCCAACCACCACTCATAAATCCTTATGACAATGACCACATTCCAAATCTTCCTTCCGCTGCACCAACAAATGCACCCATTGATACACCCACAAATATTGCCACTTCTGATAATGAAATTCTACCATCCACCCCAGATAGAAATTCCCCCACCACCACTGACACAAACTCTCCACCCAATCCCTCACCCTCAATTTCATCCCCTTCATCCACTTTATCTTCTTCCTCTCATTCTCCACCTCCTTCCGAGGAAGTTCTTGGCCCACGCATCTGAGGACCGCCTATCAAGTTGCTCGACTACCATTGTTACACACTCATGCAAGTTCCTTTTTTTCTACTCAGGTTTGGAAAGGTACGTGATACCTTTTGTCTCATTATCTCAATTATGACAAGATTTCTATAGCTCACAATGTTTTTTTAGCATCTATATCTATTGTAGATGAACCCACTACATATTCACAGGCTTCACTGATTCCCCACTGGTGTGATTTAATGCGTGCTGAATTACAGACTCTTGAAACAAATTCCACATGGTCTCTTGTCCCTCTATTTGCCAACAAACGTCCTATCGGTTGTAAATGAGTATATAAGGTCAAATGCAATTCTGATGGCACTATTGAGCATTTCAAGGCACGCCTTGTTGCTAAAGGTTATACCTAAATCGAAGGCATTGATTATACAGAAACCTTCTCTTCTGTCGCCAAATTGGTCACGGTCCGAGTTTTACTCACTATTGTAGCTTCCAAAAATTAGCCTTTTCACCAATTAGATATCAACAATGCATTTTTGCATGGTGAATTAGATGAAAAAGTATACATGCAGCCTCCACCTGGTTATGTTCGTAAGGGGGAGAACCTTGTCTGCAAATTAAACAAGTCATTATACGAACTCAAGCAGGCTTCCAGGCAATGGTTTGCCAAATTCTCTCATGCCATTATTGCAGCCGGTTATATTCAATCAAAGGCCGACTACTCTCTATTTTACAAACACAAAGCTAAATCTTCTGTGTTTATATTAGTGTATGTTGATGATGTTATAATTACAGGTTCAAAAACAGATGAAATTTCAAGACTTAAAAAGTTTCTACATCAACGATTCAAGCTCAGAGACTTGGGCAATCTCAAATACTTTCTTGGCATTTAAGTGCCAAGATCTTAGAAAGGCATTTGTTTAAATCAACGCAAATATGCACTAGATATTATCAAAGAAATAGGTTTATTGGTAGCAAAGCCCGAGTCGGTTCCCATGGAAGAAAATCTGAAACTTAGCAACACTGATGGTGTCTTGCTAAATGATCCGGCCTCATATTGTCGTTTGATTGGAAGATTGATTTATCTAACTGTTACAAGGCCAGATATTCTTTTTTGCAGTTAACATTCTCAGTCAGTTCATGCATCAACCCTGTCAACCACGTATGAAGGCTGTTACACGTATAGTTCATTACTTAAAAGGCTCTCCTGGTCAAGGTATTTTATTATCTTCTCACAATGAATTAAAGTTACAAGTATTCTGTGATTCTGACTGGGCAAGTTGCCTAATGACAAGAAGATCAACCACCGGTTATTGTGTATTTCTTGGGACAAGCCTAATTTCATGGAAAACAAAAAAACAACCAACTGTGTCTAGGTCTTTCGCAGAAGCCGAATATCGAGCTATAGTTGTAGCTACTTGTGAGCTGCAGTGGTTACGGTATCTTCTACATGATTTTGGGGTGCCACACTCCTTTCCTAGTATACTTTATTGTGACAACAAAGCTACCCTATTTATTGCAGCAAATCCAGTTTACCATGAACAAACCAAACATATTGAAATTGATTGTCATGTCATTTGTGAGAAAACTCAAGACGGATTATTGCAAACTGCCTTTGTTTCTTCCAAGGATCAAATTGGAAACATATTTGCGAAAGCATTTGGAAAGGAAACTTTTTTACGATTACGATCCAAGTTGAACGTTTTAAATATACATGCTCCAACTTGAGGGAGAGTGTTAGAAATCAACATTATAGCCATGATTCAAGGAAGACTTTGACCAAGATTGATTGCAGAATTATTATCATGATTACCTTCCATAAGGAGCCGCTTTCTACGAAGACTTTGACCAAGATTAATTGTAGAATTATGATCATGATTACCTTCCATAAGGAGCCGCTTTCTATGAAGACTTTGACCAAGATTGATTGCAGAATTATTATCGTGATTACCTTCCATAAGGAGTTGATTTGCTTTGATTACACCATTGACTATTATTTCCCTCTTTATATCTAATTACCATTGACATAGGATCTAGACATTAATTGCCAAGCTATTATATAAATATATACTCATTGTACAAAGAAATACACACCAAATTATTCAATCACCATATGTTCTTTTAACTTGTCAAAGTTCATATATAATTTTTTTGGAAATGGATGGCATAGGAAAATGAGATCACAAGAGGAGCTGTTTTAGCAGTACATGGTTTTCCGGGGTGTTTTTCCGAGGAGCTTGAACTACAAGGTATGTATAATTGTTTGTGAGAGAAGTTGATTGTGTTGTATTTTAACATTTGTTTGTTGCTATGATATCGTTTGATTTTCTTGATTGTAAAAATCAACTCTCACATGGACAATTACTACAATTAAAGTTAACATCGACTTAGTTTCTGATTTGGATTCTGGATCATGGTCATTAATTGATCCCTTCTTTTCTATTATTCTTCCTCTTTTTGTTTCTCTTTGAATTTTTGTAAAATTGCAGTCTTAATATTCTTGCAATTACATTGTCATTTTGGTTGAAGACCCCACACCCCCACAACCTGCTTAATTTTTTTATTTTTTTTTATTTTTAATTTTGAGCATTTTATTTATATTTTAATATTTTATAATTATCTTATCTTCTCTTCTCGATCTTCTTTTTTAGCACCACTTTAGTTTTTTTTTTTTTTTTTTGGGTAACCAAGATGAAGAAACAGCTAGCACCACAGAGTAGTACTATATCTTCTGTTCAATTTTTTGCTCTATCTTCTGAGTAGTACTCTTACTACTCTATCTTCCAACAGATTTCGGTGTTCTTGAACGTGCACTATTGTTTTCCTGCGAAGGGTTTTTGATATTTTTCAAGCTTGACTTTGTGTATGTATGTTTATGAATACTAACTAGATTTTTTGGTACAAAAGCTTAACAGAACCTGATGAGAGTTTTTAAGATTTTTAATTTTATTTTCTGACAGGTTTCAAGCCAGCAGGAAAACGAGTGATTTGGCCATGGAAGCTCCGTTGCTGCAACAAACTGACCTTGTTGTGCTATTTGGGGTAGAATCTTCCAAGCAACAAAAGAAGGAGAGCAGTGTTGATCTCAACGTGTTTGGACCTTGGACAAAAAACTGAATGCAGGATTTGTCATCAACTGGGTACTGGCAGTACTGCTTTGTTTTCTGTGTAAAGCATACCAACTCAATTTTTAAATTGAGCTTTGGAATTCAAGCTAGTGACTGTACTCAAGCTGGGTGACTTCCTCAGACAGACCGGACAAATTCTGTCAAATGGTGGAACTGGAAACTATAATCTTCTTCCTCAGATCGAACAAATTCCACAAAATGGTGAAATGGAAACATAAGACTTCCATAGACATTTATAGACTTTCATTGACTTTTAAATATAATATATACTTTGTTTTAGCTAAATTATATATATTTATCATGCCAATAAAAATATATTTTTTTAAAAGAATAAAAAAAACATCGTTAATTAAACTTGACAAAAGAATTCATACCTATATATGTGATTTTAAAATTTTTTATTTGTATTTTTATTATATTTTGCATCATAAAGACTTATGCACCTATTTTTTTTAATAATTAATTAGTCAAAATTTTATTTATCTTTTATAAGTAGTCAAAATATTATAAATTTTATTTTAGAATAAATGTAACAAATTGACAATAATATTAACATTTACATGTCTCTACAAAAATATGATAATGGGTATAAAAAATCTACCCAAAATTAATTAAGATAAAACATAAAAATTGCATCTAGTTATTGAACAAAACCTATGCCTAAAAGTGGACAGTTTGATATTGATCATAACTACATGGAGAAATGCTCATATGCAGCTTTGATTATGGCATATTTGAATGGTTGAGTAGTGGTTTTTGTCTCTTATTATTTTTAATTAATATAAATGAAGTTCGTTTGATTTGTTTCGATTTTGTTTAGTTGCATTGAAAATAGAGGTAAAAAAAATGAAATCTCTCATCCTTAATTACATAGTTGATTGAGAGTTGTTTTATATTATATTTTGGTTAATTTTTGTTTTTTTTTTTTTTTTGGTTATAGATCGTTAGTGTTTGTATTTTTTTTTTTTTTTGATAATGTTTATTCATTTTAAAGGTTATTCATGTTATTTTATTTATGAAATTTGTTAAGAATAAGTATGTTTTTATTTGCAAATAGAATATATGCTTGGTGGTTGATGTTTTTCAAAGAATTTTATGTTTTCCTTCTAAAGTGAAATTCTTTCTATTTTTCAAAAAAAAAAAAAAAAAAATCATTCAAAGTCTTTGGTAAGACAAATTGTGAGATTTGTTATAACTAAAAATTCATTAAAAGTTATTGATATTTTAAAGTCATTGAAATTTTGAATACCTCTTAACTTTCATAAATTGTTAAAAAGTCTTGATTGAATACCACATGACTTTTATAAACTTTTTAAAAACCTTTAAAAGTCTTAATTGAATACATCATGACTTTTATAGAATCTTTAAAAGTCTAAATGGAATACACCCAAACTTTTTATTTCATAAAAGTCATTAAAAGTCATTAAAAGTCATTTTAAATCAAATCGAATACACCCTCCTTATTTTCTTATGCCCGGATATTCGATGTCAAACCCATTAGATGATAATAGATTCCCATTCCACTAATTGGTACTGGAATTTGTTTAGGCTGAGGATGAAGAAATGAAAGTCTATGAATGTCGTTTGAAATAAAAGTCTATAAAAGTCTATGAAAGTTTTTTATAATTCTATAAATTTTATAAAAGTCCATAAAAGTCCTTGAAATATGCAAAAGTCATCCACTTTAAAAAGTCTTTAAAAGTCTTTTGAAATCCTAATTGAATGCACCCCTAAGTTATTTAATTATTTTTTAACTTTCTTTATTTTGGCAATTTTTCTTATTAATTTCCTAGTCTAGTAGGAAAATGATGCCTATAAAATGATATTATATTATACAGTAATGCTACACATCCCACCTAAAATCCCACTTTTTTCATCCCACTACATGTGGCATGTGAGATGTCAAATTGTGAGTGGATACATGGGGTAAGTGTCATTAATGTGTATCCACTCACAATTTGACACCTCACATGCCACATGTAGTGGGATGAAAAAGGTGGGATTTTAGGTGGGATGTTTAGCATTATTGTATATTATAATGGAGAGCAGTCTTCTATTCCTATTTTCTTTGCTTTCGACTGCATCAGGGTTCTTATCAATAATATATATAATTTTATTTTCAAATTTATACAGGCTTACAGCCCGATCTAGTCTACCAATTGTCATGGACTCATGACATTAGGGATGTCAACGCTATGGGACGGGGACGTATTTTCCATTACCATCCCTAATACCAATTTGTATAAGAAATACATCCCTGATGAATAACCACCTTAAAATAAACGGCTCGGTTATAGGGATTCCCTATTAAGGGGTCGGTTTTTTACCTCATACCATCCCCATCTCATTAATGTATTTTTTTTTAATGACTTTGATAAAGATCAAATAAATATTATTGAATAATATGAAAATTGGTGGCTCTCGCCCCTGTGTTGGTGTGGGTCTGGTAATAAGGGATAATATGGGAAACGTTATGGCGTCGAGTGCTCAAAATATTGAGGCCTCTTTCACTCCGCAGGTGGCTGAGGCCATGGCTATTTTGTGCAGTCTCCAATTTGCGGTTGACACGGGTTTGCTCCCCATTACAGTTGAGTCGGATGCTCTAGATGTGGTTAACTTAGTCACTTCTGGTTGTGATATTTCTGCGGATATTGGGCTGGTTGTAGCCGATATTACTGACCTCATTCGTCAAGTAGGTGGCGTTTTGGTACGGTATGTCTCTAGGAGGGCGAATGTAGTTGCCCATAATTTAGCTAAAATGGCCTTGTCTATTGATGAGGACCTATTTATGATGGAATCTTACCCTCCGTGTGTGGAGAGGTCTGTTTTGGACGATTGTCTTTTTTAGTTTTTATAATATTTCTCTTTTTTTAAAAAAAAAATAGTGTAAGGGGTATATTATATATAATGTTATGGAATGGAGTTGTAATTCAATGGAGGGGAAAAAGGGGAAAAAAGAGAGGAAAAATTATGTTAGTGGGAGAGAAATACAAGAGAAAATTATGTTTATATATATATATATATATATATATATATATTGATACGGGGTACAGGTACGGGGCAGGGACTTGAGATCCCATAACCGTATCAAAATTAAATCGAGGATTGAAAAAAATATCAGTCACATACCACAACTTAAATGGTACAGTTAGAACCGTCCCTAACGGGACGGGTCCCCGAACCAATGGGTAATTTTAACATCCCTAACTCATGTCCATTGATTTTGTGTGGACCACACTTTCATACACAATATCTTGCATGTACGGATGTACCCAATGATCATATATTCCTTCATCCTCTCCTTTCACATTTGTGACCGTAAGAAAACTGTGGGACTGGGAGTAGAAAAGCAAACCGTTCTTTTGGTTGATCAATGTCGATGTCCTCAAAACATGTTTCCATCTTGATCGATTTCACATCTTATCATCTCAATGTTGATGGACCCCGGTGATTAAATTTCGTTACACTATCCAAAGAAATTGAATAGAAGAACGAGAGAAAGAAACTGTGTGATAACATTCAAATACTTGTATGCTTACGATTTTGGGTCGAATGGTAACTTAGCATCATTATCTGTCAAAGAAAAACCTCTCAGAAGCATTATATCTCAAATTACCAAAGAATATAGCAAAACTTATGAGTGGAAGAAACTGGGAGTCATCCTTTATACTACTTATCTTTACAGCTACTCCACATATATATATATATATATATTTCTGACAAAAATATTTAGCCTTATATATCTTATTAACCAAATATTACAAAGAATATTACAACCCATACAGATTCATCTAGATCGACCATCTCAACCTATCGCCAGTATCCCTGAGATACCACTGGGATCCGTACCTTATGCCCTCGACTGCCTTTCATGTAAATTTCTCCAAAACTATATGATCCGGTTACCGTTCTGACACTGAGAGTCACAGTGAACTTCCTTGAAGCACCGGGTTTAATAGTCATGGCTGGAGGGTTGACATCAATGGCGATAGCAGGTTGCATCCGGGCAGTGATCACGTAGGTTTCTTCTTGAGCAACATTTGTGACTGTCCGAGTAACTATTAGAGTCTTCACAAGGTGGGCGACAGCGATTGATGGAGTGTTCAGATTTGATGGGTGGCTCAATGTGTAGTTGCACGGTAAGTTTGTGTAGTTCTTTATCTCATTTTTATCAATACCCGGTGTTGTGCACAAGAACCCCAAATAATCCTCGTAACCTACCAAAAGAGTTTCTTAAGTTAGCAGGTTGAGATTTTGCTCAATTGATTTCTTGAAGCTCATGTGTCACCCCACCGCTAAGAAACAGGCCTGGACTAAAGTGGTCAAGTTTCCTAGGTGTGAAGCAGAAGGCCTAGCTATAGCCTACAAAAAACAGCCTAGATACTAATCAATATGTAACCATCATCTATGATTGAGGATTCAATTTCCCACTATGTTTCCTTGTAGTTCCTATTCTTTGATTAAACTTCATTACATCCAGATTCTTCGATAAGGTTCTTTGGCCATGTACTCAGTTTCCATTTTCAATATCACAACCCTTAGTCATTTATTAAAATTGTTGCCACACTTACAAGATAGTAATCTAGTATGATTATTTGTTCTTGTGCAAGAAGTCTTGGGATCGAATCTCATTCTCATCCCCAACTGGGTTTGGAAGGATTTAACCTAAATTTAATTATTGTAATAAAATGTCAAAAGAAGCTATCTTATTCATTTATTCATCTTTATTCAGTTCTTATTGGTGATAGGATTAAAGCCATCTCTTGCCACTAACCGATAGGTAAATTCACTTTGGCCTGTGGAAAAATCAAATTTGAGTTTATTCCCTACCTTGACTTCCCCAGTTTTGAGCGAATGTGTGTTGCAAGGTTAACTAGGCCTTAAATTGCATCCAATTAACAAGTCAAAATGTAAATAAATGTATAAAAGGGAAGAAGAACTACACCTGCATCAAAGATGAGTCCTGGATCCAAGGCAGCTCTTGGACTGACATGGCCACTCCCATAATCAAAAGGTGTAGCTGCAACGAGTTTCATGGCTTCTGTTTGAGAATATTGTTGTGCTTTAAGGGGTCTTCCTGCTCTGTCCAACGTAGTTGATGTGGTCATCAAGGCTGATTTTATAGCAGCAGGGCTCCAATGCGGGTGCTTCTGCTTCACAAGAGCAGCTATCCCAGCGATGTGTGGTGCAGCCATGCTAGTTCCAGATATCATGGCAAATCCTTCTCCTGCTCAAAGCAAACAATTGCTTAATGCTTACAATGCAAGAATCATCATTGCTAAATGTATAGTACTATATTATCCTGTTCCTCTTGCACTAACATGCTCTTCAATTTCCAACATCTGTTGACTAAGAAGACAAGAATACATAAGATTGCGGCACACTTCTTACCTACATAATTAGCCTCATCCGTTCCGTTTGGAGACCAAGCAGCCCAAATGAGAGCACCAGGAGCCAGAATGTCTGGCTTCAGAAGATCTGCATCTAGGAAGCTGAAATCTTTTATATTGGGTCCTCTAGCAGAGAATAATGCCACCTGTGGTGCTGATTTATGGAGAATAGGCATCAAACCATCGCCAATGCTACCTGTAGCTTTAAAACTCTTCACTCTTCCAGTCCAGTCTCTTGATGTAGAGATATTGTAGTAGTCTATAAGATCCTAGAATAAAGATGCCCAAGTACATAATACATGAGAAACAAGAAAATTTCAGAGCAAAGGGGTTTTGGGGTGTGGGTGTGGGGGTGGGGTGAGCTAAAAGCGGCCTAATTATAGTTACAGGTAACAATTATCAGACAGGCTCAAGTTCAAATGCAACTTGGACTTGGCAAAAGTGAAATTGGATAGAGCATGAAGTGTAATATATTTTCAGCATGTTCTTTCCCAATCTCATTTTCTTTCATTCATCCATTTCATTTTTTTACAAATTACAAGGTCATAAAAGCCTCATGCCTATCCGATCAACACTGAGCAGTAACTATGCGGCACATCAAAAGAGCAATGTACTCCTGAATGTTTAACATATATAAGCAACATGGAAGAGCATCACCAACTCAGCAACAGTGTATCAACGTCGGATCAAATATTAGCAGACAGAATTCTGTGATTCTGTGCACTATGCCTCTATCCCATGATGGATATTCATCAACTTATAAAGACAATAACAAAACTTAAGAAAGTTAAGGAGAGTTGAAATAATTACCATTGACTTGGTGACATCTGTGATAAGTATCCCAGGAATACCGACAGGAACAGGATCAAATTTTGTTCCTGGAGAAACACTTTCAACAGCAAGAACAAAGCCAGCTGCACCAAGGCTCTTGGCAGTTTCCGAAACTTTCTTGACTGATGCTGTACCAACAACAAAATTGAAGGAATAGCCACAAAGAAGAATGTTACCCTCAACCAAGTTTTTGTTTAACAATTCTGATCTCTGGCAGTCTGTTGGGCTGTACTTCACTACTGAAGAATCCAGAAGTACATCATTTGCAGCAACCAAAGTAAATGTTTGATTTGCATGGGTAGCAGCTGCAGTAATTCATGAGAAGTACTGGCTTTAGAACAAATGATCTCTATGTAAAAGTGAAAATTAAAAACCTAGGTGCACAACTAACCGGCAATCTTCAGCTACTGACTACTATGTTTAGTGTGTTTGGGTATAATGTAATCAAATCCATACAGTAACAAGCATGAAAATTACTGGAAATTGAAATGATATAACAGCAGAACAGTCATGAAAATTGCTACAAGATTGCAGTGATATCACACAGCTCATCTCAGCAAGGGTTTAAAAATAAACAAGGTAAGATGAGAACATTATATACTTGTGTCTATTGTTATTTAGATCTTTGACATTCAATGATTTATCACAGGAAAATAGTCATAGTCAATTTCTAATTGCTGCCTACAATCATTGATGGACTTGAATTGCATTCTGCATCTCTAATATGGTTCTTACCAGAAACAAGTTCTTAAGCAGCTTTATGTTAATAAAGAGCCATAGAACTTTCCTCACTAGGACAGATCTCAAGACTCCTAAACGTATGTGGCATGCACCCTGACCAGTGTTGTTCCAGAATAATTGGAAACTGGTGAGGGTATGGCTGATTAACACTAGAAATGATGGAAATATGTTGAAAATGAATGAACCCTAGTAACCATGCTCACACCCAATGGCCATAATAAAGCCTATGTAACATTTACAAGTTGAACTTAAATTGGCTGGGAAAATAACATATGACTAAATAGAGCTATTAAAAGAAAAAAAGGAATGAATAAACCGCCATGTCAATTAAGATTGTCACTAGTATAAAGAACAATATAGAAAAGGAACAAATTCAATAAATAAATAAATAAAATACACAATTACTGCCTTTTGTTATTACTAATATGATTTTTCATGTATACTTTTCAGTTCAGGGTTATCTTCTGTATTTTTTTTGGTAGAAGTGTCAGCTGGTTCTCCAGTCTCTTCCTGAAGGCCATCATTACAAGCAAACAAATATTTATGGACAAAACTTACGTGACAACCCAATTCCAGCTAAAATTTTTCCATTTGCCAGGGTCAGATGGTTCTTGTATCTGCGGTCATCAATTGCAGCTGCTACAGATGTTATCCATGGGCTATAGGAAACCAAAGTTTTGGGAAAAGGGCCTCCATTTCCTGCTGCCTGTGCAACAAATATACCAGCTTTCACAGCTGCAAGAAGTGTAACATCAAAAGGATTTAAATATGTGGTCTTGGTGGTCGCTGGAGGACTGTTTGGCCCCACTGAAAGACTGAGTATATCCACCCCATCATGAACGGCCTGTTAACAGAAGTCTTGCATTAAAATCAACACACAGATAGAACAACAAATGAAAACCGAATAGAATATAAAATTGATTGGCAAAGAAGTATGTATTCATATTAAATTGATAGCAAGAAATGCAGCATCAGGTAACCAATTAATGGAGAACCTCTTACTTTTTTTCCCCACTTTTAACAGCTATTAAAGTAAGAAGTATCTATCGTTATGGGTTCAAAGGAGGTGATGGGCAATGGAGATTTTTCCGGAGAGTTGAACCAAAAAAAAAAAAAAAAAATGTGCCAGATGCTTTATTCTTAATGCAGATCAAGTTCAGATCACACACAGAAAATATCTGAACTACTGACTGCAGCTCAACTGTCAATAAGGGAGCTGTAATAGGCCCATATTAGGCCATATACCAAACGAACATCCTTCCCCTCAAATTATTGTAACCAAATCCTTTGAAGGTGTCAACTTACATAGACGCATGGGAACACACATGACCTATAGTCAATACTCCATCCATTACCCAAAGTTTATCAATAGCATCTTTCAATTTCCTATGAGCAGCTATTTATGGAATAATAGCACACCTGATCAATTGCAGCTACCACATCTGAAACAAAGCCTCCAAAGAGCCTGTAGAGTGCCTTGTACACTGCAATCCTGGACACAAATAATTGTAGGCACGTCATATCAAAGAAAAGAATCTACTATCACTTTCAACTAAATTATTATTATTGTAAGGCTATTAAACCTCACCTGGCACGAGGAGCCATTCCACTAGCTTTCCCAAATTCATGGCCATGCATCTTCACAGGAATACCATTATTTCCGGCTGCAATAGCTGCTGTGTGGCTGTTATTCAATACCACAAAATCACAGTCAAAGAGACCTTAAATTTAACACGTCTTGCTAAAAATCAACAGAAAGATAACAAAGCTTCCAAGTTATATTGTGTTTTAAAAAACCACAGTCGTGAGGTTTGTACAGCAGCCAAAGGAACAGAAAAGGCATCTTAACTTCCAATTTAAGATTTTAAAAGAATATGAAAATAATAATAATAATAATAATAATAATAATAAATGATTTAAGAATATGAAAATGCTTACTACAAAAGTTTGTGAGTAACATTTTCAAAAGAAATGCAAAAAGGAATTTTCTCCTTAGTAACCTATTGAAATTTACTTCTATCCCTAATTTGTTGTCTGAGCTACTTCACCAGGTAAATTGCCCTCAACTGAGATCCTAACAATGCAAGCATAACTTACAATGCAAAATAAATATTTAACTCAAAGTCTCAAACAACTTTTTATGAAGATATAATCCTGGTGAAAACCTGTATATGGTAATTGCAAACTCAAAAGTGTAACATGAGTATATCATAAGAGAAAGGAATAATTTATTTAAAATATCATGCAGCGTTCATGTAATGCTCATATTATAGAAACACTGAGAAAAAGGAACTTCTGATCAGAATAAGATAAAAATGGATGCATGGTAACATTAGATATCCATTAAAATTGATATTGAAGAATGCTGTGGCTTCTTACCTTCCATGTCCATCACCATCCATGGGAGAATCAAAATCAATAGTGGGATTGAATGCCTTAGCTGCTTTTGCACCTTCTGCAAAATGTTGGGCACCAATAATCTTCCCATTGCAGAAGCTCCTCTTAGTATCAGGATCAACTTCACATTTTCCCCTGTACTTTGGGACAGGTCCATACGGTTCAGTATTGTGGGTTGCAAAGCTAGGATGATGAGGATAAATCCCAGAATCTACAAATCCTATCACAATGTCTTCACCAGCCCTGTCAAAGCCACCTCCAGTTGGCCATACTCCAGTAGGTAGCCCCAAAAACTGTGGGGTGTGGGTCGTAAGTTTCCTGACCTTCCAATCTCTTTCCACCGATTTCACACCAGGGGCACGTTGTAGGGTTTCTGCCTACCAATATAAGTGGGATAGCGTTAAAGGAATGAGATTGCAAGATGAATGAAAATCAACAAATCATAAAACCATTTAGTTTCATATTATTCAGGATTTGAAAAGAAAGTACAAGAATTAAAATTCTCTGAAGCTTTCACCTGTTCTGGAGACATGTGAACTGCAAAACCATTTATGAGGTGTTTATAGCTGTAGAGCTTTTTGTAAGTCCCATGCTCGAACAGCATCTCAAGAAGCATATCATGTTTCTTTTCAAGATGAAGGGCATAGGATGTGACTAATTCACTGTATGAAGCATCCAAGTATAGACAATGAGTAATAAATCACACTTTACAGTATTACAGCCTACTTGTATGTTTCTCAGAGGGAGAGAAAGATCACCAATGTAGGGGTTGTACAGGATATAAGACATCAAAGAAAAAATAAAATAAAATAACCTCCACAGGGTGAAATAAGAAGCATAACAATTTTAAGGAACTTCATCATGTCAACTATGAGACAGCAGAGCATCATAAAATTTACTCTCCTATCCCCAAAATTAATTGATGATAATTGCAACATAAGTATCAATGACTGAGTTGACAAGATGAGGTTGGCCCAATGGTAAAAGTCCCTCACACCTACACCACGTCCCCCAAACCCCGAATTATTGTAATATTTACACCAAAAAAAAAAAAAAAAAAAGGTATCAATGACTGAGTTCTTTCTGTTAATCTTTAAAACTCTTTTACTTTTAAGTCATCAATAAGATTTCACAACAAAACCTTGCAATAATTCTTAGAAAATTGAGCTAAACAGTGTCTAAGCTGTAAAAAGCAAGCAAAACTAATAGAGATGTAGACATTAGGCTAAGCTGGTATAAAACTCCAAAATCCACTAATATATGCATTAAGAAATCAAAAGAACATTAACTAATTAATATTAGGCAATTAACACTATATGGTCAAGTTAGTTGATTTAAATCAGGTTTGATGCTAGACATCCAAAGCTCGCACACCAACTATAAATTGGCAAGCTTTGAAGCCTGTTCTTCTCTCCCAGAAATATAGCCATCCATACCCCCTCATGGCCCCATGTCAATAACATTTACATCACTTGCCTTGGCACTTCTAGTAGCTAATGGATATATAAATGTGACATTACCAGGAACTGCCAAAGTCAATCCAATAACTGACGAGAACCGACACTGTTCATAGCAACCCAAGAAAGTCCATTTTCAACTAAGATATATCACAAGTGAAGAACCCACTAAGAAATGGTACAATTTGATGCAAAATACCATGACTAATTGGAAAGCTCCAAGCAACTCACTGGCTAGCATAAGCTGCCAAAAATTGACAAAATTGATAAGATGATTCAGTGGATACCTGGTGCTGTCAATCTTCTCATCAGATTCCACAGCAGTGGCTTCAAAACCATTATCACCACCCTTGTAACTTATAATAGGTTCTCCTTCAACTGTCACCAAGTAAATCTCTGCTTTTCCAATAATCAAAAGGGCGAATAACACAATAAATATATACAAAAACTCGGTCGCCATCATTTCCACAGTTCAAGGACCAATCTCAGGACACCACGAGATCTGTTTCATCACAAACACAAATATTTAGAATAGTAGAGTTGACACAGGAGTACTAACTTAAAAAAAAATAAAAAATAAACAATATAGGAGAAAATAATGAACATCATATTAGTAATAGTGATAATGATATAATCTTATTGTTGAAAATATAAACAGAGAAATCCCAACCAAATTCAGAAACGCGAGTACAGAAAACAGTAATAAGAGTAATTCCTCCATTCCTGTACTGTTAAAACCAACATTAAAGAAAAGCTCCAAATTGATTGTTATCTGATTTTTCTCATCAACCAGCCAGATATATAACCCAAAACTAAATATAAGAACTTCCCAGATTAAATGGAAAAAGAAAAAAAAAAAAAAAAAGATTATCCCACTTCAAAGGATATCAAAATGCTAAAATATTTCAACACACACAGCAGAAATACTAATTTCAACAAAAGTAACTGTTTAAAGATGAATCACAGATAAAAACATACTTGATCACCAGAGAGAAACACTAGTTTGTTTTAACAGAAGAGAGAAATAACAGATATATAAATCAAGCTATCATTCAAAAAAGCCACTTCAATCACTAAAACTATACAGCGAGACATAAATTACAACAAACAAATGATTTTTAAGTAATAAAAAATAAAAAAGAAGAATAAGCTACTTTAATCAATGATCCAAGTAAAGAATAACCATCAAGAGCTATGGTCCATTCACATTTGCTCCAATAAAGAAGATCATATGATATCAACAACAAAAGCAAATAAAGGCAATATTTTAACTTACACGCCAAATCGAATCCGAAAAAGCTCTGCGAACTGAACAGAACTGCCTGGATCATACAAAACGACGTCTCATTCCCGCTGGATCTCTGTGAAGAAAATGTGAGTAGAGACTAGAGAGAGAGAGAGAGATCCAGTGATTCACATTTGCTTTAAAGAGAGAAAAAGTGTGATTACTGTGAGAGTGTGAGTGAGAGAGAAAGAGAGAGTGAGGTTGTTAGCTTCTTTTTCTTCAATATTTATTTTAAAAATAAATCCTCCTCGTCTTCTCGATTTTAGAGTTTTGATAATTTTAATTAATTCGAAATTGGTCTAAACAAGCTCCAATCCATAATCTCAATTATCCAGTGCGATAGTCAACCATTGACTAATTTTATTTTTTATATATTCCACCGTTTGAAATTTAAGATATTATTAGACTGAATTAACATTTTGTCAGAATATGATATATTATCAAGACGACTCTTCTTGAATATCAAACCGTATAAATATTTTGTTGGAATCTAAAATATTATCAAGCTGTATGAACGTTTTTTAATACCAAACCATTAAAAAAGGTCGGACAAAAGATTTCAACATAGTGATGGAATATTTTTACTTTTATAATTTTTAATTACTTTTTACTTGGGAGGAAGAGACAGGGAGGCGAAGATGATGGAGGAGTAATGAGAAATCATTATAAAAAGTTACATCATTTAATTATTATATATTTAATATTTTAATGGTCAATTAATCTTAATATATATATATATATAATTTCGTGAGATTATGAGAAAGCGAGATGGGGAACATTCGCGCGCAAGCTGTCGGGCAGTTTCAGATTAGGAAATGACTATATTGACCATAAACCGTACTTGTGATAGTTAATGGATGCCACCTGACACCACCTCTTTAATTTCCTTCGAATAAGGTATTTACACGTGTATATGCTATTAATTTTAGTACTAAATAATTTTGTTTGAACAATTTTTTTTTTTTTTTTTAAATAATCTCTTTTTCTTATTTCCTTTTATATACATTGTAAGATTGTAACCTTGTTAAATTAATAATTGATGGATAAATTGATAATCTTTTTTATAAAATAAATTTTGTATGTCTAGAATTGAGCTAAAGAAATAAATTCATAATTTTTATTAAATTATAAGAGAGTACACTTTTTTTTTTTTTTAATCTGATAAAAATAAGAGTTCTTACTTATTTCATAAATTAATAATATACTTTAAAAAATATATATAGACCTTAATATTATCTTGCAATATAAATCTATTGTTTTTTGTTGTTTTTTTATATTTAAGACTAGTTGTATTTCATCTCTAATTTTTTCATAATGCATTAAAAGGGGTTGATTTAGTGTCATTAATGTCTTCTTTTCTTTTTTCTTTTTTTTTTTTCCATTCAGCTCCAAAATTATTATATTATCATAATCAACTATGTTATTAGGAAGACGAGATGGGGTTGATCTGGTGGTAAACCCCTTACACATGCACCACGAAGTTATGGGTTTGAGTCATCCCTTTACCCAAAAAAACCTCAAATTTATGTAACAGTATAATACTTTAAACTATGTTATTGGGAAAAGTTTTGGTGATACTGTCAATATACACTTTCACTATCTCCAAAAATCAATAATTATTAATTAATTAATATCTCGAATAATTAATAGATTTTATATGGTCTAAACATTATTAATTTATAGAGATTATATATACTTATACTTATATTGAATATGGAGATTGATGGACATTATAATTTACTATGATCCATCCGTTAATATAATTTTTGTGTTTTTTTGTCTTATCCTACATAGAATTATATTTTAAAATATCCATAGTTTCCATGATATTTTTGTAATTTAGGAGTACCGATAAAGATATGGAGTGAAATATCTTTTTTGTAAAATATCCGTATATATTCACGATAAATCCATAAAATATCCATATCGGTGAACTTGTAGTGTATTTTTACATAATATCGTAGATATATTCATGAAATATCTATGACATTTCAATGAAATATCAGTGATATTTTCGTCAATTTAAAGTGAAAAATTGATGATATTCTCTAATGTTTCTATCTATTATTTTTGTTTATTTTATTTTTTTAATTTGATGTACCAATTTCTATGACATGAAAAATGAGTACGGAATGAACATAAAATATAATTTAATGAAATATTTCAATTTTATATTTCATATAGTTGTCAGTTATTATGTGTCTTTAAAACAAATATGTTTTTTTAAAATTATTAATTATTTTAACATTTTTTTAAGTTTAATTAAATTTTTTAATGATTTTAACCAAAATTTTGTATTTTTCATAAATTTTACGTCAAGATATTAGTCGAAATTTTCACCAAATCATATAGTATCGATATATCTGTCAATATGGATATTTTCATCTTTGAAATAGAATAAACTAGTAATGGTTTGCCCTTACAAAAATTACTCTTTTTAATACAGTTCGAAAAGATAAATTCTCTTCCAATCTTTGTATTTTAAAAAAAATAAAAAATTGTATCTAAATTACTACTTTTATTTTCATTTCACGTGTTCAACATTTTCAGCATTTAATTTTATGGATAAAAGCACCCTTTAAAAAATATTTATTTCCGTAGATTGGTGCAGAGATCTATAGTCTGTATTACATCGGATATAATTTTAAAATTCAAGAGTCAAAAGGTTAGTAAATTATAAGACAGACCCTCAAATTATTGATAATTTCAAAATTTGCTATCCATGAATTTGTATTTACTAATTTGTCATTGAGTCTCTCTTATTCAGTTATTTGTCTGTGTTTCTCTCTCTACAACTTTCTTCACTACCTCCACTATATAAGTTTCTCCCTCTTCTCTCTTTTATTTTTCTTTCTCTTCTTTCTACAACGATTTTGTTTGCCCCTTCAAAAGTCGTTCGAAAGGGAATATCTCGTTAAGAACCAAAAATATTCACATGCCATGAATAACTAAAAAATGTTCACACGCCTATAACAAAAAATGTTCAAGTGTTATTAACTTAATGTTAATTGTTTATTTCAAATTCCACGTCAAAAACTCAACATTTGAAGTTGGAAAGTTGTGATTCTTTGTCCTCTCGTTCATGAAAACCTTGTGCTTTCTCCGGATATTTAGTGGATTTCTCTCTCTAGGGATATGTAACAGTAATTTAAAAAAAAAACAGAAAATAAGTTAGCATTAGAACAGCAACTCTCTCTCTCTCTCTCTCTCTCTCTCTCTCTCTCTCTCTCTCACTCTCTCTCTCTCTCTCTCTATATATATATATAACAAGAGTTTTCTTGACTAAATCAAAATAAATGAATCTAAAGATTAATAACTGGGAAAATGAAATTATTATCGATACACAATAAGAAGAAATGATATATATATATATATATATTTCAAACCATTATTAAGTAAGGGATTCCACGTGATTTTTTTTTTGTGTGAATCAACTTTGTAATTTTATAGAGTTAAAGTTCCTATGTGTTCTCTTTTGGCCTGGTGAACCTAATTGACAATACTAGAAGAATTAAATCTAAAGTTTTAAAGGATCTAAGAAACTGTAAAAAAATCTTTACTATTAATGAGTCATCTAAATTTTTGTATTTTGCTATCATTTTTAATTTTATTTATTTATGAGACTGAAATGATCGTTGTTATTTGCAGAGTGGGTCAATTGGCGACAAACCTACCCACATTAAACTAGCTTTAAAGCTCAGACAAAATGGGACAAATTTGAGGTACATTGGATGCTATTCAATATGTATAGCAAGAATAAAATAAAACATCTACTTTAAATCTTTAATATATGTTTGCTTGTATATATATTTAAATATTATTGAAATCATTTTAATAAGTTTTTTTGAGTTCTTATCAAAATGCAGATGAAAAAAAGAGTGTTTGATTTCTAACCTGAATACAACTATTCATTTCAGGAAGAAAAAGAGTTGTAGGAAAATGGATAGTTTTAACAGCAATTCATTCCTTTTTTTTAATGTCAAAATTTGATGTCTAAATCTGGTGTCCAAATGATGTGGCAACATTTTAATCCATTCATTTAAATCATACAAATCTAATCATTTAAATCATACAAATCTAATACAATTTAAATGAATGAATTACAATAGCGCCATATCATTTGAACACCAAATTTAAGCAAAGTAGCATTATTGATAAAATATTTGGAAACTTACCACAGTCAACCTTGTCTCGTCGACAGCAATTCATTTTCTCTTCCAGATAAATCATTTTGACAATTCATTTCCTTAAAGATGTATTTGCTAATAAAAAATTAATAAATTCAATTTTTTTTAAAAAAAACTATTATAATAAACTTGAGATTTGAGGGAAAAGAAGACACTCAAATCCATAACTTTATGGTGTAAGTGTGACGGACATATATATATATAACTATTCCAATATTTCGGGATTGAAGATGGGGTCTGACTCAAACCTACACCTATAGCATATAGGTGAGATTGAGGGGCATAACATTTTCTTGTCAAAATTGTGAAAAATATTTAGATATACATATTTCCAATTTATATATGAATATAACAGGTGAAATAGACAGCAATCTAAAGTCATTTTCAAACAGCCATCAATCGAGACTCAATTAGATCATGTGAAAAAGAAAACAAGAAAAGAAAAAAAACGTTTCTTTATATTGTTATTTTATTTGTTATTCCTCTTCCATCCATGATTATGTAACACTATTTTGGATGAGAGAATGGAGATGAATCAGCGGTTACTAGCGGAGGACATGTGAGGGTTGGCTCCACCAAACTTGTCCTCATGTTTATACACCACATGTGACTCTTGAGTCTTGAGTATGACCCAAAATCATTTTAAAGATTCCCAACATATCATTATTAATTACAGCCAAAATATATAAGAAAATTGAAAACTGTGTCTCGTCTCTTATTCTAATTTTCTAGTTACTCTATGTTTACAGGTTTTGGTTTTATGTTAATTTTAAGTTTTTAACTAAAAGTATTTGAAGCTAATGCATTTCAACGAGTCGATGGTTTGATAACACCTTTCAAGATTAAGTACTATAGAAGTGGCTTGAATAATTACTCTCATCAAACTCCCTACACATATTTAAGATGTGACTCAACCCTATCACAAACGTATAAAGGGAAGTGCATGCACATAATAATAATAATAATAATAATAAACACCTAAGGTTGCATGCACAATGTATCAGTTTAGTTTAAGAACTTACCTGTCTTACCGTGTTAGTGAGATTCATTAATGGTTTAAGTGGAGTGAATTGAGGATATATGGCTACCTTAATCGCCACCCCCCTTATCCATTTGAAATTTATTTTCCATCCAATCCATCCCTGTTTCTAAGTAAACGGGATGGATTTGTGGAATCAACAAATTGTGGTAGGGATATCCATCCTTGCTTCGTCCAACCTAAATCCGATAAAAAAAATTTGTTAGATTTTTATATTTTACTTATACAGTAGAACCTCTCTAAATTAATGTTTTTGGGACCCACTATTGAGTATTAATTTAGAGGGGTTATCAATTTGAAGGGTTTTACCTTATAAAATGTTATTTTGTCTTAAAAACATGTGAAAGTTAGTCTTCTTGTTTAGGAAAGGTTCTTTTTCGGGATTCATTGTTTAGTCGGTTTTATTCTTTATGAAAAGTTTTTTTTTTTTTCAGGGTTTATTGTTTAGGAAAATTTTGTTAAGGAAATTTCCTATTGAAATGTTAAATTTAGTTGAAACCTTCTAGTTACAACAAGAAGGTGATCATAATAACTTTTTGAAGACAATTCAAAAGATAAAGGATGAAGTCAAAAAATGTCAAACATGATGGCCTTGTGCAAACTAGCATCTTACAGCACTTTTCTAGTTCTTAAATATTATATAATATATTTTATAATTTTAATGAAATTATTAATTTATGTGACAGTCGGGACTGAAATTTAACACTAGATTTCAAAAAGAAATTATTAATTATTACGGTAGAGAGGTTTATTAATTTTTTACACTGGCCCGAGTCGGGATCAAGATTTTTTATTAATATAGAGAGGTTATTAATTTATAGGAGATTAATTTACAGGGGTTCTACTGTAGTAGTCTCAGGTTTGGTCAGTGGCTTAGTTTTTATTTTATAAACTAGCTTTTTAGGTTTTTGGTTGGTAAAAAATAAAAAATAATTCATATAAGTAGAGTTAACAATTATGTAATAAATTTGTTATATTTATAAAATATTAAAATTGATAATGAAAGTGGGTGGGGTGGATATACAAAAATATAATAATATTCATCCACATACTAAGGGACAGTTTGGTATTTCTATAACTTATAGAATAATTTATGTTAGTTGTGTTGAAGGAATAATCAGTTGTGAAGTTAATTAGCAAATGTTTGATTACTTGTAGGTTTACAACTACTGTATATCTCAAAAGCAGAATACATATGTTTGATAATTTTATTGTAAAATTGCTAAGATTAATTACAATGACTAAAATAGACATGATTTTAAAACTATACTTTTTTTTTTCATTAATCATATAAATAAAATTAATATTTAAGTAGAATATTTAAATTAGAAAAAAAAAATCCATAAGAACAATAATGATATTTGAAAAGATTTTATAAATCAAATCAATATTTGAGCATAATATTTAATTTTAAGATGAAATAAGGTATAAATGATTATTTTGATTTTGTAAGGTTAATAATGATATTTTAAAAGATTCATTAAATGCTGAAATAGATTATTCCATAATCACTTTCAAAAAAGTAACCCATCATTTACTTCTCAAAATCATTGTCAAAACTTATCAGACTATCAATTAATCACTTTTGGAAGATTTACCAAACATTAATTTAAGTCAAAATTATTAAATAAGTAGATTTTAACTTTTCAAAAACAATACCAAACTGGCCCTAAATGGAATGGATTCTTATGGATATTTGTATCCATGAATAATTTTGTCATCCATACAAGTACAATGTAACATTCAAATATAACATCTATTTAACTAAAAATGAATTAAAGATAATATATATATATATATATATATATATATATATATATATATATATCTGTATATTGGTCTTTCTAATGTCAGTTCATCCTGACAATAAATATATCAGGACGAAGAATGTGGACCATAGATTATGAAGAAGTTTTGACAAGTGCATACACTTTGAGTCAAAGTATTTAAATCCATTGGCCCACATGCAAGGAACTGATATAACCTTTGTCAATTCGAACTGATAATAGAATTTATGTATATATATACTTATTTCCGCTTTAATTCATAATTAGCTTTAGAATTTTCTTGAGTTTATTTTTATTTTAAATATTTAATAAGCCCATTAAAATTGATTGTATTGGGACAAAACTCGCACAAAATTATTATTTAATTTTTTAAACAATGGACTTATATTAACCAAAGGTAAAAGAGAAAAATGTGCAATCGTTTAAAAAAAAAAAAAAAAAAAAAAAAAAACTAATTGCACACTATATATGGGCATGTATGGGGGCGACCAAGGTGTGAATCTAGAGTATCCCATTTGTGAGAAACTAGCTAGGGTTTTAGCGTAAGAAAAGAAAGTTTTCCTTGTCTCCCAAACCCTAGCCGCAACCATTAAAAAAAAAAAAAAAAAAAAAAAAAGTCTAGGGATCTCTGATAATAACAGAGCGACTTTGAGTTTCCGGAGCATCTAGAGTGAAAATCAACCACAAAGAATAACATTTTGTTATTTTTGCATGTTCTTAGGAAGGTGATTGAAATTTAATTCAAGAACAAATCATTAACTATGGATCTAGAATTGATTTCTACCGATTCATGGCAACTCTCAAATACCCGCAGTGTATCTTCAATGTCATATACGTGATCGATCCGGTAACTTTGAGTATATCTTGTCGATATACTACGCTTTTGCAGCGTGTTTTACGTGAAAATATACTTCCCTAGATCCGATCAACACCTTCATTTAAGAAACATCAAGTATATTCAAGCAAGCATGTTCATGCAATCATCAAAGCAATTCAAGCACATGCAAAATGTTCTAGGTGAACTAAATGTATGCATGATATTCATTTTTGTGCATGACTACTTCAACATCCACTTTCAATGTGAGCAACTTTATAACTCCTTTCTTCCAACCTTATATCACCTTCAGAACTCATCCTTGTAACTACTCTCAGAGAACTCTTCTCAAACTCAACTCACGTACAGTGTGTTGAGATAATTCTTTTTATATAGTCTTCATATCTTTTCAGTACGTTCTTCATAGTCTTCATGTCTTCATAATTCTCGATTTTAAAGTAGCTTTTTAAATTGTTATACATGCTACTCGGTTGGGTGACACGTCAGCTATAGATGCGGGAATAGCAGAGGAATAATAGCGCCATGTCATCAGAAAGTCAACCGGTCAACCGGAAGGACATTGGCCAATGATACGTCATCAAATCTAGCCACATCACTAGGACAACTGAGCTAGATTTTCGGACGTACATGCCTAGTAAACCTACTAGACTAAGGTATCTTAATGCGCAAGGATTATGTTCTCCGAAGATCCCTATTCAGCGAGATTTCCTTGACTAGATCAGAAAATATTATCTTATTAAGATATGCCATGTCAAGTAGAGATTCACTTGAATACGAAATCTCATGATCACACTTCGACAAGGAAACATCCTTATTTCCTCCTAAGAATCAAAGAGTCTCAATCGGGTAGTAATTCTATGCTTCTAGAAAGATAAACACCAATCAGGAAACGAGTCTCAAGCAAGCTACACAATCAGAATCGTATAAGGATTCCAATCACAAGTTCATTTGCACAGTAAGGATTGGGGCAATACCCTATCAGTCCATATAAATACCAGTGGAAATCATTGTATTACGATACGAGCAATTATTTGAGAGAAAATGAGTATTGAGTGTGTAATCCCAAAATTTATAGTGATATTTCCCTCCGCCGTCTTCGGCAACCATGGTTTTTTTGCCTATCTTAGGGTTTTCCATGTAAATATCATGTTCTCGCTTTACTTTTCTTGCATTTATTGCTTATAACCGTCGTTCTCGCTGGGCTTCAAGGATCTTGCTTTGAGATGGTTCGGACGACTCGCCTAGGAGCATAGACAGCTTTAAGGACTTCACTAAAGCTTTCGTCCAGCAATTTATAAGAAGTGTTCAATGAAGGAAGTCAATTGTGTATCTCTCCAATCTCAAGCAAATGAAGAATGAGTCAATCAGAAAGTATTTGACAAGATTCAGTAAGGAGGGGGCAATTGTAGAAGACTTCAATGATGTTGTCGTCATAGCCGCTTTCACCAACAGCCTGTAGAGCGGCCGACTTTCTTTCGATTTAAGAATAGATCGCTCGAGAACATATGAAGATATGATGTATATAGCAGGTGAAAAAGCCATGGCCAAGGAAGTAGAGGTTTCCTAGGGGGTAACTTCAAGTGTTACCAATTACGTGATCATATCGAAAGCCTAATCCGGGATGGACACCTAAAAGAGTAAATCTTCGGGAAAGACGAAGAACTAGCACCAAGGCGAGACAACCGGTAAGATAACCATTGGGAAGATCAAGCAGATAAGAGAGAGAGAGAGAGTCTGGCGAGGCATGGGGGAAATGACAATGACCGGACAACCTCGATCAAAACAAACTTTGATGGGCCCTTAATAGGAAGCAGCAACCGAGAACGAAAGGTGGAAGTTCGAGAGGTTACGGACGGGCGAAGAGACTCATTTGTAAATTCAAAGAAGCCCCAAGAAAGTAAAAGAAGGCTAGTACCCCATTGTATTCACTGCAGAAGATGCCAAATGAGTTGACGCAAAACCCAATGATGCCATTGTGGTGGAGGTCCAAGTTGGGCATCGAGACATCTGGCGTGTAATGATTGACAATGGAAGGTCTGTCGATATTCTAACGTGAAAGGCTGCAGATAACTGAGGCTTGACATGAGAGACATAGAGCCCTTCCATACCCCACTCAAGGGGTTCAGGATGCTGATGTGAGACCATTAGGAACCGTTAAGTTATCAGTCATGTTCGGTATAGCCCCATGCCGAATAAGAGTCTTACTCAAGTTTGTGGTCATCGATATGCCCTACTGGCCGTACAACGCCTTGCTGGGAAGGCCGTTCCTAAACAATTTGTGACCTGTCACTACAACATACTCTCTAAAGGTGAAATTTCCAATAGAAATCGGGATAGGGGAGTTGAGAGGCTCTCAAGAAATGGCTCGATGACCTCGACGACTTAACTTGTCAGTGTTTCGAGAAATGGTCGGGACCGAGACCCACTACGTATGCGTGGTTGAAAATGGTAAAGAAATAGAGGAAGAGGAGACCCCGAGTGAATTCGAACTCAACCTGAGAGAAGAAGCGGATCCCACGAAAGAAGTAGATCTCGACGAGGAAATGTGAAATAGCCCTTCTTTTGAGGACTAATTGTGTTTAATTGTGTGATTATGAATCTATGTGTATAGTACGTTATTCTGATCAACGAATAGAAATATAGAATGATTTCTCAACAGAATAATTTATCATTTTGGATCAATGATTATATCATTATGATAATCAAATCACTACAATAAATATCTCATTTTATAGCATTAATCGATTGCATGCTTGCCAACAAGGGCATAGCTCAGCTGGTAGATGGATGAGCTTAGGGCTTGGGTAAATGACTCACAGGCCAACGGCTTGAATTCTACCAATGGCGAAAGTTTTCAAAAAAAATACCTGGTCCCGAACTAATAGATATTGTCAAAAAAAAAAAAAAAAAAATTGATCGCATTCTTAAGAGAATGCTATCAAATGTACTATTTTATATAAGAGCACTCTTAGAAGCAGGAACAAAAAATTTCATTCCCTCCACAAAACATTTATTCCCCTATTTAAACTTTTTTTTTCTTTAAATAAAAATAATAATCGGGTTTTGAGATCTTCTCTCTAATCTTTTCCACATAACTCAATTTCCCCATAACTCAAGAGTTGACCATAACCCACTAATTTCCCGTCTTATAAAATTAGATTTTTAGTACTCCATGATCAGACGACTCCTACAATCCAACATTGACAACTTTTTATTTATTTATTTATTTATTTAAAAAAAAATTAATTCAATTGACAAGGGCTTCTATAGGTATTTTATTATTCTTCAATAATTGGGTTTTTTTTTATTTATTATTTTTTTATCAAAGTTAGTTTGTGTATAATCAGATTACGATGTTGATTTGTTATAATTTCACTAGAATAATGTTCTAATAATTATAATTAGGTTTTTTTTGCTCTTAATTATATTTAGGTTTCATTATCACTAACGGACAGTCAGAAAATAAAAACTCATGTTTTGTTCAATTTCCAAGTGTTTTATTCCATGGATCTCTGTTCACCAGGGTTGAGAGGTATGGATTTTTATATAAATTCTTTCCTTGTGTTTTAAAAATCATATTTTTCATCTTTTGTTTTCTTGATTTTCATGTTTTTTTTTTTTTTTTTTTAACCATTTCAAAAGCTCTTTAAGAATTTTTATGAACAAATTAAGTGAAGATTTGACAAGTTATAATTTTTATATCTATTTCTCATTTTTGTTAATTACCCTTTTTTTTTATCTTACTGTTTTCTTAATTCTGTAACTTGTTGCAATAGTATTTGTCTCCATATGATTGTTAAGGGATCAACTTATTATGTATATAAGGTGTTTGATGAAATGTGTTATAAATAATAACTTGAAGTTTTAGTTTCTTGGCAATAAATTGAGTGTTTTTTTTACCGTATATTAACAGGTGATTACCTTAGTGCACTTAAGTTGTTTGAGAAAATGCCTATACATATATGCTTACTTTGATGGGATACTTGACATTAATTAATTAGTTGTTTGATAAAATAATTTCATTGATTTAGGAAAACAAACATATAAACTGTATATGAGTGAGAATAAAATTTATAATTAATTATATATGTTTATTCCTTTTCTTGTTATAAACCGGTAATAACTTTTTTTTCTTTACTTTTTTGCAGGTAAGTGACAACATAAGGATTGCAACAACATATCAAAATATTGGATCAATATTACCAAACTAGTTTGTTTATGTAATCATTAATTTTTGTATAAAACAAACTTATACACAAGAACATATTGGACCATATATGTAATTTTTTGGATAAGTGATGTATATTGAAAGATTATGTTTGTATTGAATCATATAATTATTTTGATTATCAATGAAATGTTTGGAGTTAATTTTGTTTAATATGTTACTTTTATGAATTTAAATAATAATTGCAAAATAGAATTAAAATAAATAAATAAAAAATTGTTCATTATGGCACAAATAATAGCATTCATTCAATGTTATAATATAGTGTATTGTAATGCTACTAAAGTAGATTTTATAGCATTTGAGAAAACCATTTATAGCGTGTGAAGAATGCTATGATAAGATAAAGACTTTTAATCACACGGACGGTCATGGCTTTTTCATAAATGTTATCAAAGCCATTTGATAGCATTTATCGCATGGTATTATATGCAATATTTGTTTTAGTGTCACAATTAAGATTAAGTAAGTAATATAATGTTAGCTCGGCGCAGGCTGAGCAGTACATAATTCTGGATTGACCGATAGATCTGTGCAAATGATTATATTACACGATCACATAACTGGTTAGGGATAATAATAAATCGTCGTATTGTTTTGATAATATATATATAGGAAATAGGCCTAAATGACACAAAATATTCCATATTGACTTTTGAGATTAGTATTAGTATTTGGCTTGTATTCCCATGTGAACCAAGTGTATTCAACTAATGCGAAAGTTGTCCAAATGGATTTGAATGATTACAATTCAGGTGGCGTTGGAAATAAGATTCTAAGACAAAGCCAATGGTGAAAATGGTGCTGGAATCTAGTCCCGGATTCGCCCGTACGAGCCACTAGAAGATTATTGCACAACATGTGCATGTTGCTACACACTGGAAGTATTTGGGTGTGTGAGGTCATGTGGGCTATGTTTTTAGGGCCTGTAAAGGTGCGTGGAACAACCGGAAGACATGGGAAAGTATGTGGGGAGTTAGTTTTCTTTTTGGGGAAGGTTTAGTTTCGGGATTACTTGTTTAGGAAAGACTTGTTAGGTGATTTTCAATTGTTTATGGGAGTCTAATTCCTTAGAGACCAAGAATAGTGACCCTATAAATAGTGAGGTTTATTCTTTGGTTGATAACACTTGGAGAAACCAGAGGGACACCTGAAACATCAGAGAGCGGTTGAATTCGAGGAGTGAGACCCTAGGGGGAGACTTCAAGGGATATCAATGGGTGAAAGACCCAAGGGATATCTGGGGGAGACCCGGAAGGAGATCAATGGAATATCTTGGGGTGCACTCAGGAGAGACCTGGAGAGAGCTGTGAGCTGAGAGCTAAGATGTAAGCTTGGTTGTGAGCTTGGACTCGGTAAGACTCGGTTGTAATTGGGGTTTGGGGTTAGAGAAAGAATATTGAAATTATGTAGTTGTAATAATTTTCTACATGGTGATATTTTTTTCTTATCGTCTTGACAGCCGTAGTTTTTCCCTATTTTGGGTTTTCCACATAAAATCTTGTGTTGTGTGATTGGATTCACTCATCTTATTTTTTTTGCAAGTAGGCTTTCTTTGTTATGTGGTGAATATTAAGTATGCGCTTCCGCTTCACTTTTTCCAACAATTAGTACTTGATTTTAAATTTAAATGGCACCAAATGACAAAAATACCTCAATCTTTTTCTTTTATTATTTTCTCTATCCATTTTTGTTTGATTTTTTTTTTCAAAAATCTCCATTGATGGATCCATCAATGGAGATTTTTGAAAAAAAAAAATCAAACAAAAATGGATAGAGAAAATAATAAAAGAAAAAGATGGAGGTCTATGAAGAAGGTGAAAAAAAATGCTGGAAAATTTCTTTTTTGCTCATTAAGTCTTGAAATTTGTAAAAATATATAGTAAGTCTTGAAAACACCAAAATAAGTCTCGAAAATACAAAATGAGTCTAAAAAATACATAAATAAGTCTCAGAAACACCAAAATAAATAAATGTCAGAAAAACAATCGCGAAACTTATTTTTGTGATTGTGTTTTAAGAGTATTTTTGTTAGAAACACACTTTTGGTGCTATTAAAATTCAAGTTATTAAGTTGGAGAATTGCTTTTGACAATCCATTAATTATTTGTTTACACTCCATTTTTTTTTTATTAATGACAATTTGAACTTGAATTAAAATTACTAAACATGACAAGAAAGTTTTAAGGACACTCCAAACAATTTTTTTTTTTTAGAAAACAAGTTTTTTTTTCCATCTTTAGTTTTTTTTTTTTTTTTTTCAAATTTTATGTTTTTTTTTTCCTATTTTACAAACACTAAAATATCTTATTTTTCTTTTGAAAATAATTTTTTTTCTCACACACCATCATACCCTCCATCATTATCATCACTAGTTTTCCAATTCAAGCAAATTTGAAATCAGTTTTATTTTTTTTTTCTCTTTTTTTTTTTCCTCAAATAACACCCACGTTCAATCATCACCATCACTAGACAATATATATATATATTTTTTTTTTTTTTCTTTTTTCCCAAAAAATATATTAAATTTTTTTTTTTTACTCAATGAATTTTTTTTTACTCAACTTTAAATCCAAAAGAGAAAGACAAATATTGTTTTCCTATTTTCACATATTAATCTCTAAAACAGTTTCTTATTGTTTTGATATCCTAATTTTTGTTTAGTTTTATTCTCTATTTTATTTTTATTTGATTACTTCACATCTCTTTTCTATTTCACGTTTCAAAATTTCTAAAGAGAAGTTTTCACAATGGGTAATATTAAAATAAAATGGAGTGTCTTTAGAATTTTTTTTTTTTTTTTAATGGAGTGTCTTTAGAATATGAATGCAAAAAGATAAAAGAAATAATTTTGGAAAAAAAAAAGTGTCTTTATAATTTTTTTAAATTTAAATTTCAGAATTGAATGTCTTTAGAAATGAAGTGTAAAATGAAAAACATTGGATTATAAGGAGAAACTCTCATTGAGTTGATGCTAGTCACAAAAATAGAGAAGTAAAGAGTGCGATAAATTTTTAAGCCCTATATATATATAGTGAGTCTCTAATAAGGATCCATTATTTTAATTTCGGTAAGGATCACCAAGAAATCACATTGTTTTGAATGAATTTTGATTTGAATTTTTTAATGGATGATAAGTTCATTGAAATCTACCTATGAATAAAATTTGAAAATTTTTCAAGCACTAAAACTATTTATACCAATTTTTTTAAAACTTGAAGACATTCATAGGTAGATTTCGATGAACTTATCATCCATAAAAAAATTCATATCAAAATTCATTCAAATCGATGTGATTTCGTAGTAGTACTTACCGAAATTAAAATAAGGGATCCATCATGAGAGACTCACTTATATATATATATATATATATATATATATATATATATATATTATGTCTGGAATTTAATCCCAATTTTAGTCGTATAAATTGAAGACTAATCTAATACAATGTCATCATAAATTAATTAAGGGATTCATGCATGTGACAGAAATGTTCAAGTCAGTGCGCACTGATATAACTTCATCAATGCATTTATGAAGTTATTCTTAATAACTTTGACTTAAAGTGCATTGGATATGAACCATTAGATTTACATACTTTGACTTAAAGTGTATGCACTTGTCAAAACTTTTCCATAATCAGTGGTCCACATGCATTGGTACTGATGTAGTTACATCAGTGCGCACTAACCAGAACGGGACCGATGCATGTGAGACATATTTAAGGAAGATAAATAATGTTCACAATCTCCTTCTGATCTCACTTAAAATTATTATTTAATTATTTAAATAACGAGCTTATATATATATTTTTTGAAGTCTTACAACTATTACATAAATTGAGGGTTTTTTTTTTTTTTTTTGGGAGAGGGAGGATTCAAACCCGTAACCTTATGGTATAGGTGTGTGGGGTTTTACCACCAGACTAACCTCATCTCGTCTAATGAGCTTATATTAACTAATGGCAAAAGAGGAAAGTATGTAATCATAAAAAAAAACCCTGTTTGCACATGATATAAGATGCATGTATGGGAAAACCAAGATGTAAAAGGTGCCGATATTGACACCCATAAAACTTATTAGTACATCCATATTTTATTAAAAAAATTAATTACAAAAATATCACAGTAGAAATTTACCAATAAGGACAAATTACTTTAATTAAAAATAAACCAAATACTATATACACTCATTAATTACACTCATATCTTCAACTATATTTCTTTATAAAAATTTAAAAAAAAAAAAAAACTTATGATAAACCTTATAATTTTTATGATAAACCCTAATTAAACTCTAATTTCATTTCAAGTATCAAACTTTCTCATCATCATGATTATCATATTGTTTTTGTCTTTTTTTTTATGTATAGTTATGAAAGTTCTCAAATACTCGGGGTGTGTTTATCAATATAAAGCTAGAGGGGGGGTGAATAGATTTTATCTAATTATTACCCAATTTTCGCATGCAAGTCAATTTTACGAAAATACCCCTAGCAAGTCAACAAAACATACAAGTGTAATAAGATGCGGAAATAGTAAATGACACTTGATGTTTACGTGGAAAACCCAACCACTGGGAAAAACCACGAGCTGTTAAGTGCGCCACACTCGGACCTCGAAATCCACTATATGAAAAGACGGTTACACCCTCAAGTGATTCAAGGGCACTCACCCTAGATAACCTCAGGCTATGGACACTACCAATCGCCACTCTTGGTTCAATCCCTAGTGATATCCCCTGATACACTACTCTTGGCGTGAGCACCCTCTAATCTACCACGCGGGCCTTTTATAGCGGCTCTAGTCCAATTTGCTTGAGGCCTAAGCACACTTAGCCCCAAGACTTCAATCTCTCAAAAGAGATGCACAACCCTATGTGAATATGTATGAATATTCAATTAATGCAATAAGAGCTAGGGTACTCTAAATGCTTACCTAGGATTATAAGATGACAATATAATCAATCCTAGATATCACATATAGCTATATGACATGGCATATAACTTTAGCTAAGTAAAGGATCACCAATCCTTGATACAAAGCTATCATATAAAACCCACAAACATTCAAAGGATTAACTAGTTGATTAAAAAATAATCTATCAACCTAGTTATCAATACATCACACAAGAATGTTCATGGCATAGCTTTTAGGCAATAATGACCTAATCAAATAAGCTATGAAAAATAATCTCAATTAACAAATGAGATCAATTAGCTAGATGGCATATGAACATTAAAGCCTAGCTAATAAATAATAACCCAATCAACACATAATCTCAATCTTATATGGAGAAATTAATCTAAACACATATAAGTAAAATATGAGATAAAATTGATAAGTAGAAACACTAATTATGTAAGATAAAAGTGTTCAACAAATCATACCATGTGTGTTGAAGAAGTCCCATGCATTAGCATATGCTAGATGATCCTAGATGATGCTTAGATGAAGATTTATGCATGTGGGAGTGGGTTTAGAGAGATAAAGATATGATCTTTAAGCTTTCTCTCTCAAGTCTCTCTAAATATCTCTCTAGGGTTCTTATCATCAAAGACTTGTGTTCTGAACCAGAGATAAGGATGTATTTATAGAGACCAAAAACAGGGCAGGTGAAAATACAATTTTGCCCTTGAAACGCACCGATCGGCCGTTTCATTCGGCGGCCAGGCCGCCGAATTGAACCGCCGAATGGCTCCCGAGTGGAACAGGGGAACTTCGGCGACTTCATTCGGCGGTTTAGAAACCGCCGATCCCAACCGCCGTTTTGGACCCGAGAGATATATTTCAATCAGGTCTAATTCGGCGGTTTATAACAGCGGCCAGGCCGCCGAACTTAACCGCCGATTCACCAAAAATGGTGAAACCAAGGAGAAGCCAAAGGCATCTCCACCGGCGATCATCGCGCAAAATAAAGCACATCAACGTGCACGCGCGGACGTTTCCGAACATCCTTAGGGAAACGAATTACACCACACTAAAAGCTAACATACATGAAGTGCAAGTGTGGGTATTGAATGCATCCTAATGCCTAACATGTCATGGCATTATCATATAACAAGATGCAATCAATTCAACATGCAAGAAGAGATATTGAATAAATCAATAAAGCACAATGCACACAAAATATAAACACACCATACAAGAATAAGAGTTATGCATGTTGTGTGTGTGTGCAACTATATCTCTTCAAGCCAATGTAAGCACTAGATATATACCTTTGGTGCTTGTCCTCTTGAGGTCTTGGAAAGGGTCTTGATCTTCAACAAACACCTAGACTACCCTTACAACCAAACCCCAACATGTGGTTTGACCACGAAATAAGCCAATCTATTAATGGGAATCCTTACAAGTTATGAACTCTATCAATAAATAAAAAAAAAAAAATTAATGCGGTAGATATCAACAAGTTTTTTTATTTTTTTATTATTTATTTATTTATTTATTTATTTATTTTAAGATAGCCGTAGATATCAATAAGCTGCTTTTTTTTTTTTTTTCCCAAGATAGCTGTATAAATAAGAGAATTCTAGATTGAAAATTTCTTGACCCCATATACGATTCCACATATTCCTTTTTATAAGGCTCCTACATTCGAGATATTTCCAAAAGTAAATTGGACCATCATTAAAAGAGGATTTGATTCCAAAAAAAATATGATTTATTTTTTATTTTTTATAAATTGGGTGTGATAATAATTTAAGAGTGTTTATATATAATATGTATTAAAATGAATGTATTAAAATGAATATATTTATTTCAATGAGGGTACTATTGACATTAGGATGGGTGTTTATAGTAATATTTATTTTTTAAATTTTAGACATGGGTGTACTTATAAAAATAGATGTACTAATTTAATAAGTTTTATTGGTGTCAATATCCACACCCAAATGTAAATTCAGAATATCCCGTTTTAGAAAAACTGCCTAAGGTTTCAGTGTGAAAAGAAAAACAGTTTTCTCAGTCTCTCTAAACCTAGTTTCTACAACCTAGTTTCGGATCGGGTTCAGTATAATCCGATCTATTGCCATCCATACTTTTCCCTATATTTTATCTATATTTGTCATTATTAATTCACCTAATTGGAACTCACCAAACATCAACACTATTCATCACATTATTGGACTAAAATTAAAACACTATCAATGATGAGTAGTATTACTATTATGGGTGCTAAGAATTCAAAGTATTACAATTATGAGGTGGGACGCAAGATTTAAAAGGTGATGCAGACATTTAAGGCTTTTAGGTAACTAGAATTCAATGAATTATCACTGTTGAGCTATATGCAATTATATTGAAAATAGGACAACGATACTTCGATATATATATATATGAAGGGATTTTTTTTTTTTTTTTTTTAAATTTTTTTTTTAAGATTTAAGAAGGAAATGATAGATCCTAGCTTTTATGTATATAGGGAGCGCTTTTAAATAAATTAAAATAAAATAAAAAATTAGAATTTAAGAAAATAGAAGAAATGAAGAAGGTTTATCATTCAAATTCACTATTCAAATTATATTTGTTTTACTGTTGGGCCTATTGATACACGATGGAACGTTCTTTTAGGTGCATTAAATCATGGAGTAATTTTTTTTTTTTTTTTTTTTTTTGAAGTAGATGAAGGAAAAGCTTATGAGAGTATCTTTCATTGTAATTCTTTTGGTGTCTCCTTCTCTCTTCATTAGGGTTTTAAAGAGCTTTTAAGTTAGGAGAATAACAATCTCTCCATGTGAGTAATATTGTAATACAATAAGTCAATAACTCATAATACCAAACGGGTTAAGGGTATATTAAGACTTGCCGAGATCAAACAGTAAAATAATATGATATACGTACTTCGATAACATCGAGAAGAAAATGTGGATATCTACTCCCACAATATACATACTTATAAAATACGTATAAGAGGACTCGAACCCTCACTGCTAACGTGAAAGGTTAAATGTACCACCATCTATGTTAAGAGGTTATGTACTTCTAAATTAATAGATAGTTTTATGAATACCTACTATTGAAACGCGCTAATGAATCAAGATGAGATGAATTGGTGGATACAATGGTGAAAATGACTTGCACACAACACAATCATCTCTTTCAGTTAAAAGGGGACAAAAATGGTGGACATGAATTATCTTTTTTTTTTTTTTATCTTTCTTTCTGGTAAAAAGGGAAAAGGTTATAGTCAATGTGACAAAAGGTTTTTGACTTTTTTTTATTTGTGATTTACAAAAACCAAATCATCCTTTTTGTTTGCTTTATACCTTTTAGGATTTGTTGAATCATCACAATCATATCATCTTGAAATTGTTGCAATATCGTTGTTTGTGAATCAATTTAATCACCGGGTTTTATGGATGCTCTTGACAATTTCTATAGTCTTCTGCCGTTTCTTCAAATAAATGTCAAAGTTAGAACAGCCAGTACAGGTTGAACTAGCAGCTAGCCACTTAGCAAGTATACAATATAAGTTGCAATCTGATCAAATTGAAAATTGGCTGTGAATAAATTAAAAGCAGCACATTTATCTCTAACTCTCTATCTTATTATTATTATTATTTTTGATATCACACTCCCGGGTATTGTGACTCCAATCTAAGATATTATTAGATGAGATGAGGTTGGTTCGGTGGTAAAGCCTTTACACCTACACCATGAGGTTACGTGTTCAAGTCCCCTCCTACCCAAAAATCCCGAATTTATGTAATGTGGAAATATGAGAAAATAACACTCTTTTTATGTGGACTTTTAAAAATAACCCTAGTTTAATAAGTTAAGTTTAAATGACACAAATAGAAAAATATACTCTCTTCTCTTTTTTTTTGCTACGTTTTTACCATTTTTAGGGTTTTATTTTTTTCAAAAACCTCCATTGGTCCTCTATCAATGGAGATGGAACAGACCTCCAATATGGAGAAACCAGGCCCAGCCCTAGGGGGAGCATAGTGAGGCAACCACCTAGGGCTCCGATTGTAAAGAGCCCCCAAATTGTAGTTAAAAAATATATATTTTAAAATATAGTCCATATAAGATTTTAAACAAAACAGGCTCATAAATGACTTTAAAATTGTCCACTATATACATATAATTTTTATTTTATTTTTTTTAAGGTTTACCAATAGAAACCCAACCCATAAATGACTTTAAAAATGACCCACCATATGCATATAAATGGTTTTATTAAAAAAAGGCCCACCAATGGAAACCCATTTATCATTCTTACAACAATAATTGGATCAAGGGTGGTGGTGGGTTGAATCCTAACAACACTCATGTTTGTCTCAAATAATCCTCTTTTATATCTATATATGAAAAAAAACGAAACTCCAAACTCTCTTAATACGAAAATTCAGAAGTCGTTGTTTTGAAGGTAATTAAATCAATACACTTTTTTTTTTTTTTTTTTTAGAAAACCCTATTTTTTTTTCTGTAAATTTAATTAGTACTTTTCTTGCTAAAAATGTAAAATAAGTAAGGTTTAAATGATATATTCTTTGATGCAATTATAAAATTTTTATTTTGTTAACTTTTTATTTGCTATTTTGTTGTGTTATAGTTTTGAGTTTGAATTATTATATTGATTTTTACAAGTATTTAATAGAGAAAAAAAAAATCAAGTCAACATACATAGAGTATCGAGGGCCTGATTTTCTATAGTTCGCCTCGAGCCTTGAAAATCTCAAGGCCGACCCCGGGAGGATCAATGGATGTCTTCCATCAATGCAGATGGAGGTCTGTTCGTTCGACGGAGGTTGATGAAGAAGATGAACAAAAAAAAAATTGAAAATTTTCATTTTTGCCCAATAAGTTTTGGATAAAATAAGTCTCGAAAATACAAAATAAGTCTCGGAAACACAAAAATAAGTCTCGAAAAAAAAAACGTGAGACTTATTTTTGTTAGTGTGTTTTAATTAAGGGTGTTTTTATTAGATCCACACTTTAGGTGTTATTAAAACTTAAGTTATTAAGTTAGTGATAATCTTAAAACTCATGCAGTGCAATTAAATTTTCGAACCCTTTATGTAATAGTGTAATATTTAAAAAAAAAAAATCTAAAATATTATCATACTGAACGAACATTCTGTTTGTTACACAACTTCTCTAACTCACTATTTATCAAAACCACACAATTTCTAATTCTCCATTTGTTACATAATAGTAACTTATAGGGGTGCCAATTTTCTTACACCGCTTGTGAACACAAAATGATTTTATTATATTAGGGTTTTTGTTTGGACAGTATTACACTAAACAAAATATATAAAATGGGTCAAATATATATATATAACTTTTTCTATCTGCACCCCCTTATTTTAATACAATGACACTATAAGAAAATACTAACATTGTTGACAGTTTTAAAAACTTTCAACAATGCTATTGTCAAGATATGTGTATAATATTTATAATATTAAATAATAATAGGAATAGAACTTGAGACCTTAAGTCAAAAGTTGTAAGTCTTTACCACTTGACTACAACATTTGATGTGATAACAATTGAACAATATTTATATATAACCTATATGAGTTGTTAGAAATTTAAAAAAAAAAAAAATATTTTAAAAAAAACCCTTGTTAGATAAATTTAAATTTATTCAACTAATCAAAATTTTAATTTCTACGACAAACATAAATTAAAAAATATTTATTGAAACTTTTAATACAATTATATTTTTAAAACATATATAGTCGAGTTATTGGTTAATACTCTATGGTCACGTTTGGTTACATGATGGAATAGTAATCGGAATGAGAATGAGAATGGAAAAGAAAGTAAAACTAAGGGCCCGTCCTGTAGGCTGTTTTCAGTCCTGTTTTCGTTTTTATTTTCTAAAAATGATTTCGAATTCGCGTCCTGTAACTGTTTTTCATTTTATTTTCAAAATACAAAAACAAAATCAAAAACAATATCAAGTGTTAAAAGTGGAAATTTTGAAAAACAAAAAAAACTTGTTTTTCTTGAATTTGTTTTTGTTTTCCAAATGAAGTGAGCCCATATCATTAATATATATTTTATTTTAATAATTTTTTTTTCCACCGATTTCTTCTTCCTTCTTCTTCCTTCTTCTTCTTCCTTCTTCTTCCCGTCGAGTTCTTCTGCCTTTTTCTTCCTCCTGCCGAGATTTGCTCCGCCAAGATCTCTTCTTCTTCTTCTTCCTCTTCTTCCCGCCGAGATCTGGTCTGCATCTTGGCGGCGAGATGCCACCGAGATCTCTTCTTCTTCTTCTTCTTCTTCTTCCTCCCGCAGCCGATCTGGTCTGCTTCCAGCCGCCGATCTGGTCTACTTCCAGCCGCCGATCTGGTCTGCTTCCTCTTCCTCTTCCTCTTCCTCTTCAACTCTTAAAATTTGTTAAACCCTAAAATAAATTACAAAATATATTTTTTAAAATTATTTAATCATTTATTTATAATTGTTATAATATTAAACAAAAATTAAAAATTGATATTTCAATTTTCAAAAGTTTTCGATTATCCTACCAGACAAGTTTTTTCCGTTTTTATTTTTAAAATACGGATTCCAGTAAATGCTACCAGACACGTATTCGGAATTCAAAAATGAAATCAAAAACACTGTATTCATTTTCATTTTTCTTTTCGAAAAACAAAAACAAAAACAAAAAACGGCTTACAAGATGAGCCCTAAGTTTTTTGTTCCGTTTTTTGTTTGGTTGGAACTTTAGAATTAGTCTCTGAATCAGTATTATTTTGTTTAGTTAACAACGGAATGGAATGGAGTTAACAACGAAATGGAATGGAGTTAACTGTATTTTGACCAAAATACCCCTAATTATGAAACATTCATAATAACATGATATATTAGGGATAATAATAATAAAATATAAAAATATATATAACGGCGATGGCAGGGAGCCTTAAACTGTCAACATGTGTCCTTGGACCGAGAGAGGATCTTCTGGATCACCAGATTGTCTAAGGACATCAGGAATGATGTAATGTTCATCAGTGAAGTCATTATTGGCATTACGTGGAAAACAGCGAACGAGTGTAAGCCATGAGTTACGGGGTGTCCAGATTACATGTAGCATGGTCGGCATCATCAGAATCTTGGGCTCCACATATCAGACAGGGCCATGTGCTGAAACTGAAAGGGTCTTGGGAGTCAATCATGTGGCTTTGGACCAGAGAGGATCTTCTGGATCACCAGATTGTCTAGGGACATCAGGAATGATGTAATGTTCATCAGTGAAGTCATTATTGGCATTACAGAGGAAATTCAGCAGGGAAATTTGGATGGTCTTTGGATACCATTTTGGGTAATCATAAGTGGTGTGCCATTCATAACTGATATTAGTGGTCCATAACAACTTTTTATGAGGGTTGTATCTGTATGGACGGTGTAAGATCCAAATGCATTGAACAGCTTCGGCTTTATGTTTGTTGAGTTTCCATAAATTGTAGTTACCCATAAGGTTGAGGAGGTCACGGTTCCAAATGTCAAGGGGATTGAACCATTGGAGGAAAGTCCATAGAAGAGAACATCGTAGACTGGGATCATTGAGGTATGTGGACATAGCCTGTAAAGGGAAAACAAAAGCAAAGTGATGTAGAACAGACAAGCACCATAAATACCAAAGAAGGTCTTGTGAGAAATAGTGATATGGCGGCATGATGAAGGGATCAAGAAAAGGTTTGTTGGGGTTGGAGACGTCACATTGGACACCTTGGGTTTGGATCCTGGAACGATAAATTGGGAGATAGTGTCTGGCGAAGTGTGAGATCTGGTCAAGAGAAGGTGGATGGCCATGAGTGATAGAAATCTGTAATTCTGGAGGGAAATCTCCGACAGATGGGTTCGATGGTGATGGTGATGTGGAGGATGAGGATGAGGCTGAGGTGGCCATGAAGACAAGGGGGATTTTCTTCACGGAAGAGAGTAAATGGACAGTGGATGGTCGTGAAAGCATATCAGCTATTATATTATGATGACCTTTCACGTGCCGAACAGTGAAGTCATAGCGAGCAAACCAATCTTTCAATCTGAGGAGCTGGGGATTAGGAGGAATCTTATTCCGAAACTCAAGAACTTTAGGAAAGGAGGAGTTGTCCATTTCCACAGTGAAGTTCTGAGTCCTCAAGTAGAAGCCAAATTTTTGGATACCGTGTTTGACCGCAATGATCTCTTTGTAGACTGTGTGGTAATGTGCCTGGGAACTTTTGAATTGTCCACTAGCGTGTCCACAATAGGACCGGACACCTTGTCGTTCTTCAAGGAGGACAGCACCCCAGTGAGAATCGCTGGCATCTGTCTGGAGAATAAGGTGGCCGTCAGAGGGAATAGTAAGAGCCGGAGGTGATTGGGATAATTTCTTTAGCTCAGTGACGGTAGTGGTATGGGCTTGTGACCATGAAGGAGGAGACTTTTTTAGCATTTGAGAAAGGACCGAGGTGTGTCGGCTGACCTGGGGGAGGAAGTCTCTGATAAAATTGATAATACCGAGGAACTGTTGGACTTGTTTAGTGGTCAGGTTCGAGTCTGGGAAGTCAAGGAGTTGGGAGGCAATATGGGGACCTGGACAGTAGTTGCCTTGAGAAATTTTCATGCTAAGTAACTCGATTTGAGTTTGGCCAAGTGAACTTTTGTTGTTGGATAGCATGATGCCATGTTGGTTTATGAGAGTGAGGAACTGTGTAAGAAGCTGGGAATGAGAGGTTTCAGAGGAAGAAAAAAGGAGAATATCATCCACGTATACGAGAGCGGAGTAAAGGATAGGGTGGAAGATTCTGGTAACGGCCTTTTGGAACAGAGATGGAGCTGTTTTGAGACCGAAGGGTAAAACTTTCCACTGGTATTGGGCATTAGGAAGACAGAAAGCCGTTTTGTATCTGTCACAGGGATGTACACCGATTTGCCAGAAAGCACCTTTGAGATCGAATTTAGAGAAGATGGTTGCTTTTGAGAGCTGGGCAAATAATGTATTTGTCCTGGGAACTGGGAATTTATCATCTCGTAAGAAGAGATTTAAGGGCTTGTAGTCAATGACAAGTCTCTTTTCCCCCCGACGTAATTCGGACATTTTCTCTACATAAAAGGCTTGGCAGGCCCATGGAGAGGAAGTGGGCTCAATGAGGCCTTGTTGAAGTAATGTATCACATTCATCTTGGGCCAATCGTAAGTCAGAGGGAGACATTCCGGAGTGGGTGGCTTTGGTAGGATTGACATCTTCATTTAGCTTGAAAGGGAGATGGATGAAGAAGTCTGAATTTTTCCACAAAGGGGAGGGATGATGGAAGTCTGAATGGCTGTCTACACAAAACTGTAACAGTTTCCGTTGGATATGCTGGAAAGTTGGGTGTATTTCGGATAGAGGGAAAATCTTTGGGAGAAGAGTGAAAGGTTTAAAATCTCTTTTGTAACGGATGCCGTTAGGGAGAATTCTGAGGGCTCCGCACTTGCTGTAGACATCCCATCCAAGAAGGATATCTTTGTCAGGGAGAGGAGTGCCAAGGATTCGGGTCCAATAGGTGAAAGAGGGGAACAGTTTGATACCAATTTTGGACTTTAATATCAGATGAGTAGCAAAAATCCGGCCATCGGCAGCCCTGAAATGGCGGACGAGTGGGGTCCATGCATGGGCTGGAAGGACCTTGGGGTTCATCATGGAGGTGTGAGCACCAGTGTCGAAATAGGCAATGACATTGATAGGCCTAGAGTATTTGGTTTCAAGAATTTGGACGTGGGCTTGGGGTCCAGTTGTTTCAATAGAGGGAAGTGGCTTGGCTACTTGGGCTTGGAAGACATCTGGGGTGTCCTCAACATTTGAGGAATAGTAGTGTTCAGTATCAGGATCTGAATTCGGGACACCAGTGTCATGAATGACGAAGACTGTGTCGTTAGTAACTTCGTCTTGTTCCGAGAAGACGGATTCAACATCAGCATCGGAAGGAATAGAATCTGCAAGTTGAGTGATCTGTTGGACAAGTTTAGCAGACTTGATTTTCTTGTTCGGACAACGCCTCGCATAGTGGCCTGGTTGTCCACAAATGTAACATTTGGTGGATTTGTTCTTTCCACGTCTGACTTTTCGTCTGAAGGATCTGAATCTGTTGGAATGCTTTTTGTCTTTGAAATGCCGATGTTTAAAGTGACGTTTCTTTTTTGTCTTGCAGGTGCATTGGTCTGTAGATTTGCATTTAATCTGGAGAGATGGTTGGCGGCATTGAGATTCATATTTCTTTCCTTCTTTGATCATTTTGGAGAAGACTTTCTGAGTTGCACAGAGCTTTTCGAGGGAGGTGAGTGTGAACATGTGGATTTCACCAAGAGTAATGTCCGGTATAGTTCTACCGGAAGATTCTATTTTTCTGTGGAGCTCATCTTGAAGCTCTGAAGGAAGGGAATTGAGGTAGACGTGTTTAAGGCTGGGGTCATTGATACCTCCAAGGACATGGTATCGTTCTGACATTCGAGAGTAGTGGTGCTGGATGTCTTTCTTCTTTAGGGAGCAACATTTCATGTCAAAAAATTCTTGTTTTGTCTGTGTATGAAAATGTGTAGGATCACCAAGGAATTCTCTGAAAATAAGGCCCATAGCTTGGGAGGCCGAGTCAGCACGGACGAATTGAAGTTGCATGTATTCTCCGAGAGCTTGATACCAGTCTCTGAGGGAACCAGTGAATCGTGATACAAATTCACGGAGAGATGATTCAAGATCATGTTCAGGTTTTGAAAGTTGGAGATCAAGCCAGGCGCTCATTTCCGAAATCTTTTTTCTCCATGTGTCTGGAGAGGCATTGTCAAGGGTAAACCAGGGGCCATTAGTAGGTCTTGCCGGCGTAGGATGGGTCGGAAGAGGATTATCAGCAGGCTCTTCAACATATGGAATGTTGGAAGATTCATCAGGAGATTCATATGTACGAGTGGAAAGCTGATGATCAGTCTTGGAAGCCATGAGAGTTTGGCGAAATTCTTCTGCCAATTCTGGTTCTGGTTCTGGGGATAGTTCTGTGTCATCTGAGAACTGTGTGGACTGGAGGGAATGAACATCAGAATCTTCGTCGGAGTGAAAATGACGGTGTATTGAAGCATGCAGGACAGGGTCAAATGGGTCCAACATAGGTTGTTTCTCCTTCTTGGAAGAAGAAGATGGTGCGGGATCTTGTTTGGACCGGGTTGGTCGTGATCGCAAGGGAGGATATCGTTTGAATAATTCTCCAGTGGATTTGAAGAATTGTGAGTCATCTGGGGGAGGAGGAGAATATGGTGGGGACGTGGAAAACAGCGAACGAGTATAAGGCTTGTGGTAAGAGGAGATAGAAGCAGATTGCAACTTGTCTTTGTTCATTTGTTCTAGTTGAGCCTTGAGCTGTCTGATTTCTCGTTCTTTTTGGTTGAAATCTGGGCCAATGTATCCTTGGTTGATATAGCTATGTAGATCACTGTCCAGCTTGGCAATGCGACCCTGAAGATCAGAGTACATATCTCTGAAGACTTTGTCCATTGACAGGAAACGATGGTCTTGAGTTTTGACGTGGTTGTTAACCTTATCAATCTTTTGATCAATGGAGAAGAGAACTTTGTTTTGAGCTTCTGCATTTTGAGTGTGCCAATTGAGGACTTGTTCTGCTTGAGATGGTTTCTTGAATATACCATCAGGTTGGACTTCAGAGGTTTGGATATAGGGTTTGGAGTGGAGATTCTCTGCCCTCGTGAGGCCCACGCGCCCCCCACGGCCTGGGGTGATGTGGCCTCACCTGATTGGCCCGGAATCTACTTCTCTCGATCTCCTCCTTTTATTTCCCTCCTCTCTCTCCATTTGATTTTTAAGAAGAAAATTTTGTAAAATCCCGTCAGTCTTCTCCTCTACATTTTCTCATCTTCCAAACATCATATCTCTCTCATCCGGAGTCGGATTTGAGTGATTCGAATTGGAGAACGTTCATAATTGAGTCCTCTATCATTTCTAAGTGGTTTGGTAGCTGATTGATCGAGTTTTCTAGTGGTTCCACACTGAAATCCGAACCAGCTGTTGAATCAAAGGTATTGGACTTATCTTTGGGATTTCTTTCTTTTCAACCTTCAATTTGCTTGGGGTTTCTTCTTCTATATGTTTGTTTATGTTTGGTAAAAGCTATTGAGAAAGATAGCTTCATAATCATTCTAATTGAAAGTCAATTTATAGACAAATGTGGACTAGTTTCTATGATTCTAGGTTTTTCACATGTTTGTGAGTTGTATTGTGATTCGAATGATATCTTAGGTTGTTTGTGAATTGATTGAATCAATTTTGTGATAAATGACCTTGAGATTTGTTTTGATCCTTTGATTGATGAAATCAAGGATTTTGTATTTGTATGTGTTTTAGAGCAATCTAGGTTTTAATTGATTTATATCTTAATTCCTTGCTCTATATTTTTGGCTAGAATATTGATTAATTAAATCTCATGTATCTAGCATTTTTGTTGTATTTTGATTGCATCTTGAACTTGTACTTCATGAATATACTTTGTTCAAGTGTTGTATGTGTGAATGAAACTTTGAGCTTATGTGTTTGATGTTTGCACATGCTTAGGTTTTATTCTTGTATTTTGCATCTAGACTTTTATTAAATGTGTTATCACATGTTTAGGTCTACTTGTACCATAGAATGTATTGATCACATGTTCTATGTTGATTTGATTGTTTGCATCATTTGCATTCACATGATCACACTAGGAAGTCCTTGTAAAAGGCATGAAGTCTTGGTTAGAGTCGGGATGACTCGGATAGGTAAGCAAGAAGTCATGGCTAGAGTCGGGAGGACTCGGATAGTTATGCATGGGAGGCTCCCTAGAGGCATGAGTGGCTCCCTAGAGGCATGAGTGCCTTGGATAGAGAGTTGGCTATTGTATTGGTAGGCCTAGGCATATGGTTAGACATAGACTCCGATAGAGTGGGGTACAAGGGAGGTGCATGCACTCTTGAGGAATTTCTAATCTACCATCGATGTTGGTTTTGTATGGTGTCCAATATATGGTGGTTTCGCATCATTGAGGGATTTCACACTTTCCAATAAGGTTGGGTAGGCTTAGACTTCACTAGGTTGGGTGAGCTAAAGATTGGTCACTTTGTGAATGTTCTATGTTTACTTTCCAATAATATAGTACCCAATGATTGTAGTTCAACCCGTGGATGTTTCCTCCTTGGAGGTTTTATCACGTTAAAAAATCTCTTGTGTTAATTCTTCCTATCTCTATCTCATATATTTTATTTGTATATTTTTATTATCTTGTTTCATAGTATTCACTTATGATGTATTGTGAAGCAAGACTTTGTATAGTGTGATTAGTGAACTCATTTTATTGATCGATTTTATTTCTATGATTCTTTTGTATATTGTATTTGTGTATAGTGATATTTGATCACTCTTGTAACTCATTGAACATATAGTGAAATACAAGTATTCTTTGTTGTTATACTTATTTGTTTATTTACCTCATATAACTTGATGATGTATGCAGACCATGCTTATATGATTACCTATTCATATTGTCTATGTATGTTGTCTTTTCTTAGTGTATTTGTTGTATGTAAGGTAACCTTGAGGGACAAACGAAAGTTTATTCAAGGGATTGAAAAAGGCGTAAAAACATATTCACCACCCCCTCCCCTCTAGGTATGCCTTAAGCAATTTAACTACGTTTGTATACTTTCAAATACATATAATACATATAATATATATATATATATATAATATTATATATTATAATATATTTATATAATATAAATATGTAATATATTTTTTTATATTATATAATATATATAATAATAATATATTGATATAATATAATATAATATAATAATAATATATAATATATATAATAATATAATATATTTATATATTATATTATATATGTTTATATATCGTTATATATATTACAATAATATAATATATAATAATAATATATATAACAATATAATATATAGTACATATATATAAAATATATATTTATATATAATTAATATAATATATAATAATAATATATTATTTTTGGAAAGGAGGGTATTTTTAGAATGGAGTTGGGGCATATGAGGGTATTTATGGAATATAAATTTTAGTTTGGAATGGAAGGGCATTCCATTGGTTTTTGGATGGAATGCCAATTCAACCAAAATAGTAGAATCCTCATTCCAATGGAATCACCATTCCAATGGAATCACCATTCCATTGCATTTTAACAAACCAAACGAATGGAATGACTTTCTTTCCATTACATTTCATCTAACCAAACATGGCCTATAGGAGACTCGTGAGTCGTGACATCAATTGTAATAAGCATGATTTGGAATACAACTCTCACTACAGGGGAAATATTTCTCAACACGCATATTGCAATTTAATGAACAAATGTAAGACTCAGATTACTAATTTATATGGGTAATTGAATTATTAACGTGTCTCTTAGTATGATACAAGTGGGTGAAAAATAAATAAACAATTTTTTTAAAATTATTTTTTTGAATTTTTTAAAAGTAAATGATTTAAAAGTAAATTTATAAAATTTAAAATTTTACTTATCCAAATTATTTTTTGGATTGTGTTTGGGGGTTGAGACAATGAAAGAGAAAAAAAAAAATGATTGATTTTGTTTTTTTGTTTTCTTTGACTTTTCTGTTTCGTTTTTTTAATTATTAATTTAAATAATAAAATAGGTAAATAGGGGCACTTTAGTCTTTGTGGGTTAAAATTGTGGTCAACGGTTAGAGTTAACGGAAGTCAACTAATGGCAGGGGATGTTTGTGCAATTATGGGTAAAAGTTCCATATCCATGTAATTATGCCTAAACTTATGGACATTTGTGCAATTAGTCTGTTTTCAAAAACTGTCAAGAATTGCAAGTTCTTGATAGTTTTTGAAAACTATCAAGAAATAACCGTCAACAAAGATAGTTTTTCTTGTAGTGTGAGCACCTTTGATGAAATTGCATGCAATTGAATGTTTTTCAATGAGGTTTTTGTATGCATCCTAAGAAAATTTAAATACACATTTGGTAAAAAAATTGGAAACTTTTTGGATTTCAGAACTGTTTTTTCTTATATTTCCCTATTTTTAAATGTTTTATCTTCAAAAAATAGGAAAAAATTAGTTCTTGCACCTAAAACTTTTTTAATTTTTTTCCATAAATGTATTTCAATGTTTTCACCATCCATACAAAAAATTAAATCAAGATTCAATATATTCCATGCAATTTTATCAAATGTGCTTAAAGTGTGCATTGTTAAAAATCCTCATTGGAAAATTACCCTCTCTCTCTATATATATAGGGGTAGGATCCATGGTACCATTTTTTTACACAATTTTTGACACAACTTCTTGGCCATTGGATCTTGCTTCTTTTAATGGATATGATTTATTGTCTTTTTCTTTTCTTATTTAATACAGATATTGTCTCTCACCTAATTAATACTTTATCTCTCCAAAATATTATTATTTTATTTAATTCTCTCACCTTATTTAATTTTTTGTCTTTATTTTTTTTCCTTTACACGTTTTTTTTTTTTTTTTTTTACTTTACCTAAAATCAGCATATCATCAAACTTTCACTCTTCAATCTTTAAAATATTTCATTTTCCTGTCTTTACTTTCTTTCTCTTTCATTGGATTAGTTTCAACTGATTTTTATCATATTCAAAAATGTCAAAAAATTTGGAATTGGAAGACTTTTTTTTTTTTTTTTTTTTGAAAATGGAGTTCATTAATAGAACAAAAAGGTTATATACGACTTTGACAATCACCCAACACCAGACTCTCCACAGACAAATTATTAATGGAATTGGAAGACTTATCAATAGATGCTCATGGTTTATCTATGGTATTTTTTCTATTCTTCGAATTTTTATATTTATTTAAATTTTTTTTTATTTTTTTATCTTGTATCTTCTTGTTTTCTGGTTAATAATGATTAAAAAAAAAAAAAAAAAAAAAAAAAAAGATTGAAAGAACACAAATTTTGGTTTTTTAGGAATTGTTTATATAAGGTTGTTACAATCTTGTTACAATTTTCACTATAAGATTTGACATGTTAAATTTCTTTTTAATTTTTTGCTTTGGAAAAAAATTGATTTAGTTTATTTTTCTTCTATGTGAAATAAATGTGATGATATCTATTTTTGTAAATAGATTTTATGATAGTTAAATCTATATACAGTAATCATACCAAAGTAATTTCTAAGAATTGTTTTTCATCTGTTTGGATAAATTATTAACATTAAAAAAAAAATCTAAATCCAAATCAATAGTAAGAAAATGTTTTTTTTTTTTCATTTAAATTATTGTATTACCATAATTTATTTTATATGTTGAATTTTATTTAGGCTATTGACACAACTCAAGAAAATATTGGTGAAACATGTAGTGCAAAACAGAATGCAAGAGACTTAAAAGCACCAGATATAGGGATGTTTTTTGAAACAATGGATGAAGCTATTGCACATAAATTTTAATTTACAAATATCAGGATAAATGAAGTCATGTATGATGTTTTTGTTCAACTTTGCAAATATATTAACAAGACCAATACAATTGTACAACTTTGAGGAGAGTGATTACATGTATAAATTTTTTGATTTTCGATGAAGTAAATTGAGAAATAAGAAGAGTAAAAAAAACAAAAAAGGGATTTTAAAAACTGAAAAAGTGAGAGTGAAAGTCACACTACTGATGTTCTGGTTTTAGGTAAAGTAAAAAAAGAAAAAAGAAAAAAAAATGTGTAAAGGAAAAAAGAAAAGAAAAGAAAAATAAATAAAAGACATAAAATTAATTAAGGTGAGAGAATTAAATTAAATAATAATATTCTGGAGAGATAAAGTATCAATTAGGTGAGAGACAATGTCTGTATTAAATAAGGAAAGAAAAAAAAATCCTATTATTAAAAGAAGTAAGATCTAATGGCCAAGAAGTTGTGTTAAGAAATAGGGTCATGGATCCTGCCCCTATATATATATATATATATATATATATATATATATATATATATATATATAGAGAGAGAGAGAGAGAGAGAGAGAGAGAGAGAGAGAGAGAGAGAGAGAGAGAGAGAGAGAGAGAGAGAGAGAGAGAGAGAGTATATTGAATCTTGATTTGATTTTTTGTATGGATAGTGAAAACATTGAAATACATTTATGGAAAAAAAATTAAAAAAGTTTCGGGTGCAAGAACTTTTTTTTTTTTGCCTGTTGAAATAGTTCTTCTCCCACTTTCCTAATCTCCGCTTCCTTTTCCAATCTCTCCTTTTAGTCTTGATGGAGGGCGATCTAGACATTGACTTTGTGAATTCATTGTTGAAATTGATGTTTGGAGAATAAATTATTTATTTATTTATTTATTTATTATGTGAGTATTTAAAAAGAAGAGAAAGACGTGTTGAGAAAGATGAGAAAGAAGAAAAATTAATGTTGAAGAGTAAATAAAAACACAAGACTAGAAGAGGAAATATAAATTTGAATAGAAAATATTAATTAGATATTATTTAGGAAAGTGAATCTATGAAAGAGGAGGGAGGAGAGAAAAAATTAAATAAATTAATGAAAAGATAAATGAGAAGGAAATAAAATAAAAATCAATGTAATAAATCTAAGCCATCCAAATCTCATAAATCTAATGGTTGAAAAATCGTGTAAAAAATTATGTCTCTCAATCCCTCTCCTATATATATATATATATATATATATATATATATATATATATACACATAAATTCTATTATCAGTTCGAACTGACAAAAGTTATATCAGTTCCTTGCATGTGGGCCACTGGATTTAAATACTTTGACTTGGCTGTATGCACTTGTCAGTCAAAGTATTTAAATCCAGTGGCTCACATACAAGGAACTGATATAACTTTTGTCAGTTCGAACTGATAATAGAAAGACTGTATATATATATAAGTTAAAGAAGTTTAAAGTTCTTCTCCACCCCCACCCCCCCCTCTGGTTTCTGAAAGTTTGAGGGATGATTTTAATGGGGTTGTTTTTACTAGGCTTTGTTCTAGCTTTTAGTTGTTTTTTCGTTTTTGTTTTTGCTCTGGGCTGTTAGCCCCCCTTGTTAGTGCTGTAAAAGTGGGCTAGCACGGCCCATTTGTGCCGGGCCGAAAAAGCCCGTTTTTGAAAACGGGCTCGGCCTGGCACAGCACATAGTTTTTATGTGCCGGGCCGGACCGGCTGGTTTTCCAAAAAGGGGGAGCCCGGCACGTGCTGGTGGCCCGGGCCATATGTATGTGTGCTGGGCCGGGCCGGGCCGGCACGCAGGCCCTTTTTTTTTTTAAACAATTTAGATTATATAATTTTAATTGTAATTTCTCTATTTTATATTAATATATTCTTATTTATTCTTTTAGTGTAACAATAATAAAAAAAAGATAAATTTATTATTTTATTTAATAAAATAATTCAAAGAATAAATAAAAATAAAATATGAAATGAAAAATGATTTATTTATTTAGGATTTTCACTTTTACATGATTGCCTCATTAAAATTTACCAAGAAAAACCCAATGGGATAAAAATTTGGCAAGGGAAAAAGAGTGCAATCTCTAGCATACGCGGAGTCGTAACTGGCCCGTCTGGCCATCCCGGTTCCGTTGTAGTTATATCCGGGTTATAGTTTTTGGCTCTTCCTGTTGAGCCATGCATTTGGCCATATGCCTTTTCAAATGACCGGTTCCTGACTTTAGATAGGCATCATATGAGCGTTTACAAAACTTACAACGATATTTTGTTGTGACCCTACCGTCTGGGTTTGGTATTTCTTCTTTGTCAAAACACTCCCATACTTTTGATATGTACTTTTTAGGTTTGGGAGGACATGATGTCGGTGTTGTGCCGGAACCAGAAGGCCCCGTTGCCGTTTCCGTCGGCCCGGAAAGGTCAAAATAATTTTCCTCTATGTTAATACCGTCCAAAAATTGAGGATGATTATGATCCATTTCCTACAATACAAATATTAACTCATTAATCATTAAAATGGCTAAAGCATAAAATCATAAATATACTAATTAGGAATAACTAAGCATGACAATATTAAAATTAATTACTAAACATAAAATCATCAATTTACTAACTAAACAAAATATACTAAGTATAAATTAAAATATACAAATATTAAAATTAATTTTTAGACCTAAATTCATAAAATGATAAATTTACTAAAACATAAAATTAATTAATAACATTTAAAAGAAAAAGATACCTTTGAGCTTTGGTGAATTGGTGGAGAGATTAGAGAATAATATTAGACTATTAGAGAATAGAGATTAGAGAGAGTAATGGAGAGTTGGAGAATGGAGAGAATGAGAGTATGAGAGAATAGAGATTGAGAGAAAGTGTATGGAAATTGTGGATTGGGTGGGGGTATTTATAGAAAAATTTGAAATGTGGGTAAAAATATAAAATAGAAGAGATGAGGGGGTAAAAACTAATTTTTTATTATTTGTTTTTGAAATTTTGACCGTTGCTGACGTCAGCAACGGTCAAAATTTCAAAAAAAAAAATAATAAAAAATTAGTTTTTCAAAATTCAAAGTTTCAAACGGTTAAAATATATATATATATGTATGGCGGGCCGGCCTGCCGGCCTGGCAGGCCGGCGTCCCCTTCAGGCCTTCAAATTTTTTTTAAATTTTTTTTAATTTAAAATTTTAAATATCTTAATTAACTTAGTTTGTTATTTGTTAATTGTTAGTTTTGTTACTTTGTTTTGTACTTTTGTTACATACTTACATTATAAATTTATAATATTGTTATATTGTTTAAACATTTTTAATTTTAATTTGTTTATCTTATTTATTATTTGAGTCATTGAGTGTAATAAAAAAAATATAGAAAATAGAAAGATTTATTATTTTATTTAAAAATAATAATTCAAAGAATAAATAATTATAAAGCTAAAATGTTAAAGAAAAAAAAAGATGAAATTATGAAAATATGAAAAGAAGAATTATTTATTTCTTTTGGAGTCTCAGACTCTCAGTATTACATATTTATATGATTGCCTCATTAAAAACCTTCCCAAGAAAAACCCAGTGGGATAAAAACTTGGTAAGGGAAAAAGAGTGCAATCGTATTACAAGTTAACGTACATGTTGATGTATAAGCAAGAAATCCTAGATTTGGTTACTGTCGGAACTCTCTTCGACATATAAATTACTGAAATTTTGAATAAGTTGTTCGTCTACCGTTTCATGTTGCAACCTCTTTTTCGCACGCTCCCAATCCCGAACGCATGCCAATACCTCTACCATATCTGGAGTCAAAGAATTTCTTCTTTCTTCAACAATTCTTCCAGTCGTGCTGAATACCTGTTCTGAGGAAACAGTGGAGACAGGGATAACCAGTACGTCCCATGCTAGTTGTGATAGGATCGGATATTTAAAATAGCCGTAGGTTTTCCACCATACCAACAGTTCAAATCCCTTCTCTCTTTCAAATGACCGGTGGTCAAATTGAGCTTCAAGGTAGCTTGTCAGTTCGACACCGGAAGTTGCATCAGCTGATTCAGCTTGTGAAGAAGAACGGATGAGCCTACTTTTTTTCGGCGTTTTAAAATGTTCCAACTTGTCTGATTCGGGAGTGTGTCTGGTTCTATTGTTGGTTGCACGTCAACACTGCCATACCTGCGCTCATAAGTACTAAAAACTTCGAACAACTTGGTTTGAATGTCAGTAACCTGTGCAGAATAATCTACGCTCAAAATATCACCAAGATACTCTAGCAATGTTTCTAAACCAGATAATTTAACCTTAGGATCTATTATAGCACCTAAAGCATAAAGGAAAGGAATTTCAGACCAGTATTTTTTAAACTTGGCTTCCATGGCAACAACTGCAGGGCCTAAGATTCCATCTTTCCTATAATTGTTTAACAATTCAGACATTTCCACAATATGATGTATTATCAGGGAAGATGTGGGGTAATAGGCCCCGGAAAGAGTTACAGTGGAATCGTAAAAAACCTTTAAAAATTGAATAAAGATTTTTGCCATATGCCAATCATTTGGTGTCAGTGTTGGTTGGCCAAGTTCGGACATTTTCATGTTATAAAAACCTGAAATAGGTGATTCATATTCCAAACAATTTAGCAGCATTAAATAAGTAGAGTTCCACCTTACCGGCATATCTGTTAGGAATCTTCGGGGTCGTAGACCGAAGGTTGTACAGTATCTACCGAATTCATTCAATCTTGGATTAGAACTGCAGAGCCAAGCAAGGGCATCTCTGATGCAATCTATACGATCGCTTACTACCTTCATACCAGATTGTACAACTAAATTGATGATATGACATGCACATCGTTGATGGAAGAAATAACCCCCATGTTGCGGGATATTTTTTTCAAAAAACAATGCAATTGAACTAGTATTTGTAGATGCATTATCTAATGTGATAGAAATGACGCGATGCTGTATTTCAAAAGTTTCTAAAACAGACATTATGCCTTTAAAAATATTTTTTGCGGTATGTGTGCCATCCATAAGACGAAAACCAAGAATTCTTTTTTGTAAATTCCAATCATAGTCTAAATAGTATCCTGTGACCGTTATATAGTCCTGTTTGGAACATGCGCTCCAAATATCAGAAGTTAATGCAATAGAGATAGTTAGATGCTGTAATTCAGCCTTCAACTCATCTCGTTGGGTTTGAAAACATTTTACCAAATCGTTTCGAGTAGTGGTTCTAGAAACAGATTTAAATTGGGGGTTGTATGCAGTTTGAATAAATTCTTCATAAAAAGGGTTGTCACCGAAATTAATCGGTTGATCAGTGCATGCAATGTAACGTGCCATGGACTCTCTAGCATGCATGGCGTCGTAACGCCAAGTTGTAACGGACCCGTCTGGGTGCCGTTGTAGTTGTGTTTGGGTTGTAGTGTCTACCTGTCCGTGTGCAGGCATGCATTTCTCCATATGCCTTCGCAAATGACCGGTCCCTCCCCTAGAAGTGACATAATGTTTTTCACAAAACTTACATTGAGCTCTGTCCATGAGTTGACCGTCTGGCATAGTCTTCTGTACTACGTCAAAACACTGCCATACGTTTGATGTGTGCTTTTTAGGTTTGGGAGGACGTGATGTCGGTGTTGCACCGGAACCAGAAGGTCCCGCTGCCGTTTCCGTTGGCCCGGGGCCAGAAAGGTCAAAATAATCGTTGTCCATGTTAAGACCGTCCAGTAATTGAGGATGATTATGATCCATTTCCTACAATACAAATATTAAATCATTAGTCATTAAAAACAAGCATAAAATCATAATTCATAAATACTAAGTATAAAAATATTAAAATTAATTACTAAACATAAAATCATAAATATACTAAGCATATTAAAATTAATTACTAAACATAAAAATATAATATCATACAAATATTAAAATAATTACTAAACATAAAATCATAAATATCATAAAAATATTAAAATTAATTACTAAACATAAAATCATAAATATACTAACTACCAAGCATTAACATTTAACATATTAAAATAATTACTAAACATAAAATCATAAATATCATACAAATATTAAAATTAATTACTAAACATAAAATCATAAATATACTAAGCATATTAAAATTAATTACTAAACATAAAAATATAATATCATAAAAATATTAAAATAATAAACATAAAATCATAAATATCATAAAAATATTAAAATTAATTACTAAACATAAAATCATAAAATCATAAAATCATACAAATATTAAAATAATTACTAAACATAAAATCATAAATATATACTAAGCATTAAAATATTAAAATTAATTACTAAACATAAAATCATAAAATCATAAAATCATACAAATATTAAAATATATTACTAAACATAAAAATATAAAAGCATAAATATATTAAGCAATAAGTATAAACATATTTAAATTAATTACTAAGCATTTAATCATAAATATACTAAACATAAAAAATATTTAAATTCATTACTAAGCATTTAATCACAAATATAGTAATATATTAAGCATAAAAATATTTAAATTCATTAATAAACATAAAATCATAAATTGATAAATATACTAATATACTAACTACTAAAGTACTAAGCATAAAAGTATTTAAATTAATTAGTAAGCATTTAATCATAAATATACTAAGCTTAAATATATTAAAATTAATTACTAAATATAAAATCATAAATATCATAAAAATATTTAAATATATTACTAAACATAAAATCATCAATTTACTAACTAAACAAAATATACTAAGATAGTAAGATTACTAAGCATAAATAAAAATATACAAATATTAAAATTAATTACTAGACATAAATTCATAAAATGATAAATTTACTAAAATCTAAGATTCTAAGATTAAATATTAAAATTTATAACAAAGCAAAGCATAAAAATATTAACTCATAAATACACTAAGCATAAAGCCATAAATAAATATAAAATATACATAAAATGTAAGAATAAATATCAAAATTAATAACTAAGCATAAATATATTAATTATTAACTATAAATATAAAATTTTTAAACTAAAACATAAAACTAATTAATAACATTTAAAGGAAAAACATACCTTTGAGGCTTTGAGCTTTGGTGGAGAAATTAGAGAATAATATTAGTAGAAATTTAGAATAGTAAACTAGTAGAGTAGTAGATTAGTTGTGTAGAGAATACTAGAATAGAGAAAGAGAGAGTAAGAATGGAATAATTAAAAATTTAAATTATGAAGGTGTAGAGAAATTGAGAAAATGAGAAATAGAACTATTAGAGTATTAGAGAGAAAAATGGAGAGTTGGAGAATGAGAGAATAGAGATTGAGAGAAAGTGTATGGAAATTGAAATGAGTGGGGGTATTTATAGAAAAATTTAAAATGTGGGTAAAAATATAAAATAGAAGAGATGGGGGGGGGGGGGTAAAGTGTAATTTTGTAATAAATTTTGAAATTTTGACCGTTGCTGACGTCAGCAACGGTAAAATTTTTTAAAAAATAATAATAAAAAATTGTAAGGTTAACGGTAAAGAGAAAAAAAAAAAAAAAAAAAAAAAAACAGAATGGTCGCCCTGGCGGGCCGAGCCCGCCGCGGGCCGGCACGCCAGGCCTCGAATCTGTACCCGGCCCGGGCCAAATATGTGGGCCGTGCCAAGCCTGGCCCGCGATTCATACAGGCCGGGCCTGGAACGGCCCGCCATACTTGGCGTGCCGGCCATGCCGAGGCCCACCAGGCCTGGCCCATATTTACAGCACTACCCCTTGTCACAAAAAAAAAAAAAAAGTTTAAAGTTTTGAAAAAAAAAAAAAATTCTTTGGGGTTGGGGCCTATAAGGGCCGGGGCCCTCCGTAAATTCGCATATATATATATAAAAGAAAAATAAGGCAATTCAAAAAATAAAATAAAAAATAAAGGAAGGGGCCATGCCCTTGTGGGTCCAAAATGGCCCAATTTATAAGCTTATTAGCTCGCGTTTCTCTTCGTTCAATGGTTCAAGTCTCTGAAAGCCTACTTTGAAACCTGAGATTTTGAAGGTAAGTTGTAATGCTGTATCATCACTATTGATGACTACATTATGTATATTTAGCCTAATTCAATTTTGGTTTTTGTTGGGTAGATTTGCAGGCCACGAAAATGATGATTCATGGCTGTTTGTTGTGTGGTTTCTTTAGGTGAACATTTTACGACAGTTATGAGCTAGATTATTCTTTATTTTATTTTTTTTCTTTTGAGATACCAATATACCATATGCGGTGGTTGTGCTTATATTCTTCTATTTTATTTTAGTGAAAATTGTAAAAAAAATCATATATATTATAAAAATTTGTTTGTCACCGGTGCCGCTTGGGCCCAGGGGTGCCGTCACCCGGCAATCAAGGAAGCACGGATACTCCGTTTGGTGGAGGTAACCCGTATCGAACTCGTATCCAGTTCGGATACACCCCGGATACACTAGGATACGTATCCGATACGCCAAATGGCGTATCCGTTGACTTTTTGACAAGTTTGACTGGCGGATACTTGGGGGATACGGCTCGGATACTTGGGGGATACGGCTAGGATACGCAAGGGATACGTTTGGGGCAAAATCATAAATATTTTAGTACAAAACGGGGTCAAATTATAATTTTAAAAATGTATGGGTCAAAACGAAAGTTTAAAGAAATATATCAGGTTAGGTCAATTACTCAATTGCAATTAGGGCTCGTTTCAATTTCATTCAGCAGCCGCTTGAAAGAAAAATCAGAAAGGTGCTTCCAATTTTTTGGCTGATTTTCTGGCTAAAAAAGGTGCCGGTGGTGAGGTTGATGTGCTGAATTGGAGTTTCTCTTGATCGTGGCTTCGGTGGGCTGTGGTTCTTGTTCTTTTTTCTTCTCTTGTGAGCTTGCTTTCTCTGTTTCTGGGCAGTGGCTGGCTGTGTTGTTGTGTTTTGTTTTTGCTTGGATTTCTTTTTGCGTCTCTTTTCTCCTGTTTGGCTTCCGTTGGCTATAGTAGTTTTGCTAAAGTTTTGCTAAAGATTGGCTTCCGTCTCTTCCGTTGGCTGCGTCTCTTTTCTCGAGTCATCTTCCTCCTAAAGATTGCCTTTCAAAAAAAAAAAAAAAAATCAGAAAGAAGAAAAGAAGAAGTAGAAGAAAAGAGGAAGAAGAAGAAAGAGTTTTGTGAACTGGGCACAAAACAGAGCACAAAAACTTAATTTGGATATTGTAATATGTTACATTTATTTAGATGATTGGATATGAATATGTTTTGATTTTTGAATGAATTATCAAATATCCTTTTATATATTCTTATTTTAAATAAAATATAAATATATATTATTTTAATAAACGTATCCCTGCCGTATCCGTATCCTAGTTTTTTGAGATTTGCCGTATCCCCGTATCGTGCCGTATCCGTATCCCGTATCTGTATCGGTATCCGTGCTTCCTTGCCGGCAATGCATGTCCAAGTGTGCGCACACACAAGGTAAGAGATCTCTTATGAGATCGAGAGCCTCTGTGTGTATATATAATTTTGGTAAATTCACTCACACTGTCATACATTATTTTTTAAAATATTAAATAAATTCGGGGTTTTTGGGAGAGAAGGATTTGAACCCATAACTTCATGCTGTAGGTATGAGAGGTTTACCACCAGACCAACCTCACTGTTATACACACAATATATAATCATATCATTTTTCTTCAAAATTGAGTGAATTTCATCAAGTTACTTATAATTGTTAAGGTACATGCAAAATAATCATATCAATATTCTTTAAGATTGATTGAATTTCATCAAGGTACTTATAAATGTTAAGATAAGTGATCTCTTATAGTCTTATGAGAGAATCAATGTGTGTGTATATATAATTCGGTAATTTTGGTTTTCCAAAATATAAAGTGTAAGTTCCTCAAGTTTAATTGGCTTATTTCGTGACAAACCACAATTGAGGTTTGACATGTAAGGGTAGTTTAGGCATTTTATTGTTGGTGATCATGCTCAACAAAGGCCCTCTCAAGACCTCAAGATGATAAGCACTTAAGAGGTAAAACACTTGTGCTCAATTTTCATTGAAGATACTTAGTTGCACAAATACACTTCTCATGCTTGCATATGTGTTCATTGCTCTTGTGTGCATTCTCTTCACATTTCACACTTGCACTTCTTTGTTGAATCTTGTTGTGTGTTAGTGTGTCTAGTAATTTGTTTCCCAAAGATTGTTCAGAAACGTCCACTCATGCACCCTGGTGTGCTTGGTTTAGCGTGAGGATCGCCTTCGAAGAATGCCCTTAGCTTCTCCTTTGGTTTCACCACATTTGGTAAAATGGTGGCCTGGCCGCCGAGTGGAACCACCATTTGATTCCAGTAGTCTCTGGAATGATTCTGCGGTTATGATCAGTGGCCCCGACTGCCGATGAGACCTGATTGATTTTATCTCTCAGGGTCCAATTTGGCGGTTGGAATCGACGGCCATGCAACCGCCGTTGATACCTGACGCTCTCGGGTTCAATTCAGTTGGTGGCTGCTGAATGAAACCGTCGATTTGCGCGTTTCAGGGGAAAACTTGTCTTTTCACCAAGCTTTTTATTGCCCTCTATAAATACACCATTATGTCACTCTCTTTCATTCAGCTCTTTGAACATCAAGAACCCTAAAAGAGAAAGAGAGATTTTTGAGAGAAAAAGCACAAAGATTGCTCCTTTGATTCTCCAAACTCATATCCATGCGCATCAAACATCATCTAGGATCATCTAGGATGTATCTATGCATGAGTTTTCTTCAACATACATGATTTGGTAAGTTGAACACCATACTCATCCATTTTAGTGTTCTTACTTATCAATTAATCTTCTTTATTACTTATATGCATTTAGATTAAATTCTATCTACAAGATTGAGATTATTGTGTTGATTAATTGAGAGTTGTATTTTGATAGTTATGACATCTAGGATTATTTTATCTTAAATAGCTAAGTTTACATATGACATGTAGACACATGATATCTAGGATTGTTATTATTGACATCTTTAATTCATAGATAACCATTTAGTGTAATATAGCATTATTTGTATTTAGAATATTATCATATTCACATAGGTTGTTAATCTCTCCATTGAGAATTAAGTCTTATGACTAAGATTGCTTAATGCGCAAGCAAGTTGATTAAGAGTTGCTATTAAAGGCCCGTTGGGTAGTAGTGGTGGGTTAGTGACCAAGAATGGTTGAGGTCAACCTAGGTTGTAAACATCATTATAAGTAGTCATTTCGAGGATCGTGTGTAGCTAGCATATTAGCCCGTGAGTTTTTCCATGTCGAGGGTTTCTCACATAAATCAATCAACTTGCAATTTATTGTTTTCTGCACTTAGATTAGGTTGATTGTATTTTTGACTAGATTGGGGTTTTTATTGAATATTGACTAATCAAGAAAAATCGGTAATTAATTTGATTAAAATCTATTCACACACCCCCGTGAGTTTTTCCATGTCGAGGGTTTCTCACATAAATCAATCAACTTGCAATTTATTGTTTTCTGCACTTAGATTAGGTTGATTGTATTTTTGACTAGATTGGGGTTTTTATTAAATATTGACTAATCAAGAAAAATCGGTAATTAATTTGATTAAAATCTATTAACACACACACACCCCCCCCAAAGATAATATTAGACACACCATATTTGTTTCTAGACATATTTATGAGATTCGTGATTTTGGTGTGTTTTTGTATTTTGGTGTGTTTTTGATTGACTACATATATTTGTATTCATTTTATTCATTCATAAACACTATGAGTGGAAATAGTGGTGGAAACGAGGGTGCTTCGAGCACAAAGCCTCCATTTTTCACCGGTATAAATTGTAAGTTCTTCAAAGTTTGATTGGTTTATTTTGGTGACAAACCACTATTGGGGTTTTATTGTAAGGGTAGCTTAGGTGAATGATGATCAAACTCAAAGGCCCTATCAAGACCTCAAGATGATAAGCACGCCAAAGGCATAATCTCTAGTGCTTAATTTTCATTGAAGAGATTTAGTTGCACACACACACACTTGTAATGTTTGCATATGTGCTTTACTTTTGTGTGCATTCTCTTCACATGTCACATTTCACATTTCACACTTGCAATTTGCTGTTGTATTTGTTGTGTGTTAATGTGTCTAGTAATTCGTTTCCCGAATGTTGTTCGGAAATGTCCGCGCATGCACATTGGTGTGCTTGGTTAGCGCAATGATCGCCTTCGGAGAATGCCCTTGGCTGCTTATTTGGTTTCACCAAAAGTGGTGAAACGACGGTTTGATCGGCGGCCCTGACCATCGAATGAAACAGCCGTTTGAGTCCAGAAGGTTCTTGAGCATTTTTGCGGTTATGATCGGCAGCCACAATTGCTGATCAGACCTGGTCGATTTAATCTCTTGGGTCTTTATCTGCGGTTGTGATCGACAGTTATGAAACCGTCGATTGAAACCGCCGATGTTCCCTTGTTCTCTCGGGATCAATTCGGCGGTTTCGAAACCGTCGAATGAAATCGCTGATCGTGCGGTTTAGGGGCAAACTTGTCTTTTAACATACTTTGTTTTTTATGTCTATAAATACATCACTTTCTCATCTCTCTGAACCTAAGTCTTTCAATACAAGAACCCTAAAGTCTATAGAGAGATTTATGAGAGAAAAGGCAATCAAGATTGCTCATTTAAACACTCAAAACCATTTTCATATGCATTAAACTTCATCTAGCATCTTTTAGCATATTTAGGATACTTGCTTACATGGGTCTTTCATCAACACACTTGCTTTGGTAAGTTCTTCACTAATTTCATCTAATCTTAGTGTTTTACTTTAAAAGGTATCTCTTTATTTACTTGTATGTTCTTAGATTATAATCTTATATACAAGATAGAGATTGTTGTGTTGTTTTGATTAAGTGTTGTTTTGTGATAGCTAAACTTAGGATTGTTTAATCTATGTTAGCTAAGCTTTATGCCATGTCATTTAGCAATTGATATCTATGATTGATTTAATTGTCATATTATAATCCTAGATAAGTATTTAGTGTGACCTAGCACTAAGTACATATTTGGATATCTTTGCATATTCACTTAGGTTGTTTAATCTCTTTAGTGAGAATTAAGTCTTGTGGCTAAGGTTGCTTAAGCCACAAGCAAATTGGACTAGGTCTACTTTTATAGGCCTGCAGGTAGTGGTGGTGGGTTATAGACCGGGATTAAGTTGTAAACACCATCGCAATTAGTGGATTCGAGATTCGAGATTCGTGTGTGGCGCACATAAAAGCCCGTGGTTTTTCCCAGTTTGGGTTTCCACATAAAAATCAAGTGTCATTTATCATTCCGCACTTATTACACTTGATTTATTGTCTTGACTAGTTTGGGGTATTTTCGTAATATTGATTAATTGCGAAAATTGGTAATAATAGTTAAAATCTACTCCCCCCTTTAGATAGTTTTATACACACCGTACATTATTAGTTTTATAAATTATGCCTCTTAAAAGGGCAAGATGGAGTCGTATATTTTTCAAATCCATGATAGAGCTTGGATGGCGGTTGAAGACGGCTGCGCTCCACCAATGATGACTCCTACGAGTGGAGGAGAGAATGTACTCAAGCCTAAGGTTCAATGGAATGCTCAGGAGTTTGAGGCATCAAAATGGAATAGAAAGGCGATGCATGCCATCATATGTGCCATGGACGAGAATCAATACAAATTGATTCAAAACACTAGGATCGCTAAGGAGGGGTGAGACATCCTAGAGACAGCATATGAGGGAACCGAAATGGTTAAGGACTCTAAGCTTCAAGTTCTCCAAATTTAATTCGAGATGCTTAGAATGGAGGAGAACGAGTGCTTCAACGACTTCGAGATCAAGTTGATGGACATAGTCAACCAAAGTCATCAACTTGGTGACTCGTATTTGGATAGGAGAATTAAGCAAAAAATTATAAGATCTCTCCCCGAAAGATTTGAGTCCAAGGTAACGGCTTTAGAGGAGAATAGTGGTTACAAGGATATGAAGGCGAGTGAGATGATTGGCAAGCTTCTAGCTTATGAGTCTAGGAAGGGTCCTACCTCCACAACTCTTAAGAAGCGAAAGGGAATTATTTTGAAGGCCTCTAAAGTTGAGAAGGAGGAAAATGATAACTTGGATGAAGACATGGCCTTATTGTTGAGAAGGTTCAAGAAGTTTGTCAAATTTGAGAAGATGGGTTTTGGATCCAAAGGTCAAGATTTGAAGAAAAAGGCTCCCTTTAAGAAATTTGAGCCAAGGCAAGAGAAGAATGAGAGAAAGGGGATGCAATGCTTTGAGTGTGGTGGCATAGGACACATTACTTCCGATTGTGGAAATTTGAAGAACAAGAAGAAAGGAAAGGTGATGGCCACCACTTGGAGTGGAAGTGATAACTCCGATGAGAGAGATGAATATTCAGATGATGAAGATCAAGTGGCTAACTTCATAGCCTTTGCCTTCTCCCACAAGAGCAAAGATGTTAGTGAAGAAGAGGAAGAGAGTCAAGAGGAAAATGACTCAAATGATAATGACTCCTCATCTAACTCCATAAATGGAAATGTGGAGAGGATGGATGTTCATGACTACATAGTCAAGTTGAAAGCTCAAGGATGAAGAACAAGAGATAAATTAAGAGATTAAAGGAGGAAAATCTAGAGCTTTCAACACAAGTTGACCACTTAAGTGAATAAGTGGTGAGATCCAAGAAGATTGAAGATAAGCTAAGAAAGGAGCTAGCTTTATCTATGAGAAATGAAGAAGGTTTGAAGAGGGAGCTTAAAGAAGCTAAAAGGGTCAATGACTAAGATGGCTTCAAGCACCGAGAATCTTAAACACATGTTAAGTATTGGAAAAAGTCCTTGTGACAAGAGAGGTCTTGGGCTTGAAGATGGCAATGAGACCTCCACTCCCAACAAGACCGTATTTGTCAAGAGCTTGAGCAACAAAAAACCTTCACCGGTGTAAACTTCTAGGAAAAAGATTGATCTAGGATAATGCTCACATAGTGCACAAGTGAAGATGGTGCCAAGAAGACAACCTCAAGCTCAACCCATAAGAGCTACTCAAGCTAACTTTCCTCATCAAATGGCTCATCAAGGAAAGAGACCAATCATGCATGCTCAACCAAGGAAGCAAGCTAGACCGGTTCAACAACGAAGAAGCAATGAATCGACTCAACCACAACGACATGGGAAAGCTCCTATGTATTCATAAGGACATGGTATGATTCCTAACTTCATAACTATATGTCATTTTTGTGGTATTGATGGTCATATTAGACCAAATTGCTTTCATTACATTAAAATACATATAGTTAAAAGCATGATTGAAAAGAAAAAAAAAGTAGAGCCAATATGCATGTCCCTAGGAAAATAGAACAAATTTGCATGATCCTAGGACATCTAAAGCTCATGTACCAATGACCATTAGGAAAGAAAATGTTTCACCTATGTGGATTAGAAGAGATGGATACTTTTGCCATGTTGATCAAATTGCCTTGAAGGCAAATTCTTCTAATATTTAGTATTTAGATAGTGGGTGTTCTAGGCACATGTTGGGAAACAAAAGTTTCTTTGAGACTCTTGTCATGGAGAAATGGGGATTTGTCACCTTTGGTGATGGATCTAAAAAGAAAGTTATATGGAAAGGAACCATCTCCATTCTCGGTTTACCCTCCTTGTCCAATGCTTTATATATGGATGGCTTGAAAGCTAATCTAATAAGCATTTCTCATCTTAGTGATGAATGACTCTTTGTCTTGTTTAGTAAAATTGATTGCTCAATTTTAAAGCCCGATGGACAAACCTTGTTGAAAGGAATGAAATCTAGCGACAATTGTTATTGTCTTAAAGCTAGAGTTGTCTCTTGTAATATGTCAAAGAATGAGCAAATTGAGTTGTGGCATGAAAGACTTGGCCACATGAACTATCGGGATTTACGAATCTTAGATAAGTTCAATGTTATACGTGGCCTTCCCAAGCTTGAGAAGAAAGTCAATGGTGTTTGCGGACCTTGCCAACAAGGGAAACAAACCAAGAGCATGCATAAGAAGGGCAAGTATCTCTCCACCAAGGAGCCTCTAGAGCTTCTCTACATGGATCTTATGGGTCCCATGCAAACCGAGAGTTTAGGTGGAAAGAGATACATTTTTGTTTGTGTAGATAATTTCTCTAGGTACACATGGACCTATTTTCTTAGAGAAAAATCTAAAACTTTTGACAAGTTTAAAATGCTTTGCACTAAAATTCAAAATGAAAAAGACTCTAACATTAAAAGCATTAAACAGATTAGAAGTGACTATGGGAGCGAGTTTGAGAATGCCTACTTTGAAAGCTATTGCAATAGCTTAGGCATTTCCCATGAGTGTTCGGCTCCTGGGACACCTCAACAAAATGGAGTTGTTGAGAGGAAAAATAGGGTCTTTCAAGAGATGGCACGTGTGATGTTGTTTAGCAACAATGTCCCTTAGAACCTATGGGCCGAAGCCGTCAACACGGTTTGCTATATAAGAAATAAATTCTTCCTAAGGCCAAGTACTAGGCAAATCTCCTATGAGTTGTGGAGAGGTAGAAAGTCAAATGTTAGCTACTTCCACTCCTTTGGAAGCAAATGCTACATTCTAAATGACCACAATCAACTTGGCAAGTTTGATGCTAAGAGTGATGAGGGTATCTTTATTGGCTATGCCTTGAATAGTATAGCCTATAGAGTTTTCAACTTGAAGACTTGAAGCATCATGGAATCATCTAATGTTGTCATAGATGATTGTAGGCTTAAGACCAGTAACCATGAGGAGGAGGTTGTTATAGTTAATTATTCTTCCTTTGGAGAAGGTTGTGGAGACTCCTATTGATAAGAGGTCTAACCTTAATGAAGAGGATACACAACCTCTTGATAGAGTTCCTCTCTTGAACTCTAATGAACCCGCTTCATGGGTTAGGAAACTCCATGATAAAGATGACATCATTGGAGAAGTCAATGAGGTTGTTAGGACTAGACGTCAAATAGCTAATCTAATTAGCTACATATGCTACACCTTTCAAATTGAACCCAAAAAGGTTAATGAGGCCTTAAATGATTAGTTTTGGGTTCTTGCCATGCTAAAAGAGCTAAACTAATTCGAAAGGAATGAGGTTTGGACTCTAGTTTCTAGGCCTAAAAGCACAAATGTCATATGCATCAAATGGGTGTATAGGAACAAATCTGATGATGATGGCAACATTGCGTATAATAAGGCAATGCTTGTTGCATAAGCGTACTCTCAAATTGAGGGTATCGACTTTGAGGAAACTTTTGCTCCCGTTGCCCGTCTAGAGTCCATTAGGCTTCTCTTGTCTATATCTTGTGTGCATAAGTTCAAATTGCACCAAATCGATGTGAAGAGTGCCTTCCTCAATGGCTTCTTGCAAGAGGAAGTATTTGTTGAGCAACCCAAGGGGTTTGTGGATGCATACCACCCCAACCATGTCTATTGCCTCAAGAACGCTCTATATGTGTTGAAACAAACACTGAGGGCTTGGTATGAGCGTCTCACTCAATTTCTTGTTGACAATGACTACACAAGAAGTAGTGTTGACAAGACTTTATTCATCAAGAAAAACAATGATGAGCTTTTCATAGCTCAAATATATATTGATGATATTGTGCTTGGCATCCACCAACAACACCAAAGTTTGCTGATGTTATGTCTCATGAATTTGAGACGATTCTTGTTGGTGTGCTTAGTTATTTCCTAAGTTTGCAAATTAAGCAATTAAATGATGGGATTTTTATAACCCAAGCTAAATATGCTAAAAACCTAGTGAAAAAGTTTGGTCTTGAAAATGCCAAACATTGTGATATATCCATGAGTATCACTTTGAAGCTAAGCAAGGATGCTAGTGGAAAAGGTGTGAAACAAACTCAATATCGGGGCATGATTGGTAGCTTGCTTTATTTGACCGCAAGTAGACCCGCTATATCCTTTAGTGTGGGTATGTGTGCTAGGTACCAATCAGATTCTAAGAAGTCTCATCTCTCTTTTCTTAAGAGAATCATTCGCTATGTGAATGGGACATCCAACTATAGGATTTTGTACTTTTTTGACACTAATGCTAGTTTAGTTGGCTTTAGTGATACAGATTGGGCAGGAAACTATGATGATAGGAAGAGCACATCGAGCGGTTACTTCTTTCTAGGGAACAACTTGGTGTCGTGGGTTTGCAAGAAGAAAAACTCCATTTCCTTGTCCATGGCCGAAGCCGAATACATTGCAACCGGGAGTGGATGCATACAACTCCTTTGGATGAAGCAAATGCTTGTCGACTACGGATTCAATCAAGGTACTCTAACTTTTTTTTGTGATAACATGAGTGCCATTAACATTTCTAAGAGTCTGGTGCAACACTTTAGGACAAAGCATATTGACATCCGACATCATTTCATTAGAGAACTAGTTAAGAACAAATGCATTGTACTTGAACATGTAGGTACAAATGATCAACTAGCGAACTTGTTTACTAAACCCTTATATGCAACTAGGTTTCATGCACTTAGTAGATCTATTGAGATTTGTCTTGTGGATTGATGTGGTATGGAAATTGATCCCGTATAAGGAACTCAAGCAAAGAGAGCAATCTTGCATACTTGTCACATGCAAAAATTTAATAAACATTATGCTTCTTTATTAATTGCTTAAGTATCTTGGTTGCACATATACTTATATGATTTTTTCTTCAATAAGTGTGAACCATTGCTTTGATTGCAATCCATGTCATATTTATGGTCAGACATGCATTTTTGAACTAGGAGATTTACTTATGAAGTACTCTTTGAATGACCTATAATTAATTTACATGTCATGATTTCAAATGACATGCTTAAATATAAAAAGCATGAATGTTGATTGCAAATTCCTAAATGCACAACTAGATGTTGATTGCATACTTCAAAATGCAAAATTGTGTGAATGAATAAAGGATCTTGTATCCGTTCTAAGGATTTTAAAATCCAAAGTCCCTCTTTCTTTATTTGTTGAACATGGCTACTATCATACGGGTATCTTACTTGAAGAAATCGAATAGGGTGCAAAAGTCGCTCATGCCTTGTTTTGCTTATAAAGTTTATAGTTGCCTCTTAAATTGAATTCAATGAAAAATCTATATCCTTGCTTTGATTCATGACAAATGGTGAAATTGGTTTGAATTCTATTGGAAACCTTTGTCATTTGCTTTGCTAAATACCATTATTTTTTAGACTTGAATGCAACATGTCTTGCATATAAAGCATTATTATCACACATTTTTATAAAATAAATCTTCATGTTTCTCTCCGATTAATTGACTTGCATAATGTTCTTGTATATGACTATACAAATGTCTTGTATGCTACTATCTCTCTTTGCTAAAATGACCCGGTTACGGGATACTCCTTTGCCTATCTCATGACAAAAAAGGGGAGTAGTATGTGTAAGGGAGTTGTAGTAGTTAATTCATATATTGGGGAGATTACTAATTGAGGGGGAGTAACCCGTTGAGGGGGAGCATTGCATTGCACATTCATTGCATGATGTTGCTCGATTTCTTTAAATGCAAATGCTTGTTATTTATTTCACTTGATCACCTCACATGCACTTGTCTTAGAAAGTGTAGAAACTTTGTTTTGAAGGATTGGTTGTTCTAGAAGAGATTTAAGACTTGAAGATCTAGCTTTAATTATCTCTTTGTAATGTAGAAAATCATTGTTGACTTTTAGTTTCTTTTTGTTGTGAGGATCAATGTGAGTATTGGTTTTGTCACGAAATAGTCAAAATGGGAGATTGTAAGTTCCTCAAATTTGATTGGCTTATTTCGGTGACAAACCAAAATTGGGGTTTGACATGTAAGGGTAGCTTAGACGTTTTATTGTTGGTGATCATACTCAATAAAGACCCTCTTAAGACCTTAAGATGATAAGCACTTCAAAGGTAAAACACTTGTGCTTAATTTTCATTGAAGAGACTTAGTTGCACACACACACTTCTCATGCTTGCATATGTGTTCATTGCTCTTGTGTGCATTCTCTTCACATTTCACACTTGCACTTTTTTGTTGAATCTTGTTGTGTGTTAGTGTGTCTAGTAATTCGTTTCCCGAAGATTGTTCGAAAACGTCTGCGCATGTGTTGGTGTACTTGGTTTAGCGCGAGGATCGCCTTTGGAGAATGCCCTTAGGTTCTCCTTTGTTTTCACCACATTTGGTGAAATGGCGATTGTAATCGATGGCCTAGCCGTCGATTGGAACCGCCATTTGATTCCAGTAGTCTCTAGAATGATTCTACGGTTATGATCGACAGCCTCAACCACTGATTGAAACCGCGGATGAGACCTAATTAATTTTGCCATTGTAATCGATGGCCTAGCCGTCGATTGGAACCGCCATTTGATTCCAGTAGTCTCTAGAATGATTCTACGGTTATGATCGACAGCCTCAACCACTGATTGAAACCGCGGATGAGACCTAATTAATTTTATCTCTTGGGTCCAATTTGGCGGTTGAATCCGCGACCATGAAACCGCTGAATGAAACCGCCGCTGATACCTGACGCTCTTGAGTTTAATTCGGCGGTTAGTGGCCATCGAATGAAACCGCCGATTGATGCGTTTCAGGGGCAAACTTGTCTTTTCACTAAGCTTTTTATTGCCCTCTATAAATACACCATTATGTCACTCTCTTTCATTCAGCTCTTTGAATATCACGAACTCTAAAAGAGAAAGAGAGATTTTTGAGACAAAAAGCACAGAGATTACTCCTTTGATTCTCTAAACTCATATCCATGTGCATCAAACATCATCTAAACATTATCTAGGATCATCTAGGATATATCTATGCATGGGTCTTCTTCAATACACATGATTTGGTAGGTTGAACACCATAATTATCCATTTTAATGTTCTTACTTATCATTTAATCTCTTTTATTACTTGTATACATTTAGATTAAATTCTATCTACAAGATTGAGATTATTGTGTTGATTGATTGAGAGTTGTATTTTGATAGCTATGACATCTAGGATTATTTTATCTTAAATAGCTAAGTTTACATATGACATGTAGACACATGATATATAAGATTGTTATTATTGACATCTTTAATTAGAGGTGTCAAAAGGGCCGGATTTATCTGGCCAGGTCCGAATCCGGTCCGATCCGGCCATTTACTGTATATGATTGGTAAATGGTCTGGGCTCAATAAATACAAGTCCGAAATAGGGTTGGGCTTTGGAAGATTACTGTGTAGGCCAAGCCCGATCCGAATCCGAAAAGCTCGGCCCGTACAGTAACCTTTAATCATTTAGTAATATATATATATTAAGCCGTGAGTGAGTGACTTGCGAGATTTGTGAGCAGTGAGCCATTGAATACATATTTGATTTGATATTCCCAAAAATTATTAAATAATTAATTGTTTAAAAAAATTAAAAATGATAAATTAAAATGATAAATTATAATAAATAATTGTATCAAAAAGTCAAGTCTATCTCTGCCAATGCCACTCTATGCCATTATGCCACCCTATTATTTATTCAAATAGACTTACTGTTTACTGATTAGTGATCACACCATCCTCACTCTGTCTCTAGACTTGTACGCATCAGTCATCACATGCCATCCTCTCTTTTCTCCAAAGTCCAAATCACCAACACTCAACCTTTAATTGCAATTCAAAGAATCAAAATATGCAGCAGAGATACGTTGCAAATGGCAGAGGAACGTTGTCAACTTTTCATGTAACCGTTAATGGTTATGTAAGATCCTTGATTTGTGTTGGCTTGATTCCATTGCAAAACTCTATTTATTTGTAATGGTTAGTTGCTTAGGTGGTTCTTGGTGAAAAGAAGCTTCAAAGGAGAAAAGCAACTTCTCATCCAAATTTCGTCTTCAAGAGGAAAAACGCTTACTTGGATGCTAAGGTATCAAGATATTTCTTCCTCTTGCAAGGCGTAAACGCACACACACACAATTCATACATGTGTGTCCTTACATCGTTGTGCTACATTTGGTATAACACATTCACACACCTATTGAAGTATGCATATGCATTAGTCTCATATTGACAAACATTGTAGAATTGCATGTTCTAAGACTATCTCTAGGAAATAGCATACTTGTGTGACTTTTGTGTTTATTTGTTTGTGTTTCTTTTGTTTTGGATTTGAACATGATCTCATATGATTCCTTATTGATTTCCGGTCGTTTTGGTTACCCACTCTTTAGGTTTTGAGTCCAAACTAGGAAGCTACGCTACTTTACGTTCTCATACGTTGAGTTGTCTTTGTCATCGTGTATCGAGTCGAATTCTCAACCTTTTTGAAAGTTTCATAGTTGTCCATGTGAGTGAGGGAGTCATGGTTTGTAATCCAAAAACAGATTCGAATTCGGAGTTCGGAGGCCAGAGAACGGTCGAAGAATGCGAGAGGAGCGCGAAGGCGATGATAGCCAAAGGCCATTTTGTACCATCTTCTTGTGAGGGCACGTAAGGGCGCGTGAGACTCATGGGAAGGCCACCTCTCTACCCCCATGAGGCTCACACGCCTCTCATGGGGTGGGTTGTGTGGCCTCTTTTGATTGGCCACCGAATCCCTCTCTTCTCCATCTATTTTCCCTGAATTTATATTCGAAAATTCTACAGAATTCTTCACAACTTTCGATTTCTTATTTTGATCATATCTCTCTCATTTCAACTCCGAATCAAGTGATTCAAAAGCCAAAAATGTTGGTCTTAAAGAGAGGACCAAACTGCAAGCATTTTTAGAGCCAAAGGATTTTGTGATTGTTCACAGTAAGCAGATTTCAGTCCGAGATTCATCATTTGTAGGTGAAACATCTTCTTCTTACTTTCTCTTTTGATCATCTCATTTAATCTTCCTATTTGATAGATAAAATGTGTTAAGAATGATGTTAATTCATATTCTAGGTTTGTTTGATCGATTGATTATTGAGTTTTAGCTTTGTGATCTTTTTTGAATATCTTTTAGCAAAACTTAATTCACATGAAATTGATTCTAGATTTGTTTTGTATGATGTGCTTCATGACGATTTCTAGGTTTAATTTCATGATCTAAGAACTAGGAGTTTTGAGCTTGATATTGAATATTCTAATCTTGTTGTTATTGATTAACATGCTTTGATTTCTAGATAACTTTGTGATTGAGTGTTGATAGCATATTCTAGTTGTCTTTTTCATGTTCATAGAGCTTGTGTGATCTACTTGTTCTATTTGATTGTGTTTGCATCATTTGCATCACTTAGATCATTTTGCTTCGCAAAAGGTTGAAGTCTCTTTCAAAGTGAGTAAAGCTTTGCTTAGAGCAAGAAGACTTGACTAGGACATGTGGTCTGGATAGTCAAGCAAGAACTCTTAGCTAGAAGTGTGATACTCCGGATGGTTGAGTTAGGAAAGCTTGACTAGGATCTTTGTGATTCGGATAGCTAAGCAAGAAATCTTCCTAGAGACGTGAGCGTCTTGGATAGGAAGTTGCTTCCTAGAGGTGTAGGACACATCTTGGATAGAGAGTAGGGAAAGTGATTCACTTGACCTTGAGGGTAGACTAGAAGTTGATTGCATTGAGTGTGTATCTCTTCTTATTCATAGTGAATTGCTTGCCGGTGGTTGTGGTATCAACCCGTGGATGTTTCCTCTTATGAGGTTTTACCATATAAAAATACTTGTGTCACATTTTGCTTTATGTTTCATTATCTTCCATATCATATATTGATTGCATCAATTGTATATTGTTTTCCACTTGTGTTAATTAAAACAAATCATTTTGTTAGACACACCAAGTGTGCATTTCATTGTTGTATTGAAAAAAAGTATTTTGGAAGAATTTTGGGCCTATACCTATTCCCCCTAGGTATATATTACACTATATTGCTTAAGGGAATTTCATGTTATCTAATTGTTGTATAAATATTGCTCTCTCTTTGGTTGTATCTCACTCAAATCCATTACCATCCATACAGCTTCCAGCCTTCCAAAATTGTTCAAATCAATTCTCTTGTCTTTCTATTTTATTAATTACCAAATCCTAACACAGTTCTTCTATCTTTATTATTCTTATGATCTTATTATTCTCAATCTTAGATGGCTCACAGACATGATGACTTTGAGGCACAACAATATGTTAATGAATGGAGTACTTTCGATCAAATGGAAGAGATGGGAATGGGTTTGGGTAGTAATCCCCCATCCTTTCCAGCCGGTACCAATGTGCTTAACAATCCTCTAGTTGGTGGTTCAAGTGGCCAACAACAAACTTCAGAATCCAGTGTTATCCCTCATGGTAAGAGAGCAAAATGGTGGAGGTGGTTTTCGATTGAAGAACGGAATATTAATGGCAAAATTATGACAAAAGCGGTATGTAAATTTTGCAAAGCAACTTTATTGAATGACAGTAGATGTGGTGTTAGCCACATCAAGAGGCATGGTGAAAAATGTGCGAAGGACCACGCTCCGAAAGATCCGCACCAAACTACGCTTACACAAAATGAAGATGGTCAAATTTCTACCTTTAGATATAATCAAAAAGCTATGCGAATCGGTCTTGCTCAATACATTGCATCCACCGAATTACCTTTCATAGTTGCTGAATGTAAGTATTTTGCAAAATTCATTACTAAGTATGTTCAACCTCAGTATGTTCCTATTATTAGAAATACAGCTAGACAGGATATTACGAATTTATTTGATCAACTTAGACTAGCTTTGATACATAGGTTTGACATGTTTAAAGGAGTCATTTCGGTTACATCAGATTGTTGGACTGGATGCAATAGATTAGGATATATTTGTGTTACATCTCATTTTATAGATGAAAATTGGATGTTGCAAAAAAGGATAATAGCTTTTCGAGAACTAGAATATTCGCATACTGCTAGAGCTATTTTTACATCACTTATGACCCTTTTTAGAGATTTGCATATTGATGATAAAATTTATAATATTACATTTGACAATGCATCTTCCAACAGGGCTACAATTTCTATGTTTGAAAATTCTTTAATAAGTCTAAGGAGTGGTAATTTTTATAATATGAAATGTGTTTGTCACATTATTAACTTGATTGTGCAAGCTGGCTTGCAAAAGATTGATGATCGTTTTGAAAAAAAATTAGAGATGCCATTCGATTTATAGTATGTTCTCCGACTCGATATGGTGAATTTGGTCGTTTTTGTAAAAGTTTAAATATACAGAAAAGAAAATTCTTACTTGATGTGAAAACTCATTGGAACTCTACCTATTTGATGCTACATTCTTGTGTGAATTATGATAAAGCTATTACTCTTTATTATAATGAAAAAAATCAAAGAATATATTTTGACTGATTTTGATTGGGATATTGCATTTGCTATAATGAATTATCTTAGATTTTTTTATACTGCTACTTTGTCTTGTTTTGCTGTTTATGTACCTACCACAAATTTAGTTTTAAACTGTTTATGGGAAATGGCCAATGCATTTGATCAATATAGAGGTGTTGTATGTTTCACGAATATTTGTGATGTTATGGAGACTAAATTTCAAAATTATTGGAAAGAAACTCCTATGATTTTTTTTATTGTCGCGGCATTTGATCCTCGGAAGGATTTTTAAAAACAAGTCTTGATGTTAGTATGGATCAAGTTCGAGAATGTTTTAATCAAATGTTTTTATGGTACAATTTAAAATATGGTCCAAATAATACATCAACCAGTGCTTCTACCCCTAATGAAAACTCTAGCGGTGATGGACAATAAGGACATAGAAATGTTTGGGACCGTTTGGGAAGTAAAGGTAAGAGAAAAGTTGGTGAGAGTTCTACCATGGTAGGCTCTGAGTTAACTAAATATATTGACACTGATTGGCAAAGTTTACTAAGTGAAGAAGAATCATTAAATTTTAATATAATGTCATGTTGGAAATCACATGAAAGGTCTTTGCCTGTGCTTTCCATCATGGCACGTGATATACTAACGCCTCCAGTGTCAAGTGTAGCATTGGAGTATGCTTTTAGTGTAGGTGGTAGGGTCTTAGATGAAAGACGTAGTCGACTTGGACCAAACATCTTGGAAGCCGTTGTGTGCTTAAAGGATTGGGGAGATGCAGAGCAAAGAGCACAAAAATGGCAAGATCAAACTGCTGTAAAGTTTTCCGATTTAACATTATCAGATGGATCATCTTCTACCCAGTAATGTAGAATAGATGACATAAAATGACAAGACGAAAGATTGGTGAATTTTTACTTTTTTATTAGCCAAAGGAAAAAAAAAAGAAATTGTATTTAGTATAATTTAATCATGTAAGATTGAGAAATGCAAATGATAGGTAGTTAAGTATGTGCCAACTTAGTTGGGATGTACTTAAATCTACAGCGACGCAATTATCATATTTATATATATTATTTAAATTTTTTATTTTCGAATATATTGTATTTATAATTGAATGTTTAAATAAATATCAACATATGCTATTTAGTTTGGCGACAAGTCAACTCTTTCAATTTTGACAATAGTGTGTAGAGTTCGATTCTCCTTGTGTTCATAATTTTCAAAATAAAATTGATTTTGTTAAGGGTCCATATCCGATTAGGCCCGAGTGCAATCCAGCCTAGCCTATTAAGACTTTTGGTCTTAAGGGCTGGGCTTACCACTTGTCATAAAATTACAAATCCGGCCTGGCCCGGTGCGCATAGTAACTAGGCCCGATCAAAGTTCGTATTTGAAATCCGATGATTTCAGGCCAAGCTGGCCCGACCCGACCCTTCCCTTTTGACACCTTTATCTTTAATTAATAGATAAACATTTAGTGTAACCTAGCATTATTTGCATTTAGAATATTATCATATTCTCATAAGTTGTTAATCTCTTCATTGAGAATTAAATCTTGTGACTAAGATTGCTTAGTGCATAAGCAAGTTGATCTAGAGTTGCTATTAAAGGCCCGTTGGGTAGTAGTGGTGGGTTAGTGACCAAGAATGGTTGAGGTCAACTTAGATTGTAAACATCATTACAAGTAGTGATTTCGAGGATCGTGTGTGGCTAACATACTAGCCCGTGAGTTTTTTCCTGTCGAGGGTTTCTCACGTAAATCAATCAACTTGCAATTTATTATTTTCTGCACTTAGATTAGGTTGATTGTATTTTTGACTAGATTGGAGTTTTTATTGAATATTGACTAATCAAGAAAAATTGGTAATTAACTTGATTAAAATCTTTTCACCCCCTCTAGATAACATTAGACACACCATATTTGTTTCATAAAGTTTACTTGAGAGAAAAATGATTATAGACTGTTAATATGGAGAATCTGAACATCACTATTCGTTCAATATTTTGTTTATCATAGCTTACATATTAACATTGGCGTCCAACCTAAGTAAGTTGTGTGGTAAAAAAATATTTTCTCTGAACTCCCACTGGAAAGCAGAGTAAAAGTAGTCTGGTAGTTCGTTTGTTTCTGTCTTTCTTCCTATGCATTGGAAGGATTATTGGTGGTCGTTGGCTTACTATGGAACCAGAAGAAATTGCAAAGCTGTGGTCATAAGCTGTGTGCCATACAAGGCTGTTGGGACATTCTGCGTATTAGGTCCGTGTTCTTTTCGAAGGAGGTTGAGGCTATTTTGAGTATTCCTCTTAGTGTCTTTCAGATTGGTGATTCTCTTCTATGGCATTTTGAGGAAAATGGTGTTTATTCTGTTAGGAGTGGCTATAAGTTGGGAAATCGATTAAGTCTCAGGAGGTTCCTTCTGGGTTAGCAATGGGGGATTGGTGGAAGTCTGTTTGGAGCGTTAAAGTCCCTCATAAAGTCAAGATTTTTCTATAGAAGACTTGTAAGGGCTGGCTTCCCACTCTTGTCAATTTGGAGAATCGTGGTGTTTCGACCAGAGGGCTGAGTCCTATTTGTTGTAAGCTGTCGGAATCGACAGTTCATGCTTTCTAGGGTTGTGATCGTCTTAAAGTTACGCGGTTAAATTGTTTTTTCCTTGCTAGTCTGAAATGGAATAATGGTATGTGTTTTCAAGATATGGTCCTTGTTGCTCTTCGTGTCCTTTGTCCTAAGGAGTTAGAGCTTTTGTGTGTTGTTTGGTGGAGGTGTTGGTTTTGGAGGAATCAGAAGATTCATGCTCCGTCTTTATTCAGGGATGAGGATGTGGTGGCTTGGGCGTCTAGCTTTATTAATGATTTCAGGGTTGCTAATTTGGCTAGACCTTGCCCGTCCCCTTCTTCCTCTGTTTCTGTAGATTCAGTGGTGAAATGGGCTGCTCCTACTACTGGTACGTTGAAAATTAATTTTGATGCGGCTATCATTGAGGACCAACAACTTGTTGGTGTTGAGGGTTTCCAGTTCGCGAATCGCGTGGCCACGTCTGTGCTTCTTCTTCGCAGAATATTATTATTTGCTTCTCTCCTTCTGTGGCTGAGGCTTTTGCAATTATGTCTGGGCTAAGGGTGGATGTTGATGTTGGTCTTCTTCTGGATGTCCTTGAAAGTGATGCTAAGTGGGTTGTAGACCTTGTTAATGTTGATGATGTCTCGTGTGCTGATATTAGCTGTATTATTAGTGACATCTTAGCTATTTCTAGGCAATTTAATGTGCCTATTTCCTTTGTCACTAGGGCTGCTAATAATGTTGCTCATACCTTGGCTAAATTTGCGTTAAGGTTGGCAGGGAATTTTGTTTGGTTGGAGGATTTTCCTCCTTGTCTGGATTCGATTGTTTTGCTTGAGGCCAACCGATTAGGTGGCTCTTAATATATCTTCCCTTTGTCCAAAAAAAAAAAACATAGGCGTCCAACCTAAGTAAACTGTATGGTAAAAAAGTCTTTTCTTTGAACTCCCACTGGAATGTAGAATAAAAGTAGTCCGGTAGTTCCTTTGTTTCTGTCTTTCTTCCTGTGCGTTGGAAGGATTATTGGTGGTCGTTGGCTTACTATGGAACCAAAAGAAATTGCACGACTCTACACAACTCTATCCCTTTCAGATAGGGATGGCCTAGTACGGATACTAGATAAGGATCTGAAAACGGAGGCAGTCGAAAGAATGTCCTAATGTTTAGTGGGAAAATTACTGTCAAAGAAATCAGTCAACAGAGAGGCTTTCATGAGAGTCATTGGTAGAATTTGGAAAGTAAGTGATGGTGTGTAAATTGAATTTGTCACATGCAACATATTTACGTTTCATTTCAGGAATGAGGATGACCGCCATAGGGTCATTTCTGGTAGCCCATGGAGCTTTGATGATGCCTTTATAGCTCTCGAGAAATCAACCAGTAAGGGAACGATTCGATTCAATGAGTTTTAACCATGCAACTTATGGATCCAAATTCACCAAGTACCAATCCTATGTTTGACAAAAAAGATTGGTGTCTTCTTGAGAGGAATGATTGGAGAAGTGTTAGATATAGATGGTGGAAATTCAAGAGAAGCAGGTGGGAAGTTCATGCGTGTCAGGGTTAAGGTTAAGATAAATAAACCCCTGATACAATGTTTAAGACTCAACATTATAGGAGATGGACTGGAATCCATTATGCTTCTCATGTATGAGTGGCTCCCAAACCACTGCTTCAGGTGTGGAATGGTGGAACATACCACCAATGAATGTCTCTCGAATGAGCCAATTCCGATCGTTAACGGTGTGGAAAGCCCGTATTACGGGAGATGGATGAGGGCCTCTCCTCCAATCAACTATTATAGAAATCGAGGGAGTTGAAACTAACAATGCACGGTGTGTATAAAACTATCTAGAGAGGAGGGAAGAGGGGGTGGGGTGAATAGATTTTAAACTATTATTACAAATTTTTGCAATTAGTCAATGTTACAAAAATACCCCAAACTAGTTAAAGCAATAAATCAAGTGTGAAGTGCGGAATTTAAATAACACTTGATTTTTATGTGGAAACCTTCAACAAGGAAAAACCACGGTCTGTTATGTGCGCCACAGACGAACCTTAAATCCACTAATTGTGATAACGTTTACAACCTCCGTTGACCTCAACCTCTAACGGTCAATAACCCGCTACCACTACCCGCAAGCCTGTAAAAGTGGACCTAGTCCAATTTGTTTGCACTACACACTGGTAGTCACAAGACTTACTTCTCAATGAAGAGATTAAACAACCTAATGTGAATAATATGATATTTCAAAAGCAAGTAATGCTAAGTTACACTAAATGCTTATCTATGATAAAATATGACAATAATCACAATCCTAGATATCAATCTTTGCTATATGACATGTCATAAAGTATAGCTATATAAGATAGGATAATCCTAATAATAGCTATCAAAATACAACTCTTAAACAATCAATACACTAATCTCAATCTTATATCTAAAATATATTTTAATGGCATACAAGTGATAAATGAGATTGCTTGTTAAGAAAGACAAAAAATATGTAAGATATTAGTGAAAAACTTACCAAGCAAAGTGTGTTGAAAAACCCATGCAAAGATGACAACTAGATGATCAAGGATGATGCTAGATGATGATTGATGCACATGGATAAGTGTTTGAGTAATCAAATGTGAGTTATTTAGTGAATTTTTCTCTTGGAAAAATATGCTAAGTAAAATATCTAATTTTGAACTCTCTAAACTGACCTAATAATAAAGAGGCACATAAAAAGGGTGTCAAAATGAAGTGACATCGTTTGATTATTTTTTCACAATTATGCATTGATCGCTGTTCACCCGCTCTACATAGGGCGGGTGTACATCGGTACACCTGGGAACATGAAGAACAAGTTCTTCATGACCACTATTCACCAAGGGCGACTTTGGGGCAACTAAGGAGCGATTGCTCTTGGGTCTAGTGAGTCGCTGTTCACCCGCTCTATGTAGGGCGGTTGAACAGCAGCTGAATAGCGATGGAAAAAGTCCATCAGGTGACCCGCTATACGTAAGGCAAGTGTACAATCGGTTGGAGCAAAATTGCTCAATGCCTTTGGTAGGCGCTGTTCGTAGAGCGACCCAAGGGCAGGTGAACAACGCTCATACCAAGATGATATATCCTAAGCCTAATCATGACATGGCATTTAACACATAAGATGCAATCATATAAATATGCATGAAGAGATATTAAAAACATGAATGCACACATATAAAAAAAAAAAACACAATATACACAAAGTATGGATATGCATGGAATGTGTGTGTGTGCAACTATATCTCTTCAAAGCAAGTAAGCACTTAGAAATTTACCTTTGATGCTTCTTCTCTTGAGGTCTTGAGAGGGCCTTGGTTGTGCAAAGCACCAACCATCAAAAGCCTAAGCTACCATTACATCAAACCCCACATATGGTTTGTCACTGAAATAAGCCAATCAAACTTGAGGAACTTACATGAGTAAAGAAACCGATTCTGGGAAGGGAAATTATGGAAATATAGCCAACAAAGGAAGATGGAAGCCCTTGAAACCTCTCCAAGTCCCGATTGCCGGAACTGAACCTGTTTTGTTGAACAATAATTCGAATGGCCAAATGTCATGCATGGGGATGGGGGCTTTCAGCGCCGCTGAAAATGTCCCTTCACCTCTTCAACAGTCCACACCAATAAGTATCGAGGATTGTTATATGGAGGCTGACAAAATGGAGGCATTTAATGTTAAGAAGTGCCCTGGTCTTAGTGGTCAAAGTATAAGTCATGCTTTGGAAGCTAGAAAGCTTAAGGACATCAACTTGGGGCAAGTGGGAGATATTGGGCTGGTACAATTGGACCACATGAATTAAAGCCCATTTCCTATTGGTAAGGGGGAAGGTTCGAGAGGTCCACAATTTGAAAAGAATGACAATTCTTGTGGGACAGGCCTTGGCAAAGACTATGTGAATAATACTAAATGGGGTGGGCCTGTTAAGGAAAAGAAACCTGGTGAAGAAGAGTCAGATTGTTTGGGATAGTTTATCAAGAATCAGAAGAAGTGGATTAGAAAAGTTAGGGCATATAAAATTGGGGAAACTGGGAAGGATTCAAAATTAGGAATAACGAAGAAAAGAGGGGCAGTGACGATCGAAGGTGATGAGGATCATTAGAGGAAATACAAGACCGGAAGATGGATGGCTGTGGATGATAAAGAGCAGTCTAGTGGCGAGAACAAGAAACAAGACCAAGTCGACCAATAGATTTCAGATGGTAAGAACTGTTTCTCTGAAAGATTAGAGGTCACTCAAAGGAGCAAATCAGTCTTGGGTGACCAGAATATGATGACTGTATCGAATGTGGGAATCGCAGAGACTGTTGCCTGCTCTTCGACTTCGTCTGAGGTGGTATGTAATTCTAACCTTGAGATATTGGCCGACCAATCTATATTGGTCCGCCGAACACAATGATCATCTTCACTTGGAACGCACTGGGTTTAAATAGTCCTGTGGCGTTCAACATCCTGCAAAATCATAAGTCAGAATTAAATCCGGATATTATGTTCTTGATGGAAACTAAATGTAAGCAATCGAATTTAGAAAATTGGCATTCTAAACTTGGTTTCGAAGGAAAGCTTGTCATGGATAGTGTGGGTAATTCTTGTGGTCTGTGTTTATTCTGGTCTAAAGAGGTTGAGGTGGATTTGTTTAGCTACTCCATTAGGCACATCGATGTTAGAATTCAACAAATTAAAGTAGAAGACCAAACTGGAGATTTACGGGATTCTACGGTAATCCGACTCCTAATCAAAAAAAAAACATAGGCGTCCAACATAATAGATGTCGAGAATCTTCATATAATCATATCTATAAGAAACTACATTAGGTAGTTCACAGTCAAAGGCGAAAGTTTTCCAAGCTATAAAAAATGCTAGTTTACTGAAGTTTTCAATTGAGTTGATCAATAGTACAAGTTACTGTTTCATGTGAAGATTGATCGTCTTATTCAGTTATTTGTGGTGCTGAGAATATCTACATAAAAATGTCTTTTAGAAAAAAAATTTAGGGCTAATATGTTATTTAATAACAGTGGAAAATATCAAATTGTCCTTCACCGGTTAATGACTCGTGGTAGTCAGCGGGTCAATGGCTAGTTCGTGTTATTTTTTTTATTTTTTATTTTTTCAACGGTTTCTCTGTAATTATGCATATACTCAACGTAAGTTTGTGTAATTTCATTTACCCAACAAAAGTTTGTGTAATTTCCCCATTAATAATATATTAATTTATCGAAACACCCAAAATTATCAATTTATAGAGTTTACCTCGTGAAATTTAAAAAAGTCATGTTGAGGCATGACATTTTTTTGGATCTAGTCATCGAAGCATGACTTTTAATTAAAAAAAATATATAAATAAATAAATTTGGATCTAGGTCTAACTGTCTAAGCATGTTAAGGCCAAGATCCGGTCTGATCCAGCCTTGAAAGACACAGATCTTAGGTTAGGCTTAACATTCGTTGTGTTTTTGGTTAGAGTGACGATATTTACACCTCTGAAAAACTGTATGTGCACCCCTTTTTTGTATGTACACCCCATTACAATTTTTAAAAATATGAAATCTTATTAGCACACCACACACATTACCAAATATGTCCTTTTTTAATTTTTTTTTTAAAATATTATAAATAATAAATATATGGCTTTTTTTCTTTTTCTTTTTTTCACTTAAAACAAAAAAAAAAAAAGGAAAAAAAAAATGAAAAACGTATAAAAAAGAATGCAAGCATGTCGTTTGCTTCGTCTTCATCTTTCTTCATTTTCCTGTTACTTTTATTGTTAATTTTTTTAACGACTTTATTGATAATTATTTCCCTTTTTTTTTTTTTTTTTTTTTTTTTTCTAGTTTCTACACCAATATAAAATATAAAAGAGGTTTTAATTTTTTTCATTATATATTTGGGAGGAGCCACACTCCTCTGGTCCTCCCAAAGTTTGGAGGGGCTACCATCTTTTCTAAATTGAGTTTTCCGTTGAATTGAAGAGGCAGCTGCACTCCTCCCAGGTTTTAAATTGAGTTTTCCGTTTTTTGATTTTGGTTTTGTTTTTATTTATCATTTTAATTTGATTTAGTTAGTTAAAAATTCGAAAAAGTAAATAGTTACAAGAAATTATTATATTTTTTGAATTAAAATATTAATAATTTAATTTAAGGGTAATGTTGGAATTTGAAAAATATAAAAATTTGGGGTGTACATATAGTTTTAGAAGGTGCTAATATCGCTACTCTCTTGTTTATCTCGCCTGGCTTGGTCCGAACAGTAATAGGTCCAAGCCCTTATCCGGTCCGATATTTGAATGGGCTTCTAAATTTCAGGCCGAGCTAACCCTTTTGAAACCTCTACCTCTAAACAACCCAAACTCACACAATGACGCAGACATCACCACCATCGCCCCATGCCCTCAACAACCACACAAACACATTCACCCTAACCACTTCAAACCCACTTTCATAACCGCCTACACTGCCACACAGCCTCTCCAACAATCCAAACATCCATCAATAAGAGAGTGAGGGAGAGAGAGAAAAGAGTGAGAGATTAAGAGAGAGGAAGTGGTGAGAAAGAGCTTTTAATTTTTAATTTTTTATTTGTTGTTATTTTTGTTTTATTTTTTTATTATTTTAATTAGGTTTTAAATATTTTCATATTATTCTTCATTTACAATTTTTCTTTGAGAACTTATTTTGACAATTCAATTTTTTCTATTTACACTTCTTACTTTATTCTAAAAATTTAAATTAAATTTTTTTTTAAAGACACTTCATTTAATTCCAAAATTATCCCTTTTATCTTGACAATCCTATTCTAAAAATACTCCATTTTTAAAATAAAATTTCTAAAGACACTCAATTTTAATGTAATATTACCTATTATTATTTTTTATTTTTAATTTTAATTTTAACATATAGCAAAACCTTTAAAAAGCTAGTAATTTTAAGCATGCAAATGCAATCCTCTTATGCATCTTAATTTCAATTATATCACTACGAAGTCCAATAACATCATTGCCCACCTTAGAATTTCATGCGATTTTCCCTATATTGGGTTATTTTATTTTATTTTGTAAAATGCCATTTTTAGATTACATTATAATCTCATTTTTGCTTTTATACCATATTTAAAGGGCTAATTGCACAAACGTTCTCTAAGTTTAGGTATAATTTCACATATATGCAACTTTTGCTCATAATTACACAAAAATACCTTACTGTTAGTGAGTGGCCGTTAAAAGTTAACAAGAGAGGGGTAAAATGGTCCGGTCCTTTGTGTAAGATTGAAATTATTATTTTTAAAATTTTTTTTAAGCATCGAAAAAGGTGAATCTACTTTTTTAATAATAAAATAATAAATATATCTATTTCAAAAAATATATTAAAATATTTATTAAAAAAAAATCAAGAACCAAATATGGAAAGTCCTGGTCTCTGTTGAGCACCATTCCTTCTCTCACACACAAATGGAGTTGAGATGGAGAAAGACTCATGTGTGGAGAAAACAATAGTCCAAATTCCAAAACAACAAACCCATAAAGCAACAACACTAACACATTGAAAAAAAAGAGTGACTTCATTAGAGAGAGAGAGAGAGAGAGTGTGTGTGTGTGTGTGTGTGTGTATGTGCATAGTGGTGGCAATATGGATTGGCCCGGCAAGGGCGTGCCGGGCCCAAAAAAACCTAAACATAGAAACAGGCTGGGCTAAGCCCAGTCTGTCAACAAAAAGTGCGACCTGGCCTGAGAGAGAGAGAGAGAGAGAGAGAGAGAGTGCGTAGTGGTGGCAATATGGATCAGCCCAGCAATGGCGTGCCGAGCCCTTAACAGGGCGCACCCAAAAAAGCCTGAACATAGAAACAGGCCGGGCTGAGCCTGGTCTGTCAACAAAAAGTGCGGCCTGGCCTGGGAAAAACAAAAGCCAAATACAAACTTGAAACCAAAGTTCAAAAATAAAAATAAAATTAATCAAATTAAATGATATAATTTAAATTATAATTCATAATATATATATGATTATGATTATATATTATATTATATCTTATTATTATATGTGATATGATTATATCTAATTAATGAAAAGACAATAAGCTATTTCATATGTGATTAATGAAAGGACATATTACAACTTAAAGTTGAAAGAAACTATTTATATATATATATATATATATATTTTATTTTTTTTGAAAAGCTTAGATTTATTCATCGACCAACCGGAAGAAACCCCAAACGGGGAAAGCACCCAAACAGCACCCTCGAACAAGGAAAAGCGACAAACCTCAGAAAAAGGCAAAAAAACAAAGCAAAACAGAGGAAGAAACGAAATTTAATAAGCACCCCATTGAACGACATCTAAACCAAGGCTTGCTCCTTGTTTCGCTAGGCTGTCGGCAAAGGCATTATAGGACCTCAAATCATGAACAACAGTCACCTGAGGGAGCATCTTCAAACTACTGCGGATTTCGTAAATAGAATTGAAATGATTTAGAATGACAAACGCCCCTTCATTAACCCAAGAAACATCCGATTTAGAGTCACTTACGATGTAAATGTGATGATGAACAAGCATCGATTCGTAGCCACCAACATAACTGCTCTTTTGATCACCATCACTTATGCTGTATTAGAGTCGGCCTCAAAACCCCTCCAATGCCAGCCAGATCCGGATTGCCTTTGGAAGAACCATCCACGTTGAATTTAAGGCTGTCAACAGAATGAGGGATCCATTCCAGAATGATATTGGATTTGAACTTTCTTTTTTCAACGCACATGTCTTGAAAGTTCAGTAGCAAAGCTGTAACAGGTTCAGAGGACCCCTTTTTGAGGTGTTTAAACCACTAGACTATTCTAAATTTGATCAAGTCTGATGCTTGATCAACCGAGGTTTGTTTGGCTTCAAATGCCGCTTGATTATGGCTTTCCCATATTGTCCATGTCACCACATAGAACATATATCACCACATTCTCTCAGAGTCTGCATTCAGGCAAAGGCCACCCCAAGCTACAAACCAATTCAGAATCGACCTATTAGTGCACCAGTTGAGCCCCCACTAGTTCATGCAAATCTCCCAAACTTATTTCGACCATCTGCAGTTAAGGAATAAATGATCAATTGTCTCTATCTCAGCATTACACAGAGAGCAGCTCAGGTCATCAAGTTGGTCCATGCCACACCTAACCATTGTCTCTTTCACAAGGAATCTGCCTCTAAGTGCCTGCCATAAGAACACTTCAATTTTTGAAGGACAAATGCCCTGCCAAATGTTATTTAGGACCGATGAATTGTCCATCTGAAGCCTCTCAAAACCTTTTCTAAATGATCTAGCAGTGAAAACACCATCAGAACAATCAGCCCACACAATGGTATCCGACATTTGGTTGCGCATAGGGATGCAATCAAGGCTGGTCCTAAACATCAGCCATTGGTCTTTCTCCCAATCGAGATGAGGTCTTCTTAGCTGAACCTCCCAAAGCCAATTCGGATCATCCCACTTGCCAAAATCATTAAAAGCACCCTTCTTATTTACTGCTAATGCATACATTCTTGGGAAATTATCCATAAGAGACCTATTGTCCCAAAGTTTTGTTTTCCAAAAACCAGCCCTATCACCACTCACCATAATCGTTTTCACACCTTTTCCCAACAACTTGGCCGATAAGGTTCCGGCCTTCAAAAGGCTTGCAACTCCTCTAACAAAGGAAGAGTCTGTCTTAGTGTGATACCAATCCCATTCAAGAACATGTAGATGGATTTTGTATTTTACACAAATTACTCTTCTCCAAAGAGAGTCGTTTTCCCTACCGAAACGCCAAACCCACTTAGCAAACAATGCTTTATTTTTATCAAGAATTCTTCCCACTCCAAGCCCACCATTGTTCTTGCTTTTACACACCTCCTCCCATTTGACCGCATGAATCTTCTTCTTTTCAATCCCATCCCCCCAAAGGAAACTTCTTTGGTTCTTCTAAATTCTTTGAGCAACATGAATATATATAACATCATATCTTACTATTATATATGATATATGATATGATATATATATATATATATATATATATATATATATATATATATATATATATGTAATTAATGAAATAAACTATTTTTATATTATTATATATGATATATGGTATAATATATGCGATATGATTAATTATATATAATTAATGAAAATATTATATTGAAAGACACTATTTGTATGATTATATATGATATAATGTATGATATGATAATTATAAGAGCATTAATGAAATGGAATTTGGCGGTTTCTGGTTGAAAGAAACTTTTTTTTTTATTATTATTATTTTATATTATTCATAATATCATATCTTATGATTATATATTATATATGATATAAGGGTTGCCCTTGGGTGCAACATTGCATGGTGTGACATAAAAAAATTTGATTGTGATCATGTCTTTTTGGGTATGATAACATCAACTAATTTGTGATCACATGTCCTAATATGCGATCACAACAACTTAATTGTGTGATCACATGTAAGTTATATGCTATAAGCCGATAACATTACATATCGATGTGATCAGATGCAATCATATGTGATCATATATATATATGATATAAGATATAATAGTTGTGATATGGTTATATGTAATTAATGGAAGAAATTATTTTTATATTTTTATATAAGATATATGGTTATATTTCAAAAACAAAATATATGATATATGGTATAATATACTTGATATGATTATATGTAAATGAAATAACTATATTGAAAGAAACTATTTATATGATTATATACGATATGATAATTATAATAGCATTTATGAAATGACATGTGGCAGTTTCTGGTTGAAAGAAACTATTTTATATTTTTATATATACTAGTTTGTCAACCTGTGCAATGCACGGGCTTTGTTAAAAAATATATTTAAAAATTGCTTTTACTTTTCTTATTTTCTATCTTAATTTTTCATTTCATAATATAATTTAGCTATTTAGGCTAAATTAATGTGCCAAGTGTATTGAATAACGTGGTAAAGCAACAAAATTACTGAAATGGTGGCTCAATTGCAACCCAACAAATTTCTCCCAAGAAAAATTTAGGATCTTTGTATGTAAGAGTCCGTTTTATAGTGAGATAAAAAAAAATTAGAATCTATAGACTCTTCAAAAATACAAAAGTCTCCGATATTTATAATTTTATTTAATAAGATTCGCATGTCAATTGGGAAAAGTAAAAGTCAAATACAAATTTGAACCCAAAGTTCAAATATTAAATTCGAATTAATCATATTAAATGATATTATTTAAATTAAAATTCATAATATAGATAGTGGTTTACTAATATTTAAAACAAATCTAATGATAAAAACATAATAATCATTATTAATATTATTACAATGGTTGTGTCTCTATATCTTTTTAATTATGTTCTTATTAATTAGTAATTAATAAAAATATAATTACATATAGTGTGACTCTTTAACTTTTTAAATTTTCCTAAAATGTTTTTGGTAGTTATGTTTAACATAATTATAAAGGTCGTGGCTCTATATCTATTTAGCCATGAAAAAAAACATTATTACATTAATTAGTAATTAATAAGAATATAATTACAAATATTGTAACTCATTAAATTTTTAAATTTTCTGATAGTGTTTTTGGTAGATTGTTTTTTAAAATTATTTGATTACTTTTATTCCACGTTTTTTAATTTTCTGATAACGTTATTCACTTGATTTAATTTATTATTGTTATTGTAAAGGAAAAAGTGAAATTAGCCTTTTTCTCTTTAATCCATATTGTTATAATTATTTGTTTACTCAAATTGTTTTGATTTTTTGAATACTTTTTTAATTTTCCAGATTTGTTTAAAAAAAAAAATCTGAAAACTTTTTTTTTTTGTTTTAATTTCGTGATTATATTTTTTATTACACATTTGTTTAAACTTTCCAATTTTAAATAATATATTAGATACATAGAAGATAAAATATGGGTTATAAACGGAGGGAGACAATTCACAAAAAATAATAATAATAACGGCTAGAGACAAAAAAGTAAGAAAACTTTAACAACACACCCTAGGAATTAGGAATTTAACTAAATTAGTAGCGGATAAAAAAAAAATTGGTTAAAAACATATGAATGAATTCTAAAAGATTATATATATATAACGAGAGAAATTTACAATCATGATTAAGGTTCGAATGTTGCACATTTTAAGTGATAACAATGGTTGTAGTAAAAACCATAGAAATTTCCTAAAAAACACAGGGGGGAATTAAACAAAATTAGTGGTACATATATAAAAAGATGTATGAACACATGAAATTCATGATCGAATGAAAGAAATAATCATTTAAAATCAACATGAACAGTTTACAATTATAAAAAATCTAGATTATGAACATAAAAGATTAAAAAAAAAAAAAGGGTTATACTGGATATATTTAAACATGGAAATTATTTAGAGAGATGGATCACACAAAACAACAGAAAGAGTGTTTACAGTGATCTGGTTTGAGAGATTGGATCGAGGGTTACATACTTACATGTATATATAGATGTAGAGTTGGTAAATTTTTTGGAGGAATGTCAAAAGAATTTTAAATATTTAATAAAAATATATTTAATTATATATTCAATTGATTTAATAGGAAGAATACCAAAAGATAAATATTTATTAATAATATTCTTAAATATATTTAATCATTTATTAAATAGGTTTAATTGAAAGAATTCCAAAAGATAAATAAATAGTAATAATATTTAAAAAAATATAAAGACAATAAAAACTCATTAATAAGGAAATGAGTAGAGGAATATAACCAATTACTAAAAACTCATAGTAATTATAAGGAGATGAAGGATCAATGCATTGAATCAGTAACAATTCAATTTTTTTTTGGTAAAATTGGACTGACCTAGAGGGAAAAAGCATCACAAGCGTCATATGATGAAAAACCCCTAGGCAATATCCTTCCATATAATAATAAAAAGAATAAAATGAGAAGTAACAAAAACCAAAAAAAGCACAAAAGCCAAGGGAAACAATCCCAACAACAACAGTGATGCGCATGCCACAAAAAACATCAAGCAAAATGAAAGGATTCCCGACCCATGCAATCATTGCCAACCAACAAAGAACAAAAAGATGGGGTGTTAGACCACCATGAATCGACCTCCAACCCCAAAGCATGCTTAAAAAGAGCGTCCGCAACCTGATTCCCCTCCTTAAAGATATGAGAAACTTGAAACTCCATTTTCGATATCTGATAGATACAGCGTTGCCAAACTTGCCTAATCCGCCAAGGAACCTGCTCGGAGCGAGAGGAGAGCAGTTGAACCACATAAGAAGAATCACTCTCAAGCCAAAGTCGATGCCACCCATTCTGCCAGGCAAAATTAATGGCCCTCGAAGCTGCAAGAAGTTCCTCCTCAAACGCAAACACTTGACCAAGAGGAATAACAAAACAACCCTTCATAAAAGCTATACAATTACGGAAGACACCCTCACAACCCCCAGCACCTGGAGAACTTAAGGCGGCACCATCAATATTAACTTTGATCCAACTAGGAGCCGGAGGTGACCAAATCACACTCTTGATAACCGGGGCCCTAGCCGGACGACCACGGAGATCAAACCGATGAAGAATTAAAAGATCATCTACACAATTACACATACACCCAATCTCTAACCGGTTAGTGTCAGACACTGCACGCCAAACCAAAGACAAAGCAGATCTGAAATCCACAACCTTATTCTCAAAAATCCACTGTTACGGGCAAACCACACACTCCAAACCACACACTCCAAACCACAACATGAATAGCCGTAATCCATAAAACCCGCACCTGATCACTAAATGAAACCGACATGGCTTGAGAGAAGAACGAATTCCACGAATCAGCAGAAATATGCCGCTGAAAAGCCAAAAAAACGGCCTCCCAAAGAGCAGCCGCTAGGGGGCACCGGAGGAAAAGATGATCAGACGACTCACTGCTAGCCCCACAAACACTGCACCGAGAAGCTAAGTGAAACCCAACCCTACATAAGCGATCCTCTGTGGGGAGCCAATTCAATAAAAGACGCCAAGTCAAAGCAGAACGAGAAGGAGGGATAAAACGACACCAAACATCCCTCTACCAAGGAACATGAGGAGAACCACAAATCATACGGGAATAAGCCGACTTGAAAGAAACCTGCCCATCCCGAGAATGAGCCCACACCAAAGAATCTGCAACTGGAGAGATAGCAATTCTATCGATCTGAAAATAGAGATCTGAAAAAGGGGCTCGAAAACTATCGTTAAGAACCCACCTGCCCTTATGGATAAAATCAGAAACCCTTGCCCTGAGAGAGCTAGCCAAGTAATCAGGGATCCCCAGAAGCTCCACAATGGGAACCCCCAACCAATTGTCACGCCAAAAATCTCACTGAGAATTCTCACCTATAAGCCAAATGCCCTCTTTAAGAAGATCTGAATAATGAGAACGAAAAGAATGCCAAATCGACGAAGTGACATACCCCCCTTGAGATTTCTGAAGCTACCTGAGATACCACTCCCTCAGAAACGAAAAAGCAAAACCCTCAGAGGTCATAAACTTCCAGGTGAGCTTCTTTAAAAGAGAATCATTCAGTAACCCAAGATCTTTCAAACCAATACCACCTTGAGAATAAGGCCTACAACAACGATCCTAAGCAACCCGAATCAGTTTAGTCTCCTCACAAGAACCTGTCCACAAAAAATTTCTCAACTTGCGATTAATCAACCACAGCAAAGAAGAAGGTCATTTGTAGATCATGAAAGAATGCACAAAAGAGCCCGGTAAAGACCGACTTGATTAGAGTAGCGCGACCGGCCAAAGAAAGGGCTTTCCCCTTCCACTTAGCAAACTTAGATAGGATTTTATCTGCGATAGGCTGTAACACGGACTTCTTGGGCTTTCCTCGAAATAATGGAACCCCTAAGTAAGAGAAAGACAACTGCCCAATCTGCATACCAACCAAGGACTGCAATCTACCAATCCGGGACGGGGAAATAGAAGATCCAAAATCGATAGAAGACTTACCCCAATTAACCAGTTGGCCTGATATTTTACCATAAACCTCAAAAGCACGTATGATATTCTTCACATTTCGAACTATACCTCTGCAAAAAATTAGAACATCATCTGCATAAAGCAAAAGCGTAGGAGCAGAAAACCCCCTCGGAGAAGAAATAGGCAATAACTGAGAGAAATCCACCATCCTCGACAGAAGCCTACTAAGGAAATCCTCTGCAATACCAAACAGAAGAGGGGATAGAGGGTCTCCCTGACGAATCCCTCTAGTACAATGAAAATAACCCTATGGAGACCCATTGATCAGCACTGAAAGCCTTGAGGATCTCAGGATGCTGTTAATCCAATCCATAAAAACTGAAGAAAACCCAAAAGCTTGAAGAACTCTGAGAAGAAAAGACCAATCCAGAGTGTCGAAAGCTTTGCGGATATCTATCTTTATGGCTAAATTACCCCCATAACACTTCTTATACAGCACATTCACACAGTCAGAAGCTAAAGCGATATAGTCCTCAATGTGACGGTCCCGGATAAATCCAAATTGATGAGGAGAGACAATCCTAGTTGGTAACAATTCATAATCAGTAACAATTCATAATTATGATGTTGATGATTAAGGCATTTATCAATATTATTATCGAATATTATATTTTTTAATAAGAAAGGCATTCTTGCTTTGTTATTAATGTATTATATATTAATCATATTTAATATCAAACTTCTCTCACGATGACATGTGGCGCTGGTGAAACTCTATTATATATATATATATATATATGATATATGAATATATGATAACCCATAAATGATATACACATAATCTTAATAATGATTTTGTATGATTGCGTATATAATGAAGATTAGCGAGACCGGTACGATTGCCATTAGATCCCTAAAAAAAATCTATATAATTAATAATGTCCACTTAGTGAGATCGATCGATTGTCATGAGATCTTCATAAAAATGTTAGGTCAGTGAGACCAATCGATCACCACTAGATCACCAAAATAATCTATATAGTTAATTGATTGATCGATTGTCGTGAAATGCGCAACATAACCCATACTTAAGAATGTCAACTCAATGAGACCAATCGATCATCATGATATAGACACAAGAGTATTCAAAAATACAATTTAGTATTTTATTATTTTGTGAAATGATACTCTTACAATTTATAATTTAGTAGCGTAATGTTACATAACCATGTTATTGAAATGACTCGAACATAGGATCACTACATAGCACATAAGAGCTTTTACGACATTTATGAAACAAACACGACTCAAAATGATGGATACATAAAACATAAACACTTAAAACAAACTCGATATCTTTCAAAAAAAAAACAAACAAACAAACAAACTCGATAAGAATAACAAATAAATTAGAACTAGACCAACACATAAAATCAAGGATTGAAATTGGTAGGCCATTGTTTGGTAACATCATAGGGTGACCCAAGATCACTTGCAACATTGTTTCCATCGAAGTGATCAAAAGGTAGCCCCATGTCACCACCACCAATATTTTCACCGGTTTCGACATTCCCACAAGGCTGAAGGTCTAGAGAAATTTCCATCCCATCGTTGTTTCCTTCAAAAGGAGACGATGAAATAGCCATGGTCGTATCACATTCTTCAGTTTCATGTAGGCCTCTAAAATCCTCAAGACCAGGCTGCAACCCTAGAGAAAAATTACTTCCGCAATAATTGACTCCAATGTGAGGCGGCAAAGGCGACGATGGAAGCAACATGGGCATGTCAGCTCCACTGGTACTTATTAGGCCTCTGAAGCCACCAAAAGGTTGCTGGCCCATAGGAGTTTCAACACCAGTAGAACCGCACAAATAGGATTTATAATTCCCAGAACCCATAAACCCCAACTGGTTTCCACCAATAGAACTTTGAACAAATGGTTGATTATAAGCACTCAGCTCAGCCATTTGATAAATCTTAGAGCTACAACTACTCCTATCGATATTATCATTATTTGTCTTCATATTGGCGAACCACTGATTCCATTGAGTAGACTCTACATGAGCATTCCTATGATTATCATGATCTGATCCACCAATATTTTCTCCAAGGTTGGGAGCCATTTGGCTCGGTACAAACACTACAGCTTGATCGGTACCAAGTGCAAGAGGAGGTGGATGAGGAGCAAGCATTAGAGAATCATGAGAGAATGGAGCATGTTGAAAGTAATCAACCCTCTTCTGGATCTCTTTGCGCTTTTCCTCAACGAACAAAAACATAGACTGCAGATAGGTTACATTGAGTTCATCAAGGCCATTACCTTCATAAACATAGCGCATGATATTGGAGAACTCCATTCCTTTGTGTTTCTTCTGGAGCTTCTCGATTTCTTCGTGCACTTTACTCACTCTTTCAGTAAGGTAAGTCTCTTGATTTATCATCCTTTTGTTCCGCTCCATCTCTGGTAGGTTGTGGAACCTAGTCAGTATGTCATTCACTTTTTGGGAAGAGGGCCATATTATCGGTTGTCTATCATCTGGGCTGTAGATGATAATAGAGGCATTGACGTCGCAAAGAATACTTAGTTCATTCACTTTTTGCAGCAACCCAATCCGTCTATTCTTAAGGCATGCTTTCCTAGTACTGTCATTCATAATCCACTCAAGAGTCACCTTCTTCCTTGTCATGTTTGGCCATTTTTTCTAAGTTTCTCTCTTTCTATGATTTTTGCACTGCCCATCAATCGCATTATTTAGGGATAAAGATTGTTCTCTCAAGGGCAAAATGGGAATTAAACATGGAGAAAGGTTTGAGATGATTTCAAAACTATTGAGTGCAAATTATAGTAATGAGGAAATTTATTTGTGGCATTTTATGGTAGGATGATTAACTAGAATTAATGTTGGGATTTTAATTTTAATTGTCCTATTCACATCCTTAATTTCAAATTATTGAAGTCTAGAGTATAATTTTCAATTTATATATCTAGACAGATAAGACCTAGCTAAATCTTACATCTAAATATAATGCAATTTTTTTTATTTTTTTTATTTTATTTTATGTTAAATATAATGCGAAATTATTATATCTTTAATTATGTTCATTCCCTTGGGTACAGGTGAGAACAATTTTATGATCTGAGATAAATCGAACCGAATCAAGCTAAAAATATATGTTCAAGTCGAGTCACCCTATTGAGACGAGTCAATCCAATTCAATAAAAAATCAAAATCGAATTTAAGCAAGCCATAGATGGTTTATATATATGCACGAATTCAGAGCTGTATTATTTTTTTACGCAAGTTTTTGTGCCTTTTAAGGGTACTCACCCATTATTATTCATATCTTGTAATGACATACACTTAAAAGGAATGAAAAAAACAATGATTTTAAAACATGTAACATATTTATATTCTATCTTATAATAAGTGGTTTGTTTTTGTTTACTATTTAACAAAATCAACTAAATAGTTTAAATAGACAAGATGACGTTGGCTTAAAGGTTTTCCCCACATACATACACTATGAGATGTTGGATTCGAGTCGGTCACCCTACTTAAAATTCCTAATTATTGTAATATTTCAAAAAAAAAAAAAAGATGTTTAAATTTGATGATGAATACTTTACTTATAATGCTGTTTTTTTTTTAAAAAAATTTTTACTAATAATTCCTTTATATTTTGTTATATATTTCGTTCCAACTTTTTTTTTTTTTTTTTTTGACGGTATCTATTTATCCACATATCTAGACTATGTATTTCTTTAAAACTTTTGTCATTGGTAGAATTCGAGCCACTGACTTAGGAGTCATTTGCCCAAGCCTCAAGCTCATCAATCTATCAGTTGAGCTACGTCCTGAGAGCATATTTCATTCTAACTTCTTTTTTTATTCTCAAAAAAAAAAATATATATATATACAGATTTTCTATTATCAGTTCGTCCTGACAATAAATATATCAGGACGAAGAATGTGGATCACTAGATTTACATACTTTGACTCAAAGTGTATGCACTTGTCAAAACTTCTCCAAAATCTATGGTTCACATTCTTCGTTCTAATATATTTATTGTCATGACGAATTAACAATAGAAAGACTATATATATATAAACTAACAGTCTTTCTATTATCAGTTCGAACTGACAAAAGTTATATCAGTTCCTTGTATGTGGGCCACTGGATTTAAATACTTTGACTGACAAGTGCATACAGTCAAGTCAAAGTATTTAAATCCAGTGGCCCACAGGCAAGGAACTGATATAACTTTTGTCAGTTCGAACTGATAATATAATTTCTGTATAAACTAATCAGGTGTGGATTGCTAGGCACAAGTGTACACCGTAATTGTAATAACAATTTCATAATTACTGACTCACTAATACTTGTGTGTGTCTATTTGTAATAATTATAAATTTTAAACTACGTATTCCTACTAAACTTGAATGAGAGTCATATCTGATATCCAAGTACCTTTAAAAAATTAACAAGTAGGCATTACTAACAAATTAAACTAACCAACTCTAACATTATATTATGCTTGTGAATAAGGTAAAATAATAATAGTTTTAAGGGTTCTAGCTTTTATTGATGCGTCGAAAGTTGGGTCATTTAAATTAGACTCCATACATAAAATTCTAATAACCGTTTTTAACAATTGAATGAGAGTCATATTTGATGATCTATTGGGATGAGATCTTCAAAAGAATCTAAAATTAGTAATGTTATGTTGCGGCTAATGTAAGATAATAGGGGTTCCTAATGCGTTGCATACACATCATTCAAATAATGGTATTTTACAATCAAATTAAAAAGGAAAGTAAGTCAATGATACTTATTGATTACCACGTGATCCTAAAAAAAATCTATATAATTAGTAATGTTAGCTTAGTAAATTTGATCGACATAATATCTTAAAACAAACCATAATTACTAATGTCATGCTATTGGCTAACGTAAAATAATAATAATTCTTGATGTGTTATATTGTTTTAAGGGTGGCTCTATTGCCACCCAAAATAACTCTCAACTAACACTCATTTACTCCCCACATATAACGTAAAAAATTTAATAATTTAATAATTTACTTTTTAAAATCTCTAAAATGTCAAGATTAGCCCTAATATTAATAACAATTTAAATTAAATTGTCTCTCTTCAAACCCATCCAAAATCAAATCTATGAAGAACTCTTTAAATCAAACAAACTGTCAACATTTTATATATATATATAAAAATTGTATATATATATACAATAGAAAAATTGTATATCAGTCTTTCTATTATCAGTTCGAAATATATCAGTTCCTTACACGTGGACCATTAAATTTAAAAGATGCTTTGACAAGTGCATGCAATCATTAAATTTAAAAGATGCTTTGAAAAGTGCATGCAGTCAAATTAAAGTATTTAAATCTAATGGTCCACGGGTAAGGAACTGATATATCTTTTGTCAGTTCGAACTGACAATAGAAAAATTGTATATATATATATATATATATATTAACAAAAAACTGTGAACGTATTTTTTCCCTTCAAGAAAATGTTATGTTTTTTATTTTCCCTTTTTTTCTTTGAATCTTCTTAGTAGTTGCAGAAAAATTTCTTTGTAGTTAGGTCAAATGAAGACCCTTAGGAATTTGGATCTCAACAAGAATGCATGCCTCACGCCAAAAAAATAAAAATAAAAATAAATAAATAAAAATAAAAAATAAATTTCTTTTCTTTCTTTTATCGAAATCTTCTTACCTGTTTGACTGTTTCTAAACGATTTCTTAAAAAAAAAATAATAATAATAATAAAAACCCTCTTTGACACCTATGACAAGAGGATTTATAGATTTCACACGTCTTATTGAATTGGGGAAATATTATAATCTATATCCTGAATTATTAGAAATTATGGAAATATGATAATCTCGATCACCTCTGATAATCAGTGTTCTTATACGAAAAATTTGTACAGGTGGCTCTATTGCCACAGAAAAATAGACTCCACGCTAGAGACATTTTGCCACCATTTGAAAATGTCACTACAAAAAGCAAGACTTTTTTCCACGGTCGAATCTACAGCAAAATCCGAGGCAAAAGGCTTTTTGGCATAGATTTGCTGCATATTTGAGGTGTTGCAACTACGGCTGTAGCAAAAAGTTTTGTCATGGATGCTACTGTGGCAAAAGGTGTTTTTGCCGCGGCCAATTGTCTGTGCCAAAAACTTGTTGCAAAGTTTTTAATATTTTTCATGGTAACAATCCGCGGCAAAAGAATATTTCAAAATTTCTTTTTATTATATATTATTTTTTTAAAGATTTAAATAAAAATATTATCTAAAAATAAAAAATCGAGAGAAAATAAAAGAAAAAATCAAATCAAATCATAAAATAGAGAGAATAATTTTTTATTAAATAAAATTCATTAATAACTAATGTTTGATTTTAAAAAATTAAACAAAAAACAAATAACATCCTAAAAAAAGTCTAAACTACAAATGAAGTGAACACAATTACATATCATAATAATGTCCCAAACACTCTAAATCTTCAACCTTCTACTTCTAATTCTTCAAACTTTTATAGCCATCATTCTTCAACACTCCATAATCTGTAAAATTACAAACAAATAATTTGAAAAATAATTAAATATATGCAATCATTAATATAATTACAAATACAAAATCAATGCCACTAAAGTATAATTACTCATAATTAATTAATATCAAACAAAACAAGCTTGATTTATGTATATTACATTACATAAAATTATTCACAAATGCACATTGATATTTGTCCTACATCAAAAGATTTTGTAGGATTTTATTATATATAAATGTGAACAGTCGATTGATTAATTATGATTGTAAGAGAGTTATTTAAGTTTCCTAATTTCTCAAAAACTTAAATAATGATTGAATACCTTATTGCAGTAGTTAAAGAAGAATAGAATACCTTTAGTGTTGTTGCTTCTACATGAAAACCACCTCTGTGCTATTCTAAAAGCTTTTAAAGGAGGAAAAAAAACAAATAAAATGAGCAACCTGTGAACAACATCAAATACAACTTTTATGAAAATCTCAATAGCTAGATGAAGAACGTGGTTGACAGTTACACAACATCAAAACAAGTGTGAATAATGTATATTCTGCACAATTCATCTTAGAATGGGTAAATTTTGTTTTATAATTTTATCAAGAATCAACATTGCATATTCTACACAAAAATAAAAAATAAAAAATAAAAAATAAATTTTAAAGAGAGACATAATTAAAACTCACTGGATTTATTCTGAGCAATTTCTGATTTGGAAGAGCCACAACCTACATATAAAAACATAGGCTGTAACCTGCAGTTTTCATTTTGAGAGATGATGAGTTTGCATAAGATGTTAATCTAATTCTTTAGGTTCATAGGAACACAATATTGTAAATCAGTGCTCTACTCTTCAAGAGATTTGAATGATAACATCTTCAAATCTGACCTTGGAGCGACCAAGACAAGGTCAAGTAATGCTCAAACTTCATGTCAGTCAACAACTTTGAATGAGTAGAACCCCACAATTTACACTACTGCATAGAATTTAGAATACAATGATAGAGGGTATAAAGGATAATTGTATTTAATTAGGATTGTATATCTTTGTCATTATCTCTTGCTAGATTGTTGTATCCATCTCGTAGTATAATTCTCATTCCTTCTAGGATTTACTAGTTTAATTGTTACTAGGCTGCTGCTTGTATATATACTCCACCGGTTCTATAGAATTAATATACCGAAATATATTAAATATATTAAATCTCTACGGAGGGTGTTTACAAAATTTAATAGGATGCGAGAATAATTCTAGCAACCTAATTGTCAAATAAAGCTCACATAAACATTCATGAACTTGACTAGATGCATAAAGCCAACCTAATCATCAACTAATCATACATGAACATTTCTGGATTAACTATCTAGGCATATATGACCTAGTAATGCAAACAAACAAAACCCAATCATGCAATTAAGACTTATAAATATATGCAATAAAAGGAGTCATAGTATTTAATCATGCAATAAATATTAAATCTAGAGTAAGAAGAACAATAAATAAGAATCAATGAAGTTCTAACTTACCTAATCATGAAACCAAGAAGACCTATGCTCAAATGATGTTGAATGATGCAAGATGGAGATGGGTTTTAAGTTTAGAGAGTTAAAAAAACAATCTTGATTCTTTCTCTGACAAGAGACCCTATACTCTCTCAAGAACAAGTATTTTTGTGATATAGGGTTCTTAGAAAACAACTAAAAGGGGAAAGTGGGATATTTATAGAGCCCACTCAAAACTGCACCGTTTTGAATAAGAATAGGCTTCGCCGTTGCCGTTGCCGCTGCCGCTGTCCAGGTCAAAGTCACTTGGACCTTGACAATCACTGATATTTGTTGCCACTGCCTTTGCCGCTGTCCAGGTCAACGTCACTTGGACCGCGACAATCACTGATATTCTTTACTGTTGCCTTTGCCGCTATCCAGGTCAACGTCACTTGGACCGTGGCGAAACACCACAACACAACAACTTGATTTTCAAGCGACTCAAAACATGACCAAACGACATCAAAACTTATCGTATAATATACAGTTGGAAAGGTATAGATGTCTACTTTATATACTTTTTACAAATTAAGATTTCGATTTTAGTAGAAAGAGTTATGGTCATTGGAGTGACCAAATGTTAGATTTGGACAACAACAAAATTTCCCAAACTCATGGTATAAGACCATGTGACATAAGACCAATTCAAGAGAGGAAAAAGGGTGATATGTGCATTATTCTAATGCAATTCTCATACAAGCCAAGCCGCAACAAGGCCATGAAGATTATGTCTTAGTCTTAGTATAATAAATGGGTACTTACATGTACAACATGATGTGCAATACTGGCCCCATATTTCTCTTATTTCATGTATTAGTGCTTAGTGGTGTATTTTGGTTATTAGCAGTTGTTGAGGTCTTGTGTTCTCATTATTAGCAATTGATAGCAATTGAGATCATGTGTTCTCATTGTGCTTTCGTTTGGCTTATATAAGGCCTGGAAGTTATTTGTAGAGGAGGATGAATGAATGAATATTGCTCCTAAAATCTCCTTTTTCTCTCTTTCTCACTCTTTTCTCTTCTAAATTCTGATGTGTGTATTTGATACGCATCAATTGGTATCAGAGCCACAACGTTCCATGGCTACACGTAACAAATCGAATGCAGAATTTCATGATGAGGTTCAGGAAATTCTTGCTAAACATGAGTCAAATTTCGACCAGATTCATGTCACCTTACAAATGGTCCTTACCGAAATCCAATCCTTGTGCATACAGCACAATTCACAAAACCACGAAGTCAACCTTTTTGCCACACCCACAGTTTCTTCCAAACAACCCACTTTACTTACCAATGCCAACCCAAACCGATCCAACACTCACCTCAAACTTTTGTTTCCAAAATTCAGTGGTGACGACCCTACTGGATGGGTTTACAAGGCCGAGCAATACTTCGACTTCCAGAATATTGCTTCGGAACAGCAAGTCCAGTTGGCCTCTTTTCATCACGAAGGAATAGCTCTTCAATGGCATCGTTGGATGACCAAGTTTAAAGGATCCATGACTTGGGTTGAATTTACCAAAGCCTTATTGCACCGTTTCGGTCCAACGAATTATGAGGACCCCTCTGAAGCTTTGACATGATTGAAACAGACGACCACACTGGCTGCGTACCAGGAAGCTTTCGAAAAGCTTTCCCATCAGGTTGATGGTTTGCCTGAACAGTTTCTTGTTGGTTGTTTTATCGCAGGTCTTCGAGATGAGATTCGACTTGATGTCAAGATTAAACAACCTCGAACTTTAGAGGATACCATTGGTGTGGCGAGATTGATTGAGGAGCGAAACTCACTCCATAGAAAAACAAGCCCTTTCTCTCGGCCTCCAACGGCTCCACTGATACAGCAACATGTCACAAACAACTTGGCTGGCGTATTGGGTCCTCCTCCTATGCTAAAGGTAGGCCAAAATTCAGGCACACTTCCCGACTCTTTTAGACGCATTACCAACCAAGAGGCTCCCGAGCGTCTAGACCATGGGTTGTGTTACTACTGCGACAAAAAATTCATCCCTGGTCACCTCTGTCAAAAGCCACAATTGTTCATGATAGAGGATTCTTCTTCAAACGTTTCAACCAAATCAATGGCGATTTATGACAACATATTTGAAATTCATCCTTGCGGGCAAGGATAATCTAAGCGGAGGGGAATGATATGTGCATTATTCTAATGCAATTCTCATACAAGCCAAGCCGCAGCAAGGCCATGAAGATTATGTCTTAGTCTTAGTATAATAAATGGGTACTTACATGTATAACATGATGTGCAATACTGGCCCCATATTTCCCTTATTTCATGTATTAGTGCTTAGTGGTGTATTTTGGTTATTAGCAGTTGTTGAGGTCATGTGTTCTCATTGTTAGCACTTGATAACAGTTGAGATCATGTGTTCTCATTATGCTTTCGTTTGGCTTATATAAGGCCTGGAAGTTATTTGTAGAGGAGGATGAATGAATGAATATTGCTCCTAAAATCTCCTTTTTCTCTTTTTCTCACTATTTTCTCTTCTAAATTCTACTGTGTGTATTTTATACACATCAAAGGGATCTCTCTAGTGGTCACACATTGCGCTAAGACAAACACACCATCGTGCAAGCGCAGACGTTTCCGATCATACAACTAGAAATGAATTAAACCACACTTAAGTCTATTATGAAGTGCAAGTGTGGTTGTGAGTGAATGCACACAAATAAACAAGAAGACATAGATGCAAGACAATAAAGAATGCATGAATGTATGTGTGTGCAACTAATCTCTCCAAGAGTCAAGGTCAAGGTCAAGTAAACTTCCTCTTGAAGTTCTGAGATGTCCGGAAGCTTATCTTCAAGAATCCACACTTGGAGAACCTATGCTACCCGTTACATAAACATCTCCAATGTGGTTTGTCATGAAATAAGTCAATCATAAAATAGAGGTCCTTACAAATATCAAGAGTTTTTTATAGCTACAAGGTGAAGAATGGAAGATTGAAGATTGAAGACTCCATCAACATTCTCTTTTTCTATTTCTTTAGTTTAGATGTTTTTATTTATTTTTCTAGTTTTTATTTCTAGCTAATTTTCTTATTAGTTAGGGCTAACTTGAAGCCCTAGACATGATTTTAATTCCATAGACAAGTTTTGTGTTTTAATGAAGTAATCTTTTCTCAATATGATGATTTCAATTTATATAGTTCGAATGCCATATGAACATATTCTTGTATGCAACAATTAATTGAATTACGACCCAATTAAGGGAAATTGATTAATGAATTACCTAGAATAGATGCCATGTTTTAGAGTTTGTGTGATATTCATATTCTCAATTGTTCTTAATGGATTCCTATTATTAAATCTAGTAAATGCCTATGCTAGGTTATAATTTAGAATACATGTATTTATGTAAATGCCATGTAACTTACATACTAACTAAAAGAGAATCAATATAACTTGAATGAGATGCCAACACCTTGTTGTGAATATCTTCATCATGTTTGACATATTTAACTTCATTATCTGTCTATGGATTGGATGATTGTTTAGTGGTGAATAGGAGGTCCTAACTAGTGTTTTTTCATATATTTTCCTAATTAATTTTCAGTTGTATTTTATTTACTTATTTTTCTTAGTTTTAATAATCAATTCAAACCCCCCATTCGTGTGTGTGTGTGTGTGTGTTAAGTGTCTTTGTTTTTATATTTTTAGTTAGATTAGAGTCATAGGGTGTCTTAGGTTTAAACTCATTATTTTCGTAAGTAATTAATTATGTGGGAACGATCCTTGCTTTTCCGTTGTGCTATTTCTCATGATTTGTGCACTTGCAAGGTTTTTATTATTTTTGTTTGCCTATTTGGCAACCAACATCCATAGATTTAGCATTAGACCTTTTGTAGATTTCCCTTTTGTTTAACTTGATTGGCACCACTTGCATCCCTTGCATTGCTTTTGTTGTTATGAGTTCTTGGAAAATTATTGAAATGATTAGTGTTGTTTCTCATTTAGTAAGGGTAAAACCTCGGCCTCATGAATTAAAACGTCCTCCTCCCATGTTGCTTCTTCCTTGCCCTTTTTGACCAAAGAAGGTTTGAGCATGATCAACAAGCTTTTTCTCTTCTTCACGCTAGGAAACTAGCATTTGTTCATGATTCTGTAATGCAAGAAAAATCTGGTTAAATGTAGGGTATGGTGGTTTTGTCAACATTGCCACTCGAAAGTCTTGATAATTTTGTTCGAGGCCATGAGCTAGTTGAAAGACTTTCTTTGTTTCTAAGAATGATCTGTTGATGGCAACCAAGTTTTCACATATGAATTTGAATTTTCGAACATATTCTTTAATTGAGAGAGAGCCTTTATTCAAGGTGGCAAGTGAGTCCTTTAAGATTGCTTCTTTCTCAACTGTGTTAGGAAACAATTGTTCTTCTAGACTGCTCCATATTGCCTTCGCTGTCTCACACCCCATTACCATGCTAAGAGTGTCTTCAACCATGATTCCTAGTAGCAAAGAGACTAATAGGCTATCATTGTTCATCCATGGTGCATATTGAGGATTTACAACTTCCTTGCCATCATCTCCAATTATTCTCTCTTCTAGCTTTTCATCAGTCAGATGGTGGTCTATCCCAACTCCCAAGGCTTTAATCAAGGGCAAGACTTGTGATTTCCAGAGGAGAATGTTAGAGGACTTCAGTTTTATAGAAACAAGGTTGGAGCATTGATGGAATGTTTGAATTGTGAGTTTTGGTTCGTCACGACCATTTTGTTTAAGGGAAGAGGAAGAGAGCTCTGATACCATAATGATTTTTGAAATGAGTAAGAAGAAGAAAGAATATAGACAAAGGAAATGAAAAGAAAACTTGTTCAATTCACTCTTTTGTTGATATATTATAGCAAGTTCTTGTATCATATATTTATAGAGCAACAGCCAACGGTAACAAAAGAAAAAACAAGGAAATAAAATTGAAATCCTAATTTTATGTTTTGGTAAATCTTGAGATGGAAAGACCTTTAGCAAGACCAGAGCATATTACCATGTAATATACTTTTGATTTCATCTTTATTACCATGAACATTGCTGTCTTTGCCATGATCTTGTGCATGATTTTGGGAAATCAAAACAAGAAGTTTATCAAGATGTACGTACAGGGGTGCGCTTGACTTGAATAAGGCTTTTATTTATTTATTTTGCTGTTACTTTAATATATGAAGGTTGTTCTTAGTTTTATGAAGATGCAACTTCAATTCTCTAATCTCAAGCTAACAATCAAAACCAAACTTAGAAATGTGTACTCAATCATATCTTTTTTATATCTATAGCAGCAGAGGAATGTATAATCTATATACATATCTAATGAATAAATTATTAGTGGAAGTAATGGATCTTGAACTTGTTCTATAATCTCAGCTTATTAAACTTACGAGAAGGTAAAGACAGATGATTAGGCTGTTTCTCTTTAGCTATAAATTATTTAAAGAAAAAGACCTTAATTATCCTAAATATTGCCTCTTTTCTCTTGATTCTAGTAACAAATTAGTTACACTACACATATATCTTACCAGCCAAACTTCAAAACAACGTATCTATAGCTCCGCATGCAGCAAGTTTTAATTGTCATGTAATGTTTGAATTCGACTACAAACAAGTGAACAACTACATATCTTGAATGTTGCTTATATATTCTCGTGAAACAAACCAAAACCATTTTATCAAAGAAAAAAGCAGTGGAATTTTATTAAAATAAAATGATTCCTATAAAACTTAAAACTTTTTTTTTTTTTGAAAGGCAACAGAAATTTATACAAGGCACACGCCAAACAGAGCCAACAAACAGAAGAAAAGAGCACCAAACAGGCTCAACAGAAAAAGAGAAACAGGGGACACAAGAACAACCACCACAGAGCCAAGAAAAGAACGAAAAAGAAAACAAGCCAAAGCATCATAAGTCACTCCAAGACAGAATAGGACCTCCAAATCTAGAACCCTTTTTAGCTAGATTATCAGCCAAAGAATTAAAGTCCCTCGAACCATAAATGACAGAAATAGAAACCGAACTACCATCACCCAACACACTTATGATAAAACTTAAAACTTAGATAGTTTAATGATAACGAAATAGATTTTAAGAATTTACTTATACCCCTATGATTTGATCTTCCAATAAATTTTGTTTGGAGGTCAAATTACTAATATACAATCTTTCGGGATCCAAAGTAGCAATCTTAAAAATAATAATAATAATAATAATAATAATAATAATCTTATTATCATAAAGTCGCAATGATCATCATGATTTATCTTATTATTCAGATTTAAGTAAATTATTCCTACATTAAATATCATAAAAATATTCCAAAAATAAAAAATAAACATGAACATAAAAAAATTAAAAATAAATTAAAAAAAATAAAAAAAATAAAAACTTTTATAATAATTATGAAAATGGAGATAAGATAACAAAACTAATAACAACCTATTTGTCTATGGGATCTGGTTTTGAACTAGCTAGTTTGAAGCAAATTAGGAAGCTCTCAAAGAATTTGGAAAGGGAGGCTGAATCCATATCTTCTTAACCTTATCATCCTCCATCCACTCATAATATTTTGATTTTCCCAGAGTATTAAGGTTGCCATTTGAATAATACCAAATTAAATAATTTCCAGAATCAATAAAATGGCTCTTCCCTGCATATTCTCTTGCATTTCCAACAGCCGGAACTAAGAATAATGATGGGAAGCCAAAAAATATCACCTGTTTTTTTTTTTATGATTTCATCCCCAACAACTACCCATTTCTTTTCCGATAAATCGAACCTCCAGAAGCACCATTGTTGGTCCCTATAATGCAAAGACAGTATTATGAGATCTCCATTCAATAAAACAGACAAGACATCGATGTCACGACTCACGGTCTTTGGTAATATTACAGAGGAGAGAAAAATGAAAACCGGAAAACAAAAGCTATTTTCTCATTGCTCTTTCTAGAAGAATACAACAGCTTATATATGAGTGTCTACAAGCTGCCAACTCATCATTTGTAACTAATTTCTAACTAAAATGATTTAACTAACTTTACATCCTAACTAATATACTAATTACACTTATCAGAAAACATTAACAGAATATAACCATGGTTAATACTCCCCCTCAAGATGGACTATGAATATTTTGTAGTCCCATCTTGCCAATCAGAAACTGAAATTGAGTTGGATGTAATGCTTTAGTAAAGACATCAGCCAATTGATGTTATGTAGAAACATAGAGAGTTTTCAAACACCCTGACTAGATCTTCTCTCGAACCAAATGACAGTCTATCTCTATTTGCTTTGTGCGCTCATGGAAAACTGGATTTGCTGCAATGTGCAAGGCTGCCTGATTATCACAATATAACATAGTTGGCTTTGGATGAGAAATGTAAAGTTCCTTTAATAGTGACAACAACCAAGTAATCTCACATGTTGCATTGGTCATTGATCTATATTCTGCCTCTGCAGAAGATCTGGAAACAGTGTGCTGCTTCTTGGATTTCCAAGAAATAAGAGAATCACCTAGAAACATACAGAATCCAGAAATGGATCTTCTGCTATCTGGACATGCTGTCCAATCTGAATCAGTGCACACTTTCAACTGCATATCAGAATTTGAAGGGAAGAGCAACCCTTGTCCAGGTGTTGACTTAATGTACTGCATGATTCTTTGTGCTGCCTTCAAGTGAGGCAACCTAGGCTTAGCCAAAAAATGACTTAACCTATTGACCGAGTAAGATAAATCTGGTCTGGTTATAGTCAAATACAATAACCTGCCAATCAATCTTCTGTAAACAGCAGGATCCCTTCTTGAGACAATTTGACATTTGGCTCCATTGGAGTCTTAACTGGTTTAGAACCCAAAAGACCAGCATTAGACCAAAGTTGGAGAGCATAAGACCTTTGAGAGACAAAAATTCATTTATCAGACCTAGCTACCTCCAAACCTAGAAAATATCTAAGTTCTCCCAAGTCTTTCAATTTGAACCTCGTGTCCAATGAATCTATTAGACACTTCACTGCCTTCTCATTGTTACTTGTAATGATAACATCATCTACATAGACCAAAAGAGCAATAAAGAGAGTTCCTTCTCTCTTAATAAACAATGAATGATCTGAAAAGGATTGATGGAAAGCCTCATCCAACAGTGCACTAGAAAATTTAGCATACCACTATCTTGAAGCTTGTTTCAAGCCATATAGGGATTTATGCAGTCTACATACAGGATTAGTAGGTAAAGACTCCCCTTTATGGTCATACCCTTGTGGAATGGCCATATAAACCTCCTCAAACAAGTCACCATGCAAAAATGCATTGTTGACATCAAGTTGCTGTAGATACCAGCCATTAATAGAAGCTAGAGCAAGTAAAAGCTTGACAGTAACAAGCTTCGCAACAGGGGTAAAAGTATCAGTGTAATCCACTCCCTCTTGTTGAGTATACCCCTTGGCAACTAAACGAGCCTTATACCTTTCTATTGAGCCATCAACTTTATGCTTAATCTTGTACACCCATTTACACCCAATGGCATGTTTACCAGGTGGTAGGCTGACTATAGACCAAGTGTTATTGTCCTTTAAGGCAGAAAGTTCATTGGCCATTGCTTGTTCCCATTCTAGTTTACTAGCAGCTTGTGAGTAAAATTATGGCTCAATTTGTGAGGAAATAGAAAGGACTGCTGCTTTAAACTTAGGAGATAAACGATTGTAACTTAGCACCTGAGAAATAGGATAAGGAACTGATGTAGAAAGAGCATCAGCATGCTGTTGTTGTGAGTGAGAAACAAGAGAACAGTGATAGTCTTGGAGATAAGTGGGCCTTTTTATAACCCTTGAAGATCTAGTCTGAATATGAGGCGAAGAAGTAGGATTTGTTGAGGTGATGGCACTGTCAGGTATATAAAGAGGTAAGACCCTGTGACTAAAAATATCAACTGAATCTCTTGAAGTGGATCCATTTGAAAAAGGAAAAATCTTCTCATGAAAAATGACATCTCTTGAAAGAAAGATCTGATTTGACTTTAAATCTAGAAGCTTATAACCCTTTACACCAGGAGGATATCCAAGAAATACACAAGCTCTAGATCTTGGTGAAAGTTTGTCTCTAGTACTTAGGAGAGTTGAAGCATAACACAAGCAACCAAAAGCTTTGAGATGAGTATATGATGGTGCCTTATGATTGAGGACTTCAAAATGATACCTATTTTGTAAAAGTGGTGTGGGAATCCTATTGATTAAGTAAGTGGCAGTCAAGACACAATCTCCCCAATAAACTAAAGGAATAGAAGACTGATATAAAAGAGCCTTTGCAACATTCAGTAGATGTTGATGTTTTCTTTCAACTACTGAATTTTGCTCAGGCCTCTCAATACAAGAATGATAGTGAATGACCCTTTTTGAGTTAAAAAATTCTATGAAGGACAATTCCCTAGCATTATCGGACCTAATAGCCTTGATACAATAACCAAACTGATTTTGTATCATAACAAAGAACCTAGGTATGATCTGTTGAACCTCGGACTTAGCATGTAAAAGATAAGTCCAAGTGACTCTAGAATGATCATCCACTATGGTTAAGAAGTACTTAAAACCTTCTACTATTATAGTGTGAAAAGGACCCCAAATATCATAATGTATCAAATCAAAAGGAGATTTGGACAAGGTATTATGTGAAATAAAAGGTAATCTTTTTTGTTTAGCAAAATGACAAATAAAGCAGTGAAAGTTTGAATCATTCTCATAAGAAAAATGCAAACTTTTATTCAGTTTGTGCCCTTTTACCAAGAAGGATGGCCTAACCTAAAGTGCCAGAGTTCATTATTGGAAACAGAAAATGAACTACACAGTGATTGAGATTTTACATAATCAATAGGATCAGTTAATCCTTGCAAATCTAGGTAATAAAGATTTCCTAGTCTTTTACCCATCCCAATCTTGATTCCTTAATTGAGGTCCTGAATCAAGCAAGAGACAGCAGAAAAAGTGAGAGAATAAGAACAGGTTTTGGTAAGGGAACTGACAAAAAGTAGATTGTATTTGAAGCTAGGCACGAACAAAACATTATGTAAGATAATGTATGCAGAAAGCCTAACAGTGCCTATTCTCAATATGGGTGTAGTATGTCCATTAGGTAAAGTAACTGCAGATTTGGTAAAATAATCAAAAGATTCAAATGAATGTAATGTATGGCATACATAGTGAGTAACACTAGTATCTAATATCCATGCATCAGCAGATATGTCAGAAGGCATACCAGTGAAGTTGGATACCAATGGTTGTTGATCACCAGTAGGAGTTTGGAAGGCATTCTGTTGTAACTGAGAACTGAGAAGGGCAATAAGTTGCTAGCATTGAGTGGTAGACATGCTAGTCACAGTTGAATGAGAAGAATCTTCAGAGGCATCAGTTACAAAACTGGTCTGATTAGCTATTGGTTTACCCTGTACAAACCTATTTTTGAACTTGTATCCAGATGGATAACCATTCATCTTATAGCACTTGTCTATAATATGACCTGTGACTCCACAGTAAGTGCACAAAGGTCTATCCTTTTTCCCTTTAAAGTTTCCTGTTGTATTGGCATTCATTCCTAAAGCAACAGTGTCAATGTTATTGAATGGAGGGTTTCCTATACGCCTTTGTCTCTCCTCTTGAACAATAAGAGAAAATACCTTGTTAATAGATGGAAAGGATCTAACATAAGAACTTGTGCCCGTACTTGAGTAAAAGACTCATTAAGTCCCATAAGAAATTGCAGCACATACTCTTGTTGTTGGTAATCCATTCAGGACTTCATCCATCCACAACTACAAACTGATACTGGCCTAAACTCTTTCAATTCATCCCATAATATCTTCAGCTTAGTATAATAGGTTGTAACATCATTAGCCCCATGTGTTAAACTATTTAATTGCTGCCTAATCTGGAAAACCCTAGGTCCATTACTTTGGTGAAATCGATCATGAAGGTTAATCCATACATCACTAGCATTGTCTATATACATGAGACTATCAGCTATTTCCTTAGACAGGACATTGAGAATCCAAGAAATTACCATACTATTGCATCTTGACCAAGAATGATATGAACTTTTTATAGAATTAGGTCTAGAAAGAGTACCATTAACAAAGCCTAGCTTGTTCTTGGCAGTGAGAGCCATTGACATAGCTCGATTCCAGGTATTGTAGTTTTCTCCCACTAATTGATGTGAGATCAGACACAATCCTGGATGATCGCCATTACTGAGGAAGAATGGATTGCTTGAGTTGTCCACAGTGGATTGATCCGAGTTAGGGATTTCAAGACCATCAAATCAATTTCCTCCATTACTGCCGCCGGCACGAGTTCCACCGTTACCGGTACCAGCGTTACTCACAGTAGCTCCACCACGAGCCATGGCAGAGGAAGAAGAAAGAAAGAAGAAAGAACGACAATGGATCAAAGTCGTTGCTCTGATACCATATTATAGGGGAGAGAAAAATGAAAACTGGAAAACAAAAGCTATTTTCTCATTGCTTTTTCTAGAAGAATACAACAGCTTATATATGAGTGGCTACAAGCTGCCAACTCATCATTTTGTAACTAATTTCTAACTAAAATGATTTAACTAACTTTACATCCTAACAAATATACTAATTACACTTATCAGAAAACATTAACAGAATATAACCATGGTTAATAGGTAATTGTTTTGAAAGCAATTTCCATTCCTGTTGCTTTATGTTAAAAGCACCCATCTTTCCATCTTTGAATAAACAATAGAAAAATTCACCCGCATAGGCCACATGCGATATATTTTTGAATTCACCACCGAATTCAAACGTCTACCACAATTTACCACCAAGATGACATGTTTTGATATAAAGTTTTCCGTTTAGGGTGGAGAAAGCAATTACCATACAAGCTGGAGAATCAGGGTTCGAGGAAAATGCAGCTTTATGGCTTTGATACCTCTCCAATTCAAGAAACTTAATAATTTCGTTTGTAAAGGGACTGTACAGGAAAAAGATGAGTTTAAAATCACGACAAGGAAAATAATTTACAAAAATCACTTTTGAGAAAAGCACCCAGCCGCATCTTGAAGCACATCGCTGTGCATCATAAAGAAGCTCTCTTTTTGTTCCATTTGTTGGTACCTTTACAGTGTAACTTTTTTGTGTAGATGGGTCGCAAAGCTTGCAGGTATCGCCACCGAAATTATGATCCCAGTCAAAACACATCACCCACGGAACAAATTCTTTTGTATCCTGAATTTCATCAGACAATTCCTTCCAACTCTTACACACCAAACTCAACCTCACTCTTTCTTTCCAAGGAATTTTTTCCATTATAAGTTTCACAATATCCTTCGAAAGATAACACTAGTCCTGCTTCAATTCTTTCTTCTTCTTCTTCGGAAAACTTGGTTTGCTTCCTTCTTCAATGGCAATGCCACAAATCTTTTCTTCATTCTTTATGATGTGTTTCTTCACTCGATAAACAAAATATATAAACCCGGGGTTCGGCTACTATAGAGAACTTGTATAATTGCTGGGTTAATTTCTAGTCTTTGGATTTCAATCCAAGGGTTTATAAGAATGAAGGATTTTAAAATTAAAACAAAAAGTAACTATCTCTCTCTCTCATATAACTACCTGGCCAACAACTATGCAGTTCCTGTATAGTAGCTAAATCCTATAAACCCACTATGCGAAAACGTTTTCTGGTTGGTGGGTTGAAATTTCTAGGGTTTGCATGGTTTTCAAAACCCTGATATAAGGAAACAGTTTGATATTTCTAGGAACCAAATCCAGTTTTAGTAAAATTGAAATTCTCCAGGATTTTGATTTCTTAAAGTTACGGATTAGCGTTTTTAACTGTATAATATTCTTTCTTTCTTTTTTTTTTGAAAAGAGAATATATCATTAAAACCGGAAAACAGACTATAGTAGTAAAAGGATTTCTCCCAAAACAATCGGAGCCACGCTAGGTGGGACATCCTCCATCCAAAAAAAATCATCAACAAAATATAAACTTAGCTTGGCAAGGTAGTGAGCCGCCATATTAGCTTTTCTAGAGACAAAAACCACATTACAATTCATAGCACTTTTAAGGAAAACCAAAATGTCCTCGATGATCAAACCAACCTCAGACAAAGGAACCAACGAAGAATTAATCAGTGAGACCGCCACTTGGGAGTCAGACTCCATGATGCAAGGCCACAAACCAGCCTGGAAAGTGAAGCGGATACCACGGAGAATAGCTAAGGATTAGGCCATGAGTGGGGAAAGGACACTAGGAGAAATGTGGACACAGGAGGCCATTACCTGCCCCTTAGAATCCCGAATAATAGCCCTAGACCCAGTCCTCCTTCTTCCCAGATCAAGAGCCGCATCCGTATTGATCTTATACATACCAACATTAGGAGGTCTCCATGAAGGCACAAAAGGATCATGCACAGCAGCAGCGTTTCTAACAAGGGAGATATCAGTGGAGCTCTGTCTGTAATCAGCCAAAAAAGACTCAGCCTAACCCACAATATCAGTATGGGAGATAGGACTAGAATTGTGAACAGTCGAGTTCCGCCTGAACCAAACCCTCCACAAGATAATACAGAGAAGCTCCATATCAACTACCAGCCCGAGATTCTTGCAAGAGACCAAAAACTCTAGGAAGTTCATATTACCTAAGCCAGTAGTTGATGAGAATTTCCTCACACCATTTCGCACCACCTTCAGCGCTGAACAGGACCACAGAGCATGAAGGGTGGATTCAACCTTGTTGTGACACATAGGACACCACTCATCAACATCAATCTTGCGTCTCACCAAATTAACTTTCACAGGTAACTACTCCTTGCAAGCTTTCCAGACAAAAACCTTAACCTTAAAAGGCATCTTCAGACGCCAGAGATATTTCCACCAGGACTCATAATAGCCCAAACCTGTCCCCGAACCAGAGGCGGACATCGGATCCAAGCAACTAAGATGATACGCGCTCTTCACAGAGAAAGCACCCAAATTATCAAAATGCCAAAGTAAGGAATCTTTATGGTTCATACTTGTGCAAGGAATGCTAAGAATACATTCGGCATCATCCTCTAAGAAGGAGTTCCAAACCAAATCCACATTCCACCTACCAGAAGGAGTCTTAAGCTCACTTACCAAAGCCCCCGAACCTAACACCATCGGAGATAAAATGTTAAAAGTCGAAGGACGAGGGATCCAACAGTCATGATAAATACGAATAGAATTTCTGGAACTAACCCACCATCTAGAACCTTTTCCAATAAGCTATTTGCCTTACATGAAACTCCTCCAAACATATGAACCCAAGAGCCATAACTAGCATTCAGAACCGGACAATCAGCGAAGTAGTAATGCTTCAGGACTCTGGCCATAAGAGTATTCGGAAAATGGTGAAGCCTCCAAATTTGCTTGGCCAAAAGGGCCTGGTTAAACACAGCCAGATCACGAAACCCCAAGCCACCATGCTCTTTGCTCTTGCATAACTGGGACCAGTTCCCCCAGTGAATTCTCTGTCTCTCCTCATCAGAGCCCCACCAAAATCTGGCACTTAGCCTATGAAGATCATAATTCAGACTTTTAGGCAACCTAAACAACGACGTAACATAAGTGGGAATAGCCTGAATAATGGCCTTCAACAAAACATCTTTCCCACCCGCCAAGAAGAATTTACTTTGCCAGCCCTCCAGTCTATCCCAAACCCGGTCTCAGATGCTCTTAAAAAGATCCTTTTTGTTCTTTCTAGCGAAACTAGGAAGGCCCAGGTAGCGCTCATGACACCCCAACAAGCTAATCCCAAGGATACCAGCTAACGTTGCGCACGTAAGTTACTCACCCGCTTACTAACACAAAGCGCCGACTTTTGGAAATTAACCACCTGACCCGAGGCTTTAGCATAACTATCCGGGACATCCTTAATAGCAAAGCAATCCTTTTCCGACGCTTTAGTGAATAACATGTTATCATCAGCAAAAAAAAGGTACGTAATTTTTGGGCCCCCCCTACTACACCGAAACCTCGCCAAAACATTCTTACTTTCCGCTTTAAAAATGAGATGAGATAAGCCCTCCGCACAAATGAGAAATAAATAAGGAGATAGAGGATCCCCTTGACGGAGCCCCCGAGAGGGTTTAATCATCCCACACACCTCCCCATTATGCATGAAAGAAAAAGTAACAGAAGTGATACAATGCATGATCTTAACAATCTAAGCCGCCGAGAACCCCAATTTAGCTAACATGCCTGAGATAAAGACCCACTCCACCCGGTCGTAAGCCTTGGATATATCAAGTTTAATAGCCATCGCGCCCTTTCTCTTTTTTTTTTCCTTCTCTTCAGGGCATGCATACATTCAAAACCCAAAATGGCATTATCCGAAATGAGCCTACCCGGAATAAAAGCACTCTGGGTCTCATAAATCACATCCCCTATAACTGATCTGAGCCTGTTAGCCAAAGACTTAGCCACCACCTTATAAACAACATTGCAGAGACTAATAGGGCGAAACTCAGCTATCCGCTCCACCCTTTTGACTTTCGGAAAGTCTATTTGCTTACCTATGTGGCAATTTGAAGAGTGAAAAAAGACTTTGCAAATAGAAATAGTCTTATATTATTTTAATGAAAGCATTTAATTTTTTCCCTCCAACAATTAATTAAATTTGTGTTTGTTTTTTTGCTTGGATATCATTCAACCATTTTGGATGGTACCTCAATATATTCCAACAATGCTCGAATATAAATTTTGACTTGACGATTTCTTTGTATAGTGTCTTTGCATTCATAATCTATTAATAATAATAATAATAATTAACTCAATTTAATTTACGTAAGCTAAATTATGCAAACAAAATCAATTTAATTTTTTTTGTTTTTTTTGTTTTTTTTTTTTTTTGTTTTGTTTTAGAGCAATCAAATAAAACAACTAGATCATGTATAGGATTTGAAACAACAACTTGCAAATTCAATAAAAAAAACAAGATTAAAATTTATTTATAACTTGTTTTTATGAAAAAATTTTGTTGTTTTTTTTTTTTTTTCCTCTTTGTTAATTACTTAATTAAATCATTCACTATATCAAAACATATACATATTATTCTAATTATTAAATACTACTACCAACTACATCAAATCTCATTCATTTGGATATTGTGTAGAAAATTCTGGAAGATCAAATTCATCCATTTGATAAGATGTAGTGAAAAAAAATGAGTAAGTTTGAAATAATAAAAATTATGGTAGAATTTTTAGTCAGATTTAATGATATTTATTGGGTAAAAAAATTACATAGAGCCGTTAAAATATAACTGTTTGTTGTTAAAGGTTGTTAAAATTGAGCTGTTTGAAATTGTTGAAATTAGAAAGAGTTATTTAAATTTAAAATCAGACAAAGTTGTTAAAGACAGTTGGTATAGTAATTAATGATGGTTATAAAAAATAATAAAATAAAATCTGAAGAGTGAGAAATCACTTGGCAATATTGAAGAGTGAGAAAGATTTTCTCAATTGAAGAATACAATTTGATCAGTCTGTTGAAGCCATATCTGATGAGGTGGCTCATCTAAGATTTCTCGATACACACTATTTTGTTCAAAAATTATCTCTTATCTTTTGACACTTTGACGTCAAACTTAAATTTTAAAGAAATTTCTAAAAACAACTCCTGATGCAAATCAATGGTTGGGCGTGCTTGGACGAGAGCAACACTAATTAATACACTATATCCCATAAGAACTCGGAAGTTAAGCGTGTTTAGACGAGAGTAGTACTAAGATGGATGGCTTCCTGGGAAATCCTCGTGTTGCACCCCTTTTAAAAATTAAGAAAGGAAAAAAAAAAAAAATTACCTATTTTGCTCCAACTAATTATGGTGTCAAAATTGACTTGTTGGTTTTAATATTTTATTTTGTATTTTATGTGAAAATGTCGTGTTTGTTATATTAATCCATTTGAAAAGACTTTTGAGTTTTTAATTCAAATACTATTTTTTTAACTCAAAGAATAATTGGAGTATATATGTACACTACGACAATTCGTTGGAGAGTCTAAAAATTGACACGTGGTGTGTTTAGAATTTTTGTTTTTCCAATTTAATAATTTTAATTACAGATAAATTTAATATTAATTAAAAAAAAATGGAATGTAGATAGATATTTAGTGAATTGCCACTGGTCACTCTAAATTTATCCATCGGAATACCTTATATATTCTTGTCAACCGTAGTTATGGTGTGACCAAATTACCCCTTTTATATTTTTACTTTCCCTCCCCCACTAGGTTTCTCTCTTCTTTTCATTAACACTATGTTTGGTTTAATGGAAAAAAAAAATGAAATTAAATGATAAGTTAATGGGAAAGGAAAGGAAAGTATAGTGTTTTTAATGATTGTTGTTTGGATAGTTATGAAAGGAAAGAAAACGGAAAGAGACAAATAAAAATAAATAAATAAATAAATCTTATTCTATTTATGAAAATACCCTTCTTTCAACAATATGAAAGATATGTATTGTTATATAAGGTTACTTTTGGGATATTGAAAAATCCATTTCCTATCCTTCAATTTCCTCTCAAATTTGGTGGGAAACCCAATTGAGTGAAATAAGAAGAAATTATTAAAATCTCTTTCCTTTATTTTCCCTCCTTTTCCATTTCCTCTCATTTAACAATTCAAACAAGATATTAGAAATCCATCTAAATCATTTCCTTTACTTTCTCTCCAATTCCATCAAACCAACACATAGCGTAAGTTTCTCTCTCTTATCTCTTTTTCCAAATATCTCTATACATTTTTCTCAATTTTCACACCCCAAGCCTTTTTATGTCATTATTTAGAGGGAGAAAGTTCGATTTCCAACAACTTTTGAAGTTAGAGAGAGAAAGTTACATAGAAAATTGGAAGAGAGAAAGTTATAGAAAAAATTAATAGAGAAAGAAAGTTACAAGTTAGAGAGAGAAACTAACAAATTCGTTTCAGTTTCTGGAAAATTTACATTCACGTGTAAGAATAAGAGCAAATTATACCAAATCTCCTTGAAGTTTGCTCTTTTACATGCAAAAATAACTTTATCAAAAATTAACACCCATCTCTTCACCGTTAGTCAAACTTGATCAAATTTAACCATTGACCAAGTTTGACTGTAAAAATACTAAAATACCCCTAAAAATAATAATTGGAAAATTTATTTTTCAAAAACTGAGTTTTTAATGGTGAAGATCAAAGGAGATCATTGGGTCTCCAACGAGGGAGACCTTGGTTAGGTCTCTACTGTCTTTTTCGATGGAGACCTAAGGATCTCCACTGATGGAGATCCAAGGTGCACCAAGTTCTTTGCTTCTTCTTCTTCTTCTTGTTTTTTTTTTTTTTTTTTTTTTTTTTTTTTTGTATATTTTTGTAATTTGATTTCCATCATCCATCTTTAAGATGGACAGTAGAGATCAATCTATCTATTTTTTTTTTTTAAATCTTTTTTATTTGTATTTTTTAAAAAATATATATATCTCTACAATCCATCTTATTATCAACATTTTTTAAATTTCTTTTTAAAATTTTTTATTTTTTATAAAAACAATGCTTTAAATGACAAAAATACCCTTAAGTTTGACAACCAAATTTGGTCAACTGTTACGTTTGACTAACGACAAGGGTGGTGAGTGTCAATTTTCGATAAAGTTGTTTTCGTGTATAAAGAACCAAACCTTATTGTAATTTGATCTAAAATCAGGAAAAGGGAAAAAAAATTCATTGATATCAACCGTTTTTTTTTTCACGGAAGAAGAAAAAAAATCACAGAAAAGAATTACAAACAACTCGGGATATCAGCCTTCAGAAATCTCAACACACATAAAACAGCAGCTACCGTCTCCGCCACTTGGGGGGAGTAAGTTGCCTATAATCTTCGAGCACTCGAAGCCATCACATTTCCCTCATAGCAGCATCGCAATTAACCTTGTAGCAGCCCCTATCAGGAGGCCTCCGAAGAAGCACACATCCCTCAGATTGATTCTGGTGAGCTTTACTTCTCAAAACCACTTTTGAAAAATCTGAGACAAAATTGTGTGATCACTGTACACTCTAGTATCTCCTTAGCACACATACCTTGTAGCCCAATCAACTTATCAAGGAATGCACTAAGTAAAAATTAGTATAATTAGTGCACACATACCCTGTAGCCCAAATGTCCAATCACAACTTATCACTGTTACACTCTAGTATCTCCTAATTAGCGCACAAACACTGATTAAAAATTATAATGGGATAAATGAAACTTAATCGATTCAGACTTTTTTTTTTTTTTTTTTTGGAATAACTGATTTATGTTGTGATGTGGCACCTAATTTATCAATATAATCCACGTCAGCAAAATAGTAAGAGAGAATTTTTTGTCTGTTTGTTAAATAGAGTATTCCAGAAGTTTTGGTGGATGACAGAGAGATTTGTATTGGAGACAAAAAGAGACTTTTTTCTCTGGCTGTTTGGTAGCTGAGATACTGAGAGAAAGAGTGAGAGAGTGCTGATAAATTGTACTATGTATTCGTAATCCTTTCTCTGATTCATAGTGGATTGAGTGCTGCTCCTCAACTGGATGTAGATTGTCACTTGACAATCGAACCAGTATAAATCCTTATCTCTTTCTTCTCCTTTAATCTTTCTTATATTTTTTGTCTTCTTCTACAAAGATCTTTTTCTTGCACATTCAAATAGTGAGAATCAAACTTGATTGCTGTTATTTGTTGGTAGATTTGAGTTAGGTATCGTTACAAATTGGTATCAAAGCTTTGGTTGGATAAGATCTAGATTCCTCGATTCGGTCAGTTTTTGTTACGATTTGATCAGATCAAATTTGTAAAGATGTCGACTAAGTTTGAGGTTGAGAAATTCACTGGTTCGAATGATTTCGGTCTCTGGAAAAGGAAGATGAAGGCTGTCTTGGTGAAAGAAGGTCTTGCTGCTGCATTAGATGGTGCCGATAAGCTTCCAACAACATTGTCGGCAGGAGAAAAATCTAAGCTACTTGAAAAGGCTTACAGTTCTTTGTGTAAGGATTCCCATATCTTGATTGGCTTATTTCGTGGACAAACCACTTGTTCGGGTTGTTTGTGTAAGGGTAGTTTTGGTGATTGAACTTCAAGCTCGAAGGCCCTTCCAAGACCTCAAGGGACAAGCACGCCAAAGGTATAATCTCTAGTGCTTGGTTTTCTTTGAAGAGACTAGAATGCACACACGCACTTAGTATACTTGCATTTGTGTGCATACTCTTCACATGTCACTTTACACACTAGCACTTTGTTTGATATATTGTTATGTGTATTTGTGCTTAGTAATTTGTTTCCCGATAGTGTTCGGAAACGTCCGCGCATGCACTAGAATGTGCTTGGTTGTGCGCGAAGACCGCCCATGGAGAATGCCCTTGGCTTCTCATTGGTTTTCACCTCTGTTGGTGATCGGCAGTTATGATCGGTGGCCTGGCCGCCGAATGAAACCGCCGTTTGAATCCATAAGTGTCTGGAGCAATTCTGCGGTCACGATCGGCGGTCACAACTGCCGTTCATACCTGATCGATTTATTCTCTCGGGATTGATTCGGCAGTTGGATCGGCGGTTTCGAAACCGCCGAATGAAACCGCCGTTGCTCCCCTGTTCTTCTCGGGTTCAATTCGGCGATTGTAAACGGTGGCCTGGCCGCCGAATGAAACCGTCGATTGGTGCGTTTCAGGGGCAAAATTATCTTTTCACATGCCTAATTCTTGATGTCTATAAATATCTTACTTTCTCATTCTCTGATCAAGTTCTTTGAGTCCTTAGAACCCTAAACTTCAAAGAGAGATTTTTGAGAAAAAATTAAATCAAGAACTCACCTTTAAACACTCAAATCAAATCCTTTTTGCATCATATTTCATATTGCATCTTCTATGACTATATAGAATGCATCCATGATTGGGTTTGCATCATCACAACTTGCTTGGTAAGATTTTGATTAATTTCATATTATTTTAGTATTTTACTATCAAGCATATTCTCTTTTAATTTACTTGTATGTTTTTGATCATATGATAAATACAAGAATAGAGAATTAATTGTGATGAATTGATTGAGTGTTATATTGTGATAGCTAATTAGGTTTTTGATTAATCTTGATTAGCTAAGCTATTTGACATGTCATTTAGCAATTGATATCTAGGGTTGATTTAAATTGATTATATCATCATCCTAGATAAGCATCTAAGGTTACCTAGCCTTGTTTGTTATTTGAATATTTATACATATTCACATAGGTTGCATAATCTCTTCATAGAGAATTAAGTCTTGAGGCTAAGATTGCTTAGGCCTCAAGCAATTGGACTAGAGCCACTTTTAAAGGCCCGAGTGGTGGAAGTGGGGGGTTATTGACCGGAGTGTTAGACGAGATCTACATAGGTTGTAAACTCCATTTCAATTAGTGGATTTCAAGGTCCGAGTGTGGCGCACTAAACAGCCCGTGGTTTTTCCTAGTGGTTGGGTTTCCACGTATACATCAAGTGTTATTTAAATTCCGCACTATATTACACTTGCTTGTATTTTTGACTAGTAGGGGCATTTTCGTAAAATTGACTTGCATGCGAAAATTGGGTAATAATAGTTAAAATCTATTCACCTCCCCTCTAGATATATTTATCATACACACCGAGCGTTATTATATTACTTTCACTCTGATTCTTGGCTTAGGAGACAAAATTCTGAGAGAGGTAAAGAAAGAGACAACAGCTGCTGGAATTTGGGGTAAGCTTGAAACTTTTTATATGTCTAAAGCTATTCCAAATCGAATTCATTTGAAACAGAATTTTTTTGGTTTTAAAATGGATGAACACAAATCTTTAGCTGATAATATGGATGAGTTTAGAAAGCTTATACAAGATCTTGAAAGTATGTCTATTACAATGGTTGATGAAGATCAAGCTATGATTCTGTTGAATTCTCTTCCTAAATCCTATACGAATTTTGTTGATACATTGAAATATAGTAGACAAACTCTTAAGTTAGAAGAGATTGAGAGTGTTATAAATGCTAAGGATATTGAGAACAAAGCTAGTGGTAAATCAAATGCAGATGGCCTTAGGGTGAGAGGAAGATCAGACAAAAGACAATGGAAAAGAAATGGCAATGGTAATAGCAGATCCAGATCTAAGTCTAAGTCTAAGTCTAGAAAGTGGAGGTGTTATCATTGTCACAAGGAAGGTCACTTTAGGCGTGATAGTCCAAAGAGGAAAAATAAAAAAAGACAAGAGAAAGAATCTGAAGATGGAGATACAGATGTGGCTTCTGATAGTTATGATAGTGTAGATGTTCTAATTGCCTCTGATAAGAAGTCAAACATGGAATGGGTGCTTGACTCGGGCTGTACCTTTCACATGACTCCAAATAGGCATTTATTTGACACTTTCTAGAAGCTAGATGTTGGTAAAGTTTTGATGGGAAATGATGCTTGTTGCAATGTGGCTGGTATTGGTACTGTTAAACTGAAGCTACATGATGGTGTTGTCAGGACTTTGGCAAATGTTAGATATGTTCCTGAACTTAAAAGAAATCTGATTTCTTTAGGTGTGTTGGATTCTAGTGGTTTTTGTTATAAAGCTCAAAATGGTGTACTCAAAGTAACCAAGGGATCATTGGTTGTTATAAAGGCTGAGAGGAAGAATGGTCTTTATTTTCTGAGTGGTGTTACAGTTACTGGTTTAGCTGTAGTTTCTTCTCCAAAAATTGAAGACAAAACTTCTCTATGGCATAGGCGATTAGCTCATGTAAGTGAGAAGGGACTGTTAGAGCTTAGCAAGCAGGGTTTGCTGTGTGGAGATAAGCTAGAGAAACTAACTTTCTGTGAACATTGTGTATATGGAAAAATGTGCAGGGTTAAATTAAAAGTTGCCAAGCATTGTACAAATGGCATTTTGGATGATGTCCACTCTGATCTTTGGGGGCCTTCAAGGCATTCATCACTGGAGGTTGCAGATATTTTATCAGCATAATAAATGATTATTTAAGGAGAGTTTGGATTTATTTTTTGAAAACTAAGGATGAAGCCTTTGACAAATTCAAAGAATGGAAGGTTATGATAGAGAATCAAACCGGGAAAAAGGTAAAAAAAACTTAGAACTGATAACGACCTTGAGTATATAAATGAAGACTTCAACAAGTATTGTAGAGATGAAGGTATTGTAAGCCATAAGACTGTGAGAAAAACTCCTCAGCATAATGGTCTTGCTGAAAGAATGAACAAGACTATTCTTGAAAGAGTGAGGAGTATGTTGTCTTGTTCTAAATTGCCTGCAAAGTTTTGGGTAGAAACAGTTCACACAGCTGCTTACCTGATAAATAGAACTCCCTCTTTAGCAATTGAGTTAAAATCGCCATTGGAGAAATGGTCAAGTCACTCCGTAGGTTATAGTAATCTGAAAGTGTTTGGCTGCACAGCTTTTGTTCACACTAAGGAAGGAGGAAAACTAGATCCTAGAGCTATTAAGTGCATTTTCTTAGGATATCCAGATGGTGTGAAGGGGTATAAATTCTGGAATCCAACTATTAAAAAATGCTTGATAAGTAGAGATGTTGTTCTTAAGGAGGATGAATTTCCTGGTCTACAAAGTGCTATTGAATCCTCAAGTTCTTCTTCTAAGGTATAGCAGATTGGTTTTGAGGTAGAATTGTTGAATAAAACTGTGAAGCACACTCGAGAGCAGATACATAATTCAGAACCAATTCTGAATGAAGAAAATGAAGAAGCTAAAGAACATGAAGAAGAGGATTTTGAGAATTATAATTTGACTAGAGACAGAACTAGAAGAACAATTAAACCACCTCATAGATATGGCTACGCAGATATTGTAGCTTATGGTTTACAAGTTGCTGGGGAAGTGACCGATGAGCCGAAAAATTACCAAGATGCAGTGACTAGAAAGGATTCTAGGCTTTGGGTACAAGCTATGGATGAAGAATTATAATGGTCTGTACAAGACCTGATATTTCTTATGCAGTTAGTGTTGTTAGTAGGTATATGAGTAATCCTAGAAAACAACATTGGGAAGCATTGAAATGGCTAATGAGATACATTAGAGGTACAAGTTCTGTTGGTTTAGAGTTTAAAAGGAAGAATAATTCAGTTGATTATGTGTTGGGGTATGTTGATGCAGATTATGCAGGGAATTTTTATAACAGAAAATCAATGACAGGCTATGTGTTTACTTTGTGGGGTAATTCAATTACCTGGAAAGCTAATCTGCAGCCTATGGTTACATTGTCCTCAACAGAAGCTGAATATGTGGCCATAACTGAAGCTGCAAAAGAAGCTCTTTGGTTGAAGGGTTTGGTAAAGGAGCTTGGTTATGAGCAGGAAACTGCTACAATTATTGTGACAGTCAAAGTGCAATTTATTTGTGCAAGAATCAAGTGTTTCATGAGAGGAGTAAACACATTGATGTACGTTTGCACTTTATTAGAGATTTGGTGGAAGACAAGTTGGTAGCTATGAAGAAAATTGCAGGTGCTTACAATCCTGCAGATATGCTAACTAAGTCTGTTACCACAGATAAACACAAGCTCTGTATGAGCCTGCTTCAAGTGATATAACACTGACGTGAAAGGAGGAGCAGTGGCAAGAAACATTGATGAATAAGGTGCCAAGGTAGAAATTGTTATGATGTGGCACCTAATTTATCAATATAATCCACGTCAGCAAAATAGTAAGAGAGAGAATTTTTTGTCCGTTTGTTAAATAGAGTATTCCAGAAGTTTTGGTGGATGATAGAGAGATTTGTATTGAAGACAAAAAGAGACTTTTTTCTCTGGCTGTTTGGTAGCTGAGATACTGAGAGAAAGAGTGAGAGAGTGCTGATAAATTGTACTCTGTATTTGTAATCTTTTCTCTGATTCATAGTGGATTGAGTGCTGCTCCTCAACTGGATATAGATTGTCACTTGACAATCGAACCAGTATAAATCCTTGTCTCTTTCTTCTCCTTTAATCTTTCTTATATTTTCTGTCTTCTTCTACAAAGATCTTTTTCTTACACATTCAAATAGTGAGAATCAAATTTGGTTGCTGTTATTTGTTGACAGATTTGAGTTAGGAATCGTTACAATTTAGTATTTATTAAAAAAAAATTAATAATTTTCTAGTAGAACCCCATTTAACATAGGAGTTATGTTCCCTCTTCTAATTAAATAACGTAAATCATTTATTTTCAATAAAGAAATATTCTCAATTTAAAAATAAATATATATTTATATTTATATTTATATAGTCCGACTCTGTATATAACTTACATCAGTAAGTTACATGTGGGCCACTGATTATGGAGAAGCACTGACAAGTGCATACACACTGACTCAAAATATGTAAATCTAGTGGTCCACATGCAATGCACTGATGTAAGTTATACTAGTGCGCACTAACTTGAAAATGTGTGTGGAACTTTTCCTATCGGCACTCCCTTATTTTAATACAATAAGCATCTTTAATGAAATTGCATGCAATTAAATGTTTTTCGATGAGATTTTTTTGTATGCATCCTAAGAAAATTAAAATAAACATTTGGTAACAATTTGGAAATTTTTTGGAATTGAGAACTATTTTTTCTTATATTTCCCTATTTTTAAAAGTTTTTTTCTTTAAAAAAAGTCGGAAAATATTAGTTCTTGTACCCAATTTTTTTTTTTAAATTTTTATTTTCACAAATGTATTTCAATGTTATTATCATCCATACAAAAAATCACATCAAGATTCAATATATTCTATTGAATTTCATCAAAGGTACTTAAAGTGTGCATTGTAAAAAATCCTCATTAGAAATTTATATATATATAGTCCCTTTCTCCTTGGTGCGTACTAATATAAAACACATCAATGCATTGTATCTGGGCCATAGATTATGGATAAACATTGACAAGTGCATACGGATCAAGTCAAAGCATGTGAATCTAACGGTCCACATGTGCGCACCGAGGAGATCAGTCATATATATATATATATATATATATATATATATATGTATATGTATATATTCTCGATTAATAATCGGGTGGTTCTATTGACACCCAAAAAAATTTCCCATGCCACCCAAACAATTTCTCCCTCCACCCATTTACTTTTTGCACCCATCTTTTAAATTTAAAAATTAATAATTCACTATTTACACTCTTCCATCAAAATGTCAAAATTAGCCTTAAAATTTAGTTATCATTTAATTAGATTATCTGTCACCCTAAACCCATTCTAATATTATTTTTGGAACCCATGCAAAATTCTGTAATTAACTTTTTTGGGGGAATTTTAATCAGCCTAACAAGTTAGCACAAACAAGCTAGACTTGGATGTCCACGTCGCTAGAACATGACATCGACAAGTCAGCAAAAGACACATGGTGCTACCACGTGTAGAAACAACCCTAGATCACCGGACCTGCACGCCAATACATGAAGAAGGTCGCCTAAATTTGTAGTAGCTCGCTAAATTAAAGCAACCTCACACGATGAGTAGAACCAGCTTGCCACACAAGCAATATTAGCATAATACAATATCTTTGGCGAATCACTAACAAATCGGAATTTCACGAAGACCAGTCTAGCATAAGGGAAGGCAATCATCGTCATAATGAAAAGAAAGAGACAATCCTGGAATCTAAAGGATTGACTTTTGCAAGGAAAGAATCCTCTATTCAGGATCAGAAGATCGCCAAGATACGATCCTCCCAGGATCTCGCGTCAACGCAAGACTTCGGTTGGATGACAAGAATTTGTTAGCGAATAAACGTCACTACATGCGCGGAAGTGTTGCCAGATAGAACACAAACAAACACAATAATAAAGAAAGAGAAGATGAAGAGAAGATAATCAAATCAAATCAAATCCAATCACACACAACACAAGAGTTTTACGTGGAAACCCAAATCAAGGAAAAAACCACGACCGTCGGGACAACAAGAGAAAGTTCCAATATGTAGTAAATTGTTACAACAACACACTCAGGATTCTCTCTCTAAATAATACACTAAACCCGATTACACCCAATGCTCACTTTGAGATCTCTTTAATATTTGCTATTTTGCTCCACCCTTAATAACCTAATTATTATGGTGTATTTATGTGAGCTACATGGAGTTTAAGATAAAAGGAAATTCTACTCATATACGTACAATAATTACTTATTCCACATAAATACTGTTTCCTATTTATGACAAGTCTTCTTTTAAGGAGGAATCATTTTCCTTCAAGTACAAGACTTTCCTAATCCGCATGAAGACAAACTCTTTTTCCTTTTCCGATAAGCACAAGAACTTCCAGAAGAAAACACATTTCCTATTTTCGCACAACATTCCTGATCTAGGCAAAATCCACCGTTGCCACGGTCTGGCTCACGGTTTGCAACCCCGTGACTTGCACCGCGCAAAGCCATTGAAGTCAACCGCTCAGAATACCGCGATTGGTGTATTTTTCCTCCGCCGTGGTCTACACCGCATAATACCTGCTGGAATTGACCGCTCCCTATGCCACGGTTGGTGCGCCTTGTCCGCACGGCAGTTCCCTTTAGAATTCGTTTCTTCAGTTCTTCTTTGGTCTTTAAGCCTCCCTCAAACATGATCTTCTACTTCCAAACGTTCTCACGTCTCCAAGATGTCTCCGCATTGGTTGAATCATGTTTGGTAACCATTTGAGAATACGAGCCATATCTAACAAAATTAGTGCGACACTTCGATTCCCCTATAAATGCGTGTCCTAGGCAAAGGAAAAGTCGAGAGTAATACAACACTAAAGATAAGACATTAAGCTTGTAATTGTAATTAATCACCTTTTACATAGTGGAATCATTTTCTCCTATCGTTATGACGACCGTGGTTTTTTCTCTGACTTAGGGTTTTCCACGTATAAAAATTCTAGTGTTGCTTATAGCTTTTACTAATATTATTCGTTATACATTACATTCACATAGCAAAGAGGTGCTTTGATTACAGGCATACCAGTAAATTTAAGGATTGATTTGACTACTTTTTTTGTCAGTAATTGGTTTGCCTACGGACCAAAAATCATCGTCAACATAACTATTTAAACCTAATTCAAATATATCAAACAAAACAATTTATATGATTTGATTGTCTGCTGCAGTTGTTTTGTAAAGTTATTGAATTGATTTACTATAAGATCTTCAATCAATTATTTAATATATAGGATTTTCTTTTTCACCGATTGTGCTACCTTATTTGTTTTTCTAGGAGAAGAGTGTTGGAGTTAATGAAGACTTCAAGTCAACAAAGCAAAAGCAAAATTAATTTGTGTGAAATTAATTAAAAGCAAGTTGTTGGGGAAGTGTGAAGAATTAAAGCAAGTCAATTAAAGTGGCCAAAAGAATGATGAGTGCATTTGGACTAATGCACATCGACAACAACAAAGGAAGCAAATTGAATTGATTCACGCTGTGTCTTTCACAGCGGAGTGTGAGAGCGGTCCACAATTGTGAGTAGCACTGTGAATTTTGACAACAGTTTGGACAACGATCAGACATCAGAGCTTCACGTTGTGTGTTGCGCTGTGAATTTCTACAGTGGCTTTGAGAGCGGTGTTATCACAGAGATGTACGCTTTGAGGAGCGCTGTGAGAGCGTTGTGGCACCTAGAGCGGTCACGCACAAATTTGCATGCAATGAGATTTGCACAGTGAAGAAAGAGGAAAAAGTAATATACTCCAAATAGGATTTGGCCAACCCTAGTGCTCCCATATAAATACCACCATTATGTAAATCCTAATGGGTGTGAGAAAAATTGCTAGAGAGATAGAGAGCAAATTGTAGAGAGACTGAGAGATTGTAATCAACTCTGAAAGTAGTGAATTGAGTGCGGTGCGCTCCGTGGACATAGGCAAATTGCTGAACCACGTAAAATCTTTGGTGTCGTCTTTTTCTTCTTATTGCTTTCATATTATCTGTGTGTGTTTAGATTTGTGTGTGCGATTTTTCTTACAATAATTGGTATTAGAGCCCTAGGTTGGGGCAGGTTATTTTTCTCACAAATCTAAGTTTTCTCGAGGTCAACGATTTTGTCACAGAGATGGGATCGGAGAAGGATTCTCACAAGATTGAGAAATTCGATGGGACGAATTTCAGTTTCTGAAAGATGCAGATGGAGGATTATCTATACTAGATGGAGTTGCCCTGGCCATTAAAAGAGAAGCCTGAGGGTATGACCAATGTAGATTGGTCAAAAAAGGGGAAGCCGAAGAACATGGATGAAGAGGATCTTGAACTTTTGGACAGGAAAGCATTGGGAGCAATTCGTCTCAGTTTGACGAAGCAGGTCGCTTTAAACGTAAAAGGATCAACTAACTACCAAAGATCTAATGAAGACTTTATCAAACCTGTATGAACAACCTTCTGCGGTAAGGAATGCCCATCTTGTCAAAAAGCTATCAAATTTAAAGATGACGGAAGATCAGGGTTTTAGAGAGTATCTAAACCAGTTCAATGAAGTGAATGATGGGTTAACTTTTGTGTCTATGGGTTTTGATGAGGAATTCTTGGCGGTGTTTATGCTTACCCAATTACCAAAAAGTTAGAAGATGACAAGTTAGTCAATTGCCAACTCGTTCGGGAAGGAGAAATTGGATTTCTCACAGGTTGTGAACATGAACATGATCATGACCGAAGAGATTAGGTTACGTGAAGAGGGATTTGGAGCGTCTACATCTTCAGCACTGAATATGGAAGGTAGAGAAAGCAGAAACAAAAATCAGAACACGAATCAACGGGGAAGATCAAACTCAAGAAGTAAGTCTAAATCCAGATATCAGGTCAATTATTCGGGAAATTAGAAACGAAACAAGAAAGATGTAGAGTGCTGGAACTGTGGTAAGATAGGCCACTTCTCGTATGAGTGTAGATTTGAGAAGAAAGATAAGGGCAAAGGCAGTACGAACTATGTGTCAGAGGAGTCAGATGACTGCCTCATCTGCTTGTTGGAAAGTAAGACAGAGTCCTGGGTTCTGGATTTAGGAGCGTCATTCCATGCCACACCTCACAGGGAGTTATTCGAGAACTACATCTCTGAAAATTTGGGTAAGGTGTATCTTGGTGACGATCAAGCATGCAATATTACCGGGAAGGGAGATGTGAAGATTTAGCTGAAAGGGTCAGTTTGGAAGCTTAACAACGTGAGGCACATACCGAATTTGAGGAAGAATTTGATCTCCATTGGGCAACTAGCGTTAGAGGGTTACATGACAACTTTCACAAATGATAAGTGAAAGATTGTTAGGATTATGCTCAATAGCAAAAATGTAATATTGTAATTGACAATCTTTTTCATATTAATAAAGTGATTTCTGGTTTAACAAATCTTATAGCATTTATAGTTTAATATTATAATTGTCGAAGTAAATAATCATAAGGTCTAAAGACTATGAGAAAAGAAGAATTGTTCGTACATCTGGATATGTATGAGGTAGACACAATTCTTTAGTTAGTCTTGAATAATGTTCACAACTTAAGTTAAAGGTTGGACACCTTTATCTTGTTAAAGTTGTAGAATTCTTTTGCTAGCATTTGAGTGGGATCAAATGAGATATGATGAGTCTAAAATCATCAGAGTGTCTTCGAGTAAAAGAATCTAGTGCACTGGGTGCATTGAACTGGATCACAATGAAAAGCTTTATCTAGAACCGTCAATAGATAATAGTCTTTTCATTATCAGGACAATCGGAGAGTCTATCTTAATCCTGAGATAAATGATGGACTTATGGTTGCAAGTGATATCATTTGAGTTATCAATGAGTACGATTATATAGCATAGTCTATCCTCGATAGTTTGGTGATATTCATTTGTTAATCGATAGAGGACTTCATTTATAGATATGGACATCGTGGCTCCATTTATTAAATGAGAGTATAATATCATCATATGGATGTTTTGATGTAATTGGATATTAAATCTCAACGTTGAGTTTTCGATAGTGACTATTGAAAACATGGCTTCTAGACAAGTCAAAATATCCAAGTTCAAAACGTGGTCATATGAGTAAATATGGTAACTTGGAGAGTTATAGGCGGTCTATGAATTCTTGGCAATTACTGATATTAATCACGAGGATACACTATCTCCAACATGATTGTCTAGGGTATGAATGAGGAACATCTTCTTATTCTATCTTTATTTAAGAGTTCAATTTTAGCTCTTTAGTGGAATGAGTTAAAATTAATGGATCGGACCTAAGTGAATCATTTGTTGATTGTGATTAGGTTATATCTATTGAAGCTTAAATTTAGATAGCCCGCCAAGATCCCCAATCCACACGGACTTGCATGGATCACTTGATATATTCTACCGGACCAATTTATGGGTCCATCTAGAATTGCATTTAATATATTAAGAATATAATTTGCACATTATTTGTTTAATGGGCTGATCTAATATATTAATATATTAATGAAAGGCATGTGGGCTTATTTCTTTTAGTAAGAATGGGTCTGGTTCACATGTGGGCTTTTTATTTAAAGTCCAATGGATTAAATAAAATAAGGAAATAATATTTGGCCCATTTATTGTAAGTGGGGCGGCAAGGCTATGTTTATAGTCAAAAATATTATTTTATTTTATTGTTTGATTAAATGAGAATTAATTAATTTATTAATTAATTATTTAATTAAGAAACAAAATCTTTTTCTGATTAGGAAATATGTTTCCTAGAATTATACTATCAGTATACTAAAAGTAAAAAACTTGTTTGGTAAGAAAATAAATAATTAATTTTATTTATTTAATCAAAAAAGAAGTCTTTTTATTGAAGTCAATAAAAGAATAAAAATACTTATGAGTTGTATTAGGGTTAGGAGTCTAAAGTTGATGTGAATTAGGGTGCAACACAAATCCTTTTTTGTAGAGGAATTGCGGCAACCCTAAGACAACAACATGTAGATTTCGGCAACCCTAAAGGAAAAAGGAAGAAAATTCGGCCACCCTATATAAGAAAGAATATAGGGTTCGGCCACCCTAAGTTTGATTGGATAAAAATTTTCTTCTTCTTCTCATACTCATAGAAAAGTGTTTGATTATTCTACCAAGACAAAAAAGTGAGAAGAGATTATTCTTTTGATGGTACACTAATTGCTTGTTCATCAATAAGCTTGTGTGTACAACATCGAATTAGGTTCACGCGAGTTTCGATCATTAGATTGAGAACTCAAAAGTGACCGGAATAATCTTTGTAGTCTTTTGGTTGTTTTGTGACTAACAAAAGAAAAAGAAAGTTTTGTTTGTCCATTCTCAGGTACGCAATTCAAAGAAAAGGGAGACCACGCTCCTAGGTGATTTACGTTCATGCTATGATTGAAGATCTTACGGATTACCATCGACGTAAGTCAATCGGATCACGCGACAAAAGGTATTATACTTTTTGTTACTTTATATGTATGTTTAATTAATTTAAAGGGTTAAGGTTCATCAAAGGAAAAATTTTAAAACATATTAAATCTATTTTTAGTCTCGCTTCCGCTGCGTGTACTACGATTTTTCCCTACAAAGATTTCGAAGGGTATTATGACAATCACCCGAGGAAATAAGAATAGGTCACTTTACACAATCATGGATGGTTGTGGTTTAATCTTTATGGCGGAAGGTAAAGATGATCCGAACTTGTGGCACCAGAGGTTTGGGCACATGAGTAGTTAGGGGCTGAAGTGTCTACATTCGAAAGGTAAGTTGCCAGATTTGAAGAGTGTTAAGGTTGATTTCTATGAGAGTTGTGTGCTGGGAAAACAGAAGCGAGTAAGCTTCAAGAAGACCGGAAGGGTACCGGTAAAGAAGAAGCTGGAACTAAAGCATACCAATGTTTGGGGTCCAGCTTTAATCTCGTCAACCAGAGGTAAACAGTATTTTGTCACATTCATTGACGACCACTCTGCGAAGGTATGGGTTTATTTTCTAAAACACAAGTCTGAGGTGTTTGACGCTTTCAAGAGATGGAAAGCTAGGGTTGAGAACGAGATAGGGTTAAAGATCAAAAAGCTGCATTCAGACAATGGTGGAGAATATGAAGACAATGAGTTCAAGAGGTTTTACTATCTGAGAGGGATAAAGCTCAGTAGAACGGTTCATGGAACCCCACAACAAAATGCGATAGCAGAACGGATGAACAGGTCATTGACTGAGAGAGTCAGAAGCATGAGGTTACATTATGGGTTACCAAAGCAGTTCTGGGCTGAAGCAGTCAATATAGCAGCGTATTTAATCAACTGAAGACCATCAAAGCCTTTGGACCTCACTATACCAGAAGAGATATGGACCGGGAAAGAGGTAAAACTTTCTCATCTTAAAGTGTTTGGGTGTGTTTCTTATGTACATATAGGTGATCATGCGAGGAATAAGCTAGATGCCAAGTCAGTGAAGTGTACTTTGGTGGGCTATGGAGAAGATGAATTTGGTTACAAGTTGTGGGATGACCAAAACCACAAGATGATCAGAAGTAGAGATGTTGTCTTCAACGAAAGGGTTATGTATAAAGACAGAAACACACAGGTGTCTGAGTCGGAAGAGCCAGAGTACTTTGGGCTGAATGATGTGTCAGATAACAAAATCGTGGAACCAGTTAATCAGAATGATAAATAATAAGGTATGCCGCTCCAGGTTATAGATCATATCCCACAAAGAGATGTTCCAGCGACACAGGCTCAGAGTGTAATGAGAAGATCAACTTGAACTACTATACCAAATAGGAAGTATTTGCAATACATGTTGTTGACATATGCAGGGGAACCTGAGTGCTATGATGAGGCATATCGGGGAAAAGATGCGAGCAAGTGGGAGTTTGCAATAAAGGATGAGATGAAGTCGTTGATTTCTAATCAAATTTGGGAGTTAGCCAAATTGCCTGAAAGAAAAAAAGTCCTACAGAATAAGTCGGTGTTTTGGATCAAAGAGGAACATGATAGTTCCAAGAGATGTAAAACATGACTAGTGGTCAAAGGTTTCCAACAAATAGAAGGTATTGACAACTCTGAAAATTTTTCTCCTATTGTTGAACTAACTACGATCCGGTTAGTATTAAGCATTATCGCAGCGAAAGGGTTATATTTGGAGCAGTTAGATGTGAAGCTGCCTTTCTTCATGGTGATTTGGAGGAAGAAATATACATAAAGCAACCGGAGGGGTTTGCGGAAGAGGGCGAGGAAGAGTTGGTGTGTAGGTTGACAAAGAGCTTGTATGGTTTAAAACAAGCTCCCCGACAGTGGTACAAGAAGTTTTATGGGTTTATGCAAGGCAATGGATATTTTAGATGCAATGCTGACCACTGCCGCTATTTCAAAAAGGTTAAGTCAAGTTTTATTATCTTGCTATTTTATGTTGGTGACATGTTAGTAACTGGTGCAGATTTAGAAGAGATTAACAATTTGAAAAAATAACTCTCGAGTGAGTTCGAGAAGAAGGATTTAGGTACAGCAAAACAGATTCTTGGAATGATAATTAGCAGACACGAACATGAGGGTACATTAAAGCTTTCTCAAGCATAGTACATTCGGAAAGTGTTGTAGAGATTCAACATGGATGATGCGAAATCGATGAGAACACCTTTGGCTAGTCATTTTAGGTTATCCAAGGATCAGAGTCTGAAGACGGGAGAGGAGAAGGACTTCATGGGTAAGGTTCCTCATGCTTCAGCCATTGGAAGTCTAATGTATGCCATGACTTGCACAAGACGAGATATTTACCATGCAATGGGAGTTGTGAGCCGTTACATGTCCAATCCAGGTAAGCCTTATTGGGAGGCTGTGAAATGGATCCTAAGATACCTGCGGGGTACGAAAGAGATGTCTAACCTTCAGAAGAGATGAGCTCAAGCTAGAAGGTTATGTGGATTCAGATTTTACTAGGGAGGTGGATCACAGAAGTAGTACCACCGGATATGTGTTCACAATGGCTAGTATCGCGATTAGTTGGATGTCCCAGTTGCAGAAGATAGTGACAATCTCTACAACTGAAGCAGAGTATGTGGCTGTGACAGGTATGGAGCTGATATGGTTACAAAGTTTGTTAACTGAGTTGGGATTCGATCAAGTGATGAATGTGTTGCATAGTGACAGTCAGAGTGCAATACACTTGGCCAAGAATTCGACGTTCCATTCTAGGACCAAGCATATAGATCTTCGCTACCACTTCATTCGATTGTTAATCAAGGAAGGTGTGTTAAAGCTTGTGAAGATAGTAGGTAGCAAGAATCCGGCTAACATGTTAACCAAGTCAGTCACTGTTGAGAAACTGGAGCTGTGCGCTGCTTTAGTGGGACTTCAAGAGTGAAAACGTGGGGAATGAGCGCACCGTTATTTATCCACTAAGTCATCGAGGAAGGATGGAGAATGTCTATTGAGTTTCAGTCTTCAAGTGGGAGATTGTTGGAGTTAATGAAGACTTCAAGTCAACAAAGCAAAAGTAAAATTAATTTGTGTGAAATTAATTAAAAGCACGTTGTTGGGGAAGTGTGAAGAATTGAAGCAAGTCGACTAAAGTGGCCAAAAGAATGATGAGTGCATTTGGACTAATGCACAGCGACAACAACAAAGGAAGCAAATTGAATTGCTTCACGTTGTGTCTTTCACAGTGGACTGTGAGAGCGGTCCGCAATTGTGAGTAGTGATGTGTGTTGTGCTGTGAATTTTGACAACGGTTTGGACAATGGTCAGACATCAGAGCTTCACGCTGTGTGTTGCGCTGTGAATTTCTGCAGCGGCTTTAAGAGCGGTGTTGTCACAGAGGTATACGCTTTGAGGAGCGCTGTGGCACCTAGAGTGGTCATGCACAAATCCACGTGCGATGAGATTTGCACAGTGAAGAAAAAGGAAAAAGGAAAAAGTAATAGAGTCAAAATAGGATTTGGCCAACCCTAGTGCTCCTATATAAATACCACCATTATGTAAATCCTAATGGGTGTGAGAAAAAATTGCTAGAGAGATAGAGAGTAAATTGTAGAGAGACTGAGAGATTGTAATCAACTCTGAAAGTAGTGGATTGAGTGCGGTGTGCTTCGTGGACGTAGGCAAATTACTGAACCACATAAAATCTTTGGTGTCATCTTTTTCTTCTTATTACTTTCATATTATCTGTGTGTGTTTAGATTTATGTGTGCGATTTTTCATACAACAAAGAGTTCTTGATTTTGATTTTGATTTTGATTTTGATTTTTTTTATTTTTTTTAAGAAGAAGAGTTCTGACTTCGGAATTAAGGGCCAGTTTGGTATTGCTTTTGAAAAGTTAAAATCAGATTATTTTATAATTTTGACATAAAATGATGTTTGGTAAAACTTCCAAAAGTGATTAATTGATAATCTGTCAAGTTTTGACAGTGATTTTGAGAAGTAGGTGTGGGGTTACTTCTTGAAAGTGATTATGCAATAATCTATTTAAGCATTTAATGCATCTTTTAAAATATCATTATTATCCTTATGAAATCAAGTTAAAATCATTTATATACATTAATCCATCTCAAATTAAATATTCAATTTAAATATTGATTTGATTTATAAAATCTTTTTAAAATATTTTTATTGTTCTTATGGAATTTATTTTTCCAATTTAAATATTCTACTTAAATATTGATTTAATATATATAATTAATGAAAAAAAAAATGAAATAGGGTCATAAACTCATGTATATTTTAGTCATTGTAACTAATTTCAACACTTTTGCAATAAAATTACCAAACATATGTATACTGCTTTTGAGCTATATAGTAGTTTTAAAAATACAATTAACCAAACATTTGCTGATTAACTTCACAGCTGATTATTCCTTCAGCACAGCTAACAGTGATTATTATAAAAGTTACAGCAATACCAAACTGGGCCTAAGTGTTGCACAAATGTTTGTTCATGTTTTGAATCCGTTGTGATAGGACTTGTATTAACCGAATGAAAGAGCTTTATCTTGTTAAGGAATTTGCTTTTAGTATGGTTTTGAACAAAATTAATTCTCCTAAATAAACATTACTTTTTATTTTGGATTAAAAAAATTTGTTTGATAATAGTTTTTAATGGATAGATGTTTTAGCGTCTAAATTTAATGGGTGAAAAAAAAAACACTTTATCGTAACTTTCTTTAAGAATATTTTAATAACAAAATATTTTAATTTTATTTAGATGTGGTTTGAACTATTTTGGATGGCAATAGAAGTATAGAACCACCCTTAATAATTTCATATGTTATATGAGTATGGGTGGCTGGTTCTATTGCCTACGGAAAAAAAACACTCCACACTTCTAAAAACTAAAATAAAATAAAATAAAATAAAATAAAAACTCCACATGAGAGACATTTTGTTGGTTAATTACACTAACTTACTCTTACTTTATTGAATCTAGTAAGATTTCAAAAAGATGTCATAAATTAACACAAACACCCTTTGTCATCAAGTCAATCCGTTAACTTTAACGGTTAACTAACCTTGACCTATAGAAAATCAAATATACACCTGCCACATTATCCCAAACATAAAATAGTTTTTAATTAAAAATTAAAAAATAATAATAAAAAAAAAGATAATATATATACCGCCTACAGAAACATCCTCGATTCGCGGAGGAGTTTCCTTTGCGAACTGTAGAAGATCGATCTCCGAGATCGTCAAAGATCTCTTCTAGTAATTAGGAGATTATCAATCTTGTTTCTTTCAGCGGTGGAGCTCTACCACGGGTAGATTATCTTGTTTTTATTAAAAAAAATGATTTTTCAATTTTAATTAAAAAAATATTTTATGTTTGAGAGATGTGATAATGGTATATTTGGCTTTCCAATTGTCAAGGCTAGTCAACCGTTAAAGTTAACTGATTGACTTGATGATAGGGGGTGTTTACGTTAATTTTGGTATCTTTTGAAATCTTGTTAGATATAATAAACTAAGGATAAATTAGTGCAATTAACCCACATTTTGCCACCTTTTATCTAGTTTCTCTAAAACTCAATCCACTTTGAGGAGACAAGTTGAGGTGTAAAGTGCACTACAAGTTTGACTTCTGCTGAGGAATGCCCGCTGCGACACTATTTATTACTCTTTATATGTATCTAGACCGGCTCTAATATACAACCAGGGGCAAAACCATAATTTTATTCTGGGTGAACCGTTGATAATTTCATATAGAAAATAATAATAATAATAATAATAATAATCATCATCATTTTGACAACAAATTTAGACAGTATGAGGGAATTTCTATTAATTAAAATAAAGAGTAATTGGCACTACACCCCCCTTGACTATACACGAATTCGCATGTTGCCTCCTGAATTTTTTTTTTAGGCACTAAACCCCCTAAACTATCGGAAATTAACAATTTGTGACGGAATAGTAACGCCATCCATTTTTATGTCATGGCAATTTGCACTAAGTTCCCCTTATTATATATATAATTGCATTAAACTGGAAAAAATATAATAATATGTCCAAAATACCCCTAACTATGTCTAAAATAATTAATAAAATATACAAAAACAATTTACAAAACTAAAATAAAATAAACCACCATCATCATATATTCATATCTTCAAACCACCATCATCATCCAAACCCAGAAAATCATCAACATACCTCCAAACCCAGAAAATCATTATCAACACACCACCAAATCGAAGCCACAAACACCCTCAAATCAAACCACCACCAACGCCAAAACCAAGCCCACCTCCTAACACCAAAACCAAACCACCACCACCACCAAACCCAAAAATAAAATCAAACCCAGCAACCAAAATCATACCTAGAAAAAAAAAATTAAACCACCTACTTAAATCAAATCATCGCCAAACCAAACCAACCAATAATTATATTAAAAAAAATGAGAAAAAAAAATTCCATCAAACTAAAAAATTTAAAACAATTACCAAACCCACCATCATCATCTTCATCGACCATCACATATTCAAAAATTAAGTCATAACATATCCATCATCATCCACCATCAGCCCACAACCACACCACCATCCATCTCCAATCACCAAACCCTAAAACCAGATTTGTTCTTTTCCAAATTTCTTCAATCAAATCCCACAAAAAAAAACAAAAAATTAATTCCAAAAACCAAAATCGTGATTGATCACGGCCCAAACCAGCGTTTTGGACTTTCGGCCTTCGTCCTGGTCGACGATCGACGGTCTGAGACGACCGACTTGCACCGGCGTGCTGGTTGACGAAAATCGGCTTGTTGGTGGACGACAATCGGCCCAACAAAAACTCAGATCTAGGTTGTTTCGATTTTTGAAGATGGGTTGAAGAAGAAGAATTGTCATGGGGAGAGAGAAGAAGAATTGTCGTGGAGAGAGAGAAGAAGAATTGAAGAAGAAGAAGAAGAATTGTCGTGAGGAGAGAGAAGAAGAATTGAAGAAGATGATGATGATGGTGGTGGAAGATGATGGTGATGATAAAATATATAAATTTATTTTATATTTATTTGTTTTTTTTAATCTGTTATATATATATATATATTATTAAATCTGTTTTTAATTTTAAGTTTTTTAATTTTTAATTAAGGGTAAAATGGTATTTTCAATGGGATCAACACACATAGTTTTTAATCTTATTAGATGGACGGTGGAGATCCAATCTGGATCTCCACCAAATCCAAATTTTAAATTTTAATTAAATTTATTATTTTTAATTACAAATTTGTTGGGAATTACAAATTTGGTGCCAATTACTCTATTTTTTAATAGGTTTTTGTTTTTATTTTTTCTTGTTATTTCTATTTTGTTAATATGATTTTTTATTTGAAGTAATTTGTTGAATTTTGTTTGGTATTTATTTGATTTTTTTTCTTTTTTGAATAGATTTTTGAATTTTCTCCATTGTTTATTTCTATTTTTTTTTAATATCATTATTTTTAAATCAAAAAATATATGTATTGTTATTTCTATTTAAGGGGTATTTTGGACATATTATTATATATTTTTCCAGTTTAATGCAATTATATATATAATAAGGGGAACTTAGTGCAATTTGCCGTGATAAAAAAATGGATGGCGTTACTATTCTGTCACAAATTGCCAATTTCCGATAGTTCAAGGGGTTTAGTGCCTAAAAAAAAAAAAAAAAAAAAAAATTAGGGGGCAACATACGAATTCGGGTATAGTCAGGGGGGGTGTTGTGCCAATTACTCTAAAATAAAAAGTACACATAGTCAAGGGGCATAATGAGCCTTACCCTCGTATACATATTCTAAACAAGAAAAACACAAGAAAATATTTTGAGACATATTTTTCTCAATTTAGTTTTTCACTTAATAAAGGAAATACAATGGGCTTGAATGACGGTTTAAGACTTTTTTAAGTTGTTGGGTTTATTTTAGCTATAACAAATATTGAAAAGTTTAATAGGCCATTTCAATTGGGTTTGGGAGATTTAAAACTAAATTGGGTGTATTTAGAACTAAATGGAATGTATTTAGAATTATTGTAGAAACCTTTTGTTTTTTTTACAACCCACCCAAGCCAGACCCAATTCCGCCCATGAATACAACACCAAACTTTATATCAATGGGAGAATATTCTTATACTAAAAAAAAAATTCACTCCAATATTCCACATCAAATTTTACATCAAAAAAAAAATCTTTAAAGAATATTCTTCCAATATTTATTATAAAAGTTTAACATTAATTAATAAATTAATTAATAAGTAAATTAAATAAATTAAATATATATTTATCCATATTGATGTCATTTTAAAGATCTCAACGAGATCTCTCCAACGGTATATTTTTTTTAATTAAGTATAAAAATGTTAAATTAGAAATTTAAAAAAAAAAATTAAAGTGTTGAATTGATTAATTAAAAAAAAATAGAGAAAAATAAAAGAATGCTCACTTATCGGTATCGTTATCGTTATCGTTATATGTAGTAAACAGCCATGCCAATACACTGTTCACCAGTGCGCCAATTATTTTTGGGGAAGCTCACTCTGCGCCAAGTTGACAAAAAGTTGTTGGAGTTGCTCTGATAAAAGAAATGTCATTTTTCCATATATTTGTATTTTTGTCATAGGATATCAAGGTTAATTTCATTCACATACCTCTTTTCTAGTCTAATTAATCTCCATCGTATTAGCATTAGGGGAAGGAAGAATGATGAGGTATTTGTTAATTTCTGAAATCGACTAAATTTTATGTGTAATTTGACCAAACCTTATATAGATAGACATGACGTCGGTTCCGATTGGGTCCGGTTCTCGGTTCGGAACCGACAGTTCTAGTTCTGAGGTCACCAGAGGGAGGTTCCAATTTCGGTTCCCCGGTTCCGATGGTTCTGCCAATTCGGTTCCATTTTTTTTTAAACCCACTCAGTTTCTCAGTCCCCACTCCCCAAATCCCCGATCTCAAATCCATACCCAATAGATTTTCCCAAATCAACCCTCTCTCCCTCTCACAAATCAACCCAGAATCCTAGATCTTCATCTCTCTCTCTCTCTCTCTCCAAAATCAACCAAAATCAACCCTAATCAACCCAGATTTTCCGACGGTTGGATCAATCATCATCATCGTCTTTCTTCTTCTTTCTTCTTCGTCTTCCTCAACTTCTTCGCCTGTCATCTTCTTCGGCTATCTTTTTCTTCTTGCTTGGATCATCGAGAGAGAGAGAGAGATGAGATTGGGGGGGTGCCATGGTGGTTGCCGGTCGGTGGATGTGTGTGATTGAGTTTATGTGGTGGTGGATTTTAGGTTTGTGGTGGTGGGTGCTTGACTGGTTTGGATTAGAGAGAGATAGATCTGGTTTGGATTTTGGAAGAGAGAGAGGTAGATCCAGAAGAGAGAGATCTGGGTTTGTGGTAGAGAGAGAGATCTGGTTCCAACAAATTTTAAAAAAACAATTTAAAAAATATATATGGTACTAGAATCGTCGGTTCCAGAATCGGAACTGAACCTGCGATTCCAGTACGGTTCTACATTTTGGGGAATCAAAACCGGAACCTCCATAGTTCCGGCTCACGGTCTGGTTCCAGTTTTGAAATCAATTTTTTGGTTTTTGTTTTGGTTTCGGTTTCGGTTTTGAGGCCACGGTTCCAGTTCAATTTCATGGTTAAAATCGAACTACCGTCATGTCTACATACAAAGGGAAGTAGACCTAATGTTAGTCTTCGTACGATTATAGCAAAAATCAATATGCAAGGAAGATGATTGGACCAGGCCGGCCCTGGGCATTCATCGGAGGGCACCCGCCCCGGGCCCCTTTTTAAAGGGGTCCAAAATTACTTGTTTTGAGTTTTAAATAAGGGGTCTGTTTTTCTTATTTCAGATCAAAAAAAGTTCAAATGTTTGTTTGTTTTAAAAAAAAAATCCGAATTCTTATTCTTTTTAAAGCCCAATTCTTTTTTTTTTTTTTTTTAAAGTCCAAACAATCACTTTCAATCTAAACATTTTTTCTTATTCTTTTTAAACCCCAATTCTTATTCTTTTTTAAAACCTAATTTGATTTTCTTCAGACAAATTACGTAGGGTTTCATCTTTCTCTCTACACTCTACGGCCACCAAACAGGTTATATATGAAAACATAGGGTTTCATCTTTGTCTATATAATAAATGTATTTATCATATGATATTATTTTATCTTTAATGAAATTATCATTTTCGGACTAAATATATGAAAACATTATATATATATATATATATATATATATATATATAGAGAGAGAGAGAGAGAGAGAGAGAGAGAGAGAGAGAGAGAGAGAGAGAGAGAGTGTTAACCTATGTCCTTAGGGCAAATGATAAAACACTATAAAATAAAAGATACACACGGTATTTATTGTCCTTAATCACAAAAAATATAGAAACAAGACAATAAATGCAGTCTGACTTTCGTTTATAGTGTTTTATCCTATATTATATATATATATATAATAAAAAAAAAACTATTAAAATGAACAAGAGGCCCATTTTAGAATTTCGCCCCGGGCCTCTAAAAAGTTAGGGCCGGCCCTAGATTGGACGATAAAAGTCAAGGTGGCTCAATGGTAAGTCGCTCGTGGTAACATATTAAGGTTATGGGTTGAATTCGTATCTCTCGAAGTCATATCTCTCTTTCTAAAATTTCAAATTTATACTTAAAACAAATTATCGGATTTTCTTTTCTATATGCTATGAATTATTTAAATAAATAAATAAAAACTCTATTATTACACCAGCTTTATTTTAAAATTATTCTAACTCTTTCCCCATCAGATGGCATGTCCTCCTCTTTTTGTTGTATTAGACCATCTCTAATGCATGTGCTATTGCCAATGCCAAATTTGGCACAAAAAAGTGTAAATGCTATATTTTGCACAACAATTTAGCATTGTTCTCCAATGTATAATTCTAATTAAAATATTATTTTTATTATTTTATTAATTAAAATTATAAAAGTCAAATAACACCATTAATGCATTCATTAATTTTTGAATGTATACAAACGTAGTTAAATAGCTTAAAGCATACCTAGAGAGGGGGGGGGGGGGGGGGAATAAGTTTTTACACCTTTTTTCAAACCCTTGAACAAACTTTCGTTTGTCCCTCAAGGTAGCCTTACAGACAACAAAATAAGCCAAGAAAGACATACATAGACAATACGAGAATACAATCATGAGAGCAAGGTCTAAGTATATCATCTAGTTATGTGAGGTATAAGAACAAGTAAACACAACAAAAAAGTAAGCTTGTATTTCAATAGATGTTCAATGAGTTGCAAGAGTAATCAAATATCACTAAACAAAAATTACAATATACAAAAGAATCATAGATACAAAAATAATCAAAAGAATGGATCCACAAATCACACTATACAAAGTCTTGCTTCACAATATATCATAAGAGAATATTATGAATCAAGATAACAAAATATACAATTAAAATATAAGAGATAGAGATAGGAAGAATTAACACAAGAGATTTTTTAACGTGGTAAAACCTCCAAGGAGGAAACATCCACGGGTTGAACTACAACCATTGGGTACTATATTATTGCAAAGTAAACATAGAACATTCACAAAGTGACCAATCTTTAGCTCACCCAACCTAGTGAAGTCTAAGCCTACCCAACCCTATTGGAAAGTGTAAAATCCCTCAATGATGCGAAACCACCATATATTGGACACTACACAAAACCAACATCGATGGTAGATTAGAAATTCCTCAAGAGTGCATACACCTCCCGTGTATCCCGCTCTATTGGAGTCTATGTCAACCATACGCCTAGGCCTACCAATATATTAGCCAACTCCCTATCCAAGGCACTCTTGCCTCTAGGGAGCCTCCCATGCATGACTATCCGAGTCCTCCCGACTCTAGCCATGACTCCTTGCTTACCTATCCGAGTCATCCTGACTCTAGGCAAGTCTTCTTGCTTGGCTATCCGAGTCACCCCGACTCTAGCCAAGACTTCATGCCTTTTACAAGGACTTCCTAGTGTGATCATGTGAATGCAAATGATGCAAACAATCAAATCAACATAGAACATGTGATCAATACATCCTATGGCACAAATAGACCTAAACATGTGATAACACATTCAATAAAAGTCTAGATGCAAAATACGAGAATAAAACCTAAGCATGTGAAACACCAAACACATAAGCTCAAAGTCTCATTCACACAAACAATACTTGAATCAAAATATATTCATGAAGAACAAATTCAAGATGCTATCAATATACAATTAAATGCTAGATATATAAGATTAAAATCAATCAATATTCTAGCCAAAAATATAGAGCAAGGATTTGAGATTTACATCAATCAAAACCTAGATTCTCTAAATCACAAACAAATACACAAATCCTAGATTTCATCAATCAAAGGATCAAATCAAATCTCAAGGTCATTTATCACAAAATTAATTCAATTAAGTTCCAAACAACCTAAGATGCAATTCTAATCACAATACAACTCACAAACATATGTAAAATCTAGAATCATAGAAACTAGTCAACATTAGTCCACAAATTGACTTTCAATTAGAATGATAATCAAGCTATCTTTCTCAATAGCTTTTACCAAACATAAACATAGATATAGAAGAAGAAACCCCAAGCAAATGGAAGGTTAAAAAGAAAGAAATCCCAAAGTTAAGTCCAATACCTTGGTTGCTCGAGCTGGTTCGGAAATCAGTGTGAAACCACCAGAAATCACGATCAAACAGCCACCAAACCACTTGGAGATGATAGAGGACTCAAATACGAACACTCTCCAACTTGAATCACTCAAATCCGACTCCGGATGAGGAAGATATGGTGTTTTGAAGTTCTGAAAAACTGGAGAGGATTTCTTACGGGAAAATCAATTTTTCTTCTTAAAAATTTCAAATGGAGAGAGAGAGGGAAGATATAGGAAGAGAGAGAAGACAAAATCAACCAATGGTGTGAGACCACGTCACCCCCTGGCCGTGGGGGGCGCGTGGCCCACACGGGGGCAGAGGCCCCTCCAGGCCGTGGGGCCCACGGCCAGCCCAAGTGGCCTCACGGCCTGGGCTGTCTCCTCGCGCGCTCCCTCGGTTCTTCAGCCCGTATCTTGGGCATCCAAACTCCGATTTCGAATCCGTTTCCGAATTACGAACCGTGACTCTCTTACACACGACGAAGACTACACAACTTTGAAAAACGGTTGAGAAATCATCTCGGAAAACGTCGATGAAGTCAACTCAACGAATGAGAACGAAAAGTAGCGTAGCTACATCGATTGGACTCGAAACTACATGAATGAGTAACCGAAACGACCGGAACTCAATAAGGAATCATAATAGAGCATATTCAAGTCCAAATACAAAAATACGGAAACATACAAACATAAAGACACACACATATGCTAGTTTCCGGACATAGTCCTAGAAAATGTAAAACACAAAGTTTATCAACATAATATGAATGCATGAGCATATTTTGCCAAGTGTGTGAATGTGATATATAAATGAAATCAAATCATGAAGGAACACACAAGAATGCTATGTGTGAGTGTGTGCCTAGCCTTGTAAGAGATATGAGGTCCTTTAATACCTTTGTTGACCAATGATGCACGAATCTCTTAAAAGCCGGCTTCTTGAATGAATTGTGGATGAGACGTCCTTCGTCTTCTTAATTCTTCAATATACTAACCACTAAACATTACAAGAGAAACACGTTTTGATATGAAATTAATGCCAACACAAACTATAAACCTTACAATTTTTTTTTTGGAATTGTTTCCATTCTTTATTTTCGTCTCTTTCCCTTTCTCCCATTGTCTTCTCTGATTTTTTTATTTTTTTATTTTTTTTATTTTTTTTTTGCTTCAGACTAGATTCTAGAACACAAATTAGATTGCCATTATTTCCGTCTCTTTCCCCTGCTCCAATTGTCTTCTCTGAATTTTTTATTTTATTTTATTTTTATTTTTTATTTTTTTGCTTCAGACCAGATTCCAGAACACGAATTAGGTTGCCATTATTTTCGTCTCTTTCCTCTACTCCCATTGTCTTCTTTGAGATTTTGGATGATGGCCAATCAAGCATTGCAGATGGCTACATCTTGGTTATTTGTAAATGATTTTCCACGTTTTGAAAGATTTTGATTCTTTTCTATTGAAAAAATATTTTTGTATATACAAATGGAAGATATGAAATTTGGAGATGAATAAAAAAAAGAAAATGAAAAGACAAAAATGGAAGAACATTGAATTTCTATAGAATTGTTGCAGATGAAATAAATTTTGATTGAAATATCATTAATGTATATTAAATTTAAATTATTTTAATAATATTTTTATAATTAAAAAATAAGTATTTATTGCTGTGCCAAATTTGACATATGCTATATTGTGTGCCAAATTTAGCACAAAGTTTAGCATATGCCAAATTTGACATAGCATTTGGCACTGTATTGGAGAAAGGTTTTTGTACTCTGTGCCAAATTTTAGCATTGGCACAGCATTGGAGATGTTTTTATAATAAAGCATCTTTCTTTGCATTTATAATTTGGAACTCATCAAAATTTGATTCCTCGTACAAAATTAAGAATATAAAAAAGGGTTAATTGCAATAACATATCCGTTTTGTATTAACACACGAATATTGAACTATTACGTTAATTATAAGAAAGTACCATTGACTGGCCTTGACTAACAGTTGACCGGCACTAAATGATAAATGACCCAAATGTCCTTTCTTTTATGTTTTATCAATTATTATAATAGCATTCTTGAAATAAATATTAAAAAGAATTAAAAATCAATTAACAACCATAAAAATTAAGAAAAATAACAATATGAACTAGTTACAATTGATTTACAAAAAGTTCTTTAGAATCTGTATCTTTATCCTTTTCTTTTTTTTGGTTTGAACTTTGAAGTACAACAAACCAAAAATCAGTAAAGGAATGGGAATAGTTCGTTTTATCAACTAGCAAAAGAATGATAACCAAACTTGGAGTAAATTTATGATGTTTTCAAATGTTCCTCCTAAAGACCAGACCAAAAACACCAAGTGAACACTTAAAAGCCATTAAAAATCACACAGAATGCTTGAAATACACTATCTCTCAAAGCTAAATCACGACACGGATCAAGTGGAGGAGAGATTAAGAGCAGATGGTGGGATTGGAGGCGGTGGATGGAGGAGGAAAATGAGATGGTTAGGTGATGCGACAGAGGAGGAAAGAAGGAGGCGGTCGAGGGATGCGGCAACGGAGGAGCGGAGGGAGAGAGACGATCGAATGATGTGGCGGCGGAGGCGGCGGAGGGATGATTTGGTGTGATGCAACGTGGAGGTGGGGGAGAGACATGGACGGTGAGATCTGGTATCCAGATTTCCATGTGACTGTGAGATAAGATTTGGTTGAAAATTAGTGGATATCTTCCACCACCAGATCTCACATCTGATGAGATCACACCACAAAAAAAATGTTAAATGGTGCGGTCTCCAATATTTTCTTTTTTATTTTTTTTTTCATTTTAAATGTACTTTTTTATCCATTTTCTGTTAAAATGACTTTTTAGCCCTTCCATCGTTAAGTCAACATTAAATTTAACCCTAGTTAAACTAGTCAAAGGTATCTTCTTGTAAATAAAGGTAAAAGTTCAATATTCGTGTATTATTGTTAAAAGCAGGGTATGTTATTGCAATTAACCCTATAAAAAAAATAAAATTTGCTTATATTTGCAATCGCCACTATCTTTTTTTTATAGGCACACTTGTCATATTTGATTACATCAAATATGATTTGGAAGTATAAACAAGTAGTAAGAGAGAAGATGGTTTTTTGATTTAATAATCATATGGAGGCGCCGACTAATCCAACCAACTGAATAAATAAATAAGAGGTTAGAAATTCAGCCCTTTATTGGTCCGAGTTTGGAAATTAAAAGAGCTCCACCTCCTTCCTCGTTTTATTGGTCGGTTTTCGATTGTAGTTTAATATGATTTAATGGTAAAAAACTGTCAATATCACAATAGTTTTTTATTTTTTATATATAACAATATGTTAAAATATGTGTCACACGTATATATTAAAGGGATTTTAGCAAAATTGCCCTATTTGAGGGCCTAAATTGTGAACATACCCTATCAATTATTTTTATAGCAAAATTGCCCCTAAAAGATGAAATTGCCCTTAATGATAATTGCCCCCAATTCCTCCATCATTTTCCAATTGCCCTAGCCATCCCTACCCCCATCCCGATATTAGCAAACCAGAAAGCCACTCGTCGCCGTCAAGTCCCCTCGTCGTCGTGAAGATGCTATTCGCCATTAAGCCACCTCGTTGACGTCGTCCTTCACGAAACAAGACGAAACGAGGACGCATGGCCAACTTCTTGGACGAAACGAGGACACATCGCTTCCCTCGTCGTCCTCACCGTCCTGTCGACCGCTTCTGGCTACAGTCATGCCATCCTGCCTCACCACTGAACCGTCCGCCGCCTTCCTTTCGTCTACTGCCGGCTACAAGGTTAGCTACTTTAATTATTTTTTAAAGCAAAAGGGTTAATTAACTGAAATTGAAATTGTTAAAATTTGATTTTGTTGAAATCGAAATAGAAAAGGGTCATTGGGTTTGGCGCCGATGAGGTAAGCAGTTCATCTTGGCATCTTTTTGCTTTTCTTTTATTGGTTAGAATTCGTGAACTTGTTCATTATTAACACTTAGCAGGGATTGATGAATTCACTGTACTTGACGATTTTGTAATCGATTTGATCTTTTTATACCTTCCAGTAAGGGTGGGCACAAAATGCTGAACCGAACCGATTCGAATCGAACCAAAAAAGTTTGGTTCTGTTCGGTTCGCATGTCTTATTCGGTTCAAACCGGTTTTGGATATTCAAAACTGAATAGTTTTCAGTTCGGTTCGTTTTGGATATCTAAAACTGGTTTGAACCGATGAACCGTATATATAAGTTTTAAAAAAAAAAACCCTAACCCTGTTGCATCTTTCAGCCTCAACTCTCAGCCGCTCTCTCTCCTGACAACCTCTATTCTCTTGTTTCTTGATCTCTCTCATCTCCTTCCTCCGGCCTTTACTCATTTGTATTTGTAGAATTTTTCGCAACAGTTTATTTATTTTTCTGTGGATGATATGGTAAAGATTAATTGACAAATTCATACTCAATTTTTTGTATTTGCAGAATTTTTCACAACAGTTTATTTATTTCTCTATGGATGATATGGTAAAGATTAATTCACAAATTCATACTCAATTTTTTTGTATTTGCAGGATGAGGAGTGACAGAGGAATGCATCTTTTATAGTTTTATGTATCTGGAATGTGGTGTGGAAATAGGAAGTGGAATGCATTCTTTTTTCACTCTATTTAGTATTAATAATGTTTTTATTTTATTTATAATTTTGATTTGGAGTTTGGTTTTTTTATATCTTTGAACTGATGGTTTTTTTTATATCTTTGCAAATTGAACTGTATGTCTGTATGTAATGACTATTATATTTATCGTCTATATTTAATTTGTGCTTTTTTGTGTGAATGAATTATATTTTATAATATATTATTAGTTAGGTTTGATTTGGATTTTTTTGGGCTTGGGCTATTACAATTTATGAAACTTTATCCCAAATTAGTATCCAACAAATCCATTAAATTAAAAAAAAATATTAAAAAAGACTCAAAAAGTCCATTTGGCCCATTAGGCCCAAAACCGAAATGAACCGAACCGATCAAAATTAGTTTGGTTAAGTTCGGTTCACATGTCTTAATCGGTTCAAACCGGTTTCATTTTTTCAAAACCGAAATATTTTTGGTTCAGTTCGGTTTTGCCCAAAGCCGAACCGAATCGAACCGAACTTTGCCCACCCCTACCTTCCAAGCTCTAGAACTGCTAAGGACTTCTTTGAAGTCAAAGGCTTCTCTGACTAGTGTTTTTCTCTTGAAGAAGGAGGTTTATAGAGTTTCTCTATCCAATTAAGTACACCATGTGAGGACTAAGCACCATGGTAGTAGTTTGACGGGTTATAAGTACTCTCTTTTTGGTGTATAAATGGTGCAAAAATATGCTTTATTTACATGGTGTATTGATTTTGTTAAAAGTTACAACCATTATAAACAGAAAACCCATATTTGATTGTAGCAGATGCTTCAAATTATGAATATGTTTGGATATTGTGAATGTGAGAGAGGCATGAATGAAGCTTCTGGCTCTGGTTTGGTTTATTTGTGTGGTTGAAACTTGAAAATGGGTTTTGTTTGAAAACCTGATTGTTGAATGTTTGATTGGGTTGTCAACTTTTCATTTTGTTCATTTCTATATTTTCTGCTAAAGGCATTTCGATTCACATCACATGGCGTGGCGTGTTTTGAGTTGACATGTGCAAGTTATACCCGTAGGCAATAGGTAATAGGCAATGAGAGGAGGTTGAACATGATATCAACGAAATCTTTCCCGGCTTTTGCAAAGATGACTTGTTTGGTTGTTTTGTCTATCATTAGTGTCAACTTCACCTTACTCTTCATTGCCATAGTTAATTGTGCTAAAGATAACTTTATACTATATAAAGATGACTTTATTCTGATGCTTTGCCATTTGCAGTACAAAGACCCGAGAAAGACATTCCAAATCAAAGGAATGGGTATACTACAAACCAACTTTTGTCATCTTTTACTACATTAAATAGTTTGATTGTCACTTACATTGGATATATTTGTTTGCTTTGGATAAAGTAGGTCAGACTATGGGATATTTGCTCTCAAATTCTTGGAGTACTTGTGGGTCGGGAAACCGTTCGACTTTGACGCAAAAGACGGAGCAACCCTTAGAGTTAAAATTGCAACTGAAATTTTTAAAAATTCTAACCAATTGCCATGTAATAATATAGTTGAAGGTAACTTAGTTGAAAATAATTGTAATTAATAGATTGTTAGTTTAGTTTAATTAATGAGAATTCTATTTGTATTCGTTATGGTAGTAATTGTGTGTGAAATGAAATGTTGGGAGTTGAGAAGTGTTGTGGATATTGGGAGTGTCTTGTTTGCAGGTACAGAAAATGGTATGGATTTGTTGAAAATACAAACAAAATTTTGCCAAATTTTTTATAAATTTTTTATAAATTTTTTATACCTCAAAATGATGGCATTTAAAGTTCTTGCAGTATCTTCCAAATCCTAAATTTGGATACTTTATCTATTTAAATAAATGCTACCAATAACAAACCAAATAAAAATGATTGTATCTTGAGATGCCAAACTCTTGGCGCAGCAACAATGCCACATCATCATCATCAATAATCTCAATAGGCAAGTTAAGACGGATGGTTTGTGCAACTGTCGTAAGAGTAGCCTGATAATGATTTCTATTAATCCCGATCACGCAGTAAAACTTATCTAATAGTTGATCATAATTTGCATCCCTTGGAAAATCAAATGCCATTCCTCTCCGACCATACCAATATACACCCTGATCACTTTTTCATTCTCCACCCCAATTCAAAACCAATTGTACATTTGTCATCTTCAATACTGGAAAATTTTAAATATAGAGTATCAATTTAAAAACAACTTTACTACATCAAACATAAGGAATGTAAATTAATATATAAATACATAAACCATTTTTTTGAAAAAAAAAATAATTCTTGTTCTTTGGGTCAAGGATGACCCGATATCGGGTCACCAATGACCTGAAGAAGAATTTTAGGGCTTCGGGGTTCCCTCTATCCAAAGGCCAAAATTTGTTCTTCGAGTCAGTGGTGACCCGATATCGGGTCACTAATGACCCGAAGAACAAATTCAGGGTTTCGGGTAGGGGGCAACCCGAAGGTCGAAATTCTTCTTCGGGTCATTGGTGACTCGATATCAGGTCATCCTTGACCCAAATAACAAAATTCTTTGATGGAGTGAATGTGTCATTAAGGGTAGTTTGGTCTTTTAGGGGTAATTTTGCTATAAAAAAAATTTATAGGGTATGTTTGCAATTTAGGCCCTGAAATAGGGCATTTTTACTAAAATCCCTATATTAAAAATGATTTTTATCTATAAAATCTACGTATAAAAAGTTCATAGGGACGTAACTCAGCTGGTAGATGAACTAGCTTCGGACTTAGATAAAATTTCAAAAAAAAAAAACAAAAAAAACTTGGTCTAGATAGGTAGATAGACAAATACCGTAAGTAAATAAATAAATAAATAAATTTCGCATAAAAAAAAAATTCCTTATGATATGGAAATATAAATGTAATTTTATTTTTATTTAGATTTATAAGAATATAAATTCTCCACGTGTTGCACAAAATCAAGTGAACCCTTCAATGCCGAGGGTCCTTTTTGTTCTTAACACAATAATTTTTATTTTTTTTCCGGATGTTGAGGGAATTTTTTAATTTAATGATGAGAAACTTATAGTTATGTAGATTAGATGATCATGGGCAAACTGATATTAGAATGTTTGAGTTTTTAATTTGTTGGACCAAAAAGACAATCCAAGAGGGGGATGAATGGATTTCATATCAAATTCAATCACTTTCCTAATATAAGTCCGGTTCACACCAAATCGACACTTGAGAACAGTGGTGACCCCGGTTCTTATTCGGTTCGGATCCAGTTTCAGTTCCGATTCACGGTTCCACCGGTTCGGTTCCTAATATAAAAAAAAAATCAAATTTATTTCATCATCTTCTTGACTTCTTCTCACTGCTTCTCTCTCTTACCCGATCTACCTCTTTCTTTTCTGTTCTATCTTTCTTCTCTCTCCTCTCCCGATTCTGCTCAGTTTCCCTCTTCTGTTTTCTTTTTATTTTTCTCTTCTCTTCATTTCCATATTATCTCTGTTTCTCTCACTTCTACAAGCTCTCTCTTATTCTCTTATTCTCTATTTTTTATTTTATCTCTATGTTTCCTTCTTCACCCAAGTCTTTCTCACTTCTCTGTATTTCTTTTTCTTCTTTATCTGTCTTACGAGTTACGACTCTCATTGGAGTCGCTTCTCTCAATCTCTCCTCTATTTCTCTTGGCCTCTCACCCATCTGTATCTTCTTCTTTTCTTTACTTTCTATTTCTGTTCTTTTGTTTTGTTCTTTGCTTTGCATGAATTCCCCTTCTCTCTCATCATTTCCCTTTATATTTCTTATATATATTATTTATTCTTCTTCTTATCTTCTACAGTTCTACAAATCTTGATCACTTCTCTTTTTCTATTTTTTTTATTCTTCCGTTTGCCAGCTCTCTCTCAATCAAATCAAATTCAGCTTTTTTTTAATAAATATTATTTTAAATACTTGAACCGGGTGGAACCACCGGTTCAAAACCGGGTGTGAACTGCCAGTTCCACCACGGTTTGGCAAAATTATAGATCGTAACTGGTCCGATTCCAACAGTCACGGTTTCAGTTTGAACCGAACCGTAGTCATCTCTACCTGAGGAGAAGAACTTGGGTGCATCCGATGCACCATGCATCTCCCACCCTGATGTTGCCACGTCTGTAAAATCAAAAGATTTTGCTGACGTGGCAACATCTGGATGGGGGATGCATGGTGCATCCCGCTGCACCCAAGATTTAGTCCTACTTGAGAAGTGTTCACCCTACTCAAATATAAACGAATGTTTGGAGAATTACAATAAAATACTCTCATAAGAGTAGATAAATCACTGAATGCTCAAACTTAGCTCAACAGGTTTGAAGGTTTTGCTTCCGCTAAGTGTATTGATGAAACCTTAACAAATGACCTAAAGAATGTTGATAGTCATAAGTACGAAATGTTTCAACCCTTGTGAGTTTGAGACTTTGAGGCGCATATAGATAAGCTTTTGAATGCAATATCCTGGATTTATTCGGTATTCAGAATCCCATTTTGAATGTTGGATTGGATCCAACGGCCAAATAGAAACGCGTAAAGGGAGAGAGAAAAGAAGTGGAGCTGATGTGATGTGATGGCTGTCTTACTGATGAGATAGCTAGGAGAGAGAAATAAAGCATGATGACGTGAGACGAGAGAGGAAAAGAGAAGGAGTGGTTAGCTGGTGATGGATCCCTTTTTTTAAAAATAAAATAAAATAAAAAATAAAATAAAATAAAATAAAATCTCATTCATTTAGGCCGTTGGATTGGAATAATCCAATGGCTGATATGGGATCCCAGATATTGAATAAATTTGAGATAGTGTTTTTGAAAGCTTTTTTATATATATTGAGTCTCTTACAAGAGATCCCTTTCACATCGATTTTTATGAATTTTGATCTAAATTTTTTGTGTGGATGATAAGTCATTGAAATCTATTTATGACTAAACTTTGAGAATTTTTCAAGCACTGCAACTATTTTTCTTGAATTTTCTTATATTTCGCTCATTTTTCCAATGCCTTCACATTTAATAAAACCGGGATAAATAGTTCTAGTTCTTGAAAAAAATTCAAATTTTATTCATACATACATTTCATTGAACTTATTATCCACTAAAAAATTTAGATCAAAATTCATAAAAATCGATATGATTCCATGAAAGTCCTTACCAAAATTAAAATAAGATATCTCTTATGACAGACTCTCTCTCTCTCTCTCTCTCTCTCTCTCTCTCTCTCTCTCTCTCTCTATATATATATATATATATATATATATATATATATATATATATATATATATATATATATATATATACAGTCTTTCTATTATCAGTTCGAACTGACAATAAATATATCAGGACGAAGAATGTGGACCACAGATTATGGAGAAGTTTTGACAAGTGCATACACTTTGAGTCAAAGTATGTAAATCTAGTGGTTTATATTCTTCGTCCTGATATATTTATTATCAGTTCGAACTGATAATAGAAAATCTGTATATATATATATAGTAACTTTCAAGTGAGGAGTCCTTTATTTTAATTTCAGTAAGGACATTGATGAAATCACATCGATGTTTATAAATTTTGATATAAATTTTTTTTGTATGATAAGTTTAATGAAATTTACCTATGAATAATCACTACAAAAAAAATATGCTATAGGGACGAAACTTTTAGGGATGAAAAAAACATTGTCCCAATAGGTTGTCTATTGGGATACAATAAATTACTAGTCCTTAAAAAGTGCAAACTTAATAAGACTTTTAGAGACGAAAAAATTCATCTCAATAGAATGTCTATTGGGATGAAATAAATTATCCATCTCAAAAGAGTGCAAACTTGACGAGACTTTTAGAGACGAAAACAAATGTCCCAATAGAATGTCTATTGGGACAAAATAAATTATTTGTCCCTAAAAAGTTTAAACCTAACGATACTTTTAGTCATGGAAAAAATTTATCCCAATAAACATTCTATTTAGACAAAATGAATTATTTGTCCCTAAAAAGTACAAACCTGACGAGACTTTTAGGGATGAAAATAATTTGTCCCAATAGGATGTTTACTGAGACGAAATAAATTATTCGTCCCTAAAAAGTTTGAGATTTGGGGATTTATTGGGACAAATTTTTTTTTTATTATTTATAGTTTTAATAATTAATTAATTATATTGAAATTCTTAATTAGTTTTTTTTTTCCTACTAATATACACATTAAGAATTCAATTACCATATAAATTATAAAAGGAGGCAACATTATGAACCATTTTGTTCGTCCTAAGTAGTTCTCTATCGAGATGAATTTTTTCTTATCCCAATAATCTCTCTATCATGACCAATTACTTCTAGTTACAAGAGTTTTTTTTTTTCCTTTTAATAATTAATTAATTTTGTTGAGAATTTTAATTAATTTTTTTCACTTCTTTATGTTAATTCATAAAATTATGAAAAAATATATATTATTTTCATTTGTAATTATAATAATAACAATCTTAATTATGTGTTGACCTTAAATATTATAATGGACAAAAACTTTTAGGAAAGTGATTATACATTTCTTATTATTTTGTTTTTAAAAAAAGTGGTTGTACATTTCCCCTTCTCTTTTGTGATAGGAATCCGAGTTGTAAGGACATCTATTTTATGATTGGCTTATTTCATGACAAACCACATTGGGGATGATTTTGTAATAGGTAGCTTAAGTTCTCGAAGGCAAGCTTCCAAGCATCTCCCTGACTTCAAGAGCAAGAGTGAAAGGTATATCACTTGACTTGACTCTTGAAGAGACTAGGTGCACACACACACACACAAACACACACACACACAATTCATTCATATGTGCCCCTGCATTATTGTGCAATATTTACACACACACACACATGTTGTTCATATGTCCATGCATTAAGCATTTAGATTGATATATAGGTTTGCTGCATCATTAGATTGTGTTGTGTTCATTCGTGATGTTTCTTCGCGATTTGGTTATCCTACTAACACACTCACACATTTGATTTGTGTGATCATGCATTGCATTTCATTTCATCATATGATATCTTATTTTGTACATGTATTTGATATGTGTTAGATATGGTGTGGTTGTTTGGAGTAAAGTGTCTAGTTTCAAAATATTGGTTTTTCAATGGTTTAAATATTTTTTGTAAACTAACCTTTGTATGTCTTGTGACCATAAAGTTTTATATAAATATTCAAATTGAGTTTTAAAAAATTCAGGACAAACTAGACATCCATACTTGTCCAACGGTATATTATGTGTAATATTTCATGCCCATTTAGATTGGTTTTGAAATCTCCAAAGAGACTACTAAAAAAGGGCAACTATGTTGTTGTCCGAATTTGACTTTTGGTAACTCAAATGACCATAACTATTTCTATAGACATCAAAATCTTGTTTTGTAAAAAGAAGTAGAAATTAAGACATCCATACATTTCCAACAGTATATTATACTATAGGTTTCGATGTTGTTTGGGCATGGTTTGGGGTGCTCGAATCTCGAGCTGTTGCGATGTCGCGCCTATGCGCCCTTGGTGCACCCTTATTGCTCTATTTGAACAACGCAAATTATTGTGCTTGCAATTACAGCAAGTCTACGCAGTATGTGCGTTGTTTATGCGCAGTACGTACTGCACAAATGCCCAGAATTTTTTAAAATTCTCCTTAAACGACATAGTTTTGATTGGGCTCATATATAAACCCCTATTTCTCTTCTTCTTCATGATTAACCACGAAATTAAAACCCTAGAGAGAGATATTGAGTGGTTCTAGAGAGAGAAAGCTTCAACCTTCATTTATTAACTCTCCAAACCTAAAACCCATGTGCATCTAACATCATTTGAGCATGAGTCTTCTTGGTTACATGACTAGGTAATTTAGAACTTTATTAAATCTCATTTATTGTTCTTCTTACTCTAGATTTAGTATTTATTGTATGATTAAATACCATGACTCTTTTTATTGCATATATTTATGAGTCTTAATTGCATGATTGAGTTTATGTGTGATAGCTTGCATTATTAGGTCATATATGCCTAGATAGCTAATCCATAAATGTTCATGTATGTTTAGTTGATGATTATGTTGGCTTTGTGCAACTAGTCAAGTTCATGAATGTTTATATAAGTTTTATTTGACAATTAGGTTGTTAGAATCTTTCTACATTTAATCGAGATCTCATGTATGTGTATGTAGGCTTGTTTGATAATTAGGTTGTTAGATTTGCATCTTAATATCTAATTAAGCATATAGTGGTTAGTCTTGCACTTTATTGCATTTAGAATATTCTCATATATTCATTTAGACTTTAATTTTCTTCAATTAGTCAAAGTCTTTATGGCTACATGTTGTAGTTACACAAAGCAAGTGAAGTCTTGCAACCAAGGGTTGGTTGGCAAGCATTGCCAAGTACTACAGTAAAAGGCCTTCGTGTAGAATAGGAGGTGCTCATGCCAAGAGTAGTGGATCGGGGGATATCACTACGGATTGAACCAAGAGTGGTGAGTGGAGGTGTCCATAGCCTAAGGTTATTAAAAGTGAGTGTCCGTGTATCACTTGAGGGTGTAACTTCCTTTTTCATATAATGGATTTCTGTGGCTTAAGTGATTAGTGAGGCTAGTCCCGTGGTTTTTCCCAATTGGAGGGTTTCCACGTAAAAATCAAGTGTCTTTTAATTTCCGCACTTTACTTGATTTTTATTGTTGTTTGATTTGGGTTTTTCTATGTTAATCTTAACTAATTGAGAAGTTTTTAATTAATCAGTTAACAACCCATCCCACCCCCCCCAGATTGTATTAGACACACTCTGTGTATTTTCACAAGTCTTATATTTGTTCATTAAATCACTAGATGTAGAGAAACTTCTCCCCTATAGTGGGAGTTGCATTCCAAATCGTGTTTATAACAATTGATGTCACTAGGTTCCGATAGACCCCTGATTTGACTGTATACGATTTAAAAATATAGTTTTATTAAATGCTCCAATAAACGTTTTTAATTTTTGTTTATCATAGAAATTAAAGCTTTTTTATATAAAAAAAAATTCAAAATAAAATTTTGATTTAAAATAATCAATAAAAATTTAACAACTAAAACAGTTTATATATAAACATTGTACAATCATTGACAGAGTATAACCTGTAGAAAAAAAGTAAAAGCTTACCGCTTTGGTCTAAGTTTGCGAGTTCGATTTCAGATGATAACATGTTCAATGAGGATGAGGATGAGGTTTCATGTCTTATGTGGTAGGTGGGTACCGTTAGTAGGGGGAAGAGTAGGGATAGCAATTTGACCCGCACCCGTAGGTACCCGCCCAAACCCGACCCTGTAGGGTCAGGTTTGGGTGGTGAATTTACGACACACGAACCCGCGAACCCGCATAAATAAAAATTATATAATATTTAGTATTTAAAATATTATAAATTTAAACTCCAATGGAAACTTTTTAACCATATAAAGAATAAAATATAAAAACTCCACTCATTCTAAGTTTGAGAATTACAATTCTCAACTCTCATTTATATATAGCTAATGGTAGAACCTTGCACTCTTGTTTTTTCAATGTGGGACTTTCAAAAGTCCCACATTGAAAAAATAAAAGTGCAAAGTTCTACCATTAGCTATATATATAATGTGTTTTGCCTCTTGTCTCAACTAAGAAACACACTTGTAACTGTAATTCTCCATGATATATTATAAATAAAGGGGAGTTTTGTATTGTATAAATAAATAAAATTAAATATTAAATATTTATAAATTAATATATTTTGCGGGTTGGTGGGTGTGACCTGCAAACCCATGAACCCGTATAAAACCCGCGGGTGGAACCTGAATCCGAACCCGTTTATTTTCGCTGGTTCGTGGGCGGGCGTGGGTGATGAAAAATTTTATGGGTGCGGGTTTGGATTTTACAAAACGGGCCCGAACCCGAACCCGACCCCGACCCGTTGCCATCCCTAGGGAAGAGACGTGGTGGATTGGTGGTATTTCATGTCTTATGTGGTAGGTGGGTACCGTCGGTAGGGGGAAGAGACGTGGTGGACTGGTGGTAGGGATAGGTGTTTATTTTTTTTTTTTAATATTTCGTCCCTATGGGTTATTTGAAAGGATGAAATATTTTGTCCCTAAATTAAAAACAATTCAAAAAAAATATATATGTTTCATCCCTATAGGTAATCTTTGGGGACGAATTTGAATTTTCGTCCCATTAGACTTGTTGCGACCCACATGAGGCAACGTAATTTGGGACTAATTAATTTCGTCCTAATATGTCTATTGGGATGAATTTTGGGCTATTGGGATGAAGAAAAAAAAAACCGTTCCAATATCCCTTTTTATTGTAGTGAATGGATTCTAGAACTGCCAAGAAGTAGTCTTGGAGCCGCCTTGTCACCGCACTTCCTAATTTTTATGTATTTCAACAATTTTAGAAATTGTTGAGGTTCGAAAGAACTTATGCCCTAAAGCAAGGTTTTTTCTGTAACAAATCGTTTGATATCAATAAAAGTCATTTGTTTATAAATAAATTATGCAACATATATAAATCGTTTATTATATATGTCAAAAGCAAAATATTCTAATATTCCAAGGCTAAAAGAAAATTAAAGAATTATTCACATAAAGAAGTTTATGTGTGAAAGACATAATTCTTTATTTAGTCTAAAAAAATATTGTTCACAACTTAAGATACATGCTAAACACTTTATCTTAATTAAAGTTGTGGGTCTTTTGTTTTCAATTGGGAAGTAATGAGTCTAGAATCATCAAAGTGAAAGACTTTAAATAAAAGACCTAGTATATATGATATATTAAATGGATCACGTGAATAGACTATTTCCATTTTACCATTAATGGAATAATACATTCACAATAGAGCAATTGAAATATCTATCTTAATTCTGAGATAAATAATGTACCATATGTACTATGAATTATAACATTTTAGCTATCAATAGGTACGACCACGGAATAATGGTTTAATCCCAATAGTTTGGTGTTATTGATTCATATGTCATAGCGGACATATATTTATAGATATGAACATCATGTCTCTTATAATTAAATAAGAGTAAATACCACATTATGGGTCTTACGAGAGCTTGGATAGTAAATCTCGGTACCAAGTATTCAGTAAGGAGTTATTGAATCATGATTTATGATAAATCAAATTATCCATTTATATGTAAGGACGGTCCTAAGGAATGAAATAATTAAAAATATAACAGTCAAAAGGCATTTTAATTATTGGTATTTTTCATGAGGATACATATTTCACACAATTGCTTAGGGTAAAAATATTTAATATATTTTATTTTAATTCAAGATTGCAATTTCAGTTTTTTAGTGGACTAAGCTGAAATTAATATATTTGGGCTTAATTAATTATGAGTAAATTGGTACTTGGTATATTTGAGCTTGTAATTAAAATAACCCGTGGATCCTCAAACTTCACAAGTTAAATTGGAACATCTAAAAGAAACCTATTAGGCTAAAATGTTGGGTCCTAAAACAAGAACTACGGATCCAAAATTGGATTCTTAGTAGAAGAAGAGTTTGGCCAACCCTAAATATTAGGGTGGCCGAACCCTAGTTGCACAAAAAGTGGCGCATGCCACTTTGTGTATATGGGATGGCAATCCCTTTCCCGAAAGGGATTGCTACTTTGCTTCTTTTATTTCGTTTCCCATTAGGAATGGAAGACAAACCAAAATAGGATTTTGTTGAAAAAAAAAAAAGAGTTTCAACATGGTCTAATACTCACAAAAACAAAAAATATATATTAAATAGCGAGGTCCATGATGGTGATGTTTACATTATATATATTAAATGGCGGGGTTCATGATAGCGATACTTACAAAAAGGGTAATTATTATCATTTCAAATGAGATATAAAATGGCATTACAAATAATGTCCATAAAATTCACATCAGGAAAAATATATGTTTTGCCGAGAGTGTAACAACTCATATAATTCTGCGGTGTCAGAACTATTTTATAAATTTGACTTTGCTGAGAGCAAATGTTAATACTGTATCAGGTCCAATTAATCTGATAGAAAGCTCGGGAAGAGCCACGATATTATTATCAAACAGTACTATATTTTATGGATTTGACTTTGCTGAGAGCGTTGAGAGCAAATGTTAATATTATATCAGGTCCAACAGATCTGATAGAAAGCTTGAGAAAAGCCATGATATTGTTATCAAATAGTACTAAATTTTATGGATTTGACTTTGCTGAAAGTAAATGTCAATACTGTATCAGGTCCAATGGATCTAATAAAAAGCTCGGGAAGACCCACGATATTATTATCAAACAGTACTAAATTATGTATCAATGATACTTTATATTATTCAAGCATAATATATAGAAATATGCTTAGTTCAAGGACATACATGGTTAATACCATATCAGATCTAGCGGATCTAATTAAAGGCTCTAGAAGAGCCACAATCGTATTACCAGATGGTGTTAAATTATGTATCAATGATACTTTATATTATTCAAATATAACATAAAGAAATCTGCTTAGATTGAATGCATATAACATTGTTAATGTCATATTGAATATTTGTGCATGATTTGGGCCAAAAACTCATTATGGAAATGTTGTGTACTTTATCATTTGGATTATATCACTGATCAAAAAAAGGGATATATGTGGATATATTCATCCACCAAATAAATCATCTTATTCTAAAGTTGGTTTTGAATCCCTATCATTCAAGGGGGGTATATGTGGATATATTCATCCACCAAATAAACCATCTTATTCTAAAGTTGGTTTTGAATCTCCATCATTCAAGGGGGTATACGTGGATATATTCATCCACTAAATAAACTATTTCATTATTTTATAAGTTCTAATTGATGCATCTACGAGATGATCATATGTTTGTTTATCATCAAACATCTCCATATTACTTACACTGATTATTAGTTTTTCAAGCATATTAATTTGATGATGAATATTGCAAAACAGTTGGGATTGATGTTCAACATCTAGTTTGCAGATATACTCATAATCAGAATGGATAAAGGGAATCACTTGTCAAACGTCTCAAGGTAATTGCGAGAACTTCATTATTTCAATACACTTACTAATTTCTATATAGGGACTTACTCACTTTTTAAGATATTTGATTGTGTTATATATCTCCTTATTGCATCTTTGGCATGATCTAAGATAAGACTTTTATATCATTCTGAAATTAATGTTGATTTTGATTAATATTTTATTTGATCATTTAAACTTTTGATAGTTTATATTTTTACGCACAATCTGTATATTATCATATTGATTAATTTCCAAATGAAAAGTTTCTCTGGAAGAGAAGAGTAAATGAAAAGTTACTCTTATACAAAATAGAGATACCCGTTTGGTTCGCTACATATATAAATGTGTCTCATTTCAATCTTCGTATCGCTCAAATACGAAAGATAATTGATCATTAGATGATTATTAATTAATCTGTTATCTAATATATTAAAGGTAACAAGATTTTATAAGTTGTCATCTCATAAACCCCAGCCGAGCGATTGTTCTTTAAGACAATTAGAGCAAAGGGCAACAAATAAATCATCTGATGCATATTATAAGCTTATGAACCTTTTTGAAAGGTATTGTTATCAGGATCCTAATATAAACAAAACTCAAGTTATAAATAAATCGACTTTCTCTAAATCGACTCAGTAAGAGTCTGATATATCTAATGAGACACAAGTCTATGAAATGGCTAAATCCATTGAAATTGAAGAAATCTCAACATAGATAGGATATAGAAATTAAGAAAATTTTTATAAATCATACAAGTCTATAAAATGACTAAATCCATTGAAATGGAAGAAAATCTCAATAGAGATAGAGTACAGAAATTTAGACAATTTATATAAATCATATAAGTCCATGAAGTGAGTAAATCCACTGAAATGGAATAAATCTCAACAAAGATATAAAAATATTGAAATTGATAAAATTTCTATAAATCATATGAGAAAAATGTGGAGTCATAAGGAAACAGTCATTGTTAATGTATTTTTATACACATTAGCACTACTGAAATTATAAATGATAATTATGATGTTCATAATATCAATGATTGTAGACAAAAGGCATAATTGGCCTAAATGAAAATAAGCAATTCAAGAATAATTGACTTCACAAGCCAAACATAAAGTATTTAGATCAATAGTACTCCAAACACCTGGAGATGTCAAACTAGCTTGATACTAATGGGTCTTTATACGGAAACGTAATGAAAAAAACGAGATCGTGAGATATGAGACATGACTTGTAGTACATGGTTTCTTATAGAAACTTAGTATTCACGATGAATACGATTACGTTCCGAATTTTTGATAAATTTGACTGCTTTTGAAAAGCTTGAAATGCGTCTTCTAGACGTAGTAATCATTTATCTATATATTCACTCAATGCAGATATTTATAATCCCTGAAGGATTTAAAATGCCAAAAGCATGTAATCGAGATCTCGTAATCTGTATTTAATGAACATACAAAAATCCTTAAATGGATTAAAAACAATATGAACGGATGTGGTGTAACCATCTTAATTAATATCTGATAAGATAAGGATATACTAAATCATATTATATACTCATGTGTCTTCATAAAGAAATGAGAAAGAAAATATTTTCTCTACCTGAAGATCAAGCATAGATCAAATGGAATGCTTGTTCATCAATTAGAATATGTTGAAAAGATTCTGAAAAGATTCCATATAGATATTACTCCATAAAGAAAATCTTTTCTTATACTCCCTCCAATAATTTATAACGTTATTTCATGAAATAAACATTTGTATGTGTCAGTTTTAGCGATCCAGAAGATTGCTTCAAAAGAACTTTTATCGGGGGAAGCGTCCCATCGGGGGTTCTGAAAAGATTCCATATAGATATTACTCAATAAAGAAAATCTTTTCTTATACTCCCTCCAATAATTTATAATGTTATTTCATGAAATAAACATCTGTATGTGTCAGTTTTAGCGATCCAGAAGATTGCTTCAAAAGAACTTTTATCGAGGGGAGCGTCCCATCTGGGGGAGCATATCAAATGAAGTATATTAGTTATTTTGGGGCATATGTGCATTGTATTTTTTTTTTTTCCTTTTGATTAGGTTTTTCGTCTTATTGGGTTTTCCTGATAAAGGTTTTTAATGAGGCAATTCTCTAAGCACACCCAAAAATCATTTGATCCATAAAGATCATCATAATTATTACATTGATCCAGTAGATCATCGTATATATATTGTCTTGATCAAGAAGATCATTGTAAATATTACTTTGATCTTGCTAATCATCGTATATATGCTACATTGATCCAGAAGATCATCATAAATATTACTTTGATCCGACATATCAATGAATATCTTTGCTTAGGTTTTTATCCCACTAGGTTTTCCCTAGCAAAGTATAAATATGAGAAATGTTTTGAAGAAAACAATAAATTCTGGACATATGTGTACTCTTTTTCCCTTTGATCAAGTTTTTTCCCACTGGGTTTTCCTGACAAAGTTTTTAACAAGACAGTTTTGAAAACGTCCAACACCACAAGATCCAAAAGATCATTGTATACATTTTACTGAGGTTTTATTCCACTGGGTTTTCCTTAGCAAATTAAAAATACAAGTGGTGAAAATCCAAGGGGAAGTGTTATGAATCTTGTGTGGATTCCACCACTTGCTAAATATCTCCCAGCCACTTGCAACTGCCTTCACATATTGATCTCTCTCCAATGTTCCACGACCTTTACTTACCCACTAAGCAAACATATCTCTACTTACCCACTGCCCTAGCTATCCTATATATATATATATATATACAATTTTTTTATTGTCAGTTCGTCCTGATATAAAATATATCAGGATGAAGAATGTGAACTATTAGATTTACATACTTTGACTTAAAGCGTATTTACTTGTCAAAACTTCTCATAATTTATGGTCCACATTCTTTAATATATCATGACGAACTGATAATAGAAATACCGTATATATATATATATATATATATATATATATATATATATATATATATATATATATATATATATATATATATCAATTCATTTGTAAGGTTTTTTTAGACACAGAGAAATCAATAAAATCTCTCTCATATTCTCTCACCTCTCTCAACTCTTTTCTTTATTTGTTACATCTCACTATTTCTCATCACTTTATTTGTTCATTGAATATTTGAATTATTTATTCACAACAACTTCATCGATATTTGTTATCATCAAAATTAAGCAATATAAAATATTAAGGCTAACAATTTCTCCATTTTTATGATGATAAATCATTGATTGCACACGAAAACACTCAATAACTTTAAATAAATATAAATCACATATTAGAGGAATTAATACATATATTTATCTCATTAATATTAAATATTATAGGTGTTATATGTGAATTTTGGTTAACTGACACGTCATTAAACTAGTGGGAATATCAGAGAGAAGATGTGTCACGTCATTTAAAGTCAATTAGTCAGACCTGGCAAAATACTGACTAAAGATCCTCCATCCAAGTAGGCACGCCGTCGAGCAAATGAACAGATGTTATGAAATGCGATTCAAGGAGAATGGCTCGGCCAAGAGGGAATCTTAGCAAAACAAGATTCTGGTCAGCCAAGACATCTTCCCAGCGAGGATTACTCACCCAAATCAGGATCTAATAAACATCATTAATACCCGGTGCTTGGAAAGGAAACTTCACCAAGATATGAGAATTAAGAATCACACTTCAACAAGGAAACAAACTTATCTCTCTAACAAGATATCAGAGTCCTAATCAAGCACCAAATCAATCACATTTATTACGTGATAAACTTCAAACAGGAAAAAGATCGAGATAATCAAAGAATCCATGCAAAAGGAATCATAACAAGACTCTACAAGCCAACTGCTTGCACAACAAGTTAGGGTTACCAGTAAGGGTATAAATATGACCCCACTTTCATTGTAAAAGATACACACAAAATATATTCTACAAATATTGAGAGAGAACAGCAAGTTGAGCGTGTAACCATTTTCTCATAGTGAAACCACTTTTACCGCCGTCACTAGCAACCGTGGACGTTTCCCCGATTTATGGTTTTACCACGTAAAATCGTGTCTCCATTTATTTCATTTATTATTTCGTTTTTGTCATTAAAAAATCATAAATTTCATTGTATGTTGGCTATTGATATCTCATATAACGAAAAATCACCATCAACAATTGGCACTAGAATGAGGGGAAGAGCAAATCTTGATTGAAAGACCTTTGCACGCAAAAAACTTCAACAGTGCCACATGGCAAGCAGCGTAGATTGTGATAGATAGGACCATGATCAAAACCAGAACCATCCCCCGCGAGACATGAACTTTGGAAGAAACCAATCAGTCAGAAACCTCGCAGTCTATGAAAATAGAACTGAGAATGATGGGCACCAAGCATGCACGGTGGAAGATGAGTTCTTAGCCATGGATAAAGAAGAGGCTCGGGCAGAGGCCCCGACCAAGTTTGAGTTCGATCCTAGAGAGGAACTTGCGAAAAGGGCGGACAAACCAACCATAGCAGTAGTGATCGATAAGAGTGAACCTTCCCAAACTGTTAAATTGTAAGCAAGGTTGGCCGATCAAACGAAAGTGAACCTAGTCAAGTTACTAAAGGAATAAAATGACGTGTTCGCATGGAAGCATGAAGACATGCCTGGAATCGATGTAAAAGTAATTTCCCACGGTTTAGTAGTTGACGCAGAATGTAGACTGGTAATCCAGAAGCGACGGAAGTTTAACCCAGAAAGGAGCGCAACAATAAAAGAGGAAGTCGCAAAGTTGCTCACCACTAGTTCAATTAGGGAAGTAAAGTACCCTAAGTGGGTGGCCAACGTCTTACTGGTAAAAAAGAAGAATGGTCAGTGGAGGATGTGTGTAGACTTCACTGACCTCAACAAAGCTTGCCCAAAGGATAGCTTTCCCCTGCCTCGGATTGATCAACTTGTAGATGTAGGGAAAAATACCGTAGTTCACGCAGCGGAAGCGAGACTAAAAATAAGATTTAGTGACTTTTAAAATTTTTCCTTTATGAACCTTAAACCCTTTAATTAATTAAACATGCATATACAATAACCAAAAAGTAGAATACCTTTTGTCGCGTGATCCGATTGACTTACGTCGATGGTAATCCGCAAGATCTTCAATCCTAGCACGAACGTGGATCACCTAGGAGCGTGGTCTCCCTTTTTCTTTGAATTGCAAACCTGTGAATGGACAAAACAAACTTTCTTTTCTTTGTTAGTCACAAAAACAATCAAAAGAATGACTGAGATTATTCCGGTCACTTTTGAGTTCTCAATCTAATGATCGAAACTCGCGTGAACCTAGATCGATATCGTATACACAAGCTTATTGATGATTAAGCAAATAGTATACTATCAAAGAATAATCTAACACTCCTATTTGTTTTAGTAGAATAAAAGCTTTCTATGAATTGAGAAGAAGAAGAAAACTTGTCTCCAGAACAACTAAGGTGGCCGAAATCTATATGTGGGAATATATAGGTGGCCGAAATTTTCCTCTCCTTGTCTTTTAGGGTTGCCGAAATCTCTCTCCTTTTTACACTAGGGTTGCCGCAAATCACCACCTCTAAAGGTTTGTGTTGCACCCTAATTTCCATAAAAGAATAGACTTCTAACCCTAATCTAACTCATAGTTATTTTATTCTTTTTAATGACTAAATTAAAAGACTTCTTATTTGAATAAATAAAATTATTTATTTATTTTCTTACCAAATAAGTCTTTTACTTTTAGTATACTACCTACAATAGTATAACATTAGGAATCATATTTCCTAATCAGAAAAAATTTGTTTATTAATTAAACAATTAATTAATAAATTAATTAATTCTTATTTAATTAAAACAAATGAAACAAAATAATATATTAGGTTAAAACTTAACCTTGCCGCCCCACTTGAATAAATGGGCCAAAATATTATTTTCTTATTTCATTTAATCCATTGGACTTTAAATAAAAAGCCCACATGTGAACCAGACCCATTCTTACTAAAAGAAACAAGCCCACATGTCTTTCATTAATATATAAATATAATTGAGCAGCCCATTACTTAAATAATGTGCAAATTATATTCTTAATATATTAAATGCAATTCTAGATGGACCCTTAAATTGGTCCGGTAGAATATATCAAGTGATCCATGCAAGTCCGTGTGGATTGGGATCTTGGCGGGCCATCTAAATTTAAGCTTCAATAGACATAACCTAATCACAATCAACAAATGATTCACTTAGGTCCGATCCATTAATTTTAACTCATTCCACTAAAGAGCTAAAATTGAACTCTTAAATAAAGATAGAAAAGGAAGATGCTCCTCATTCATACCCTAGACAATCATATAGGAGATAGTGTATCCTCGTGATTAATATCAGTAATCGCCAAGAGTTCATAGACCGCCTATAACTCTCCAAGTTACCATATTTACTCATATGACCACGTTTTGAACTTGGATATTTTGACTTGTCCAGAAGCCATGTTTTCAATAGACACTATCGAAAACTCAACGTTGAGATTTAATATCCAATTACCTCAAAACATCCATATGATGATATTATACTCTCATTTAATTAAATGGAGCCACGATGTCCATATCTATAAATGAAGTCCTCTATCGATTAACAAATGAATATCACCAAACTATCGAGGATAGACTATGCGATATAATCGTACTCATTGATAACTCAAATGATATCACTTGCAACCATAAGTCCATCATTTATCTCAGGATTAAGATAGACTCTCCGATTGTCCTGATAATGAAAAGACTATTATCTATTGACGGTTCTAGATAAAGCTTTTCATTGTGATCCTATTCAATGCACCCAGTGCACTAGATCCTTTTGCTCGAAGACACTCCGATGATTTAGACTCATCATATCTCATTTGATCCCACTCAAATGCTAGCAAAAGAATTCTACAACTTTAACAAGATAAAGGTGCCCAACCTTTAACTTAAGTTGTGAACATTATTCAAGACTAACTAAAGAATTGTGTCTACCACATACATATCCAGATGTACGAACAATTCTTCTTTTCTCATAGTCTTTAGACCTTATGATTATTTACTTTGACAATTATAATATTAAACTATAAATGCTATACGATTTGTTAAACCAGAAATCACTTTATTAATATGAAAAAGATTGTTAATTACAACATTACACTCTTGCTATTGAGCATAATCCTAACAGTAGACACTGACAAGTGCCATTTTGTATGTGAAAAAGTTCTTGTCAAATTTTTTTTATAAAATCCTAGCAAGTCCTCAAATGTATAAAAACAAGTAAAGTGGTAAGCTAGGGTATCGTCCATAGAGATCGTCGAATAGCAATGATTAAACTAACACTATAATACTAGTTAAGCGAAAAGGTAAAATGATTATGATTTGGATTTTGAGATTAAGACTAAAAATGCAACTACAATTAATCTAAATCTAAAATGCAACTAAGTTAGTTAAAATGCAAATGATGTGAATGTATGGTAATAGAGGCTAAGGAGTTTATGGATCCAATAGTGAATAATGGGCAAATTAGAACTCTCATGAGTGTACATTGAACTTATGTAATCAACCTAGAGTGTATAGGATTGATTATTTATCCCTCATAAGTGACCAATCTAGAGTGTATAGTATTGACCATTCACTTGAGATTTTCCCTAATAAATGATCAACCTAGAGTGTATAGGATTGACCACTCAATTGGGATTTTCCATGAATGCACATCTATCAAATAAGGGATTAATCTCTTTATAAAATAACCAACCTAGAGTGTATAGGATTGATTCTTAATCTCTCACAAGCAATCAATCTAGAGTGTATGAAATTGACCACCCATTTAAGATTAGATAAAAATTGAGATTATAGAGTCCGGATTTTGCTTGAGGAGTGTACTCTTGCTCAATCCTTCCATTCAATTAAGTCTTTTAGAAAACCAAGTAGAGTGTATACCTAGTTAATCTACTCAAATAATTTCTCAAACAACTTGCAAAGAGAGGAGTGTACAATCTAAGACAAATCAATTAAACCAAAGAATGAAACATATTTGATAGATCTTTAATAAAAGATAGAGTTTATATACAAATGCCCAACATCCACAAATGAATCACATCAACCCCTTAGTGGGGGATTTAGCTACTCATCATGACAATTACAAAATAAAAACTAAGAGACGAGAGATAGAGAAAACCCATGTAGAGACCTCCTTCTTAAAGCTTAAATTCCAATCTCTTAGTGTCCTTCCTTGAGTAGTAATGAAATGAAGGTGAATGGTGGATTTGGTGTGAGAATTGGTGAAGGATTGGTGTAGGATGGGTTTGGATGAGTGGGAGGATATTCCTACTCATGAATTTGGTGAAGAATTGGTGGATATTCCTTGAGTAGTAATGAAATGTTGGATTTGGTGAAGAATTGGTGAAGGATTGGTGTGAGGTAGGATGAGAGAAAAGAGTGATTTTGGCTTGTCAGGCTATAGGGGTACACAAATCATAAGAATCTATTTATAGGGTACCAAAAATAGGTCCGAAATCACTGATGTGGCAAATATAACGCCTGTAATGCGTGGGTAGGGACCCGCGCACTGGTAAATTCTGAAATTTTCGTCCTCTGTGCGTGGGTAGTGTGCGGGTTCTTACCCACACACTAGGCACTTTTGCCATTTGGAGACTCTCAGTGCGATGGTGATGTGCTAATATGAACCAATGATGTCTGGAAGTGCGTGGGTATGCTGACCCGCGCTGTACCCGAGCACTGAAGCTTGCTTCTCTTAATTTCTGAATAATTTGGTTTTCAGTGGAAAGACTGGCCATTTTTGAAACTAGAGGGGGGTAAAGTTATAAATATGGTAAACCTTAGGGGGGAAATAATAATATCCCTTAAAATATTTATAGTGTAGAAAAGACAAGTTTATTTATTAAGTGGAGTCGTATTAAATGCTCATATAATGATAGAAATCTGTTATATTATTATTTGGGTCATGTTACATGTACTTAGGACCCATTTAATTTTTATCGACCCAATATTTAAATAAACACTTCTTATTTATTCTTTTAATATATTAATATGCTTCGCTTATTAATATAACAAAATATATAATTTTTGTAATGATTTTTTTCAATCCTTAACACATTTTCCTTGTAGCTCCCTTTCCACTCAATGTCAGTGTTCGAAAAAACGCGCCTAGGCGCTAGGCGGCCTCCGACCATCCCGATTAGGACAAAATCGGCCGTATTAGACGGTGGGTAAAAAAAAAAAAAGTGATTTGGCCAATTTATCGGCCGATTTTGTCGATAAATCGATCTAAAAGGAATTAAAGTTGTTTTTATATCATAATTACACACTTTAAAATTTGAATATTGAATTTTTTTAAAGACATTGAATATTGGTTTTCTATATAAAAAAAATAATTAAATTAAATAAATAAATTCCTGGTCGTCTAGGCGCAGTCTAGGTGCCGCCTAGGCGCTAGGCGCTGATCTACCGCCTGACTAGCGCCTAGCATTTACTAGAACACTGCTCAATGTTGAGGAGTCCAGATCCAACCATGAACTTTTTCAAAAATATAAAAGGAGTTTTATTTTTGTTGTAGAGTAAATATCTCCCGTTATGAGAGTATGTATCCGAACTATATATATACTATTTGATATTGATGGGTCCTGTTTGGCATGTAATACGTAAAAGAGAAAAAGAAAAAAAAAAAAAAAACGCAAGCACACATTAATATTTATTAGGAATGCTTGGTCAACGTTGCTGATTTCTCTGTTTTATATTAGGAATGTTATAGCTAATATCTCTCTAGTCCCTGATTCTTCTACCCCTGCCAATCTCAATTTTATTTCTTTCTTTTTCTTCTAGATTCTTGTATTAATAGCAGTTGACTTAATTTTGTTTTTTCAAATTTTTAATTATGTTTTTCATCTACTGTATATTTTATGTAATCTTATAATATAGAGTGATATTTTCAATATAAATTATAATTCATTTAGAAATTTGTTCTTCTAATTTTTGACTAAATGATAATAAATGTTTTCCAATTAATTTAGATTAACATTAAAAAAAAAAAATCATTTTATTTAGAGAAAGAAAGAATTAAATTGCAAATCTTCTCTTTAGTTCAAGATAAGAGTTTGTGTCCCACTATATCCATTTTACAAGCATATGTGAAAGTTTTATTATAAAAATTGATTTTTATAATATTTAATATAAAAAGGTCTATTTTAAGATTTTCGCCTTAGGCCTCATATGTTCTTGAGCCACCTCTAGAAATAAGATATGATATTTTCATGAGATTAGATTGGATGAGATAGAATTAGACTAAATTTAGTGATGTGATATGTTTTGTGTTGTATGTGATTGTATTAAAATAGTCACATCTCTTGTTTGGTATGGTATGAGATTGGATAAAAAATAATTTTATTAATATTTAATATAGTGTGAAATTGATTAATATAAAATTAAATTAAATTAAATTATTTTTTAAAAAAATGGTACTAAATAGTTTGACCTCACCCGGATAAAATGGTTGCATATAATTAAATTAGTTAAAATAATTATTTAAATTAAATTTTGAAAAAAATTAAAATATTTAAAAATAATTTAATATTTAAAACCAATTTTAAATAAAGTATTATTTATTTTTATATGCTAATATTGGAAATTATTATTTTTAAAATGTTTAAAATAAAATATTTTATATTTTATTAATTATTAAAAGATATTTATATTTTAATTACATAAAAAATTTAAAAATAAATAAATAAATAGTGGGATAAGTTGCTTGTATAAGATTAAAAAATCTAATCACATGCAATAAACATGAAGATGAAACTAAAATTAGTCGTTCCCATCCCATCTCATCCCAGAAAATATAATATCAATATAATTATAAAGTATTGAAATTTATGCAAAATGTGAAATTGTGAATAAAAAATAAAATAGCGAGAAGAGTAGGGAGTGTCTACCCTTATAATATTCTTAGCATATCCTCAGCTGACGTGGTGAAGACGTGTCTTTATCTGCCCAATCATGAACTTCTGGGACTGCAAGTAACATCTACCAAATACCAAATAATTAAGGGATATTATCGTTTGGGTCCCTTATTTTATTTGAAATATCTAGTTTTTACTTGTTTATTCATTTTTGAAGGATTGGGCCTTATATTTTCAAAAACCACTCGTTTTGGTCTCTCTGACCAGATTTTTAAGTTTTAACAGTCAACGATTACAGAAAATACAAAATGACTTCTTTACCCCTGACCATTTAATTTCTTTTAAAATATTAAAATAAAACAAATTTAAAATTTAAAGAAAAATTAAAACAAATTAAAAAAATAAATAAATCTTAAAAAAAAACAAAACAAAAACCACCACCACCACCACTCATCACTTCATCAGTCATCATCATCATCTTCCACCATCAACTCAAACACCCAAACCCTAGCAACCACCACCACCATCATCAACTCAAGCTTCGTTTAATGGAGATCGACGGAGGAGTTGGGTCGATGGAGACCGATGCAGATCGGAGGAGATGCGTCGGGTTAACGCAGATCGGAGAGTGAGATTGATGTGTTGGGACCGATGCTTCTGTTTTGATCACTTTCTTGGTCCGTCTTCTAGCTAATGATCCTGCTATATATGCTGCTGTACTTCAAGGTATACATATGAATTTGGGTTTTTTTAGCTCAGCGTGATTATATAAATTTGGGTCTGATCAGTGGAACACAATTAGTTTCCTATGACAGAAATTGCAGTTCTATTTGTTTATTGATTGATATATATAAATGCTTGTTAAGTTACTACAACATCCAAAATAATTGATATTCTATGGACTCAAACAAGTTTTGTTATGATCTAATTCTGAGCAGAGTAGATGTGTTCTTGAACTCTACTACTGGTGCTACAAATAACATGTCCTCAAATTCAATTCATTAATTGGGAGCTGATCGGGTGTGGAATCTAGCACATTTTTCGTTTAGTTTTGGAACATAATGTTGTGGAATTCAATCAAGTTAAGAGAGGGAACCAATTTGTGGTTAATGGGCTACCCTTGTATGTGAATGGATTCAACATTTACTGGCTGATGGTTTTTGCTGCTGATCAATCTACAAGAGGAAAGGTCACTAAGTTACTCTCCATGGTTTGTGCTACACTTGATGGTTGGTTTCAAATGCGAGTTTGATTTTGTTTGTTAAAATTGCGGGCCCTGGATTTTGTGGTAACTGAAGCAAAGAAGTATAAGATGAGTCTTATATTGTCGTTAGTCAACAACTGGGATGCATATGGTGGGTGTTCTTGGTGTTCTGAAGAAGATGAAGTTGAAGGTGGATTAATTTTTAATTTTTAATTTTTTTTTTAAATAGGTGGAGTTCCAATCTCCAAAAAAAACTTTCTTTAAATTTATTTATTATTATTTATTATTATTTTTATTTTTTTCCATTAATAAATTAATATTAGTTTTTGTTTTTAATTTAGTATTACATAAATATTTATTTTTTTCTATTGATTTTTATGTTGACATGTGGCATGTCTTTGTTTAAAGACAAAAAGACCCTTGAAACCGTTAGAGTTGACTAACGTTTGACCAACAGAAGGATTAAATTGAGTGGTTTTTGAAAATATAGGGTCCAATCCTCTAAAAATGTATAAGTGAGTAAAAAATAGATATTTCAAAAAAATGTAGGGACTAAATCAATAATATCCCAATAATTAATTTACCATACGTCACGTTTTCAAGGCTGTACGCCTATACATATATTAAATTAAGAGCAAATAACATCAAACTCAAGGTTTATCCTAGAAATTGGATTATCAAAAATACCGACAATAACAGCGTATCACCTCTTAGTATATGTGGTAGTGTATTTCCCTTCCATATTGGAAGTGAAGGATTCGAATCCCACCATACACATTACTCACCTCTCTTCTCATTAGGGTTTGATAGTTAACTATTAGCGTTAATTGTTAAAAGGGTAACAGACGGAAATACCACTTATATCCCAAATATATATAAATGTTCAAGTCAATGCGTACTGATATAACTTCATCAATGTGTTAGATGTGGACCATTAGATTTACATACTTTGACTCAAAGTGTATGCATTTATCAAAACTTCTCTATAATCAGTGGTCCACATGTATTGATACTGATGTAGTTACATTAGTGCGTACTGATGTGAACGAGACCGTATATATATATATATATATATCTACAACCGTCCATCATTGTGATAGACGGTGAAAATTAATTTTGAATTAAAGCTAAATTAAAAAAACAAAAACAAAATAAAATCCCGGTCTCCATGGATCTCAACCTCCCTAACCACGAACTAGGGAGGCACAATGGGAGAGGTTAAGCCTCCTCCATTCGCAGCAGGGGAGGCGAGACCACCCATACTATTCGCTAATCTCCAATGTCAATGGTGTTTCCAGCAATGTCGTCTCCCTCGCTGCCACTTTGTCGATCGTGGAATCTCTCTTTATCTCCCTCATCATCGATGCTTAGGTCTTGTACCGTCGTGCCACTTATGGAGCCGAAAGCAAGACCTCCCTTATTCCCTCATCATCTCCAAGAATTATTTTTTTTAAGTAAAAACTTCAGAAATGGAGATCCGATCTATATATATTCTCTTTCTTTGAAAACTACATTGTTTAAATATATATATATATAGATTTTCTATTATCAGTTCGAACTGACAATAAATATATCAGGACGAAGAATGTGGACCACTAGATTTACATACTTTGACTCAAAGTGTATGCACTTGTCAAAACTTCTCCATAATCTGTGGTCCACATTCTTCGTCCTGATATATTTATTGTCAATTCGAACTAATAATAGAAAGACTGTATATATATATATATATATTTTTTAATAAAGCAATATTTTAAGTGGGGTGGATGCGAGGTAAGAGTATAAAGTTCGTCTCCATTCCATACTTATTATGAGTTTTACTATCTATTTTCATCCCAACTAAATTGACACTTATCCCCACCTCATAAGTGCAGGTTATTTTATCATCCCGAAACAAGATGAGTTATCCCTCACACATTTGGAGATCCAACCAAACAAAATTTTCTTCATAACCATTTTTTTTCTTTCTTTTCAAACCCGACCCAATCAGCCAATCAGGTCAGAGATTTGTTGGAGACATAACGAGACTAATCGATAAAAAATATGAGGAAATAAATGTGGTCAAAACGCAGCACTTTGGGAGAGTGACAGGAAGCAATAAGCAGACATGATGAGAAATAATTGGGGAGCGTGTTATGAGGCGGCAGCCCAACTCAAGCTTCCAGTCAAGCCTCCTTTTTAAAAAAATAAAAAAATAAAAAAATAAAAAAATTAATTTGTCTGAACAAACAAACTTGTTATATTCTCTCTCCTTAAAAAGCACAAGAAAACAATAAATAAATAAATAAAGAAAAATGAACAATTTCTGGAATTCTATTATTCTCTAAAACCAGACCTAGACGTCTCTTCTCTTCTATTCATTTTCTTCTCTCCAAAACCCAATGTCTCCAGCTCCAATTCATCAACCGTCGATGAGCCATGTCGTTTCGGAGAGATCTGGTCGTTTTGACAATCTCAGAAGCGTCCAGTGGCGTATCGACCTCGGGATTTTGCCTTCCTCTTCTTCCATCGATGATCTTCGCAGAGTCACTGCTGATTCTAGAAGAAGGTACCTCTTTTCCTTTCAATAAATTAATTTTGTATGGTTTTGACTTGATTTTTCATTTCGTTTTTCCTTTTTTTCCATAAAATTTTGTTGTTGGTCGGTTTGCAACAAACTGTACATTGAATTTTCCATGGTTTTGATGAATTGGTTTTGAATTTGGTTTGATGTCAGATACGCTGGATTGAGAAGGCGCCTCCTTGTTGATCCACATTTGCCCAAGGATGGTAGTAATTCTCCTGATCTTGTCATGGACAACCCACTTTCACAAAACCCAGGTAACATTTCTTGTCTCTGTTTTCTGTTTTCTGTTTAATTGCCTCTAATTGATTGGTTTTTAGGATTGAAACATTCATTTATTTATACAGCATATTATTTACATGTTGGTGAAAGATAGAATTTACAAACAATTGCTTTAGTCAATACCTTCATCACTGTAGCAGTGTGTGTCTGTATTGATTATGTTATACTTTGTCCATCCAGATAGCACATGGGGTCGCTTCTTTCGTAATGCTGAGCTCGAAAAGATGGTTGATAAGGATCTCTCACGTTTATATCCAGAACAAGGTAGCTACTTCCAGACACCTGGATGCCAAGGCATGTTAAGACGCATCTTGTTATTGTGGTGCCTTAGACATCCAGAATGTGGTTACAGACAAGGTAAACTGATATTCTTCCTAAGATGGCAAAGAAGTTGCCTTATGTATTTTCATAAGAGATTTTCTAATTGCAAATTTGCAATCCATTTATTTTCTTTTTTAAAGGCTCCATTTTTTTTTTTTTATAAAAAAAATTAAATTTGTAAAAATATTTATTCGGAAAACCCTTGTTAATGTTCGAAAAGGCGCTAGACGCTGGTCGGGCGCTGGCCTTGGACGACGTTGTTTTGGGCTTTTGTTTTAAAAAGATAAAACTGAAGTAAGTGTTAATACCATTAACCTAATTTATGAAAGACCCCTAGTTTATGATGTTTCAAGAATTAACTCTTTAAGTTTCTATTTCTCGTTGAAATGAATCAAATTCTATGTATCAAATAATAGACATGATATGAATATATGAATTCAAAAACTGCAGTACCAGTACCTGCGCACCATCCCCTTTTTTTTTTTTTTTTTTTTTTAACGTATTCTCAAGTCAGGCAAAACTATTGATTGCCCACTCCATAATCTCATTTGAAACCAAGGAAAAGTTGGAAGAGTCTGATTGGACTTAATCCTGCAATTGTATATAGTTTGCACTATTCTCCGTTTCTTAAAGTATACAGAAATGAACATAGATTGCTTTGAGTTAATAGTGTTTTCCATGTCTGCAAATGTTCCTGTGCATGTATTCTAGCACATATGCCATTGAAGTTCTTTTCGAAAAAAATTTAACTTTACCTTTCTCTCTCTCTGGATTTCTGTTTAGGAATGCATGAACTTCTGGCTCCTCTATTATATGTTCTTCATGTTGATGTGGAGCGTCTTTCTGAAGTTCGAAAGGAGCATGAAGACCTCTTTATTGACAAATTTGATGACTTATCATTTCATGAAAATGATCTTACATATAATTTTGATTTCAAAAAGTTTTTAGATTCCATGGAAGACAAGATTGGCTCCCATGAAAATTCAGCAAAAGTTAAGAGCCTCGATGAGCTTGATCATGAGATTCAGACCATTGTACTGCTAAGTGATGCTTACGGGGCTGAAGGTGAACTTGGTATTGTCTTGTCTGAGAAATTTATGGAGCATGATGCCTACTGTATGTTTGATGCTTTGATGAGTGGAGCCCACGGTTCAGTTGCTATGGCAGATTTCTTTGCTCCCTCAGTCACGGACTGCACTAACTTACCTCCTGTAATTGAAGCTTCTGCTGCGTTGTACCATTTGCTGTCTGTTGTTGATTCATCTTTACACACCCATCTCGTCGAGCTTGGTGTTGAACCTCAGTATTTTGCACTTCGCTGGTTAAGGGTCTTGTTTGGACGAGAGTTTTCAATTGGAGACCTTTTGTTAGTATGGGATGAGATCTTTGCCTCAGACAACAGTAAATCGAACAAATGTGCTGAAAATGATGAGGGCTCTAGCTTTGGGATTCTAAGTTCACCTAGGGGAGCACTGATCGCAACTATTGCAGTTTCCATGATGCTTTATTTGAGATCTTCCCTGCTTGCCACAGAAAATGCAACTTCCTGCCTTCAGAGACTTTTGAATTTTCCGGAGAACATAAATCTGCAGAAAATAATAGGAAAGGCAAAATCGCTGCAAGCTCTTGGACTGGAGGCTAATATCTCATCCTTGTCTTCTCCATTTGGTGGGGCTTATAACCGTAGTAAGTCGGTGGTGGTGAGAGGTCATAGCCTTTCATCTGATTCTATTTCTCCAAGAACTCCTTTAACTGTGGTACCTGACAGCTATTGGGAAGAAAAGTGGAGAGTGCTGCACAAGGCTGAAGAACTAAGACAAAGCAGTTTAGGGAAACAAAATCCAGTTCGGAAAAAAGGATGGTCAGAAAAAGTAAAACTCAGCTTATCTAGAACAGAATCTGACCCATCTCCTTCAAAGGTTGACAGAAGCAAAAAAGTGCCTAGGGCACCTGTTAGGCGAAGTTTGTTGGAAGATTTGTCTCGTGAACTTGGCTTGGAGGAAGATATTGAGACAACAGGCTATTGTGAAGTCTCTGACCAGAACCCTTCTGTAGAAGAGGTTGAGAGACAAGATAGTGTCATTAAGGACTTTGCTTGCTCATCTGATGAGAGATGTTTGAGTGGAAACACTGGCAGTGAGGAAAACTCCTCTATATTCTCCGATCCAGCAAGTCCTGTTAGTGGTGCTAATGACCATGAAAATGACTCAGAGAAAAGCAGCGTTGCATCGAATTTATCACTTGACGAAAATGACGGCCATCCCCAACCTTTTCCAGAGGATATACCTCTTCCTGTTTCCCACCCCCCTGGTGATATTTCTCAAAATTCTCCAAGCAACGATGACTCTACAGTAAAATTGATGACAGGTCTGAAAGAGCGGAAGCTTCATTTTGGTAAATTCCAATGGTTGTGGAAGTTTGGTCGGAATGCTGCTGGTGAGGAGACATCTGGGAATGCTGCTGGCGAGGAGACATATGAGAAAGAAGGAGGTGCCCTTGAGACTAAGGAATCTGCCAATGCTGAAGGGGATCAGAGCAATAGAGCAGGCTCCTCTACTTCTGATAGTTCTCGCTATTCATCAACTTGCAGTAAGGGAGATGTCATGGATCAGAATGTGATGGCGACTTTGAAGAATCTTGGGCAGTCAATGCTTGACCATATTCAGGTTGCATTCTTTGAAGAATTAATTATCCTATGATGTGTATAATGTTTACAGTTTTCATACACCTTGGTATTTGCTCTGATGGACCATATTGACTTGCAGGTTATTGAGTCAGTTTTCCAGCAAGATCGGGGTGAGTTAGGGTCTAAGAATGTTATAGTTGGTAAAGGGCAACATACGGCGATGACGGCTCTGAAAGAACTTAGGAAAATCAGCAATCTATTATCTGAGATGTGAGGTTTGCTTTTATTCTGTATATACATTTTGTAATTACTATAGCCTTTTAGTGAGAAATAAAATGAGGTAATGTGGCCTTCCCTAATGTATTCTTTTAGCGGTATAAATTTTGTCAAATTACAGAGATGGACATGTAAATACTGTTATGATATTATAATTATTTATCCCTTGTTTGAGTTGCTTTCTGGGTTCTTGTTTTGTTTGGCCCAACTAGTAAGTAGATTTGGATGGCCTCACATTCATCATTAAATGGTGTACATTAGTTGAATGAAATATTATTTCTTCTTGTCCATCTTTAAGAAAACAATAATAGTTGACATGATAAATCTTCTTACAAAAATTTCATTATGCGATCGCGATATAAATCTGTGTGAAGCAGTCACTAATCACCTGTTACAATTATTAATTGGATTAGAATACAAATACGACACAACAAGAATGGTTCAATCCGTATAATGCTTTTATACTGTATTTTTGAATTTAGAGTATCATTTTGTATTTATAACAATAATTATATTTGTACCCTTAATAATCATATCAACCTGAAACCCTGATTAATTACAACACGTTTATCAGTATCTCACTCTTCAAAGAAAAAAGCATTTTCAACTTAATCTGAGATTAAATTTTTTGCCCAAACAGAGGAAATTCTACCTCAGAGAGTGAGAGTGAGAGAGAGACAGCCAACACGCAGTTGATGAAAAAACTCAAAAAGACAGATGGCTGAGTCAATTACACCATTAGTATAATAATCTTATAAAAGTAGCAGCACAAAAATGTAATACAAATCCACGGCTATCCCACTCTTATCGAAGTGGTGCTACACCTGCACCAATATTGTTTTAAGTTACCTTACCCCTTTTTTTTTTTTACATTTATTTCAGATGGTTAAATATAAAGAAGAGAAGAACACCACCTTATCTCAGCTTCCACAACTAATCTATGTTGTGAAAGCCTGGCAGAAGGGAAGTTATGAACCCAAAGACAATCATCTGGATCTCCTTCACAATTCCCCACCATTGGTTACCACCAGCTTCAACCCCATTTTGATTCTCCGCAGCTCGGTTACCTTCATTTTGAGCCTCATTCTCGTTCTCCGCTCCTGCTTGTCCCTCTGCATTTAGTTATTACATCAGATTGAATGAGGAACAATATCATTAAACCGATATGTCCTTTTCATAGGGAGCTATACCAGGTCATAAAACAAATTGAAACAACAATATTGAAAACACAAGTGAATATGCATCACTTTTGCACCAAGTAGGTCAACTCAAATTCAACTCGTCTAAATAGAAGCCTAGAAGGATCAATCTTACATCAACCAATATACATTAAAGTCCAAAACCCACTAATTAATGTTGGGCTCAAATTTTTGTAATATCTCTGCACAACTTACCACTGTCAAGGTTCCATTAGCAGTTCTCTTAAGTTTCAGCAGTTCAGGTTTGTAACTCACCATTTCTGTAAGTTGGCCATTATGCTTCTTACACAACAGTCAATGTAACATGCAAAAGTTTTGGAAACAGACAGCATACATTATTTTCAATGCTAATGTCTGTTGAGCCTGACGAATTGCAACCAGCTCATCTAGGTCAATCTACGTACAAATCTAATATATCTTCAAGGGTAAGCCAAATTAAATGGTGAATTGGACTCGACACTGAATTTGAGGAGTTTGGTGCAACAAGGGACTAAGGTGGGTTATGTCTTCTTAATTATTTAAAAATTATTAATAATTTTATTTTAGGAAAAATTGCAATAAAGTACCCTAACCTTTGGTGTATGTGTTGATAGACTGATACTTTTGTCATTTGCGCATAAAACTAACCTGAGGGTGCGTTTGGTACGTGGGACAGGACGGGACAACTTTCTCTTGTCCCGCGTTTGGCGCGTCCGTAACATGGGACAGGATGGGACAAGGTGGGACAAAAAACCCAAAAAATTGTCCCACCCATATAGCTCGGCCAGACTTGTCCCATGCATGGGACAAGTCTGGAAAAGACTTTTTTACCCTTATTACTTGCAAAAATTACAACACATATATATACACCACATGAATCCATGGCCATCTCTGATCTCTCTCTCCTTCGGTCATCTTGGATCACCATCCATGGAACTCTCTCTCTCTCTCTCTCTCTCTCTCTCTCTCTCCTTCGTTCATCTCTGGATCACCATCCATGGCTCAATTTTATTTATTTATTTCTTTCTTAAACAAAACCCTAGAAATTGGGGAAAAAAATTAGTCTTCAATGGGCAAAATCGTCAGCTGCTTCTTCTTCTTATTATTCATGTTGCTCTCTCGATTGGGTTTTCGATTTGGAAAGAAAATCTAGGTCTTCTTCTTCTTCTTTAGGATTTGGAAAGAAAATTTGGGTTTTTGAATTGGAAAGAGAATGAAAAGGAAAAAAAATTGGAAAGAAAAAAAATAAAAAATAAAAATCTGGAAAAGATTCAGAAGATGAAGTTGGATGATGTGTTGGATGAGGAAATCTAGAAAGGGTTTTTGATTTGATGAAGATCGGTGATGTATGGAGGATGAAGATGAAGTTGGATGATGTGTTGGATGATGAAATCCGGAAAAAAAAAAAAAAAAAATGGGCTGGAAAAAAAAAATCTGGAAATTTTTTTTTGGGTTTTTGATTTGATGAAGATCGGTGATGTATGGATGATGAAGATGAAGTTGGATGATGAAATATGATTTTGAAATTCGAAACTAGTGTTTGGGAGGTGAGAAAATGAAAGAAAATATTAATTTTGTATGATTTTTAATTAATTTTAATTCAATAATATTTGATATTTTTCAACAAAAAAAAAAAAATCAAACTTAATAAAATTGTTATAAACATTGGAAAGGACATGAGGGGCACTCTGGTCATTTGAATCTCTTGTCCTGTTTTATCCCAGCCATACCAAACGTATACAGTCCACAGTTCTGTCTCGGGCCTTCCAAACACAATACAGAACAACTTGTCCTTTCCTGTCCTGTCCCGTCCCGTCCCACCTTGTCCTGTCCCATGTCCGTGCCAAACGCACCTTGACCGTACTGTTGACTGTTATACTTAATGGTTGACCAGTCAAATACCATGAAATGTAAAAATTGCCCCTATTTTTTAATTAAAAATAAATAAACACCACCATCACTCAACCCACCATCATGGCATCATCACCAGCATCAAACCTCAACCCACCATCATCATTACCATCACCCAACCCAAAAAAAAAAAAAATTGTAGCATGGAGATCAGACTGATTTCTATTAAAGGAGACCAGATCTCTTTTAATGGAGATCAAATCAATTTCAAACTATTATTTATTGTAAGTGTTTTTTTTTTTTTGTTTTTTTTATTTATTTTTTTTTTATTATTTCTAGTGTTAAATGACCTTCATGCCCTTCTGACACTAACACACTAACAGTCAACGTCTAGTCAATGGTACTTTTTTGCACAAATGACAAAAGTTCAATCTATCGGCACATAAACCAACGTCAAGACACTTTATTGCAATTTTCTTGTTATTGTATTTAAAAATTATTAAAATTTATTATTTAGTTCATAAACTAATTTAATCCAAATTTATCAAATTCATTTTCAAGTCTAATCCCATGGTGTACCGAACACATGAAAATATTATATCCAATCCAATTCAATCTATTTCAATATCACATACCAAGCATAGGAATTTAGGTAACTAGATAAAAGATGGAAAGACCCTAATTTGATTTGATATTTTGACTAAACTTAAATTGTCAATAATGGGTATTAATAATAGAAGACTTCGGCAGGGTTGGTGATCCCTTGGCCAGTTGGCCTTGTCTAAATTAATCCCTGGGTAACAGGTGCAACAAAGGTTTTTGACTGAAAATAGATGGTGTCTAACCACAGGAACACAGACCAATTAGCAACCAGCTCATATCAGTCCACCTAGTCCTTGACCCAAAGGACCAAACAAGGGCTACACACTTCAGAAGATGGAACATTAAACACACATGGCACATGATTAGAGCATCATTGCATCAAACTTACAAGCTCCATGTTGAAGTTATATTTTGGAAGTACAACTAAAAAAATTAGATTAATCAAATCAAATTATCTTCCATAATAGCTTAGCTTAGCTTAGCTTGGTGAATACATATCTGATGCTTTCTTTTTTCCTTTTTCTTTTCTTTTAAAAAAAATAAAAAATAAAATTCTTTATAAGAGAATATAATCATATATATGTCAAGCATAAACAATAATTTTCTAATTTCTAGTCAATATTTTTTCATGTTCATGGCACTCTGAAACTTCAAGGAAATAAGCCCATAGGAGTGACTCCCATATATTATTTCATACAGAGTAAATTTGAAGAACTATTCCACCATAGGAGCGGATATCCATCTACACGCTCCCATCAGCATATGCATAAAAATTTTATTTATGTATATACAGGTAATAGAAAGTACCTGCCAAAGCAGCATTTTCATTCCCGTGTCCAGCTGCGGCAGGAGCATTGTCGGCTCTGACAGCGGGTCTAGGTTGACGGGGAGGAGCAGCTGCCCTTTGCATGCTCTGTTGAAGCCACCGTAATAGAGGTGTGAGAGCTCCAGTTTGATATCTGCAACCACAATAAAAATGTCCAGTTTTAACTAACAGATTATTATAACTGTTCACATTAAAAGTATTGCCATGAAACGTGAGGGGAATATTTGTCCAGAAATTGCCATCATCATATAATAGTCCACATATGAAAACTATACCTGTAATCTTTTCTTAGTTGTTAGTTAAAATGCATATATGTTAAAATTTACATTGATACAATACGAGATACACTTAGTTATCAATTTGGTAGAAACTGTAGGTACTAACTACCAACTAGCTCTACTGGTGAGATATCTTATGGTCATGAAGAGGTTTTGGGATAGAATCTCACTCACAAGGCTTTGGGTTGGGACGGGAGAGGGGGTTGTATTATCAAAAAATTAACGGAAAGAAAAAAAAAATATGGAAGAATTAATTAGCTTTAGTGATTCGGCGTAGACCAACCAAGGGCTTGACATAATATGATATTATATTTATTACACGACCAAAAAATTCAAAGGGTATAATATTAATATTTCCTTTTGGCTATACTTGAAAGACTAACTAAATGGAAGGTATACGTGCAAAAAAGTCTCAAAAGTGAAATTTATTAGTTTAGTAACTTACAGGTAGATAAGGGAAGCAAAAAACACGAGGAAAATGAGCCTTAGTCTCGATCCATCCTGGTTGAACAAAAATATTACAACTGCCAGCTTAAGTATGAGCAACAGATCTAGCTGAAACGCAATTTGAAATCTCCTGACAACAACTTGTCTTTGGTGTGCAGGCTGTTGCTGTTGATTTTGCTGTTGCTGTCCTGCTTGTCCATGCTCTGGACTCGCAGCCCCACCCTCAGTACTTGGTCTACTACTGCAGATCAGACACAAGCAACCTCCTATGTTAATAATAATTATAATAAAGATTAGCAGTATCTGTTAATGATTTCAATATTTTAATACAATCCATTTTGTTAATAAAAAAGTATCATAACGATATTGCTGTCATTGTCATCAATCATCATAATTATTAAAGACAGATTCCATAAAACCTTTAATGGAATGTGTGCCTTAAGCCTAGCAAACAATTACATATCATCAGTTCTAATGCCAACTGGATCAAGTCTAATGTAGTGAAGTTTTATTTTCTAATTTCTGTAACTTTCTGGTGAAAGTAAAGTCACTGTATTATAGCGCTGGTGTACATCATAAAGGTATTGGCTGCAATGAGAATCGATATGGAATGCAAAACAGGAATTCTTTCAATGTGCAGTGGAACACAGTATAACGAAGGAGGGTTATGGGATCGCTAAGGCAGACTGTCATATAGGATAACCTTTTTGTATGTTTAGATACATGCACATTAAATTGCCTTTTCTGAGTTCTAAACTTCTAATAGTAGCTTCGTTATCATCCAGCCTTAAGACTAGACATGCCTGCCTCCCTCTCTTCATCTCTCTACACAATATGACAAATGATGACATTACAAATTGAAATCATACAAACTAAAAGCAGAAAATTTAATCATTAGAGCAAATTAAAGTTGAATAATTGCAGAGTTGCAGAGCCACCTACGTGGGTATATTGTAGGTAAGCGGAATAAGAGTGTTGGATGGAATTCCTGTATATGGGTGAACAGGGACAGCATAAATGCCCGCTCCACGATTATTCATCTGTTGTTGATTATCCCAAGGAGTAGACCCTAGGAGGGCTGCAGGGTACATGACTGGCAACATTGCAACCTCGCCATTTCCAAAACCAGTGAAACCAGAGAATGCAGGAACCTGAAATAAACTCAATAGATCAATAAAAATGCACCAATCCAATATATACAGAACTAATCAGGTGAGAGAATCCCGCACGAAAAATTACCATTATATATATATATATTTGTTTTAACCTAATTTTTAAATGCATAATGACACAAATTTGAAATCATTATCAGTTCATTACGAGGAAAGTTGACATGGATAGTTAAACCCTAAAATATCTGGAAATACAAATTCCAACAGCACAGTTAGCTTATAATATCACAAGAATTCAATTCAGATTAAAATATTTTTAAGATGATAAAATCGGAGAGTAACAGAAATCGAAATTGAAAAAAGACCTGTGATTGCTTGAGATTGGCATCGGGAGGAGATGTAGAAGGGGGTTGTGGATATGAGCTTGACGACGTCGCCGTTTCGGATTCTTCCGCCATTACGATTGTGTGTTTCAGGGGTGAGATCAACTTCTAACTTTTACAAGTTTTTAGTAAACGATGACATGTCTCAACTCTCAAATTTGTTTTATTTTTTTTATTTTTTTCTAATATATATCTTTCCAAGCCTCGCTGCTTAATACGTGTATTTTTACCATTCTCCCAATCAGACTATGCCACGTTAGCATGAACTCGAATAAACACCTGCAAATCAAATATGATGAAAATATAAAACCAAAATGCTTCCGCTTCTTGTAAAATAGTCTAAATAGAGGGGGAATTAAAAAAAAAACAAAAAACAAAAAAGATTAATATTAAAAACCTATTCTACCTTTTATCTATTATTGAATGGGTAGAGAACAATTCTTTTATTCAATAACCTCCCCTGAAGGTCAACAGATGTTGTAGTCGATCAGATCTACAATTAATTCTTAATCGTCGAGGTGGACATTGACAACCTGTAAAGCAAAAGAAAAGAGAGCAACGGCGAACCACATGAGCGAGCATTCCCTTGGGGGGACTTTCCGACACTCAAGTCAGTTATTTGTTCGATGACTAAAGCAAAGGAATGAAGGATTATAAACCGTGTTACTCGATATTATTATTATTATTATTATTTATTTTTAAAATTATTAATATTATTAAAATTATTTTATTTTATTTTTTTGGACATTAGTCAACAAGTTAAAAGGTGTGTTTGTGTTATTATTATATTTTTCCAGTTTTAATGAAATTATGCATATAATCAGGGTGTGTAAGTGTAATTTTCCATTGATGTCCGTTTCCATTCTATCAACTATTGCCAATAAATTAAAGTTCAAGGGGTTTAATGCCAGAAAAAAAAATCAGGGGGCAACATGCGATTTCACGTATAATTCAGGGGACATTTATGCTATTAACCCAAATAGAAAACACGTTCGTTAAATATTTTTCATTTTATTTTCAAAAATAAAAAACAAAACCAGTGTTAAAATTGAAAAACACGGAAAACATTTTTACTCTTCTTATTCTTCTTCTTCATCCTCCTTTTTCTCCTTCTTCACAGAAAATTTGGAGCAGCTGACGCTGGAGGAGGATCTCACCTCCTTGGGCATTTGAGCAGTGGATCTGCTCCTCCCTTACTTCTCCTTCTTCACAGAAAATTTGGAGAAGTTGACGCCGGAGGAGAATCTCACCTCATCCGGCATTTGAGCAGTGGATCTGCTCCTCCAATAGTAGATCTATGGTCTAAGAGCAGATCCATGGCTCTCATGTTTATATATATATATATATTCCCTTTTTCAAAGATTTTAAATCTTTTTCATATAATTTATATTCAATAAAAAAAATTATAATTAATGTGATTTTCTTTCAATAACCAAAAATAATGTTAATAAAATGTTTAACCAAGTTGTTTTTAGGTTATAATGTGAAATAAAATACTTTTAAAAAAAATTTGAAACAAATGAAAATTTGAAATTTTTTAGTTAACCTACTGAATGCGTTTTTAGTATTTTTATTTTCAAAATACTATTTTCCGTAAATACTACCAAACACGTTTTTAGATTTTGAAACTGAAACCAAAAATACTGTTTTCATTTTCATTTTTATTTTCGAAAAACATCAAATGAAAAACTATAAACACGCCCTAATTAATTTCTCTGAAACAGTGTATATTAAAGGAAAAAAATTAGTTGATTATTATCGAGTGTCACGGGCATTCACTCATTTGTATTAGTTGTATAAATATTTGTAATTCTCTATTTAAGAAATATACAGAAAATTCGCAAATTCCCCTCTTGTCTTTTCTCCCAAATACCAAATTTTACATGGTATCAAAGCTTTGGGTTCTATAAAATAATTTCCGCTGCAACTATGAGAGATGGAGTTGATCGAACTTTTGCAAGTACCAAAATTCCACACTTGGAATACACAAATCGAATGAGATGTATAATGGCAAGCGGGATCGTTCCTCAGGGAAAGGGAGGATATTTGACTATAACTAAAATATGTACACTAATCTAAACTACGTGCGGAAAAGTAAAATTCATTTTTGGTTTTGGAATTTGTTTTAACAATTAAACTAAATGAAATTAATCAATCTAAAACAAGTAATTGAAATGAAAGGTGTGATATATGATGATGGATATTGGGGAATTGAGTTGACAACTAAAAGATTTCCTAATGTAATGAACTAGTCCAATTAAGCACTTTCATCCTACTCAAGGGTTGTTCTTTAATTGATTTTACTCATTAATGTGCAAATTCAAACCTTAACTCAAGTAAGCCCTACTATGAGTCTTGGTGGAAATAGATTCAAGCTTTTACCCAAGTGAACCCCACTATGAGTAATTGCCCAAATAATATTCTTAAGAACAAATTAAAAGTCTTGTACCAAATAACACATGCATGCATCAATTTTCAATTTCATATATGCTAAAGATTGGAGAATGAGTTGAAAGCCATTCAAAGCCTAAACCACAACCTTCACATGTGAACCATTTTTACCACAAACTAAATTGAACCCCAATATTAACAAGTAAAGTAAAAATGGCAACTTCAAAGCAATGAAATGAAAATATACCAAGAGAGGATTTGATAAATATATGACTAGTTCAAATACATGGGACTATCACATTAGTTGTCTCATCAATTCCCCAATAAAAGGGTTTAGTTACACATAATGAAAATAGAAATGAAAAGAGAAAGATTGTAGAGAAAACCCACAAAAATCTTCATAAATCTTCTTGTTCCTTGATAAGCTTGGAATCTCCTTGACCTTGGTGACTCCTTTCTTCTCTCTTCAATTGATCTTCACAATGAGGTGGAAAGAATGTTGTTGGAATGAATTAATGGAGCTTTGGAGTGATGGAAGTTAGAGAGAGATTAGAGAGTTTTAGAGAGAGGATAGGGTTTCATGAAAATGGTGGAGAGTGATGAGAGAAGGAGAAAATGAGGATATTTATATGTGGTCCCATGAGATAGGGTTGAAAACCTGGTGCTGCTGACGTGGCACGTGATCGGCGGTTTCAAACGGCGGCCAGGCTGCCGAATGGAAACCACCGAATTGAAAATGGACTTACTAGAATTGATCGGCGGTTGGAACGGCGGTTGAACTGTGGCCGCCGAATGCACCTGACACTTCTGGAATGAAACGGCGGTTTCAAACGGTGGCCAGACCGCCGAATGGAACCGTCGAATTCTTCTTTTCTTGCCAAATGACCGTTTTGCCCCCAAATGCTCTCCTTTCGTCTCTTTTAGCCCAAAATCACCGGATTTCTTCGTTCTTCAACCCAGAATACAAAAAGTACCTGTACAATCAACATCGAGCCATAAATTTTATGAATTTACTCGAAAGTCAATCAAAAGTATCTGAAATAGGGGGTGTATTTCTATATATGTAATGGCTCGATCAAATACCCCCAAACCTAGCTTTTGCTCGTCCCCGAGCAAATTCAAAAACAAAACTAAGGAAATCCGATAAACCAAAAGAACATAACTAAGAACTATAACTAAAGCTGCCGATATACACAATAATGAAAACAACCAAAAAGAGTGCGATTGCCAAATGTGATGAGATACCATGAGAGATGTGCTAAAGTTGAAAGAACACAAAATCAATCTAATTAGTGCAATGCTAGCCATGAATCCCACACTAAATTGTCCTAGCTTTGGCGACCACCCGCACAAGCGCTTCGGCCATATTTCGCCTCGACTCTAGGTCTTTACAAGATTCACTCTTATTTTTCCTCTCAGAACCTAGGTTTACACTCATACAAGCGTATGCGAATGAGTTTATGCAATGTGAGCAAATTAAGACGCATACATGAATTTCAAAAATTGAACGCTCTTTAAGTGAATAAGTCTCATGAAAGGAACCAAAAACCATGAACGTGGCAGAGCATGACAAGAGTTTGCATTCTCAAATGGAAAACCTACAAGATCAGATTGACTTTCCTACCAATTGATGGGGTCGCGGGTGTTATGTGGTAAATGGTGGATATGGGAAATGTGGGGAATTTTCGATCAAGCTTACAACTATAGAGCAATGAGCTAAGTTGGAGCTCAAAAACTACAAAAATTCCAACTAAGCTCATTTTGAGCAACTTGCAACAACTTTTGTTACTCAATGAGAGCAACACACAATTTAGACACATACAAGACTCAATTTATTTATTTATTCTTTTTATTTATTTATTTATTTATTTATTTATTTATTTATTTTTAAATTGCCTTGAACATAATATTTTTTTAAATACATATTACAAAAGCTTGAACAAGCAAGATCGGAAAGATTGGGTATGGTTTGTGTTTAAGTTCGTTGGTGTTTGGGACAGTGTTTGGCTTGGTGCTTGGCCACCATTATTGGACCCTTGAGCACAAATCGGGTAGGAGATGGATGAGAGTGCTTAGGTGAATTCTATAAAAGTCCTATCATCCCTTCAAGTAGGCAAACCACAAGAAATTGCAAACTAATGACATGATATCCACAATTGATGAATGTTCTATGGCTAGTGGTGCAAGTGATGTAATGAGACTTCAATGATGCACAACAAAATGTGAGACGTGTTTAGGAGTACAAAAAGAGAAACATAACCCTCATAGATTCGCTTTTTAAGGCACGTGAACTTAGGGTAGTCTTCACTAATAGACCTACACACTCACACAAATGACCACCTCAACTTAGATCAAGAAAGTATGGGACTAACTCATGACATGCATGCAATCTTAGATTGTCAATGAGCACATGACAAAGGTATCAAACCAAGCAAAATATGCTCATTCATGGCCTATATCGCACAAGTTTGGCAAAAATTTTGTTCCAAAAATTTTATTTTTACAATAAAAAATAAAGTCAAGTCATTCACATCCACACCCCTAAACTTAAATCCAACATTGTCCCCAATGTTGACAATGAGGACCCGGCAAGGAAGGCGCCCAAAAAATTTTTATGAACAAAAAGTCATGTGCAAAATATCCAATGAAGCACAATAAAATTCCTAAAAATAGATACTAAACATGCATAAGTAAACCGAAACTAAGTCTGAAAAGTTAAACTAAAATCCGACTAACATAATGTAAAGTGCCCAAAATGCTAAAAGTAAGTGCGAAACTAAAACTGAAATAAGTGATGTAAACTAGATAAATAAGTCTCAATGTGTGGGTGCATCCCTGTCATAATCTGAAGGTGTCTGCCCATCCTGCTGCTGGGGTGCCTGGGGTACTGAGCTTGGGCCTGCTCCACCATGACGCTCTGAAGCTGTGAAAGTGCTAGTCTGTAGGGCTCTGATCAGCTCAGCTATCTGTGCCTGTTGGTCCTGTTGGCCTTGGATTATGGTGACAGCCTATAGGGGCGTCTGCTAGTTGTACTCTGTCACCCAAGCCTCAAACCATACCGGTCTCTGCTCTGAAGGTGCCCCTGTGTTAGCTGAAACTGCTCCAGGATCCTCCTCATCATCGTTGTCCTCATCCCTGCCTTGCTGTTGGTGCAACACCCTCTGTCTCTTCCTCGACCCCAATGGTAGGAGGCGCTCCACATCCTGAGGTGCTGACAAGTCTCTAAAAGTTCTAGAATTGCAGGGATCGCCTATTGTGTAGTCCTTATCTCCATCCCGCTCAGGAACCCCTACCTGTGTGCACAAATTAGAGATCAGGCATGGAAAGGGATTAACTGACTTTTCTGTCTTTCCAGCTCTAGCGATTGCTAACTGGATCAGCTTTCCCACGTCCACTGGCAGCTGAAACTTGATGCAGTACAACAACTGAGCAAGCTCGAGCACGGTCTTCGTCCGCTGCTATGTAGGCTTCACGGAGTGAGATAGGAAGACTGCCCAAAATGCTAGATCTCTCTCCAATTCTGACTGGCGAAGGTCATGGTCTGCGTCCCACAAACCTCTGTTATCCATTTCCCTTCTGAGAGACTCAGCTAGTGTAGGATGGTACAGCTTGAAAATGTTGTTCATTGGGATCTCGTCCGGAAGATCAGCATGTGCAGTGGTCCTATAGTACCGATTGATCTCTTGGGGACGAATGAATACGTCCACATAACTAACTTTCACAGATTTCCCTTCTAGGTATTCGTTCGGGATCATGGACGCATAGAATTCCCAAACAATGCTCGTATTAGCACTTACGCGGGGCTTGGTGACAAATTGGTACCACCCCATTCCATCAACTTGTTGCCTAATGTCCTATCCTCCCACGTCATCCAAATCAATGGCCCTATCAGGATGGATGGTTGGTTCTGGACCTAATGTTCTGGAGACGACCGGCATACAGAGCGTTGCGTCGGCTATGCTCATCAACCCTTCCCTTGCCTTTGCTCTTTTTGGGGGCCATTTGGAGGCTGAAAATTCTACACACCACCCAAAATAATCCAAAAACAATCCAGACTTGACACTTAGTTTTCAATAATAATCATGACAACTGCATAACATACACATCAAGCCCAATCATGCCCGCATTTTTCGTCATAGCAACATAAGCAAAATACACTCTCAACATAGCCAATAACCAATCATTTAGTCATCAAAAACCAATTTCATGGCCACATTTATTCATAATAATAATCTCTAGCAAAATAGGCATGTTAACTAACAAAATTTTGGCAATCTACGGCATTTGCAAAGCATTCTAGCAACAATATCTTCCTTGCCAATTGATTCACACTCACACAATTGATAATTTTCGGCCAAATTCGCACCAAAACAAAAATTTACAATTTAAAGCATATTCAAGCATCAATTAACAACCTAGGAGCATTTTATTACTACCACAAACAAAACCCAAGCATGCATTACAATCAATTTAGCCTCTAATCACAAAATCCCCAAATTTTTCAAACTAAACCTAACCCTAGCACTATCATGCAAAATTTCGGTCAATATAGAGATAGGAGAAGTTAAATTCTTGTAAAAGCAAGTTTAGAGGGGAGAATAACATACCTTGAAGCCTTGAGAGGGAAGAGAAGGAGAAGAATGCACCTTGGAAGAGTTTTTGGAGAGTTTTGAGTCAGAAAATTGTGTGGGGCTCGCGAAAGAGATAACCCTTTCAAGACCTGATATCACGCATTTTACGGTCTAATTCGGCGGCCAGGCCGTCGAATTTGACCGAAGAATTCCCCTTTTGGCCCAAAACGCTGTCGTTTCGATAAGTGCTTCAATTCGGCGATCGATGAATTATGCGGCCAGGCCGTCGATTCAAAATCGCCGTTTTGTGATTTGGAGACATGATTCAATCGGCGGTCGATTTATGGTCGCCGTTATAACCGCCGAATTGTTGGCAGAACTTCTATTTTTGATCGGCGGTTTCATTCAGCGGCCAGGCCACCAAATTCAACCGTCGATTGCTGAAAATTTGTCAATCTTCACTATGCACTCCTTCATCTCAACTACACACTACACAACATTCATCAAGCAAAAAGAAACCCCCAAACTTGTCTCGGACATGGTACTCAACACATTAGTTCAATAAGTTTTCATGAACCAATATCCAAAACAAACTTGGGGAAAACTTTACAAAATCAACACACTTAACACTTTACAAAACTCAAATATATACAATTAAATCTACCTAAGTGGAGTGCTTTTTGCTAAGCTCATCTAGAGTTGTTGTTCAATGGATCACTCTCATCCTTTCGAACCCAGACTTGTTTTACTACCCTTACCTTCCTCCAAGTCAAGTTATTGTGCCTTGTGTAACTCTTGAAGTATTCATCACATTGAGACCTTTTGTGTCCACTTCTAGAGCAAAAATAGCAAGTTGGTGAAGGGATAGAAAATTTACCTCTTAGGAAGGTGTTTCTTGGCACAAAGGATTGTCTATTCCGTTCTTCCCCGCTCTCTCTCTTCCTTGTTGGAGTATACCTTGAAGGCATTTTAGGTTGTGGTTGATTATTCCCTTTAGATACATTTTTCTTTGTTGATGTTGCATGTGGGTTCCCACCCCCATGGGTTTTGTTGAGTAAGGTTGGTTTGTTGGTTAAGGCCTTGATTGCTTGTTCAGATTTGTCGAGCTTCACAAGGTAATCACATTCTTTTACCCTCATAATTTTCAAGGCATTGTCTTTGCCTTCCAACTCATCCTTTATGACCAGCATCTTTCTCTCAAAATCTTCCCCCATTTCTTCCTTTTCTTGCACAGTTTCAGTCACCTTTTTCTGAAGCAAAATCTTCTCTTTCTTAAGCAAATCCCTCTCTAACATCAACTTCATCTTTTGACTCCTCAATTCATCAACTTCCTTGGGGGCTTCTTTAACATGGACCTCCTCTTCTTCATCCAAGATTGCAAGGAGCTCGTCCAAATAATCGTTTGGGGAATTCAGAGACTTCCCCGATTCAATCACATCTATAGTGAAACAATCAACCGCACCAAGAAGTTCTGGAGGGTTGAAAATGTTGATGTTGATGACTTCCCCAAGCACCTTCATGGACAATCTTCCATTTTTCACATCAATAACCGCTTCGGTAGTAGCCATAAAAGGTCTTCCAAGCAAAATTGGCAGCTCATTGTCTCTCTTATTCTCACCATCCATTTCTAACACAACAAAATCTGCTGAGACACTCAATTTACCAACCTTAATTAGCACATCTTCCACAATTCCTTTTGGATGTCTAACCGATTGGTCCGCCAAGACTAATGACACTGAACTTGGTTTGAGGTTTTGGAGCTCAAGGTGTTTATACACTGCATAAGGCATAACATTAATACCGGCTCCAAGATCAAACATTGCCTTTTGGTCATTCCTTCCACCTATTGACACATTGATAACAAAATTCCCAAGGTCTTTGAGTTTAGGAGGTAGGGTCATGTGAGAGGTATTTGAGGTCATACTTCCACTCTTTCCTTCATCATTCATTCCTTTGCCATTGGAAAGTATAGCTATAGACTTAGCTTGTTCGGGTTGGCTAGGGAATTTCCCTCTTTCTTGTTTACTCAAGGCGTCGGCACCAATTTGGGTTTCCATATTCTTCATTATTGCTCCCATATTGGTAACTAAGGCTTCGAGAGAACTCAACCGTTGCCCATCCGGTAAAATAGGCTCTACTTGTTGCCTTGCTTGGTTATTGAAATTCTCTTGTCGGCTCCATTGATTGGCTTAGCCACTCCCCGATCTTTGACCTTGGTAGAACCCCCGGTTGTTGTTGTACCTTTGATTCACCTCTTGGCTAAGCAAATCCGAGTTCAATTCATTGTTGTTTGAATAAGAAAGATTCGGATGGCCTCGCCATTTTTGATTGTAGGTTTGAGAGTACACACCACCTCTATCTTTTTGTTGGTATCCCATTGCTTGGACTTCCTCTTGGAATCCATCACAACCTTCTCCATTGAAAGATATGTCTCCACTTCTATCTCTTCCTTGAATATGGCTTGCACTCCCTTGATTGGTCATGAATGATTGCATGGACAACATTGTAGCTTGCATGGATTGCATTTGCTTGGCCAACTTCGAAACTTCAATTGCCGTCTCGGTTCCCATTCCTACCTCATGTCTACCATTGGCTCTTGTGCTAAAATTACATTGTTGGGACATAAGAGCAAGCCTCTCACACACATCCATCACAAAAGCCGCCGTCTTATCCGTGGTTGAGCCTCCACAAGCATTAGTAATCAAAAGTTGTGTGTGAGAAGAGAGTCCTTCTTGAAATGAGGAAACCTTGTATTCATCGGGAAGCATGTAGAGAGGAAGTTGTGTTAACAAGGATTGGAATCTCTCCCATGTCTCATGAAATGAGTCACCCATCTCTTCTTGAAATCCCGTAATTTGTATCCGTAATTCTCTCTTCTTGTTTGATGGAAAGAATCAATTGAAGAATGCTTCACACACCGCATCCCATGAGGCAAGAGATCCGGGCTTTTGGGTATTGAGCCATTTTTTTTGCATTGTCCTTCAAACAAGTTGAGAAGCACCTCATTAGTAATTGTTCCTTTGAGAGTGTACCCATCCTTGATGTAAAGGGGAAGGTCTCCACCACCCCACTAAGGTCTTTCATAAATTGTAAGCAATCTTCATGCGTCTTGCCAAGGAAGGATGGTAGTTGGCTAATATGTATGGTCTTGAGCTCATATGACTTTGTGAGCTCATCAAGAACAATGGCCGGTGGTTCATTTCCGATGATAGGTCTTGAATATTGTCCCATGGTGAGTTGTCTTGAAGGGTTTTCCATTTGTGGGAGTTGTATATTTGGTGGGATATTCATTGGTGGGGGTGGATCATTGGGTGGGTTTTGGTTTTCTCTTCCGTCTTCCATATTCACCCTTGCCCTTTCAGTGGCTCTTGCTAGTCTTCCAACTTGATTAATACGATCGTTGAAGGGAAACAGAATACCTCCCCTAGAACGACGTCCGTGCATACACTAGCAACCTGAAACACCAAAAACAAAAACTACCGAGAAGTAAAAAGATAAAAATAACACAATTAAACTACTAAACTATATCCTAAACTAGAACAGCCAAATATAACGCTGCCGATCCCCGGCAATGGCGCCAAATTTTGATCGGACTTTTGCAAGTACCAAAATTCCACACTTGGAATACACAAATCGAATGAGATGTATAATGGCAAGCGGGATCGTTCCTCAGGGAAAGGGAGGATATTTGGCTATAACTAAAATATGTACACTAATCTAAACTACGTGCGGAAAAGTAAAATTCATTTTTAGTTTTGGAATTTGTTTTAACAATTAAACTAAATGAAATTAATCAATCTAAAACAAGTAATTGAAATGAAAGGTGTGATATATGATGATGGATATTGGGGAATTGAGTTGACAACTAAAAGATTTCCTAATGTAATGAACTAGTCCAATTAAGCACTTTCATCCTACTCAAGGGTTGTTCTTTAATTGATTTTACTCATTAATGTGCAAATTCAAACCTTGACTCAAGTAAGCCTTACTATAAGTCTTGGTGGAAATAGATTCAAGCTCTTACCTAAGTGAACCCCACTATGAGTAATTGCCCAAATAATATTCTTAAGAACAAATTAAAGGTCTTGTACCAAATAACACATGCATGCATCAATTTTCAATTTCATATATGCTAAAGATTGGAGAATGAGTTGAAAGCCATTCAAAGCCTAAACCACAACCTTCACATGTGAACCATTTTTACCACAAGCTAAATTGAACCCCAATATTAACAAGTAAAGTAAAAATGGCAACTTCAAAGCAATGAAATAAAAATATACTAAGAGAGGATTTGATAAATATATGACTAGTTCAAATACATGGGACTATCACATTAGTTGTCTCATCAATTCCCCAATAAAAGGGTTTAGTTACACATAATGAAAATAGAAATGAAAAGAGAAAGATTGTAGAGAAAACCCACAAAAATCTTCATAAGTCTTCTTGTTCCTTGATAAGCTTGGAATCTCCTTAACCTTGGTGACTCCTTTCTTCTCTCTTCAATTAATCTTCACAATGAAGTGGAAAGAATGTTGTTGGAATGAATTAATGGAGCTTTGGAGTGATGGAAGTTAGAGAGAGGTTAGAGAGTTTTAGAGAGAGGATAGGGTTTCATGAAAATGGTGGAGAGTGATGAGAGAAGGAGAAAATGGGGATATTTATATGTGGTCCTATGAGGTAGGGTTGAAATCCCGGTGCTGCTGACGTGGCACGTGATCGGCGGTTTCAAACGGCGGCCAGGCCGCTGAATTGAAAATGGACTTACTGGAATTGATCGACGGTTGAACTGTGGCCGCCGAATGCACCTGACACTTCTGGAATGAAACGGCGGTTTCAAACGGCGACCAGACTGTCGAATGGAACCGCCGAATTCTTTTTTTCTTGCCAAATGACCGTTTTACCCCGAAATGCTCTCCTTTCGTCTCTTTTAGCCCAAAATCACCGGATTTCTTCGTTCTTCAACCCAGAATACAAAAAGTACATGTACAATCAACATCGAGCCATAAATTTCATGAATTTACTCGAAAGTCAATCAAAAGTATCGGAAATAGGGGGTGTATTTCTATATATGTAATTGCTCGATCAGGAGTCAAGAAAACAGAGATAGAAACCAACCAATCGGACTTACTCGTTTTGCATCATTCTGATCATCCTGGTTTGGTTCTTGTCTCAAAACTACTCGAAGGAAACAATTATGGCCAATGGAGTCGCGGAATGCGAATAGCTCTAAGCGCCAAGAACAAACTTGGCTTTATCAATGGAACAATCAAGGCACCAGCAAAAACCGATGCCAAGTTTCCTATGTGGGAACACTGTAATCATATAGTACTTTCCTGGATCCTTAATTCTGTTGATTCTGATATTGCTAGTAGTGTTATCTATGCAGAATCTACGATCGAAGTCTAGAACGATTTACACAATAGATTCTCACAAGAGAATGACTCCCGGATCTATCAAATCTGGTAAGAGATCGTAAAGCACTGACATAGACCAATCCGTCTCAATTTACTACACAAAGATGAAAGCACTTTGGGACGAATTGGCCTCCTACCATGACCTAATCACCTGTAGATGTGGAGCTCTCAAGGGCCTTACTGAAAGAGAAGAGAAGGAAAGGGTTATGCAATTCCTTATGGGGTTGAATGATTCCTTTTCCACGGTTCGCGGATCCATTCTCATGATGAATCCTCTTCCCAACACCCGAAAGGCTCATGCCCTCGTTCTGCAGCACGAGAGACAAGCTAAAGTAGCCGCCAAGCAAGATATCACTAGACACCATGCCGCTAATTGGTCCGAGCCAAAACCACAAAACTAGTTGACCGAAAGTAACCCTAATCGGTTGACCGAAGGAAGCTGAAAAGACTTCTACTGCTCCCATTACGACATGAATGGCCACACAATTGACCGCTGCTATTTCCTTCATGGATTTCCCTCTAGACACAAGTTACATGGCAAAGATGTCAAACCAAGAGGGAAGAAATCCACAAACTCTCTAGCCATTTCGAATGAAGGGATGCCAGAGACCAAACAATTCACCGTGAATGAGTATGACCAAATTATAACCCATCTTGGCAAGGAGACCGGTAACACTGAATCCTTTATTAATACTTCAGGTACCGATTTCTCATTTATCTATGCAAATAGGGCGTGAATAATAGACAGTGGCGCCACTGATCACGTGTCTAAAAATCCACCCATTACAAATAAATTTACCTCTAAATATACCTCTGTACAATTGCCAAACGGAGGACATGCTGAAATTAAATCCATTAGATCCATGAAATTATGCAATGATATGACTGTTGACAACGTGTTATATGTCCTGAACTTAAAAGTGAATTTTCTCTTTATTAGCAAACTTACACGAGCCTTAGGTTGCAATATGACGTTTTACCGTGATTTTTGTGTGATGCAAGATTTAACTACGAGGGGAACGATTGGACTGGGGCAACAGAGTAATGGTCTCTACTATCTCATGGCGAACCGAAGTCCACTCTCATCCAACACCATCCACCATATATCCAACCTTTGACATAGACGTCTCAAGCATCCTTCCACCACTCCACTTCAATTATCATCTAAAACTATTCCATATATTTCTTTTGATTCTCATACATTTGATATTTGTTCTCTTGCAAAACAATTTCGTTTACCATTTTCCAATAGTAGTATTTCAAGTCATGAACCTTTTGATTTAATACATTGCAATATTTGGGGACCACACAAAATATATTCTTATTATGAGGCTAGATATTTTTTAACAATTGTGGATGATTATTCTCGTACACTTGGATTTATCTTATGCGTTACAAATCTGAAACTTAATCAATCATTAAGAACTTTTTCGTTTGGGTTAGAACGCAATACAACCATAAAATTAAAACTTTTAGGTCTGAAAATATGGGGGGTGGAGTTTCTTTCCTTACAAACCTTTTTCAATGACAATAGTACAAATTTCCAAAGATGTTTCACTTACACCCCCCCAACAAAATGGGGTTGTGGAGCGCAAGCATCGCCATCTCTTAAATATAGCATGAGCATTACGTTTTCAAGCTAGCTTACCCTTAAAATTTTAGGGGGAACATGTCCAAACAGCTTGCTACCTCATCAATCGCTTACCCACACCACTCTTATCTAAAAAAACATCATTTGAGAGATTACACAAAAAATCACCCTCTTACTCCCACATACGAGTTTACGATTGCTTATGTTTTGCCACAAACCTACAACACACTCATAAGTTTGATAGTCGTGCACATTGTTGTGTCTTCCTTGGGTATCCACCGGGGTAAAAGGGGTATCTTGTCTATGATTTAGATGATAGAAAACTCATCACCTCCTGAGACGTAATCTTCCATGAAAACACTTTTCCATATACCACCATATTGCATTCCGATCCAAATGATCTTCCAATACCCGTAAACATCACCAATGACACACCCATATCTTACCCCACACCAAATGAACCAAGTTCACCACAAAACAATCCACAAACACCACAAAACGAGTCTCAAACAGCCAGTCCTGAACCCACCAGACCATTCGAAACGGTGATTACTTCCAATATGGAACCCACTGATCGACTAGACAATCCTTACCGATCGACCGGAACCATGACAAAGGCAGAAACAGTCCTCTGATGATCCACCCGGCCAAGCCGCACACACGCACACACGCACACCTCCAAGATTATCAAATCAATCATACTCTGCCTACTTCAGACTCGTCTCATTTGGTTAAATCAATCACGTATCACCTTGGTCAAGGTATATGTCATTTTCTAACCTTTCTCATGCTCATCGAACTTTTGCTTTTAATGTTTCTCACTTGGTCGAACCAGAAACATATGAGCAGACTTGTACGGATCCAAAATGGATTGAGGCAATGAAGGCTGAAATCACGGCACTTGAGACAAACAAGATTTGGTCTCTAGTTCCCCTTCTATCAGGTCACAATCCCATTGGGTGCAAATGGGTATTCAAGATCAAATATAACTCAAATGGCACCGTTGAACGATACAAGACTCGCCTAGTTACCAAGGGGTTTACTCAAAGAGCGGGCATTGACTACATAAAATTTTGCTCCCGTTTCTAAGCTTACTACTCTCCAGTGTCTTCTTGCCATTGCCTATGTTCGTGGTTGAGGCCTCCATCAAATGGATGTCCAAAATGCCTTCTTACATGGGGATCTTACTGAATAAGTATACATTCATCCTCCTTCGGGCTTTCGTCGACAGGGGGAGCCACTTGTGTGTCGACTCCACAAATCCTTATATGGGTTGAAACAAGCCTCACGGTCATGGTTCCATAAGTTTCTTACCGCCATCAACAAGTTTGGTTTCCAACAATCTCGGACTGACTATTCTCTCTTTACAAAGGTGTGTGGAGACTCTTTTACAGCCATCATATTATACGTTAATGATATGATTATAACAGGGAATGATCATAAGGCTATCAATGATGTAAAGACTTTTCTTAGGTATTACTTCAAGTTGAAGAATTTAGGAGTGTTGAAATATTTTCTTGAGGTTGAAATAGCTCGATCTCAACTCTGTATTTCGATCAATCAACGTAAGTATACTCTTGACATTCTTCAAGAGGCATGATTGCTTGGTTCAAAGCCTGCTAAATTCCCTATGGAACAATCTTTGAAGCTCACTTCTACCGAAGGTGACTTACTAAAAGATCCGACACATTATCGACGACTGGTGGAGAAGTTGATATACTTAACTATCACAAGACCAGAAACATCTTTTTCAGTTAACACACTTACCCAGTTTATGCAGGAGCCTAGACAACCTCATATTAACGCAGTTCATCGCTTGCTTCGGTACTTGAAGGGTTCACCAGGTCAAGGGTTATTTTTTCCATCTAAAGGCAATTTGAGTTTAGTTGGGTTTTGTGACATAGATTGGGTCGGAGACATTACAACACGTTAATCAGTAACAGGTTATTATGTTTTTCTTAGAAAAGCTCTAATTTTCTGGAAAAACAAGAAACAGACTATAGTGTCCAAATCTTTAGCTGAAGTAGAGTATAGGTCTACGGCATCTATCACTTGTGAATTAACTTGGCTAAGATATTTGTTGCGAGATTTACGCATCGACCATCCACAACCCATGACATTATACCGTGACAACCAAGCAACCATGCACATTGCTTATAACCCGGTTTTTCATGAAAGAACGAAGCATATTGAGATTGACTGTCATATTGTCCGAGAGAGCATTGATCGAGAAAAAATAAAAACTGCCTACGTGTCTAGTGAGAATCAGATTGTAGATATATTTACTAAGGCATTGGGTCAAGCACCATTTCACACACTTTTTCGCAAGTTGAACGTTATTGACATTCACGCTCCAACTTGAGGGGGATTATTAAAGGAAAGAATCCAGTTGATTATTGTTAAGTATCACGAGCATTCATTGATGTTTATTATGAAGAATCAATCAATATTAATTAGGATAGTTGTCTAGAATCAATCAATGTTAATTAGAATAGTTGACTAGAATCAATCAATATTAATTAGTATAGTTGACTAGAATCAATCATAATTAATTGTAATTAAGTTAGTTTCCCTTTTCTCATTTGTATTAGTTGTATAAATATTTGTAATTCTCTATTCAAGAAATATACAGAAAATTCACAAATTCACAAATTCACTTATTCTCTTTTCTCCCAAATACCAAAATTTACAGTGTAGTATTACACAGTCAATTAGAGATGGCAATATTCCCCGTGGGGCCGGGGCCCCGCGGGGCCCCGCCCCGAACGGGGCGGGGATGGGGGATAATATTCGGGGATGGGGACGGGGATGGGGATAAATCTTGTCCCCGAATGTGAAGTGGGGCGGGGACGGGGGAAGCACTCCCCGCCCCGTCCCCGCCCCGATATATATATATAATATTCAGTTTTTTAAAATCATTTAATATATATTTTTTTAAGAATAAATAGTTTTTTAACTTAAAAAAAAAAAAAAAAAAATTATTCATCTCCTGACTCCTAATTGGTCTACTCTCTCCCCAATATGGCTATTGCTATTCCCCAATATGCTCATCAAGTAGTCAGACAGACTATCTATCAAACTTCTCCTGCAAATCAAGTAGAAAAAAAATATGCTCATCTAATGCTTTTCTCCGGTCAAAAAATAAGCAAAAAATATTTTCTCCAGTCAGACTTTTTTGATAGGCAGATAGTAGCACTAGCAGGTGTGTATTCCTATTTCCTCATTTGATGCATTTTGAATTTTGTCTTGATTTTATTATCCTATTGAACCTGACATGAACTTGACTCAAAGTTTCTATAGTTTAATCATATTTAATAAATATAGATAATTGTTAGATTTTTATTTTATTTTTTATTTTTAATTGTAAGCAATCAACAAACAAACAAGCAAAGACATATTAAAACACGAAATAAGAAATAAATAAAAAAAACCCATTAAAAAAATAAGTTAAAGTACAAGAAGAAGACTATATAAATTACTATTTTATTCTTTGTTTTAAGTTGTGATTTTTAAATACATAGTTATATTAGACGGGGAATGGGGCGGGTATGGGGAATACCCCTCCAACGGGGAATCCCCGACCCCCGCCCCGCTTCTCCCAATGCGGGGATGGGGACGGGGATGGGGATGGTTTTGAGGGGCGGGGATGGGGATGGAAAAGCATTCCCCAACCCCGACCCGCCCCGTTGCCATCCCTACAGTCAATCTTTGTGCCTTCATCAATCATAACTCTCTCGTCTCTCTCCTTTTCCGCTGCTCTTCCTCCACCGCTTATGTCCCGTGATTCTTCCTCGAACAGCCGTCCTTTGCTCGCATTGGCTTCCTTGTCTGTTCGTCTCTCGTCGACTTCCTCTAATGTTGAGTCAAGTGATTGGGTGACTTTCGACGCTTGTCATCCGCTGGTCGTTGATTTCCTCCTGCTCGCGTGCACCATCGCTTATCTGCTTTCCATCTTCAGGTATGGCCTTTTTGATTACTATTGATTTGTTTTTCTGTGTTTTTTATTTTTAATTTTCTTCACACGTTTTATTGGTTTGATATCATGTTTGATTTTGACATTTTGTTATGTGTTGTTTGGATGTGTTTAATATCATTTATTTTTTGTGTATTAAAGCAGATGTCGAAGATGAAACATTTGAACTTTTTGTTATGTGTTGTGTTTTATTGGTTTGGTATTGGTTTGTTATGTGTAGGCTTTTTGATTTAAAACGTGTTTAATTTTTTTTTTTTTTTTTTAAATTCTATTCAATCTTTAATTTTTTTTTAAATATGTTTGAAATGACGAAAATACCCTTAGTTTTGACAATCAAACTCGGTGAACAATTAAGCTTGACTAACAGTATGGGAGATGATTATCAATTAACGATAAAGTTGTTTCTATGTGTAAAAGAGCGAATTTCAGGGAAATATTGTGTAATTTGCTCTTTAATATTACTACCCTTTATATTATGGTATCATTTTTCTCTTATGGCGTGTTTACTAATAAAAAATTCTTCTATTGAAAGGGAATTAAGTTTCTTGGAACCCACACATATCAAGAATTAAGTTTCTGAATGTAAGGGAACTTGTTTCCCCTACTCACCCCTGGGAATCAAGTTCCATTTCTTGATTGAAAGGAGAATTCATATCTTTTTACTAAAATATTCTCACTTAAAATATATTTAGAAAAAAAAAACTATATATATTATATATACAACACTTATCAAGTTAGGTATACCTGATGATATTATCGTGCGGTTTCACTAATTCTCGTTAGTTTAAAATAAATTTACATTATTTCTCAGTAGTGAGAATTAGTGAAACCACACGATAATATCCTCAGGTATACCCGACTTGATAATATATATAAACTAAAAATGAACTATGAAGTATAAAAAAAAGTGAACTATTGACTTGATTTTTTCTTTTATATATATATATATATATATGAGCAGGGTCGGCCCATAGGGCCAGCAAACCCAGCAAAATGCTGGGGCCCCCAACTGATCCAATTTTCTTCTTCTTCTTCTTCTTTAGAGCCTCATGATCTAATACATTTAAGTTTAAACCTAGCCCAATTCCAAACATTTTCTGCTTTTATTTATTTAGTTTCCTTTTAGGCCCAATAAACTAATTCAATTAATAAACAAAAAACTTTAAAGGCCCAATATTTGTGATTATGATTCTGAGACCATTAAACGAATCAAAACCTTCACGGCTTCACTTTGCCTCTCTCTTTTCTTGAAAATTTGAAACTCTATCTTTGATTTTTTGTCAATATTGAAGTCGTTTCCGTTTGAAGAATCGAAGGTATGGTTTTTGTTTTCAATTAATTTCTACATGTTGATTTTGACTCATCTTTTAATTATTTATTTTATTTACAATGGTATTAGTATCCACTAATTTTAGGCTTTAGTGGCTTTAGTGGTCTCAGTTATCATGGGTTCTTTCACTTCTTTTATAACAAATTATATAAATAGATAATTATAAATAATTATAATCAAATTGACTACAAATCTACATTCTACAATTTACACAAATACACTGATACACAAACAGATTTCAATTGGCCATGGGTTCTTTTATGGCCAATCGGATTTAAACTGAAAAAGCAATAGAAGTTAAAATATATTTTTAGGCAATATAATATAATTATATATAATACAATATGATGGGTGTTAATGTGTTACATAATAATATAATTAAAAATACAAGTTTAAAATTATAAGTTACAATTAAAGTCATTAGACAATATATAATATGTTAATTATATATGTGTGTCAGTATGTGAATGTGTTATTGTGTTAATTTATGTCAGTATGTGTTATTAATTGTGTATTAGTGTCAACAATGTCACAAGATAGGTTGAGTAGATTGGCTATGTTATCTATCGAGAAAAAAGTGTTAGCTAATCTTCACTACAAGAAAAATGACATATTGGGACGTTTTGTTTTCGTCCCAATAGACATCCTATTGGGACGAATTTTTTTCGTCCCAATAGGCAGTCTATTGGGAGGAATTATAAATTTCGTCCCAATAGATGTCTATTGGGACGAAAAAAAAAAAAGTCCCAATAGACTAGCTATTGGGACGAAAAATTTTCGTCCCTATAGATTTTTGTCCCAATAGAATGTTTATTGGAACAAATTTTGTCCAATGTGGTATGATCTTTATAGACGAATTTTTTTTGTCCCAATAGGATATCTATTGGGACGAAATATATAATTTGTCCCGATAGACTGCCTATTGGGACGATTTTAGGCCTATTGGGATGAAAAATATCGTCCCGATAGCCCTTTTTTTTGGTAGTGTTTTCAATTAATCCTCAAAAGGCTTAGATGAATGTGAGTGAAGAAAGAAACGTGAAAAAAGTATTATAAGACGAAGATGAAGAAAATATTACTTTAAGATGAAAGGAGAGAAAATGAGGTAAATAATAGAGGTAAAATATATATATATTATTTTGATGTGTATAATAGTTATTGTATTTATGGTTATGAGTGCATCTTAACCATTTTTTTTTACACAGGATTTGTCACACTTATATATCCCTTAGATTATACTTGTCTGAATGGTCAAGATTTTATGATCATTAATTATCTTAATTGTTTCCCTCACTCATATTTTTTCTCTTTTCCTAAACATTTTATTTGTTTCTCTCTAGTCATTTATTCTCTCTTTCCTCTCTTATTACTATTATTTTCTTTTCATCTTATAACATTTCTTATTTCATCTCTTTTTATGTTTTCACTTGTGGCATTCTTTTTTATTTATTGATAGAAATACTTAAATAAAATAAATACATAGTTGATAAAAATTCTTCAAAGTACTCGAATTTTTTTTTTGACTGGAATTTTTTTGACATAATCAAAATACTGGAATTTATGATATAAAATATGTTATCCATTCAAAAATCCAAAAAAAAAAAAAAACAAAGAACTAATTAATTAATTTTGTTGAAAATTCTTGATTTTTTTAAAAGTTTTTCCTTAAAGATAGATTAATAATTAAATTACCATATAAATTAGAAAATGATGCAATATGAATCATTTTGTTCGTCCAAAGTGGTTTTCTATCGAGATAAATTTTGTTTTTTCCAATAAATTCTTCATAAGGGTCAATAACTATTAGTCTTGAGAGGCTTTCTATTATAAAAAAAAACAAAAAACAAAAAAAAAGAACCGAACCGTCGGAACCCGAACCGGAACCGAAATCGATGATTCCGAATCGAAAACCGAAACCGCTGGTTCCGAATCGAAAAATGAAACCACTGGTTCCGAATCGAAAACCGAAACCACTGGTTCCGAATCGAAAACCGAAACCACTGGTTCCGAATCAAAAACCGAAACCACTGGTTCCAAATTGAAAATCGGAACCGCTGGTTCTGAATCGAGAACCAGAACCGGTGTCATGTCTAATTCCGAGTACGATTAACGATTGACCATTTGATCTGACAATATATGATTTTAAAAAAATAATTTAATTAAATGTTATAATAAATGTTTTTTAATATGAATTTGTTTATCAAATAAAAATAAAATTTAAATTAGTGGAATCGATCTACAAATAAAATTTTGATTGAAAAAAAATCAATAAAAATTTAATAACAATTAGAGGTTATATATAAAAATTATGTTTTTATTATCACATTCAAAGTAGCAGCAAGGTGGATAAGGTTGGTGGGTGGCTGTGGGCGAGCTGGGTTCAACATCCAGTGATAACACATATTGTTTGTAATTTGTGTTGGGCGAGCTGGTGGGTGGTTGACTAGGCAACAATTTTTTTCTTCCCTATAGGTTGTCAAAGGGGACGAACAAAAATCGTCCCTATGGGCGCGTTTGGCACGGACATGGGACGAGACGGGACAGGACAAGGTGGGACGGGACGGGCCGGGCCGGGACGGGACGGAACGGGACAGGACAGGACAGGTTGTTCCATATTGTGTTTGGAATGCCTGGGACAGAACTGTGGACTGTGCTATTATGTGTTTGGTATGACTGGGACAGGACGAGACAAGAGGTTCAAATGACCAAAGTGCCCCTCATGTCCTTTCCAATGTTTATAACAATTTTATTTTTATTTTTTTTGCAAAAATTCCTTGTTTCATTATGCACAGTTCATGTAGAGCATAAAAAGTACTAATTTATACGAGACTCATTTGATGAATATTAATCCGCGAAATCAATCTAAATTGACAACAAATGTTTCACCATAACTGTGTTAAAGTTCGAGGTTTCGCACCAGTTTGAGCATTATATCCTTGATGTTTTAAAGAGCCAAATTCCTGCCCATAAAACTGCAAAGAGTTCACTCCATCGTTTTGTGAACAGCTGCAACATGTTTGAATTCCTGTTAAGACTCCAAAGTTCAAACTCGAAGTTCTAGATGTTTATAATAATTTTATTAAGTTTGATTTTTTTTTTTTTTTTTTTTGAAAAATATCAAATATATTGAATTAAAATTAATTAAAATTCATACAAAATCAATATTTTCTTTCATTTTCTCACTGCACAAACACCATAAATTTTTCTTCAATCAAATTCCATAAAGAAAAAAAAAACAAATAAATTCCACAAAATTCATCCAATACCATCATCATCATCATCATCATCATCGGTGAACACCCAACCAAAAATCATCATCATCATCAACGCCAAGCCTCCATTCACAACCAAACCAAAAAAAAAAAAAAAAATCGAAATCAAAATCGAAACCAAGCCTCGCCACCGCCGATGCAATCCCTTTCGATTTTGTATTCCGATCGCTGTGGATCAAAAGCCCCAAATCGAGAACCCTAAATCGAAATCAACAAAAGCTACCACCTCTAAAATTGAAAGTGGTCGAATAGAGAGAGAGAGAGATAGGAGAGAGAGACAAGCGGGAGAGAATGAGATCTTTCTCCTCACCTGCGGCCAAAGAAGAGAGAACGAAGAGAGAGAGAGTAGCGTGAGAATGAAGAGAGAGAGAGAGTAGCGTGAGAATGAAGTGAGAGAGAGAGTGGCTGAAAGTTGTTGAGTTTTATTTTATATTTGTAATTTTTAGAATATTTGAGGGCAAATATGTCTTTTCCAGACTTGTCCCATGCATGGGACAAGTCTGGGCTACCTATTTGGGTGGGACAAATTTTTGGGTTTTTTGTCCCACCTTGTCCCGTCCCGTCCTGTCCCGCGTACCAAACGCACTCTATGGGTGCGTTTGGTACACGGGACGGGACAGGACAACGTGGGACAATTTGTTCTTGTCCCACGTTTGGCGCGTCCTTAGCATGGGACAGGACGGGACAAGGTGGGACAAAAATCACAAAAAATTGTCCCACCCAAGACCCTAGGACAACTTGTCCCATGACATGGGACAAGTGTCAAAAAGACCAATTTACCCTTTAAATTTTCAAACAATTACAATCATGCGTAATATATTATATATTATATATATTATATATATTATATAATAATATAATATATTATATTATTATATATAATAATATATAATAATATTTAATATTATATATATATTATAATCTTTAATATATTATATATTATTAATTATAATAATATAATATATATATTATAATATATATAATAATATTAAATAATAATAATAATATATATATAATATATAATAATATATATAAGAGGGGTACTCTGGTCATTTGAACCTCTTGTCCTGTCCTGTCACAGCCATACCAAACGCATAATAGTACAGTCCACAGTTCTGTCCCAGGCCTTCCAAACACAATACAGAACAATCTGTCCTGTCCCGTCCCACCTTGTCCTGTCTCATGTCTGTGCCAAATGCACCCTATAGGTTATCTAAAGGGACGGAAATTTATCTAATGAGACAAAATTTTTCGTCCCTATAGGTTGTCAAAGGGGACGAACAAAAATCGTCCCTATAGGTATTTTTAAGGGACGAATTTCAATTTTCGTCCCAAAGAATCTATTGTGACCCAGCTGAGGCGACGGAATTTGGGACGAATTTTATTCGTTCCAATAGATCTATTGGGACGATTTTTGGGCTATTGGGACGAGAAAAAAAAACGTCCCAATAGCCCTTTTTTTGTAGTGCTTGATGGTAGTAGTACAATTAGTAAATTTACACTTTAGAAAGTAAGAAGAATATAAATGTAAATAATGTTTTGTTTTTATGTTTTTAGATACGATAAATCTTTTTTGTTTTAATTTATGTGGATTACATTGTATTTGGTAAATGAAGAATTATTTATTTAATTTTTTTTTTATGTTAATGATAATAATTTTATATAGGGCCCCGATTTTTGTTAATATCATAAAATCGCTTGGGCCCCAAAATGTGTGGAGACGGCTCTGTATATGAGTTGTCAATTGTTAAAAAAGGTCTGATAAAAAAGAAAAAAAAAAACCGCAGAACAAAAAAAATTGTGTACCACCGCGAAATCATGTTGCTTTTGCTCTGAATTTATTTTTCTCTCCTAATTTTTAAAAAAAAAATTATTTATTAGCTATACTCATACTTCTCCCATATGTGTATATACAACTATTTTTTGTATAATGTTTAAAAAATAATAATAACTATTTTTTGTATACAAGGGTATTTTTATAATCAACTTTGTATAAATTTGATTCAATTTCTAATTCTTAAAAAGTTGGTAAACACGGTAATGGAATTTAGTAACTTTTAATTCTGATTCCCTTCCATTCCCTTTCCAATGGAATTTGATTCCAATTCCACTCATTCTCGATTAGTAAACGAACCCTTAGTCTATTTCATTGTGTAGTTGTTAGTTAAAAGTTTGTGGGGATGTGGCTTGAACTTTGAATACATAGATTTGGAATACAAGAAGCTATTAGCTATACCCTGGGATCCCTCTTGGCTAATGTTTATATGATGACTTTTTCCAGCTTTCCCGATCCTAATGAAAATTTTATAATTGAGATTAATGAATTTTAGAACTTCGAATTCCAAAATTAATTTTTAAATCAATTGAAATTCAAAACTTCTAGTTTTGATTTGATGTAAATTCATTATTTTATATTTTGATTTGGTTGTAATTCATAATTTCCCATTATATTTTTGACTATTATTATATTAAGTTTACGAACTCTTGATTTTACAATCTCAGGATACTATATTGAGCTTCTAGCTATTTGATTTTGCAATCTTCAAACTATTTGATTTTGCAATCTTCAAATATTAGTTCAAACGTTAGACCATCTCCAACCATCAACTCCAATTTATTGCAACTTTGCTCCAAAATGCAGCAACTTTCACACTTCTATCTCTAACACATTGCACCATCTTACTCTAAAAAGAATATTCCTTAAATATTCCCTTTTTTTTATTATTTCACAACAACTAACATTTCACCCCTTAATTAAGATAATATTACGATAAGTTAAGAAATTTTTATAATAATACGATAAGTTAATAAATTAATAAATTAATAATGTGGGTATATACCATCGGCTAAATAATAACCCATGTTACCTTCAATTGTTTTGTTGTTTAATCCAATTTAGTGTTTATAATTATCATTTAGTAATTTTTGTATAATATACTTAATTTTAGTTTATTATAAATATTAATATAAATAATAATTAAATTAAAACAAATATAATTTAACCAAAAGCATTAGATAATTAAAAGGATGCAACTGGAGTACATTTGATTAAATAGGGGTAAAACTGTGATTAAACAAAACTTAAAAAAAAAGGATACAATCACAACTCTTAATCTTCATAATGGTCATTACGTGATTACATAAAAATGGAGGGACTGAAAAATAAAACAAAAAAGTACATCAGCAGAGTAGTGATGAGCTTTGGCCATCGCTAGATCTGGCGACAGAATTTCTTCCGTTGGACTCTAGCGCAGAGATTGACACTCGGTTAGAGATGATTCTTGCTGCAAATTGGAGATTGGCGCCAAGGTTGGAGATGGTCTTCGACTCTTTGATTTCACAATTTTTAGATATTATATCAAGCTTTGACTTTATGCTACTGAGTTGTAGTCACTTTATTTTTACGACCTTCAAGTTACAATACAATTAATTAATTATTATTTTTATTTCTTAGCAACACAAATAAATTTTGTAAACAAAAATAAGATGGAAGAGCAATGGAACCCAATATTTAGAACCAAATAATAAATTAAGAATACTGTACAATTTGTTGAAGAGCTTAATCTCATTAACAAGTTTTCTCGCCTCAGAGGCGTAGCTCAGCTGGTAGATAAACGAGCTTGGGGTTTGGGGTTTGAGTAAATGACTCCCAAGTCAGCGGCTCGAATTCTACTAATGACAAAAAGCTTCAAAAAAAATACTTGGTCTAGATAGGTGGATAGATAGATACTGCCAAGAAAAAAAAAAAAAAAAAAAAAAAACAGGTTTTCTCTTATCATGTATGAAACATTGATCATATATATATATATTTTCTCTAGACAAGAACTTTTCAAATCGGAAAATTGAAATAAACAATTGTTAGAGATTCGTGTTGAAAACATATTTTACCAAAGGATGCACTCGCACACAAATCTTTGAACCCACATAACACGACCGTGTGGGGCATACAATTGAACACACCTCCTCTTATTTATTTTTATTAGTTTTTGATGGCAGATTTCGATACTATGCCCTTTCAACCATAACAAGGTTCTAATGGCAGTTAATTTGAGAGGGAGGTTTTTGAATAAAATGAAATATCTCTATGAATCCAATATTTTATAAAGGAGAGAGGTTTTAACATTTTACCCTAAAATGAAAGAGATATAAACTAATCTTGACCTTCCATTTTTTTAATCGCCAAGTGGAGTCAAATCCTCCAAAACTCAGATTAGCTGTGATTCAAGTTTGAAAAAAATAATAATAATAAATACCCAATCCGTTTGATTCAATTTCATCTACTTTTATTCAATTCAGTTCCATAAAATGATCAATTACAATCTTAATGTAAACCATTCCAATATTCTAAAGAACTTTTAAACTTTGAAAAACTAATTGGGGATGAACACGGCAAATGTTCAAACATGTATTCAATGACCACCGTCCAATGTGACTTTGTGGTAAGAGCACTCATTCAACTTGTCAATCAAGTCGCTATCCGCATGTGTGTAAAAAATAAATAAATAAATAAAGTATTCAACGATAATATAATACATCTATTGGTTTAGAAGTGATTACCAATGTTTCTATGGACACGATCAATGGTTAAACACCCACCCCCGAATGAGAACAAGAAATATATATGAAGGAAATATATATATATATATATATATATTATGATGTTGTACTGAGTAAACAAAGAATACCCTCACTGAACTTCACAAGTAAAATGATTCTCCTACTCCAAAGAATTAAAGAATATACTAAAATTAAGTTAAAAAATGAAAAAATAAAATAAAAAAGTAAGAAAACCACCTCTAAAGTAGCATGTGATTTCCCTGTTGTGTTGTTGAACTCTTAGATATGGCATGGAATGGATCTCCAAATGGATTAGAATAATCCATTTGCTGCATTTGTTGTTGAGGAGGAAATTGAGGTTGAGGAAATTGTGATTGTTGAGCCGGAAATTGATAAGGTACCATCATATTGTGTTGTTGATTTGATTGTTGCATCATAAATTGCTGCTGTTGTTGCTGTTGTGCCATCATGGCCATTTGCACATTTGTTGGCGGCACTATGTTGCTGGACATTGCAAATGGATCGTTTTGTTCGAAAGGATTTTGAACGGCCGTCCCTCCATATCCATACCCTGCATTCTGCATTTGTATTTGTCTCCTCGCATTGTCATCTTCATACAAGCTATCAAGTAATAGCTTGTCAAATCCACCACCCTGATCCATAAAGCAAACCATCATCATGATGAACTCAAATGTATGCATATATATCTGAGAAGAAAATTTCATATATAGCAAGAAAACTTACAAATTTGCTTTCTACTGTTGGCCTGGTGATGTTGCTTGGGGTAGTAACAAGTGCTAGCTCCCATCCACTACCAGAAATTTCATTTAGACCGCGATTTGAAGATAGTGGATCATTACCTACAAAGAGTTATGAAAAGAAAATGTGATTACAACGTATGCAATAAAGTGAATGGTCAAGTGGTTCAAGGAATAAAGGATCGCAATTTCAATAATTAAAAACACAACGTCATGCAATCATTTCCAAGAGATTCCACAAGAAGCATGATACATTTATTGGGCAGTATGCATGAATAATTCTTTTAGTATAACGAAAACCATGTGACCTACCAGGTTGAACTATTGCGAGAGCCAATGCATTGTTTTGCTCTAGTTCTGCAGCTAGTGGATTTACTTCATTCAGACCCTGTACAACATTATTTAGGAACAATATACTCTTGGTATAGAACTTGTCAAAACACTTCAAAGGAGTAACAAAATGAATGTGAAACCTACCAGAAGATCTCCTGTATCTTCAGTTGATATCAGTGGCTGAGGAGCTTCAACCACCTCCTCCTCCTTGGGCTCAGGTTCGTCCTGTGTTTCTTCCACGGGTTCATTTTCTTCAACCTTTTCTTCCTGCTTTTCACTTTCTGCAGGTTCTTCAAGTTTCTGTGGTGGTAGCTCTGTCTCATGATATTCCTGTTAAAGTAAAGTATATTTATCAAAACGGGAAAAAGACAATGCCCGCACCCAATAGGTCTGCAATGAAAAGTTCACTTCCAGTTGCTTTTGGAAAAGTCATGATAAATCAAGGAAAACTTATGAATGGACAAAATAAGCATTTATGAAAAAGTTATCTAATATTTATGTTAGGAATGATGAGAAAAATGTCAACCGAAAACTTAGCATCATACATCACAAGGTATTGGAAGCTAAGTTTTCAATCATACCAGTAGGCTTCCTATTGCCACACCATAGTATCAGATAATATTGCAAAGGAAAAATGATTTAAGCATGGATAAAATAGATACACATGTACACATACTAACATAACTTATTAATACCCATATATATATATATGTATCTCGGAGTCAATAATCGCAAGAAAAAGATTTCTCACCAGTCTCTTTCCGACAGAACCTGCCTGAGGTGCTTCTTTAATGTATTCTTCCATTGTTGCAAGAAAAGATGGAGGTGGCTGCAATATTCAAAAAACAACTTTTGTCACACTCATCAAACAAGGCTTTGACTGAATAATTTCAGTTAAATGCAAAAAGAGGAACCTGTACCTGTCTCAGTGTTGGAAACTGGAAATTCCTGGCAAGATCCAAACCTTTGCAATAGTCATAGAAATCAGCAAGATTTTCAGCCTGTGTAACACCCCCTCACCAATAAACAAAATATAAGATTAACAAGAATTTCTACACAAGGCAAGCCCATCCTAATTTCATATGAAAAGCATAGAAGTAAACCTGTTGGCCAGCTCTTTTGTAAATATTGAGAGCTTTAACAGCATCATGTCTTGACATATCAAAAAACTGCAGAAAGGTGTTGCATTCAACCATAAATTGTTAAGTGAACTTTTATTATAGTAATGATTTGGTCCAAATCCAAAGGAAATTAATAGCTTAAGTAAAACTTTACCATGTCTACAAGATTGATGATTCCATCATTGATGGCACAATATATTTTAAAGCTCTCTTTCAATACCTATATGTGAAAATTTGTTGGAAGTCAAGACAGTTACAGATAAGCAAGAAAGAAGCAGTCTTTGAAAGCATTGATCTAATCTATAGGGAAATAAACTGTCATTTTAATGTATTTTTCAATACAAATGCACCAAATAGCATGGAAAAGTTTATATCCAAAAAATAAATGACATGAAAATTATTTAAATACATTGTTCATGTATGTTACTCTTCAAAATTTATAAGTATTCCACATATTTTACATAAATATGAAAAGTAAAAAGAATACGAAATATATCACCGGAATGCATATAGATGCATCAAATATAATACGAGAATGCCATTTATTACTAGAAGAAAAAAAAAAAAGACAATATAAGACAATATTATATTATTGAGATCATATGAACTTGATGAATTAGACCCATCCAAACTAATTGGATAAAGTGGTAGCTTACAATGTATTAAAACACTTTCATGGAACAACAGGGTCGTGGTGACAAGCCAATTCCAAGGACCGTGTATCTTAATATAACTTTTTATATTTTTTGGTTCTTGGAATATAAAAGGGAAAGAAACAATCTTTCCTTTTAAGGGGTGAATGAAATAAAAAATCCTTACCTCTATCAAACATTACAAAATAAGCATTTCATTGACTTTCCCTTGCGTTTTGGAAAAGCCAAACAGACAATAAAAGTCGTAAAATTATCAAATTTAACGTTACAATATATAAAGATCAAATTCAGCAACTCGCAGCAAGATTTTTTTTTTCCTTCATTTCAAAACATATTTGTTATTATTAAATTTCTCCAAAGGAAATTCCAAGTCAGAAAAATATTACATGAACACTATTCATTTTCAATTGCATGTGCATACAGAAGGAAACTAAATAATGTGAATAATAACAGAACAAGCAGAAAGATCTAATTTCAGAAAATATACGTATATTGTGCATACCAAAGCCAAGGCGTATTGAATGATATAATTGTGATAAGCTGCCCCTTCAGGCTGCAAAAATCAAATATAATTAATATTCCGCTTCTGAGGAAGCAAAAGGTCCGTAAATCAATCATATTGTAGCTGACAACTGTTACCTGACAACCAATAAGCCGGTAAAGAAGTTGCTGCAGAGCAGGCAGCTGCTCCAATAATTCATCACTACCCAAAAGCCGTGTTCTACTATGTACCTATTATGATTAGATATATATAACAATCGTCCACGATAAAATCTGATTTATAATTGAAAATGTAATTATAGAAACCTTGGTTGCTCCAGGTGATGATTTTGTCAAACGCTCTGACTCAATGTCATATTTCAAGATCCTAAAACACTCAAGCCGCTCCTCCAAAAAGAGAGCATAGGTTCGAGCCCATGCAGAGCAATCCCAGGCTGCACATAGAAATAGAAATCTAAGTGTAAGCAAGCAAATGTGCCTATTATTGAACAGTTTCAGGTCATACAAGATTGATAGAAGGACATATACCAAGTGGGCTTGAGTCATCTTTAAAGTTGGATATCTGGAGAATGTGTCCTCTGTGTGAGTAATTTAGGAGCTCCTCTCGGAAGGTAGGATCACCTTCTCGCAATGTCCTATGAATAACTATCAACGTCTTTAAGGCAACCTGTAGGAAATAACTTAAGTAACTAAAACTTGATATCCAAATTCTTATGCTGAGAGGAAAAAGAAAAGTACATATGATTGTATTTGTCACGTATAATTATCACTCAAGACAAGACGCAAATTCTTTCAACAATATCTATGTAGTTGTGCCTGTGTTCTTTCTAATATTTTCGCTGTGGCCCAGCAGCTATTATCATTATCATACAGCTTGTGTGCCATTTTCAAAATTTAAGTTTGGCACAAATTCGAAATTTCACAAACAGGCAATTAAAACCAAAAACAAATAGATAAATAAAGATAAATGACATTACAATCCAATTCTTGGTCTTGGACAATCTCCTGGCAAGTGCATGAATGCAGTAGGCCACATCCGCTCGCGGCCTTATTACAGAAGTTGCCGAGAAAATCTCTACGAAAAACAGGAAATTTCTACATCAATCAACTCCATATAAAACTCAAATCTTAAAAATAAAATAAAAAATAAATAATAATAATAATAATAATCAATCAAATGCAATATCCATAGAACGATAAAGAAAAGCTTACTTCGAACGTGGCGTTCCTTGGGAGGACATTCAACGTGATTGGTGGCCTTAACAATTGCAATATCCAATTCCTTTACAAATTAATTAAAAGAAAATGTCAAAAACATTGAACTCAAATTCCATATTAAAAATAATAATAATAATAATAATAAAACAAAAAAAACATGAATACCTTGAATTCGCTGTTGACCTTGGCGAGGCCGACCTTGGTGGAATCCTTGAGGGCTCCATAGGCTTTCCTGAAGCTCTGAAATGTTCCCATTCCAACAACAAAATTTGGAAATGTTATTCGAATTCAAGCGAAATTGACGACGACGAATGATACTTTTATTTTTTATTCCTTCTTCTTCTTCTCTCTTACCGTATTTTTTGTTTGTTTCAAATAACAAAAACAAATTCTCTCTCTTTCTCTCTCTCTCTTTTTGTTTCCCAAATGTGCGCAACAAAATGTTTCCAGGGGTGTTTTGGTACTTGGCCAGCTTGTCGGAGGCTAACTAATCTAACGAAATCCACGAAATCAATCCGTTTTGATTTTGAGAATAGAAAAAGGCGGGTATTGAAGAAATTGATGCTTCTAAAGTTACGAAAATACCCATCATTGAGAGCCATTTGATATTGGTCAATGAAGGGTGATTTGGGTATTGAAAGTACTTGGGGCCCGGGGGACTCATTTGTCGTTGATAGCCTGGCAGCGTCTGCTTAACTAACTCCAGCTGGCAATATTTTAAAGCAATTATACAATACAGTATTTATTTTAAGGGTATGGGCATGGCTACATTGTTGGAAGATTAAATCCCAATAATGTTATTGGAATTTTATTATAAGATTTCTCCAATACTTGATTGATATGTGTCAGATAAACACTTATAACTGATTTGTATTTTTTTTAATAATAATAATAATAATAATCTCTAGCTATTTGTTTTACTGGGCAGTTTTTTTAATTTTTTTTTATTTTTTAATAAAACAAGTTAATCTAATTTAAAGAATTATTTAAAAAAAAAACAATAATTTTATAAGAATTATTCGTATCTCAATATAATCTTTTAAATTTTAAATTGATTTTTAATTTAGATTTAATTTTATATGATATTTATAACATAATATACCATTTTAATATTTTAAATTATTATTTTTAGATTTCAAAAAAATTTATTTAATTCTATATAATGTTTTTGATGTATTATATTTTGAATTAAAATTTTTATTTTTATTTATTAATGTGATTTAATTTTATAAAATATTTGTAACATTAGAATTAAATTCCAACTTATAGTATTTTAAATTATTTTTATAATTTTTTAATATAATATAATAAATTTTATATAAAAAGTTGTAATTCAAACACAACATGTAACAATTTCATGTTGTAAGAAATTTGAGATGGCATGTAACAATAATATTGTAGTTTGTAACAACTTTTCTCATAGTATGTAATGTTCTACTCGTTTTATATTGTTAACAAAACATGAGCTATCGTGTCGTATTTGTATCAATCCAAACATATAGCTCATTAATTTTTTGTTTAACCCAAACAAGATCCCTTAAACTTATCGTGTCACAAGTAGAAACTCAAACACGACCCATTAAATTAACGTGTTACTCAATAAAAGTTGTTTAACCCGTTAATTTATAAGGAATGTTAACTATGATATGTGATAAATCACAATTCCATTAATTCCGTTACCTATTTAAAATTATAAAGTAGTATAAAGTAAACATCTTTAATTTAATTACATTATTCAGTACAACAAATATGAAAATAACAAGAATGCCTTTTATTTGGACGCTTGAAATTTTTTAACTCATTGATAAGTAATTAACTTTGAAGTAACGGGTTTATTTATTAGTCGATCGGAGAAGAGAAAGGAAGAATTTAAATATTAATATTTGTTAAAGCAATTTTAAATTGTTAGGATTTCTTTGGTCTCTAATTCAAAAAAAAAAAAAAAAATTAAGTATTCAGAATTATGATTAAACTAATTAAAGAATTTAAATGTTTAAAATTTAGAATTTTGATCACAAAATTTATATTCCGCTTAAATATTTAAACTTTATTTGTTTAATTGGATAAAAAAATTAATAAATATTTTAAATGTACAAACACGGCCCATTTACTTGGAGAGTTTAATATGTTGTCCCATTAATGACCGGAACCCAATAAAGTCTAACTCAAACCCGCAAATATTATATCATGTCAACAATTGCCACCCTACAAAATATTTGTATAATGTAACAAATTTTGCATCGAAATATCTAATTGAGACATTTGCAGTAACAATTTCATATTTGTGTGATATGTAGCAATAAAAATATAACTCATAACAAATGTTATCATATTATGTAATGACTCATTTTATACGAGTAACAAAATATTCATACTATTTAACAAATTTCACGTAGAAAGTTATAATTAAAACATGTGTGGTAACAATTTCACGTTAAAACAAATTTAATATGGTGTGTAATGATAAAACCGTATTTTGTAACAACTCTATTGTATCATAAAACAACTCATTTTATATGGGTAACGCAATATTTATACTGTTGACGGTGAAATTTGGATTACCACGTGACCAACAATTAAATAAAAACAAACGTTAAACAAGAAAGAAAATCAGCACATGCAAGAGACAGATTTACGTGGAAAAACCCTTGAATGGGAAAAAACCACGGCGTCCCGGAGGACAGAAAAATATCACTATAATTCACTTGTTTCGGTAACACACTCAAATCTCTCGAGTTCTTGCTTTTCTCTCTTTAGGTTTTCGAACCCCCTCCTCGTGGGATAGGTGGTTCTATTTATACATAATATTTAAGGTTTTCCCTTGATCTTCGCCGTGTTGGTAGTAGGATTTCCTTTTGGACTTGTATTGGGAATCCCACGTTGCTACGGGTTAGGATTTGCTTCTTATCCTTTCCTTCTATGATTCCCTGTTGCTAGGGATCTCCCGGTAGTAATGACTTTGTAAGGATTCCCGTTTTGTTGATTGGCTTATTTCGTGGACAAACCACATGTTGGGGTACTTTGTAAGGGTAGCTTAGGTATTGGTTTAATTGTTCGAAGCCCTTTGAAGACCTCGTGTTGATGAGCACCGAAGGTAATTTTCTTTGTGCTTACTTGTCTTGAAGAGATAGTTGCACACTCTCACAACTCATGCATATGTTTTATCTTTGTATGTTGTGTTTCTTTTTGTTGTGCATCAATGCTTATTCTCATCTCTTCTTGCTTGTTATTTTGATGCATCTTGTGTTTATAATGTCATAGCATGTTAGGCTTTTAGGATGCATCTTGCTTTTACCTTTTTACCCCTTGCATGTTTTCTTGTAGGCTTCAAAGGAGTGGGCTGTGCGCTGGTCGTCAAGCGCCGGACCAGCGCAGATCACCCAGTGGTCTGTCGCCGGTCGTGCGCTGGTCTACACCAGCTTTAGGCCACCAGCGCTGATCGCCCAGTATGGCTACGCTGGTCGTGCGCCTGTCTTAGCGCTGGTCGTCAAGCGCCTGTGCAATATTTGCCTTTGCGCTGGTGGTGCGCCTGTCGTCCAGCGCAAGGCCACCAGCGCACAGAGCAATTTCTGGTGCGTTTTTCAAAACGACCACACTTCACTTATGGCTCCTATATATATAACACTTTGACTTTAGGTCAGCCAAGAGAGTTCATATTCATATTCTATACTTAGGATATTTTTCAAGAGAAGAAAAATACACAAAGAACTCATTTTTAATCACTCAAATCAAATCCCTTGTGCATCAAATTTCATATTGCATCTTCTATGTCTAGATAGAAAGCATCAATGATTGGGTTTGCATCATCACAACTTGCTTGGTAAGATTTTGATTAAGTTCATCTTATTTGAGTATTTTTATTATCAAGCTATTCTATTTAATTTACTTGTATGTTTTGATCATATGATAAATACAAGATTAGAGAATTAATTGTGATGAATTGATTGAGTGTTGTATTGTGATAGCTAATTAGGTTTTTAATTAATCTTGATTAGCTAAGCTATTTGTCATGTCATTTAGCAATTGATATCTAGGGTTGATTAAATTGATTACATCATCATCCTAGATAAGCATCTAAGGTTACCTAGCCTTGTTTGTTAATTGAATATTCATACATGTTCACATAGGTTGCATAATCTCTTCTTAGAGAATCAAGTCTTGAGGCTAAGGTTGCTTAGGCCTCAAGCAATTGGACTAGAGCCACTTTTAAAGGCCCGAGTGGTAGAAGTGGGGGGTTATTGACCGGAGTGTTAGACGAGGTCTACATAGGTTGTAAACTCCATTTCGATTAGTGGATTTTGAGGTCCGAGTGTGGCGCACTAAACAGCCCGTGGTTTTTCCCAGTGGTTGGGTTTCCACGTATACATCAAGTGTTATTTAAATTCCGCACAATATTACACTTGTATGTATTTTTGACTAGTAGGGGCATTTTCGTAAAATTGACTTGCATGCGAAAATTGGGTAATAATAGTTAAAATCTATTCACCCCCCCTCTAGCTTTATATAGAACACGCCTCTAATTTGTTTCAGACTTTATTCCTGTGTTTCCACCAAGTCGGTTTGTGCCTAGTATGCTGATGCAGCGAACACCTCCACTCCTGGGTGTTACCCTTCGGCGACCACGTTTCTATCTTTGGCGAGTACATATCTAGCTCTGGCGACCACACCTTTAACTTATTAACTTAAGACTTGTTGACATACTGACTGGTCCGCGTTTTCTCCTTTTGACCTGGTCAACGAGTGACGTGGCAACCTTTTCCTTAGCATTTATTGACTCCTTTGATGACGTGTCTGCTTGGAGAAATTATACATACAACAATACCCCCATAAATGCTTCGAGCCGAGTGAATGATTTGGCCTTCCAATTCGTTTGCCTCCGCGAGCAGTATTTATATCCATGCTTTTAAGATTTCGGCGCGTTTCGTAAATAATTCCCCTCTTTTTCATTTTCACCACGTGTTGAATTTGTTAGTTGATTTTTCCGGTGCAAGCCTTTATTCTTGGCCACACAACCTCTGACACTTCCACTTACTTGACATGGTGAAGATACGTTTTGACTGCTTGGTGATCCCCGAGGTGCCACATGTCTGTTACGTGGTGGATGATGTTGCGGCTATTCACCGTGACCGTTGTTTACCTTAATAGCTTTCCACTTTCTGATTTTTTGAATTTTAAAATTCCCCTTTTTAACGCTGAAACGTTTCTTCTTCTCTATTTCAATCCTTCTATTTATACTTCCTTTGTTTTCTTAGAGCCGAAACAGATTCAAATCTTCGTTTCTATCTACCATATTTTCCTATTTCTTCGAGTATTTGCTACGACTTTTTTCCTACGTTTTTCATTACCAGACGTCTCTCCGAACTCGACCGTTCTTACTTCTCAGCGTCTCCAACTCTCCTGCACATTTCTATGAATCTAGGGTTTTCTGGTGAGTTCCCATGGATCCTTCATTGCGTTCTTCTCTTTTTAATCAAATGATGCAAGCTTTAGAACTTGGTGATAAGTGCATTGCAGACCGAATTGAATCCTTGATTCGTAACTTCCATCCGGATTCCCCATCTTCGATTTCTGTTTATATTCCTTCTTCTGAGGAAAATTTTGTTCCTAACATCCCTTCTTCCTCGTCTTTTGGTAGTGTCTCTCCGATGATGACAAGGTCTTCCAAATCAGGTGGCAGTAGACAACGAGCTTCTAGGGCTCCCCGATGGTCTCTGCTGGATGCTCAGACCACCGTTGATTCAGATGTCGAAGATTATCAGAAGAACAGATTACACTTCACAGTTGACCGCCCATGTTCTTTTGACTGTGAAGTAAACGTGGTTGGCGAGGAGGAACTCCGCAAATACAAAAGTCGCTTCGAAATCCCAGATGCTGTGACTTTGACTCTGCTGGGTGATCGAGCAGCATGGAACCCTCTTGAGAATGCGGTCGCCATTTATGGCGCGATGCTTAGTTGTGGGGTAACTCTTCCTCTTCAGCCCTTCATTGCCAGATTCCTCGCAGAGGCCCAGATTGCGCCTGCTCAACTCGCCCCAAACAGTTACAGGATCTTGATGTGCCTGTGTTTAATGTGGAAATTAAAGGGCTATAGACCCCCTACGCCCCGCGAGATCCGCCATTTTTATACTTTAATACAAGCGGGCAATAGTGGCACGTATTTCCTTCTCTCCTCAGCAGTGGAAAATTGGATCCCTGAGAGTGTGGCGAACCCCGGACAGGTGGAAATCTCTAGCGACGAGAAGAAGAAGGGCTTCATTTGGGGTTTTCCCACTTCGAACAAAAGGTGGAAAAATAGTTGGTTTTTCGCTGGTGGCGAGTGGGGCAAGGATGTGCCAGCCAGTGTGAGCCATAGCTTTTTGGCGAAGAAAGTTCCCAGGCACTTCACTTCTCCTGAGGCTTGGTCGAAAACAAACCCTGTCCTCCTTGATGCTGAGATTGCTCATCTTGCTGTGGCAGCTGTCCTTCCTTTGGACGAGAGAGGTAGATCTTTCCTCTTGGATGAGGAAAAAATGATCGCACAACGAATTTTCACACGCCTACCTGCTAGGCTTCCTCACCGTAAGTTTTATCTGCCTTCTTTTTGATATTACTATTTTGTTTATTCTGTTAGTGACACTTGGTTATTTTCCGCAGTGTGTGACTTCAATACAATTTGTGATTTGCAAGCCCGAGCAGTAAAGAATTCTGAGGCTGCCAGTAAAAGACATGATGTTGGTTTGGCTAAGGAAGGAATTGCTAGCCCGAATGGTGGTGATCCCTCAGATGGCGAGGAAGTTGATGATGTTACTGGGGGAGGTGTTGAGTCGGGGCAGCCCCCTATGCATCCAGAGACTGCTGCGAGTACGCCTGCTGCGACTACCCCCAGCCGTAAGGGAAAAGAGAAGGTTGGAGCTTCTGGGGCAGTTAGTGACATTCCTATTTTTGATGTGGATGTCCCTGAAACTCCCCTTGATCCTGCAAGTGACCTGACCCCCAGAACCGGTAGAGGCAAGCGTCCGGCTGAGGGTATCCCTGATCATACTGCTCGACCTCCAAAGCAGGTGTCAAAAGTTGTGCAATATGTTGTTTCTTCGGATGAGGAGGGTGCTGATGAACCTGTACTCGACGGGACTCCCTCTACTCAAACAACTGTTCCTGAGGCTCCTGCTGGAGGGGTGAGTACGGTTGTGTCTCTATTTCCTGAGGGAGTTAACGAGTTGAACACTCCTGCCCCTTCCCCGGTCGGTGCAGCTTCTCTTCCGACGGCTGCGGGTGAGTCGAATGTGTCTTCTGCTAGTCAACCTAGGCCATCTGGTCGGCCAAGGCCAGCTGGTAAATCGGAGTCGTCAAAGCAACCCGGGACTTCTGCATCTGGTTTGGGCGTTGCTCGTGAAGTTCCTCCCGTTGATCCAACCGAAGCTGGTGAGGGAGTCGAGTCTGTTTCCCTTTCGGACTTCACAGCTGCGGAGATTTGCTCATATCTAATCAACAACGACGTTTATGTTGGTGAAGGTTGGGAGCATGTGAAGAGCAGGTTCTGTAACAGAAAAATGGAATTTTTCTTCAACTGCCACTCTCTGGTGAGTCTCTCGCAGTATTCATGTTGTATTTTCCTTCGCGTGTTTCCTGACTTGTATGTTTTTCTTTTCAGATGATGTCTGAGTTGGCTGACAACTATAGGCGAGGGAATTTCCTTTCTAGGGATGTGAAACGCCTGTGAGAGCAAGCTTCCACTTTGGCAGCTGAAAAGCTTTCTGCTGAGGAATTCCATGCTCAGCAACTTACTCAGTTGAGGGAATCCACCGATGGTTACCTTTCTGCTCAGCTGGCTGCCAAAGAAAAACTGTCTGTTGCTGAGGAGGAGATTCGCTCGCTAAAGGAGCAGTTGTCTGTGAATCAAGACTCACTCGCAGCACGCTTGGAGGTTGAGCGACTAGCTGAGGAGGCTAGAGGAAAAGCTGAGCGTGAGGTTTTGGACCTGCGCAACCAATTGTCTTCGCGTGATGTCATCTTTAACGACTTGAAGGCTGTTTTAGAGGTTGAAGCAGTTGATCGTTTTAAGAGATCCCCTGCCTATGATGCACTTTTGTTGCGTGAATTTGAATGAGGAATGAGGCAGTCGAAGAAGTTCTTCGCCATGAAGGATCATTCGAATGAAAAAGCTCTAAGGCGTTTCGACAAATCCATTAAGTTGCATATGGACAGTGTAGTGGGTTCGATAAAGGAACAGAGAAAACGGTGGAAAGCCCACTGTCGTTATACGAGGACTGATCCTCACCTGATGCACTTAGAAGTTCCTAGCAAACACGCCTTTAATACTTACTATTTTGGTCAGAAAGGCAGCTTTTCTGGTTCTGGTGCTGAACCCGATTTAGGTCCTGTTGCTGGTAGGGATTATAAGCCTTTCATGGCGGATGGGGATGAAGAAATAACCTGGCCTTCTGAAGATGAGATTGAAGATGAGGAATACAGCGAGGGTCCTCTTGCAGCTAGTTGAAATTATGCATTACTTCAGTTGTAAATAACTCTCCTTCTTGTAGCTTCAATTGTAAATAACTTATACAAAATTTATAACTCATTTGGCTTCATTTTTTGTTCAGCTGCCCTTGATGAGTTCTCGGCTTTGTTCTTTTTATCAGCTGCCATTACTGAGTTTTTGGCATACTTAGTGTTTGACATCAAGTTTTTAGCATATTATTGTTGTTTATTCAGCTGCCATTGTTGAGTTTTGGCGCACTCAGTGTTTATCAAGACGTATCCGACCATACACCAAGTTTTTAGCATATTATTATTGTTTATTCAGCTGCCATTGCTGAGTTTTGGCGTACTCAGTGTTTGTCAAGACGTATCCGACCATACACCAAGTTTTTAGCATATTATTATTGTTTATTCAGCTGCCATTGCTGAGTTTTGGCATACTCAGTGTTTGTCAGGACGTATCCGACCATACACCAAGTTTTTAGCATATTATTAGGATGTCTCCTTCTTTTGCTTTTTGCTTTATGCTTTAGTTGTTTTTGTTTTCAGCTAGCTTTCTCAATCCCCAGCGTTTGAGATTCCTCATGTACGCTTTCGATTGGGTGTTTCTCGTGTCTTTCTTGGGATCTCATTTTTCCCGCGGCGGCGACCACCGATTTTTATGATAGCTTTAGGCGTAGTTGCCTTTGGCCCGCCTTAATTTCGTGGGTCATCCCACTCGTTTTCGTTGCTGCGAGTATAAAACTCATCTTTACACAACGGTGAGTAACTTATGATGTATGACGGCGAATACTCTTTGTACCTGGTTACTTTTGTGGCAAGTCAAGTCACGGGTTCTTAGTAATAAATTACTCTTTATTGAATATTTCCTGCAACTATTGTCAAAAATAAAAACAGAGAAAAAAAAAATGCTAAAACGAAAACTGCCTAAGAAGAAAAACATTGAAATAAATCCAAGAAGCAATGAAAAAGTTAATGGTAGTATATCTTCAAGTACTGCGCATTGCATGGCCGAGGTAATTCGCCAAAACCCTCTCGAGTAATACGATACGCCCCGTGACCAGCTATGCCTGTAATTTGATAGGGCTCTTCCCATTTATCTGCGAGTGATCCTGTAGCTTTGTCTCTGGTTCCTGGGTTCACCCTTTTCAGTACCAAGTCACCGAGTGCGAACCTTCTTTCACACACATGTGAATTGTAGTTTCTAGCTGCCCTCTGTTGGTAAGCAGCGTTTCTTATTTGTACGTGTTCTCTTCTTTCTTCTAGCTCATCCAGACCGCACTTTAGCATATCAATATTGAGTTCCGGTTGAAAGAGCTATACCCTTGGTGAAGAGAAATACGTTTCCACGGGAATGACATCTTCAACTTCGTAAGCCATGGAATATGGGGTCTCACTTGTTGAACTTCTTTCTATGGTCCGATATGCCCAGAGTACCTGTGGTAACTTCTCTGCCCAGCTACCCTTTTTTGCAGCCAGCTTGGCTTTCAGGTTGTGTTTTATGATTTTGTTCACTGCTTCAGTTTGGCCATTTGTCTGCAGATGTGCTGGGGAGGCATAGTAGTTGTTGATACCATACTTGTCGCACAGCTCCCTGAATTTCTTACCGTCGAATTGGGTTCCATTGTCAGTGATGATGGTGTTTGGTATCCCGAATCTGTACAGGATATTTTTCTTCACAAAGCTTATAGTGTTTGCTTCTGTTATATGCATCAATGGTTCGGCTTCTACCTACTTCGTAAAATAATCCACGGCTACAATAGCGTGTTTCGCTCCCCCGGGTGCTGTTGGCATTGGGCCGATCAAGTCAATTCCTCACATGGCAAATGGCCAAGACGAGGTAATACTTTGCAAGAGTTCAGGTGGTTGGCGAATGTTGTTTGCAATTTTCTGACACGCCCCACACCTTGCTGCCATCTTTTTAGCATCGGTGAATAATGTTGGCTAGTAAAAACCCTGCCTTAATGTTTTGTGGGCTAGGCTGACACCTCCAGCGTGATTCCCACAATTTTCACTATATATACTTCTCATGATCCCTTCTGTTTCTTCAGGCCCGACACATCTCTGTAGTGCCCTTGAGTACCCCCTCTTGTACAGTTCTCCATTGAGTACTGAATATCTCGTAACTCTGTACTTCAATCGTTTTGCCTCTAATGGATCGCTTGGGAGTACGTCATTGACGAGGTATTCTTTGATTGGTGTAATATAGCTATCTATCTCGCCAAAGACTACCCCAACTTCCTTCAATTTAATTATACTCCGCTGCAGTAGATGGATCATAGGAATAGTTCTGGGCCAGATGTTGATTGTGGCGGACGCCAATTTGGCCAAGGCGTCAGCCTGCTCGTTTTCTTCTCTAGGGACCTGGACAATTCTGTATTCTTTGAATCTTCCTAGCAGCTCATTCGCTAATTCCAGGTAAGCGATCATGCTTTCATCTCTCGCCTAGTATTCATCTAGCACCTGATTGACAACAACTTGAGAGTCGCTGAAGATTTCCACCTTATCTGCTCTAGAACTGTGCAAACCTTTAATCCTGCTATGAGTGCCTTGTATTCAGCTTGGTTGTTAGTAGCTTTGAAGTCAAAACGCAAGGCACATTCGACTGAATCTCCTTCCGGGGTTGACACCACTACCCCTGCCCCGCTGTCGTGCGTGTTTGACGACCCGTCAACGCGGAGTTGCCACTTAAATACTTTTTTATTTTGCTCCACCATCATTCTCGCCACCTCTATGCTTGGCTCGGTGAACTCTGCCACAAAGTCTGCCACCGCTTGGGCTTTAATTGCTGTCATTGGAAGATACTCTATATCGAATTCACTTAACTCGATCGCACACTTCGTTAATCGGCCGAATACTTTTGGTTTCTGTAGAATTAATTTCAGTGGGCAGTTGGTGTATACTCTGATTTTATGAGCCTGGAAATATGGCATTAACTTCCTTGCTACCGTTATTAGAGCGAGTGCCATTTTTTCGGCTGGCGAGTACCTGGTCTCAACTGGTAACAGTGCTTTGCTGGTGTAGTATATTGGTTTCTAGACTCCATCCTCCTGTCTTACCAGCACGGAACTTGTGGCTGCTTCAGAGACGGACAAGTACATATACAGCGTTTCTCCCGTTTCTGGTTTTGATAGCAGTGGTGCTTGCCCGAAATAATCTTTCAAGGCCTGGAAAGCCCTTTCACAATCTTTGTTCCACTCGACTCCCTTGCCCTTCTTTAGAGCTTTAAAAAATGGTAGGCATCGGTCTGTTGACTTTGCTATGAATCTGTTTAATGAGGCCAAGCATCCCGTGAGTCTTTGGACGTCCTTCAGGGTCTTCGGGGAGACCATTTTGGCCAATGCTTGAATTTTTTCAGGGTTCACTTCTATTCCTCTCTGATGCACTTGGTATCCGAGGAACCTTCCAGATGGTACGCCGAACACGCATTTTACAGGATTCAACTTCATTCCGTACCTAATCAACACATCAAATGCCTCCCTCAAGTCATATATATGCTTATCTGCTGTGATACTTTTTGTCAGCATATCGTCAACGTACACCTCCATATTTCTTCCTATCTGTCTGGCGAACATCTTGTTGACTAAGCGCTGGTAAGTTGCTCCAGCGTTCTTCAGGCAGAATAGCATGACTGTGTAGCAGTATAACCCTTGATTCATGGTAAATGCTATCTTCTCTTTATCTGGCTTGTGCATTTTGATTTGGTTATAACCTGAGTACGCATCCATAAAGCTTAGCGTCTCATGTCCAGCTGTTGCGTCGACCAACTGGTCTATTCTTGGTAGTGGGAAGCTATCTTTAGGGCACGCTTTATTTAGATCGGTGAAATCTACACACATTCTCCACTGGTTGTTCTTCTTTTTCACGAGAACTACGTTCGCCACCCATTTCGGGTACTTAACTTCTCTGATTGATCCTGCGGTGAGCAACTTCGACACTTCCTCTTTTATTGCTACGCTTCTTTCCGGGTTAAAGCTTCTCCTTTTCTGCACCACCGGTTTGCTTTTTTCGTTTACGGCCAGGTTGTGCGAGATCACGCTCCTACTAATCCCTGGCATGTCTTTGTGGCTCCATGCAAAGATCTCCTTGTACTCTTTCAACAAGTTTGTCACATCTCTCTTAACTCGTTCAGCCAGCCTTGCTCCGATCTTGACTGTTTTGTCCGGTTCTATCTCGTCTAGAATAATAGACTCAGTGGGTTCTTCTTTTTCCCTACTCGCTTTATCCCTTGGATCCAATTCGAAAGCTCCTGGATTTTCTTCTTGCATTTCCTTATTTACCTCAAATACGCTCAAGGTTTCCACTCCTGTCTTGTCTTTGAAAATTGAGAGGTTAGCACGGCGGGCCATCTCCTGTGATCCTTTTAATTCCCCAACCCCAAACTCTGTAGGAAATTTTACCTTCAGTGCATGGGTTGAAGTGACTGCTCGGGCTTTGTTTAGGAATGGTCGGCCGAGTAAAGCATTATACGGCTAGTTGTGAATGTCGACCATGACGAAATCTAGTAGGATTGTTCGCCGGCACGGTGCTGTCCCAAACCTCACCGGTAGCTTCACGGTCCCAAACGATCTTACTTCTGTGCCCCCAAAACCTTTCAATGGTACATGGAAATGCTCCAGATCTTTCCTGTCCAGTCGCAGCTCATCGTATACTCTGGCACTTAAAATGTCGGCTGAACTTCCGTTGTCTATCATTACTCGGAGTACATCCATGTGTGCTATTTGAACTCTCACTACAATTGCATCGTTGGGCTTGGTATCAATCCCATCTGAGTCTTCCGCCGTAAATGTTATGGGGTCATGTCCTTCTCTTCCCTTCTTTGGGTTTCTCTGCACAGAGTTTATCTCCATATTTCTGCCCTCATAAATTACTTCTCTGACTTCTGACATTCTCTCTCGATTGCTTCTGCCTGTATGTGGTCCACCAAAAATGGTGTTTATTGTGGCACCGGGGCTGCTTCTTCTTGGGCTTTTTCTTTCCTGCCCACTTCCTTGGTGGCTATCTTGGCGACCACCATGCTTGTCTCCTTTCAGTGTAAAATCTTTCAGGTGCCCCTTTCTGATTAGACTCTCAATATGGTCACGCAGCTGAAAATATTTCGAAGTGTCATGCCCATGATCTTTATGAAATCGGCAGTATTTGGTTGTATCCCTTCGTGCATTATTTGACTGTTACTGAGGATACTTGGTGAGTCTCTTGTCTTCTACTACAAAAAGTATCTCCTCTTGATCACCTGTTAGAGGGGTGTAATGGCTAAACCTTCCCCGGAACCTATTGTTTCGGTTGATTCCTCTGCTTTCCCTAGGTTGCCCCTTTTGGTTCTTTTCATCTTTCTAACGATCACGCGACTGTGCTTTCTTGTCATCCTTGCACTCTAATTTTGAATCAGGCTTGTGGCCATGCACGTAGCTACCTCCTTGTGCTACTTCTTCTTCCTCCACCAGTGCATACTCACCAGCTATTTCCATCATCTCTTCGTAAGTTTTCGACCGGTCCCTACGCAGGTCAAAAGACAGTTGACCGCTTTGTAATCCATTGGTGAAGGCGGCGATGACTGCTACATCACTGGCGTCTTCGATCTGAGCGACCTCATTTCCGAATCTTGCTAGATATTTCTTGATTGACTCATTACGTTCTTGTTTCAGGTTTGATAGATGAGCGAGCGACTTTCTTCTCTGCACACTTCCCATGAACTGTCTTATGAATGCTTTGCTGAGGCTCGAAAAACTGTTAATGCTTCCCGGCGGGAGTCACCCAAACCACCTGGAGGCGAGGTCGCCGAATGTTTAGAGGAACGTTAGGCACAGCAATCCATCGTTGGATGAATATTGGGCCATGATATTACGGAATCGGTGGACATGCTCTTTTGGATCCCTGTTTTCCTTATACTACTCAATGGTTGGCATTCTGAATCTGTCTGGAAATTAGGTGCGAGCAATTCTTTCAACGAATGGGCTATCTGACTCATCATCCGAAGATACGTTGCGACCATATCTTCGTGCCATCGCTGAAACCTTTCTTGATAGCTCTTGTAAGGTGACATCTCGCTGACCAGTTTGCTCTCCTGCTGGATCGAGTCTGCTCTTGATTGTCATTCTTCCATAATTGCCTCTATCATCCGGGCTCCTTCGATCTTCTGTGCTTTCGGATCTTCTCCGCCGCGCTCTTTTTTATCGTAATTCCCTTCACGGATGAGGACTCTTGTCTTCAGACGAGATAGAACGGTGTTTCCGCCGGTTCCTTTGGTATGTGTCACTGGAATTAACCACATGTGTTCTCACCTGGTCTCGCCCCTCCATAGATTCTTCATTCATCAAGCATTTTCCCTTCCTTTGTTTTCTTCCTTCGAAATTCTTAGGGTGGTCCTGGGGAGTCTCTTCAGTGGATTGTCTTGCTTGAGCATCGGGGGTTGCAATGTGAACTTCCGACCACAGTCTTCCAGGTGGCTGGATTTCAGGAGTGGTTAACTCATAGGAAGAAGAGACTCCCAGGCCTATGGGAAGTGAAAACCCTATTTTGCTAGCCTCGCTGATTAAGTTTACCAATGCAGTTTGGAAGTGCTGCAGAACCCCGGGGTCGGCTGCCCTAGTTCCTGGCGTTGCTGTCGATTGTTCCCCGATCGTCACCGCCCTATCTCCTGTCGGCGCGGCTGGTTCAACAATTAGATCTCCGCTGAAGTTACCATCTTTATCGCTGTCGTTGTTCATATTTTTCAATTCGCAAGGGTTCCTCAAAGTTTTTGTTCAAAGAGCCCCCTCCTTCTAGCGCCAATTGTTGACGGTGAAATTTGGATTACCACGTGACCAATAATTAAATAAAAACAAATGTTAAACAAGAAAAAAAATCAGCACATGCAAGAGACAGATTTACATGGAAAAACCCTTGAATGGGAAAAAACCACGGCGTCCCGGAGGACAGGAAAATATCACTATAATTCACTTGTTTCGGTTACACACTCAAATCTCTCGAGTTCTTGTTTTTCTCTCTTTAGGTTTTCGAACCCCCTCCTCGTGGGATAGGTGGTTCTATTTATACATAATATTTAGGGTTTTCCCTTGATCTTCGCCATGTTGGTAGTAGGATTTCCTTTTGGACTTGTATTGGGAATCCCACGTTGCTACGGGTTAGGATTTGCTTCTTATCCTTTCCTTCTATGATTCCCTATTGCTAGGGATCTCCCGGTAGTAATGACTTTATTCCTGTGTTTCCACCAAGTCGGTTTGTGCCTAGTATGCTGATGCATCGAACACCTCCACTTCTGGGTGTTACCCTTCGGCGACCACGTTTCTATCTTTGGCGAGTACATATCTAGCTCTAGCGACCACACCTTTGACTTATTGACTTAAGACTTGTTGACATACTGACCGGTCCGCGTTTTCTCCTTTTGACCTGGTCAACAAGTGACGTAGCAACCTTTTCCTCAGCATTTATTGACTCCTTTAATGACGTGTCTGCTTGGCGAAATTATACATACAACATATACTATGTACCAAGTTTTGCGTAAAAGGTTATAATTAGAACATCTGTGGTAACAATTTCACATTGTAACAAATTTAGCATGGTGTGTAACGATAACACTATATTTGTAAAAATTTTGTTGTATAATGTACTAACTCATTTTATGTGAGTAACAAAATATACGTACTATGTAACGAGTTTTGCGTAAAAAATTATAATTAAGACATTAGTGGTAACAATTTAACATTGTAACAAATTTGACGTAGAATGCAACGATAAAACTGTACCTTATAACAACGTTGAAATATCATGTAACAACTCAATTAATATGGGTAACAAAATTAGTGCCGGTCCTGACTATTCCGAGTCCCCTCGGTGAAATAAAAAAAATGGGCCCTATACCAACAAAATCATCCCCACTTCATCCCAAAATAAAAATAAAAATTAAAAAATCCATGATTTTTATGTTTCTAGTTGCATTTGGTAGGAAATAAAGAGATTTAACAATAACACAAAATTGTAAAGGAAATTCACATTCACAAGATCTAAAATTGGAAAACCGGTCTTATGCTTTAATTGAAAAAACCTGACACCCAATAATCTAATTCTAGTATTTTAGTAACAAATATATCAATTCTTAAACTTACTACGGCTATATTTTCAGGCATAAATATAAGAAACCAGTAAACTAATCAAATAAAAATAGAAAAATAACATCTTATTCAAATTATCAATAAACCCTAGTAAAAAAAAACAAGCGATATCAACTCACACTGTTATCGAATTGGAACCAACACTATTTTTTTTAATAAAAAAAACACCTATATGGCTATATGTGGACTAGAAATACCAACAAAAGCAAAATTTGTCAATATTGCATACCAAAGTTGAATAATAATCCAACCAAAGCAAACCCAGATTATGAGTAACAATGTTATGAATCAAGAAAATAAGATAATGAATTTATTTTTAAAATATTATGAATAAAACGAACCCTAAATCGGCCTTGAAGCGGAAGAACAACGAGGAGAAGAAGAAGAAGAAGAAGAAGAAGAAGAGCATACAACCTACCTTTGAAACAGAGAGAGAGAGAGAGAGAGAGAGAGAGAGAGAGAGAGAGAGAGAGTTTTTTAAGGATTGAAGCGGCTGTAGTGGTGAAAATGTAAAATTTAGGTTTAGGGTTTTGATTTTCACATTGTATAGTATAGGAAAAATTCACTGAAATATCCCCTTAACAATAAATTTACATATTTGGGTTTTGTACCGAATAAAACGAATTGGGTTTAGTGTTAAATTTTTTTTAGGTAATATTTGAGTTTTTCTATTTAAAATAAATAATTGGGCCATTTTATATTTTGGGTTTTTTTTTACAACTTAAGTACTTAACCAATAATTTTTGGGCCCCTAGTCATCGCGGGCCGTGGGCAGGCGCCCCCCTTGCCCCACCCCAGGGTCGCCTCTGAGCAAAATATTTGTACAATGTAACGAGTTTCGTGTAAAAAGTTGTAATTAAAATGTTTGTGGTAACAATTTAATGTTGCAACAAATTTGTCGTGAAATGTAACGATAAATATGTACCATGTAACAATTTGAAGTATCATGTAACAACTCATTTTATATAGGTAACAAAATATTTGTAATATGTAACAAGTTTTGCGTACAAATTGTAATTAGAATGTATGTGGTAACAAGTTAAAAAATAAAAAAATAAAAAAACAATTTAATGTTGTAACAAATTTGATGTGAAATGTAATGATAATGTTGTATAATGTAACAACTAGACCATGATATGAAAAAAAATATTTTATATATTAATGTGGTAACTTGTGCGAAAGGTTGCACGTAAAGGAGTATTTAAAAAGTTTTTATTTTTCTTTTAATTACATCAATTGGATTTTCTTTTATTCAATCCAATGGCTCTTATAAAGTCCAATAACATTACTGATCCAACAAGGTAGTATGACCCTTATTTTAGTTGGTTCTTGACTTGTTTATCCTGGGTTCAGCCTTGTTTGACCAGTTTTGGAGAAATCTTTTCTAGACTTTCTAAATTTAAGTATTAATTGCACAAATATTCTTTCATATAATTATTAACATAATCAACTAATCAGTGTAACTATCCTTTAAAATAGTCATGACTGTGGTTCAGTTCTAGTTCGGTTTCAGTTTCGAACCAGCGGTTCCGGTTCTAGAGGGAACCAGAACCGAAACCAAACAGCCTGGAGGAAGGTTTTGGTTCCGGTTCCAACGGTTCGGTTCCTTTATATATATATATATATATATATATATATATATATATATTATACACTAACAAAAAAATTTATTAGACATGTAAATGCAGTTTATTGGGTAACCTAAAATTAAAATAAAATAAATATATGAAAAACTAAAAAACAAACTGAAATAAAACTAAAAAATTTAAATTGCCATTGCACTTAATTTTTACCACAATTAAGTTGCCTACGTATCCTCTTAGGGTTTAGAGGAATCAAAGGTCACGTAGTTCTCTTACCTTTTATTGCCGGTTTGGTGATGTGAGTTGGGATCGTAACTAATTAGTTAATTGCTGACATCCATTCCAGTGGTATGGTCATTGTCGAAAACAATCGTTGAGTTCTTCTTGATCGATTTCTTGTTGTTTGTTTTGCGCCTTGGTCCAATCATAAACACAAACTTGGACTTGAATTGATTCTAGACTCAAAAGCGAATGTCGTTCGTCTAGAATATTTCCACCGGCGCTAAACTCTTGTTCCATAGCCACATTAGAAACTAGTGTTACAAGAATTTGTTTGGCTATAATAGCCAAGATTGTAAAGTACTTTTCATGCTCCCTCCACCAATGTAGGATATCAAATTTATCAAAATCACCATCTCCCATAAACTCAAAAGAGGTTTTTAGATAAGTTTCAACCATGAAATGCGAGGTCGATCTTGATGAAGAAGAAACTCATAATTTTTTGGTTTTATGGGATAACAGTTGATACCCTAACCCCATTAATTCGGAGGATGGAGTATGAGATACAGTTTGAGTTTGTGGAACATCAATGTTCAATGATGGACTATAAACTCTAAGATATTCATCATATAACTCATAAAATAATGTCTTAGTTTTAGAACAATAACTATTAATATCAACTTCTATTTCTAAACATTGATAATAAAGATTTAAATATTCAGATAAATTTTTTAATTTACAACGTGGATCAAAACACAATGCAGTCAAATAAATAGTTAGAAACTCCTTATAATAGTCTAACCATTGTTTTTTCATAGCATCAATACAATCCTTTTATTGTACATCGAATGCACACTCAAAAAATGCACCAACAATATTAACACTCTCAATAATAAATAATGAGTAGTAGGATAATAAATAGCAGAAAAATTGTTAATAACATTATTAAAGACTTTTAATAAATTACAAATTTTTGTACAAACATCCTAATGGTGTGCATAAAGATTAATATCACTAACATTATATTGCATAAAAGTAACAAATATATCCCTATAATCATAACTTTCAGCAAGCAATTTATAAATAGAATTCCAACTTGCTGGAACATCATGAGAAAATCTAATGGGACGCATATTATTTTGTTTACAAAATCTCGCCCATGTTTTAATTGCATAAGAATGTTTTCACAAATAATAGAGGGCATCTATAATAGGTTTAATAAAAGTTTGAAGAATTTGTAATCCATTTTAAACACATAGCAAGCATATCTTTGATGAAAAAATTACCACCAAAATAAGGTTTGCATAAATCAATTAAATAATAAATAGCTGCTGTATTGTTAGAAGCATTATCAAAACCAATTGCAAAAATTTTGCTTTCAATTTTATACTCTTCAAAAATAATTTTAATCTTTCTATAAATATTATCAACAGTATGTGCATCATCAAAAACTCTAAATGCAAGAATTCTTTTTTGCATTGTACATGCATTATCCATATAATGGCAAGTGACATCCAAGTATGAATGCATTTGTCAATGGTCACTCCATATGTCGGCACATACGGAAACACGATCTTTATAATTATAAAAAAAAAATTACAAATTCCTTTTTTCTCTTCTATAAATGTCATAAAGTGTACATGTGAGACCGGTTCTAGGAACATAACATGCAGCATGATTTAATGCTTTTTGACAATAATTAACAAAACCAATTTTTTCACCAAAACTAAATGGTAAGTATTTTACAACAACCATTTTAGCTAGTTCTTCTCTATTATTTGTATCACTATATTTAAATAATTGATGGTTGGGGGTAGCGTACTTGGAAATTTGGGTTTGTGAACTCGATCTGGTCTGTTCGGCTCGATGTTGAGACATTATATGCTTCCAATATGTACCATATCCTTCAGATTTACTCAACTTAAATTCTTTATGGCAGTAGTTGCAAAACGCATAAAAGTTTCCATTGTCTTTCATAATTTTCTTCACATGGAGAACGAAGAGATCATATTTGGGCTGCTTCTCTAAGTTCCCTTTAGTAGGTGGTACAGAATCTGGAGGGGGATCGGACATATTTTCTGAATGGCTTGTGAAATTGTGAATGGCATTGGGTTCAAAAATTATTAGAGGCGGATTAGAAGAGTTTAAGGATTCAAGACAGGCTTGTTGTTGCAGGAACTCATGATTAACGGTGTTGTCATAACCGACATTGTCTAGTATAGGACCTTTACCTTTGTAGAACCGTCTCCACTTCCACTTGCTATTGAAAAAATTGAATTGTAAAAATTCTTGAAAAAAATGTGAAAAAATGGATGGAAATAAATTTGAAAAAATTGTTGGAAATGAATTTGAATTGAGTAAAAAAAAAAAATGCAATAAAATAAAATAAATTTAAATAATTGAGTAATTGAGAGAGAATTAGAGAGAAGTGGAGTGATGAGAAATGATTTTTTTTTTCTCATGTGTATGTGTGTGTAAAATTGTTGGAAATGAATTTGAATTGAGTAAAAAAAAAATGCAATAAAATAAAATAAATTTAAATAATTGAGTAATTGAGAGAGAATTAGAGAGAACTGGAGTGAGGAGAAAAGATTTTTTTTTTTTTGAATTGAGTAAAAAAAAATTGCAATAAAATAAAATAAATTTAAATAATTGAGTAATTGAGAGAGAATTAGAGAGAAAATAAAATAAATTTAAATAATTGAGTAATTGAGAGAGAATTAGAGAGAACTGGAGTGTGTGGGGCGTTGTTATTTATCGAAAGGTAAAATCCTTGTGCTTACTTGCATTGAAGAGATTTAGTTGCACACACACACAACTCATGCATATCTATACTTCTTGTATGTTGTGTGTTTTTATGTTTGTGCATTAATATTCTTAACTCTTCCTGCATTTGATGATTGCCATGCCATTAATAGCTTTAGATTGCATGATTTTTCATTTGACATGCTTTGGCCCAGGTGATAGTTGTCGGTACCGATGTGGCTTTCACAGCGGTAGCCACAATGGTAAAATACCTGTCTTGGCCGCTCTCTTGACCACTGTGATTTTCTGCAGCGGTAGGCACAACGGTTTTACGCACAGCGCCTACCGCTGTGGAAGCCATAGCGGTAAGCATAGCGTTTTGACACCTGTTGCTTTTTAAGAGACCATCGCTTGGATACCGTTATGGCTTTGGCAGCGGTACCCACAGCGGTCATCTCCTGTTTTTTGCAAAACGCTGTAGCTTCAATTTGGACACTTATATAAACATTGCTTTCACTTTAGGTCGTCCCTAATAACTCAAAAATCATATTTTTAATTGATAGCATTTTCAAAGAGAGATTTTTTATTCAAGAATTCATCTTTGATCACTCAAAACCATTTTCATATGCGTCAAACTTCATCTAGCATCTTCTAGCATATCTAGGATACTTTCTTGCATGGGTTTTACTCAACACAATGCCTTGGTAAGTTTTTCACTACATCTAATCTTAGTGTTTTACTTTACAAGAAATCTCTTTAATTACTTGTATGTTCTTAGATTATATTCTATTATACAAGATAAAGATGATTTTGTTGTTTTGATTGAGTGATGTATTGTGATAGTTATACCTAGGATTGCTTTATCTTATATAGCTATGTTTTATGAGATGACATATAGCAATTGATATCTATGATTGATTTAATTGATATCTTATAATCCTAAATAAGCATTTAGTGTAACCTAGCATTAATTGCATATTTAGATATCTTTACATATGATGAGCTAATGACATGAATGTTATAATTATACGATAATTTGGTCTTTTGAAGTTTTGATAGTTGCACTACTACCAACATGAGGAGGAAATATTGACAATGCAAAGGAGAAATTGTGTTTATACATTTGTTGTAATTATTTATGTCTGTAAAATCCAACAACAATAATAACATTATTGACAGTTCTTTTCTGCATACCTTCAAAGAAACAGGGCCATCATGTGCGAGTCTTAACAACATTGAAAGCATTATTTAGTAGTAAGAAAAAGAAGTTTAAAACAAATTTCTTCCAATCTGTGTAATGAGATCAATGATGGTCAATTTCTTTTGATTTAATTACTGTTACCAGCGAAGAGTAAAGATTTAACTCAAAATCATAATCCTTCTCATTGTTTTTAGACCTAATTTATTGTTCCATTGCAATATTCATGATTTAGGTCATTGGTGTAACATAATATTGCTCTTCTTGTATGTAATCACTGGTGTAACATGTGCCAACATATTGGGTTTGAACTGTTCAATCAAGAAAGAATGGTGTAAGTGTAAAATGAATGCATGAGCAAACAATAATGAATGACCGGCCAAAAAATTACAGGAGTATTATTCCTTACGATTATTACATATTTTAATGACAAAAGTATGATCTCGCTGTGTTATCTATGGTTACATTTCAGTCCTCAAAACACCTAGACCTATATAACTTTGAAATGATTCTCATATCATTCCTAAGTGTGTTCCCGATTGATCTGAGGCGATCCTCCGTAAGAATTACCTTTCACTTTCAGACTTTTGGTTAACGAAATTTTGTCTTTAACACTCAATATGAAATTATGGGGCCTTAAGGTTTTAAAAATTGGAAGCCCCTTAAATAAGAAGCAAAACCTCCCATGCTATAACGCTCCTGTATTAGCTTGTAGTCTTTAACATAATTTTAGCATTTTAAAATTATTTGACCACTATAAAAACAAACTTAAGCAATTTAATGGGTTCAATTCATACCCATAAATGGTAAGTGGAAGACAAAAAACAAACCCTTAAAGATGAAATAAAAATCATCTCGTATGATTGTCTCAATTCCCACGAAGTCTAATGAGTATAAGAAATTGAATAGAGAGTGTATATAAAAATAATTAAAAAAAAAAAAGTTTTTCTTTAAAATCATATAAAAATGTGATTAAAGTGGTATTTTATACTTAAAAAAAAAAAAAAAAAAATTATGGAGGGGAGTTTGGCCAATATTGAAACAAGGTGGGAAATGGATAATATTATATGTTATAGGGGAGAAAATAAAATTTTGGTTTTTGAATAAAAATGTATTTCTTTGCAAAACATATAAAAATGCAATTAAAATGGTATTTTATAAAATAAAAAAATATCAAATATAAAAGGAGGTGGGGGCAGAAATAGGGTTAGGGTTTGAAATTGGATTTGGAATTGTTGAGAGAGATTTGGAATTGGAGAATGGCATTGAGGAAGGTGTACAACGAGATCAAGGGAATGAAAGTAACGGAATTGCCCAAGTACGTGAAGCCGATGCTTTCTCTTGACTACGTGAAGAAATCGGTCCAACGTGGTCTCGACAACTACAACGCCAAATACATCCAGACAAGCTCCATCGATCCTCTCTATCACGTCTGCTTCGGTGGCATGATCTTCTCTTACCTCGTCGCTCTCCCTGAGGAGCGCCGCCATCTGGAGCACCAACAGCACGCCAATGACCACCACTGATCCTTCCCTCGGTGGTATTTCCTTCATCTTCATTTCTCTCTTTTTTTTTTTTTTTTTTTCTTTTCAATTTCAATTACAGATTTATGATTTCTGATTCAAATCCGGCAACCAAATTCGTCACTTCCTGATTGTGTATTCTTTGTGCTGGTGCATGCTTTGTTTTGATTAGATGTCTGGCTTTTCGTCTATATTAATCCGCTGACCATATCTTATCTCTTGTGTAATCATTCCTAAAAAAATTTGTCTCTTGTTTTAATAATTAGCAGACCATATTTTTCTTAATCTACCGGAAGAACATAGGATATAAGTAGATCTACAACTACAAAGAACAATGCAACTAGTAGGCAATTCAATACTGGGAAAACAATAATGAAATGATTTCTTATTTTGTTTAACAATGTCCCAAATAGCTAATGCTAATACACAGGTTGATGTAAATTATAAGATAATAAATTTAGATATTTTAAATTTGTTTCATTTATGTTAAAGATAATGATAAAATTATTTTGCTTTTTTCTTTGACGTTTTTTTTACTAAATATTGGTTTGGTTTGAATACGTTTTAGAAAGTAAAACATATCAATTTCCATATCTTTTTAGTCATTATATAAATTCACAGTGATTAACATTAAAATTTACCAAATGCACGCGGCATGATTTAGAGTGTCATAGCAGTTTTAACAGCAACATAAACCAAACGATTCCCTAATTAAACTTTACAGCAGCTTATGTCTTCAACACAACTAATAGTGTGGTTATTTTAAAAGCTACTACAATATCAATCTAGCCCTTAGTACCATATAGTTCCAAATTTACATGATAACAAAACAATTTTGATTGAACCTGTTGAGGCATACAATTATATTATACTCAGCTTGTTACCTTCTTCGAATTAGTAATTTAGTTTTCTTTGTTTGTTATGATCAAATGGCCAGAAGTACTATTGGTATGTTTTTGCTTCTCAAGGTAGATCTTGGCAGTTTTGAGGACTCTACTTCTAGTGTTGCTTTGTTAATTTCCAATATATCTGTATATCCATATGATTAACATTTATGTATTTTTCCTTTTTGCAGGTTGTAATGAGCTTCTTGGGTGTTGATATGGTGATTGTTGGCTGGTTTCATGTGTTTGGTTTTTTTTTTTTTTTCCCTGGGGTTTTCTGAGTATTTGTTGTAGGCTAGAAGATACTGTCTTCAGTCATCTTCAATGCATGCTTCACTAGGTGATTAAAATAAGAAACACTTGATCACAAGTATCAAACTCATTTTCTTCCGTGATTTGCTGCTGTATTACTGGATATAACAAGAAACAAATTTATTTTCAAGTTCAGCTTGTTGCTGAGTGACGTTGACGAATATTATAATCTCTTAGTTCCATTATTGCCTAATTTTGCTGATCTTGTGTTCTGTTTCGTTCTTGTATTGTCCGCTGTTTCTGCAGAACATGTTTCAGATTGTTGTATGCTGAAAAAGTGATCAGGTTAATTGCATGTTTATAGCAGCACATTGCAATTAGTCCTACCTACATCCTCTGCTTGAAGCGTTGACCCTGTGACCAGTGATTACCATTTTTATATTATGTTTGTGAATTAGCTTTTTTTCATTGATTAATCTTGTATTTGCAGCAGTTGGTATCTCTATTAGGGAAAAATCTTAGGTGCAGTGGGATGCATCTCCCGTTGTGATCTTGCCACGTGGTAAATTTAAATTTTGCCACATGGTGCAATCACAGCGGGATTCATGTGTATCCCGTTGCACCCACGTTTCACTTTTTAAGTGTTCTCACTAGTCTAATTTGTCTTTAAAAAGCCCTATCCTCAAATTGCTACCAAATTTTATCAGAGCCAACTTTAATCCCTAATCTTCCAAATTCATGGACCGGTTATTGCTGATTTGTTTTAATTTCTTTTGCTTGTAACAACATGAGAGGAGAAGAAAGGAGATTGATGAAAAAACAAGAACATAAGAGTGGGTGGAGTAATTTGAGTAAATCAAAACAGTCATGGAATTAATCCTGGTCGTTGATTTGATTATCGGACTTGAGATAGTTAATAACAAGCCGAGGAGAGGAACAATGTTGTTTCATCACCTCTGGTGCTGAGGCATTCTCTTATGTTATGTATGATCTCCAATTTTGAAGTTTATACAGTTAGTTGAATGATGGTAAGGATTCATGAGTTTGGACATGTTGAACTGACCACTAGCTTTATCTTCATAAACATTCCAGAAATCATGCAACCCTTGACACTGACACATATTTTATTAGTAATATCAACAGGGAATTATACATTATAGTATCCAATGTTGTGGATACTGGGAATGCACTTGTATCTTGTTCTTATTTTAATAAAAATTCTATATAAATGTTCCCCTATGGGATAATTGGATTCATTAGACTTCTTTTTTACCGATGGGTGCTGGTGCGCTTTGTGGATGTAAGCTTACACCGAAAAATGTAAAATCTCGTGTTTCTTTTTATTGTTTTCTTACTTTCGCGTGTTTTGATTATTGGCTTATTGCTTTGGGTTGACATTCAACAAGTTAAGATGCAAAGTGAAAAATAAAATGGGACGTATAGCATTACCTATAAAATTTTAGATCACGCTTCTCCATTTTCTGAAGCATATAAATAATGTATTTAATAATCTCATAACAATGAACATTGACAATATGGTTTTTCACCAAAACTGATCTCCCCATATCTGTCAGCTGCACTTTGATATTGAACATGTTTGAACTCATCATCATCTGGCACCAGGATCGGTAGTAGTTTCCCTTTTCGCAATAACAATATAATTTTGAAAAGTCAACTAACGCTAAGGGTCTTTGTGTCCCTTAAGTCAAAAGTTGAACATCAAACCTTATTGCCAAAACCTGTCCTAAGGTAAGTTATTGCGACTTGCCTGCCCTCATAATAATAAGGGGGAATTACACAAACTTACCCTGGTTATATATACATAATAACACAGAACCCCACAACAAAATCATAATGACACTCACACCCCGTTGACCCTGTTGACTCATGGTTGATCACCTGTTGACCATCGTTTGTCTGTTATAGACAAGGGGCAATGTTGTCTTTTTGTAATATATAAACAATAAAGTAATATAGAATTCGAAAACAAAATAAAAACAATTTTTTAAATGACTCTCCACTATCCATATCAAGATGGATAGTGATGGTCGATGGTGGAGATGAACTATAAATTAGATGAAAAAATTGATGGAGAATGGAGATCCAATTAAATTTCACAATGCTTTAAAAAAAAAAATTAAATTCTATAAAATAAAAAATAAAAAATAATCACAAATCAATCCCAAAAACAAAATCCACAAATCTCATATGACAATTATATCTTCTTTTTCAATCAATTCCAAGAAAAAACCAAAATAATCTGGAAAAAATGAAAAGAAAAATCAAATCCAAACATTGAAACACACATTCATCGATAAAAATCCATCTTCAATCTGTTAAAAATCACATTCAAGCTGTGTGATATTCCCTTCTCGACCTAATAATCTTCGCAGGTAAAATATCCAAAACACAACAATAACAATCACTCAGTTTGCGTGTTGAGTCTCTAATCGTGTTGCGATACTTGCAATAACATTCATCGATGTTGTTTCAGAGACGAAGGCAGTGAATGTGAATGGGTCTTCATCTGCGATAGAGCTCCGTAGTAGACCGTTCCATCTAAGATGGAGTTACGAACAGTGGAGATCAATCATTTTATTTTTTAAAAAAATGTTTTTTTTTTTTAATTTGTATTTTGTTTTAATGAATACTATATCAAAAAGACAACATTGCACTTTGTCAATGACAGAGAAACAGTGGTCAACATGTGGTCAACTGTAAGTCAACAGATCAAGGGGGTCTGGGGGTGCGAGTGTCATTATGATTTTTCTGTGGATTTCTGTGTTATTATACATATAACTATGGTAAGTTTGTGTAATTCCCCCTAATAATAATAGTACGAAACTTGTTTGAATAATAATAATAAGGGCAAATTGCACAAACTTACCCTAACGTTTCCCATTATGACATAATATTCAACTAATACCTTTAATTGCACAAACAACCCCTCATGTTAGTCAACTTTGGTTAAAAATAGCCATTGACCATGATTTTTTTTTAAAGCCCAAAATTGCCCTTGCACTTTATTACAAAAAAATCTTAATTACCCTTTATTTAAAACATTATCTACTTTAAATTATTAGAATATAAAAAATAAATACTAAACATAATCCTTTTTAAATAAAAAAAATTCAAAAATAATATATTAAAAACAAAACAATTTAAGAAAATGTTATTTTGAGAAAATACAATTTAATAATATATTAAAAAAAAAATAAAAAAAAAACATTATTTTGAGAAAATATAATTTAAAATTATGCAAGTCCAATATGAATAGTGGTAATGTGCTACATATTTTTAAAATTTAAAACATATTTTTTTTATTTAAAAAGGATTATGTTTAGTATATATTTTTTTTAATTTTTGAACCAAAATATAATGCGTAATTTATATTGAGTCAAATTATTTTGTCTTATAGAGATGAACATTGAACAAATTTTCGGTGCTACTGTATTTTATTATGATAAATGATTATATTTTTATTTCAAACTCTTGATGATTTTATTTATATTTGTGTTTAGAATACTAAACATAATCCTTTTTAAATAAAAAAAATTCAAAAATAATATAATAAAAACAAAAAACAATTTAAAAATATGTAACACATTACCACTATTCATATTGGACTTGCATAATTTTAAATTATATTTTCTCAAAATAACGTTTTTTTGTTTTGTTTTTAATATATTATTAAATTGTATTTTCTCAAAATAACGTTTTTTTAAAATTGTTTTATTTTTTATATTATAATAATTTAAAGTAGATAATGTTTTAAATAAATGGCAATTAAGATTTTTTTGTAATAAAGTGTAGGGGCAATTTTAGGTTTTCAAAAAAAAAATCATGGTTAATGGCTATTTTTAACCAAAGTTGACTAACATGAGGGGTTGTTTGTGCAATTAAAAGTATTAGTTGAATATTATACCATAATGGGAAACATTAGGGTAAGTTTGTGCAATTTTCCCTAATAATAATAATAAGAAGAAGAAGAAACTAAGAATTACATTTTCATACGGAAGGTATATCTTGATTTTTCATACCGTATATACATACTCTTTTTACGAACAATGTATAATAAGTATAATTCAAACGTAACATTAAAATTAACAAAAACATAAACATAGTAGTTATCGGGTCTCGAAAAATTCGTGTGGGATTGACTGTAATCATCAAACATCAACATTTACAACTACTCAAACAGATTTTTCCTTTGCGAGAAAACATGAATTTCCCAAAGAGAGAGAAGGCAAAAGAAGAAGTAGAAGACAGTTACAGAGAAAAATAGCTCACCGTTTTCTGCCGCTTAGGAAACTGCAAACAAATCCACCATTGCTGATTAATGATATTTTCAAAATTCAAATATTTGTTGGGCAATCAATCAATCACTCGGTTTAGGCCTATAAAATAATTGCATATTTATTATATATAGCAGCTTAAGAGCTCTTCAATACCAAGATCTTTCAGGTGAGTTTTCATTTTTCAACATCTCTTGAGCTCTTCTTCTTCTTCTCTTAATTCATCTTGTTAACTTGTCAATTCTTGGTCTTTGATTGGTTTTCTATGTATATTAGCCATTGTTCTCTTATGGGTAATCATTGATGACTCCAATGAATACCAAATTATGGTTATGTTGATTTACAGATCATGCTATTTCACTTTATGCTTTCAATTTCATGTTAAATGATTCTTGGGAACAAAATGCCAATCAAATTTTTTTACCTTTTGCTTGATTCTGCTACTTGTATCTGTTTTCGATTCGAATTCTTAGAGATAATCACCTCAGATTATAATACCTTTATTTTTAACACCTCAGATATCTCTTCCGGTTGATTTGTTAAATCCTCAAAAAAATTCAAATGTGAAGAAAGTGATTATCATTGAATTTTGCTGAAAGTTTCTGATACTTGTAACTAGAACTAGATCTAAGACTGTTAAAAAATATACCATAATCTTTTGGCTATTTGTTATTGCAAACAATTACCATGCTAATGTACGAAAGTTTCAATCTTTGATGCCAAAACTCTTCAGTTTACAGTTGAGAACAATATGCTTGGAAATGGAAAGAAAACAGTAACCAAGAGGGAGAAGGGGTCTGAACTCATTTCATCATTGAAGTGGAAGAAAGGCAGCAAAAAAATATCCAAGAGCAAAAAACACACATCTAAATCTCATGTTAAGACATTTGATGATTCAACCCTATTGAAGAGGACAGTCACTGAGTCTCCATGCAAGGGAACCAGGGATGACTCTGCAATAAAAAAATTGACTAGTAGAAAATTACTGCCAAAAAAGCTCAATAAAAACTCTTCCAAGAAGATTCAAGGCAATGCCTCACAGTCACTTGTTAATTCCAAGGGGAATGGAAAAGAGGCCGATGGGGACATCGAAATAAAGAACCTAAGGAAGAGGAAGAGGAAGAAGAAGAGGCAGAAAGATAAGGTGGAGCTAGATGAACCTTCACGCTTGCAGAGGAGAACAAGGTATTTGTTGATAAAAATGAAGCTAGAGCAGAACCTTATTGATGCTTACTCTGGGGAAGGTTGGAAAGGCCAGAGGTAAGCTCCATGTTTTCGTATATTTTTCCTGAACAAGAAAATAATTGATGGTTGTTGACAATTTAATTTATTTTAAGAAATTCATATGAACCTAGGAATGCCTTATCCCAAGATTCAGGGAGATAAATACTATGTCAAGGGCTCTTTTACTTTTCTTTTTAAATTTTTTTTTTTTTTTAATGAAAAACAAAAAAAGAGAATGCACATGACCAATATAGACATTGAGTTCTGTGAATCAAGGAGATGCGAAAGGGTATACACTCCTCATGACTTACCTCTATATATTTCGAGTATTCTATAATTCATGACAAGTCCATAATAATGCATGTTTACCGCTTAAAGAAATGCATTTCTTACCAAGTCCATTTCAGTTAGTCTTGTGAACTTTTTAGGATAATGCTTATATGCAATTAAGCATCCTAGGAAGTGACACTAAGGTGATGTAAAAGGTTGGGAATAATCTTTCAACCACTTTCTGGATACATTGATGGTTTCTAGTATTCACATAATTCTCTGTCCAAGTCAGAAATGGGGGCTATTGCAATTTTTTGTCACAGGAATGCTTATGGTATCTACTTAGAGATTTGTTTTGTTCTTTGTGTAACTTAAAAGCTTTACATAGTGAAAAGCCTGTACTTTATATAAATTATTTTCGCAACATACTATATGTTTTAAAAGAGTGTAGTAATTTGATTTAATATTGTAGAAAATATGAGGAATCTAGGTATGTTTACCTTACATTACTTGATGATCACTACTTAAGTTTAAAGTTCTTCAAGGCATTTACAGGAGTGCTTGGCCATTTCTTAAGCACACTATCAAAACTAGAAATAATTATATTTGAAGTATATCAATGTTCATAAATCAACATAAGAAGTGTGCAATTATTATTATTATTTTTAATTCCTGAATTTCAACTACAGCCGAGAAAAGATAAAACCAGAGAAGGAACTACAACGAGCAAAGAAGCAGATACTGAAGTGTAAACTTGGAATACGTGATGCAATTCGGCAGCTTGATTCTCTTAGTTCAGTTGGATGCATTGAAGACTCTGTGATTGCTCCAGATGGATCTGTTCATCACGAACATGTAAGGAGACATAATTGTATTGGCTATTCTTAGAGGCGCCATTATTTCTAAAGTAAAAAATCAACTTTTTACTCTTTTTGTTTGAGAGCATTGTTGAACTTCAATTGTTGCTTTGTCAAAATCTGTGTTAAAGGGAGTCCCTAAACATTGGCTGTCAGCATAAGGGGATAGTTTGTAGCACTGCTAGGAGGACACGTGATCATATAATTTCTTAAATGCTTGTTCATTCTCCACTTATTTGCATCTTTTTGCATATAGATAATTTGTGCAAAGTGCAAGTTACGTGAAGCCTTCCCAGATAACGACATTGTGCTCTGTGATGGAACGTGTAATTGTGCTTTCCACCAAAAATGCCTTGATCCCCCATTGGACACTGAAAGCAGTAAGTTTACTTATTTTTATTTGAATCTGGTGTACTGAATTATGAATTAAATGGTGTCTTCATGAGACTTTTAGGTTAATTGATAATTTACAGTACCTCCAGGAGATCAGGGGTGGTTTTGCAGATTCTGTGAATGTAAGATGGCAATTATAGAAGCAATGAATGCACATATTGGCACCCACTACTCTGTCAACAGCAATTGGCAGGTTATTTATTTATTAGTTTTTTTATTACAACAAATATATACCAAATCCCTCCCCACTTGGTGTGACCGTGTGAGCAGGGCCTCTTCTACAACGGCAAGGGATCTTACTAGCTAAGCTAGCTAGTACCTATTGACAAATAATTTGGATGCATCTAAAATTCTATAATTGAATTTGCCTCCATAATAATAAAATCATTCCATCGTATAGGATATTTTCAAAGAAGAAGCTGCCGTTCCTGAAGGTGGGGATGCATTAATAAATCAAGAAGTAGATTGGCCTTCAGATGATTCTGAAGATCATGACTATAATCCTGAAAGGAGGGAGAACAGCTGCAGCATCAGTGTGTCAGGAACTGATGATGATGCAAGCAGTTCTACCAGCCTGAGCTGGTCTTCAGATGGTGAAGGCTTTATGGGATCCAAGAGGTGGGCAATGGAGGTCAATGACTATAAGAACTATTCAGTTGATAGTGGTATTGGCTCTGATGAGACCAGTGATGCAGAAATTATCTGTGGCCGTCGACAGCGACTCGCAGTTGACTATAGGAAGTTATATGATGTAAGTAGCTCTACATTCTTTGAAATAAAAAAGGAAGTAGTCGTAGGGACCTGTCTGTTGTAGAATTAAAACAGATACATGTGAGGGAATGAAAGCAATGTCAAGTGAGTGAGTGTTTTTTTGTTGCTATGGGAGAATTTGCGTAATTTCAAATTGCTTGGTAGAAACATTTATGTAGAAAACAAGTGGAGTGGAATTGTACAAGTACTAGAAAGTTTTAATAATGTTATTGTCGCAATTTCCAATATGAACTATAACACAAAAGCATTAAAGATGAAAAGGAAAAAGGTTAAAGAAATGATGGGAGGAAAAACAAAAATAAAGGAGGAGGTTTACGGGGCACATTCTTTCTTTTGATTCCAAAACTAAAACTTTTTGGTGTTATTCTAATTGAATGTTCAGTCTAAAAAGCATTTTTCCTTGAAGTTACTTGCAGACATATCCCATGTAGTTCATGATCAAATGGCTACCAGCAATGCAATACTGGAACATGAAAGATGTCTGTTAGATATGTGACAAATTATCTATCGTATATATAGTTGGATAAACAGTGAATATAACATTTTATGTCTTTCTCTTATCATTATGCCTCTTGTAAAATTATCTTTACGGTTCTTTTTTTGCTGTGTAGCAATATATATTTCAATCGACACTTCATAATCTGCTGCATAATGTTTGTTTTTTTTTGTTCTTCCTAATAGGAAATGTTCGGAAAGGATGCTTCTGCATATGAGCAAGTTAGTGAAGATGAAGACTGGGGTCCTGCAAAGAGAAGACGGAGAGAAAAGGAGTCCGATGCTGTCAGCACTCTCATGACTTTGTATGGTAGTGAGGAAAAATGCCCAAATGTCAGAACCTCGGAAGTGAAGAAGAAATTTCCTTCGGACTCAAAACTAAGGAAGAGATTTTTCAGAATTCCTCCCAGCGCTGTTGAGGTAGTATACAATTTGATTCTTCATACCAAAGTGAGCATTACTTCCTAAGTATATAGAAGTAATGTATTGAGTTCTATACTTATTTTGCCTTTTCACTTTTCTGTTGCACCAGAAGCTTCGCCAAGTATTTGCTGAGAATGAACTTCCTTCTAGAACCGTCAAAGAAAATCTTTCAAAAGAGTTAGGTCTTCAATCTGAGAAGGTAATAACTTGAGCTATCAGGATGTAAATCTGAATTATGTTCACAGTAAGTGCCAAACTTTATGGGAAGTTATTCCTAGAGTATTAGCACACCAGCTATAGCTTGAGACAATATATAGTTATTCAATAAGTGTTTTGAATATCTGACATTGGAATCAACTTTACTTTATGTTGCTGGAAAACAGGTAAACTTTATACTGTTTCTTTCATTTTCATGTTCTGCACAATAGCAAGTTTACGGGGGAACTTCTGACTCCATTCTAATAAAAGCATGTTATTCCTAAATCCTTGGAGTGTATGGAGCTTAGTGTGGTATTTTGTTAAATTCTATCCAAAACAAATTGTGAAATTTTTCGTGGACTAGCATTAATGGGTGAACAACACATGAATGGATAGAATAATTAACTCAAGCTGGTATGTGCTGTTAAGAAGTGCAAAATAACGCAAAGGCGAACACATCTACTCTGATTTTTATACTCAAGTTGAAATTTGCAGGTTATCAAATGGTTTAAAAATGCGAGGTACATAGCACTAAAAACAAGAAAGGTAAGTTGACATTTCCATACACTTCAATCTCCTATTCTAATATTGGTATTTTTTTTCTCTTGTTCATTTTATCTCAGTATTGACTTAGCAATTTTCCATATTAATTTTGTCCACTCTTAATATTAAAGGAAATACAATTGAGTTTCTTGGAACTGATGAAATAGTAGATAATTTCTTTGGGTAATTATTTATTGTTAAAACAATGGTTTTTATGTTCTTTTTTAATTGCCTGAGAATAGGACTTTCTTTCTTTTTGGGTTCATATGAATTCTGGATAGTTGGAAGTTGAATCATTAGGATTTAAGTAATTAAGTTATTTCTGAGTTTAATCAGTTCTCTTGCGCAATAGGCAGAGAGAACAAAACGAGTTCACAGTTCCACTAGAAGCTCCAAAGTATCTAGATTGGAAACTGAGAAGGCGGCACCTGCTAATCCTACGGAATTGAAGGAGGCCTTACCTGGGAAAGTAGCATGCACCCCTAATATTTTGAAAAAGACCGATCAAATAAAGGATTCAAAATCGTTAAGGATCAGCTTGAAGAAAAATCAACACAAAAGAGCTTCTATAGAATCGCCTGCAAATAGCAATCAGGTATGTTAAAGATTGAAATTGTGATATCCTTTTTCACCTTCTATCCTTTCTTTCCTTCAGTCTGATTTATCAGTGATTTAAAAATTGGTAGCAGCTTTGGGATGTATTACAAAAGGCCAGGGTTGACTTAGGAGATTAAGGAGTGCATTTTGCACTAATTAAAAACCATTTCTGAAGTGATATCTTCAAAACAGTTTCTACCATCCATAGAAAAAATCGGAAAATTCTTTTCTGGAGATTGGAAGGAAGTATGTTTCACAAAATACCATACTGGAAATTACCTTTGTCCCTTAATGCTGCAAAATATCTTGTGAAAATGTTAATGTCAATAACTACATGCAATACCTGTCTGTAGATGGAAGCCTACTACAGTGCCCATTGTTATTAGACAAGTTCGAGGACGTCCATTATGAACAGTTGGACTTCGTTATCTAATGTAAACCTCTAAAAATGTATTTTCTTGATTATGATATGACTAATAGGGTTGATATGGTTAATCTTATTTACAAAATTGAGCTATTTGGTAGGTTTGTAGGTCATACAGAAGCTTCCGGTTGTTTTTAACTGATTCTCCGCATGTGAACATTGACTACAGTCGAAATGCTCATGCTTTGATATTTGTTGATATATGTTCCATAACAGGTCAGTATTGAGTTTAGTGATGATATGAGCTTGAAGAAGCTTCTTAAAGCAAAAGCAAAGCGAGACAAGAAAAAAGTAAAATTCATCGCCGGAGGTGAATTAAAAGTGGCTGAAGAAGAGATGGAGAGACTATGCAAGGCCAAGGTTAGGCTAGAATATTTGAAGCAGACATTATTGAGACTTCAAAACGGAAACACTAAGAAGTCAAATAAAAGTGTTTCACATGAGTCAGTGATTTATATTCCAATAGCACAACTTAGGGAAAAAGTTTGATATTTGCAAAGCATTTCCTCTACAGTTCTGCAGCTGGCGATTGTTTAGATGTTCATTTCTATTCCATTTGAATGCACACCTTCTTTTGGTCCTTTTTCTTTCTTTTAATTCTTTTTTTTTCCAATAGCATGGTTGTGTTGATTGAAGAAATAAGATATAATTCTTAATTATCAGACAAGAACCGGCAAGGCAGTAAAGAACTGCAAATTGAGAAACAAGGGTTTCGATCTCCATTGTCAAACATCTTTCTAGGTACATGCACATTTTAAAATCAAGACTTTTTGGTCTACTTATTTGAGGTAATTTGAACAACCCTCAAAGAATTTGCCAGAGCCGAACATGCAAGGTAGGTTGCCCCATCGATGATAACTTTCAAATTCAATCAACACACAGACAATTAATAAGCATTGAATTTTCACAAAATTTTCTTGTCTTTGTCCATTGAATCAACACTCCTAAGTTTGCATTTCATATAATTCAAAACATTAATCCTAAGATATCAAAACACTATCCACAAACCGCTCATTTAAACCCGACTGATATGCATCTCATACTTGAAAATTCTGAAATCTACAAAAATTACAATACAGCTTTGAAATTCACACTTGGATTTGTGACTTTGAGTGTACAAAATAAATATCAAGGCATGTTGTGTGAATTCTATAAAAAAAAAAAAAAAAAAAAAGGTATTATTCTCATTGAATCTATTTATCTGTCACATCCTTGTCTTGTGAACCACCGGTACAAATACTATCCAATTTTCTCCGTTTAGCAGCAACAGCAAGCCGGGGTCTCAGCTACAATAGATATGAGGTTAACAAACCAAAACTTACACAAGAAACGAAGTGAAAACATCTAAAAGGTCAGACAATCCAAGCCATCAGCATACACCCAATGAAAAAAACTTGCACAAGAAACATAAACCCACATAATAGAAAAAAAAATAAAAATTAAAAGAAATTAAAAAATAAATAAATTAAAAGATATATCCTAAACCACCACATAAAACAATATACACAAAACATAAATTTATCCAAAAACAATCTATGGGATAATTCCTATGTCCTAATTCTGATGTAGCTTTTAAAAACATTGAGAATTTTTATACATGGAAGCTTCTCAGGTGTAAACCCCCAGATATAGTTATATATGAAATTATTGATTATCACATGTGATAATCAGTTTTGTAGCACTACATACAGATTGTGATAATCAGTGATTCCGAATATAAGTTCTATTCGGAGCGGTTTGCACCTGAGAATTAATTAATTAATTTTATATATATTGGTAAATTTGACTGCAAACTTATTGTAAATAGACATAAGACATAACACTAAAACATTTTGAATCTGATTAGGCGTCCAATGCAAAACAATATTTAATTAAATATATGAATAAAAAGAAAGTTTAACATATAGAAAATAAAAATTAATTAATTAAAAATTATTTTATTTATGCTTCTTGAATACAAATAAATTAATTAAAAATTAAATACACTTTACAAAAAGAAAATAATAAAAACGAAAGGAGGAGGTCATTGACTCCCTCCTAGAGGACTTGGAGGAGGCTGCCAACCCCCTCCATTCAGTTGCCTCATAGAACCGGAGGCTGCAGCCTCCACTCTCTTGACTGAGTGAAGGAGGCCATGGCAGGATACTCAATTCTCTTGATTGGGAGGAGGTCGTTGCCTCCTCCTTTGTCCTGAATAGAAAGAGATCAATGGTCTCCTCCCTTGTCTGAGTGAGAAGAAGCCAGCAGCCTCCTCCCTTCTCTTAATAGGAGGAGGCTGGTGGCCTCCTATCTTATCTTCTTTTCCTGATCAGAAGGAGGTCATCGACCTCCTCCATTCACCTGAGAGGGAGACCTCCAAAGTGGAGAGGCAATGTCCTCCTCCATGGCCATAGCTTCTGCATTGTTTTGTCTTAAATGCTTTTAATTATTTTTATTTTCATGTAAACTATTTAGTTAGCATTAATTTTGGATTTATCATATAAAAAGATAATTTTAGAATCACACATAAAATAAAAACTGATTCTCAAACTCAGATTTTGAAAAGCTAACCCCTACTTCCCAAACTACTTCTCAAAATCTGCTTTGGGGAAGTTATAATTATTGCATAATCACATTATTTAACCATAAAAAAAATTCAAACCAGAATTACAATTTAAGTTTTTTTTAGCTATCCATAAGCTATACAAAATAGACCCCAAGTGAGGATGGCTAAAGGCTACAAGTAAAAAAAAAATTTTAAAGGTCCAGCCAACGAATATACACATAAATACCTCAATTCCTATAACAAGCATCATAAAATGAGAAGGGTAAAACATACCATCTCAATATACTTTAGTTGCTTTAAAATTTGATCTGTTTCTAGCTCCTGCAGGACATATACAATAAGATATTCGATTAGGAAAAACAAAATGGGGGCATATAGAGGAGGAACCAAGATAAAATAAGAGAATTCAACAACAGCAATTGTGAGCAAAAGAGTGAAGTAGTAATTTAATGTAACTTTTCAAGCTTCTCGAGACTAATTTAATAAAAAACTTGTATCGCCTTTAACAAATGCAATGACTTCAAACAGAATATGAAGTTTTCATATCCCTCCCATTGCTAGGATGGAAAAAGAGTCAGACAAGCAAACTCTATTACCATCACCGTGTATCAACATCAGAAAAGATAAAAAAGTGCCTTCTTTGATTACTTTAAGTGTAGAGGTGATACAGGCAGAGTAGCCACTTAGCCTTATATGTGGTAAGAACACACAAACGGGCGAACTCTTGCAGAGTAACATAGGTGAATGAACATCTGCAAAAGTGCATTTTTTGAACCTTATGACTCTGAAAGCCTATCCACATATTATGGCAAATAAACGCTAAAAATTCTATTCAAAACAAACATGAGATTTCTAGATTGCTAGCTTGTCTTCACTATCTGTGCATGCATAAATATGTATAAAGACAGCTGTTTTATGTTAAAATATTACAGGATGAAATGTCAAAATTAACCTCATTGAAAACTAAATTCCCAACCCAGCATTCGATCAGAATGACCATAAAAATTCTAGATTAACTAGTGCTCAGTGCACATAATAACTTATTCTATTGACATTGTATGTTAAATCATAATTATCATATTCATACTCATACCGGTCATCAACTGGATAAGGATTGGGTCAATGGGCGCAGGGGCGGAACTAGAAGTTTAGAATTGGGGGAGCCAAATCAGAAAAACTTAAAATCAGTAGAAACAATATATAAATACATATTTTTTTGGGTAATTTTATAATTTTTTAAACTGTGAAGGCAATTTTTATCATCCCGGAATGGTCGGTTAAACCAAATTTATATAAGAGTTTAAAATAGATTATAGAAAAGTAACAGATTAAAAACTAAACGAATCTAAATGTTTTCCGGAATATATAAACAAAGAATATGTATAATAATAAAAAGTAAAAACTATAAAGATTTTGTATAATAATAAAACTAAGTACATATATAAGTATTAAGTACTAAAAAAGACTATTTTACGCCATTTTTCTACTAACTATTATTAAATATTGAGATTGCATTGGGAAACTAACAAATATATATATCAGAAGTTTAACAATTTAAATTTCAATGAAATACCAGTAGAATAAATCTTAACTGTGATGCTTATGACTGCCTTTACGATGAAAAAGAGGATAGTTAGAAAAATCGGAGAAAAGTGAAAGAGGACCTACTGTTGTGACTGGAATCTTTGTATTGTACACTTTAATTGGCCTATTGCTAAAGCCTTAAGGATTTTCCAGATCATATTTCTCTACTGAACATTAAATCTTGCTGTTTTGATGAATGCTATGTCAAATGTGTGCAATATACAACATCAAAAATCCAATCAACCTAATAGTGGATAGTAGAGGTTATCACCTGTGGGACAGCACAATCAGCATGAGTTGGATCCCAATGGACAGAGCAGAAGCACTCCCAGTCATCAGTTTGGACTTCAAAGAGTGGAGCCCTGTGATCACAAAAAAATAAAAAAATAAAAAATAAACACTAGACATGAAGGATCTTAAGCTTAACCAACAAAGAGTTCAATGACCATATCTAAAAGATCAATTTTAGAAAGAAAAAAAAAAAACTGTAGTGATAACAAGGAAAGAGGGAGAGAACAATACACCTGCAAACTTTTGTAAAATAATATTAACTTCATACAATACACCAAACTATTTTCAATCTCCCTTCCCCGTCCTACAATTGTTTGGTATCCTAATGATTAAAATGTAAGGAGGTGGAAGAGACAATAGAAGAGAAAACTCTATATCAATTATTATTCATCAACAAATTTGTATAAATCAAATAACAAAAGGCCTATTTGTAGGCAACCTAAACCAATTCGATAAACCTAAATATTAAATATGTGAATAAAAGATAAATGTAAAAGTAAAAAGAGAAGAACATTTAAATTCAATCCATCCTTAAACTGATAAAATCCCAAAATTCCTATAAAGCAAATTACAATGATATCCTAACCTTATTCCCTGTGACTAGTAATTAAATTCTTTTCCATTAAGATGCAAGTTGCATTTCCTTTGGAATAAGCTTTTTGAAGGTGCCCATCGAAATGGGCCTTTGCCTCTCCATTATAGAGATGTTCTAGGTGAATTTTTTGTTTCTTTTGGGGGAAGTAGCAAAGTTAAAACTCTTTGGAGGTCTGCATCATGCTCTCCTTTGGGTTTGGATAGGATTCACTTTAGGTTTCGCTTTGGGCTTCTGTTTCTACTGTTTTTAAAGAAGTTCATTTCTTCTTCATCAACATTAATTCGAAAGTTGCTATAGCTTGATAGGGTCTATTTTTGCTCTTGCTTAGAGCTTTTTTAGGTGGCTTTTGTATAGGTCTAGTGTTGTCTTTTGGAAGCTGTTTCCTGCTTATATTGTTTAGGTCAGCTTGCTTTCTACACTTGTAAGTCTATTTTATCAATACAATTGTTTCTGTTCAAAATAAAGAAAGATGGAAGTTGCATTTCCTTTAAACTGACATCAGATGAATGAGTGAAAGTTACTTGTCATATTCAACTGATTCAAACTTGGGAAAAAATTATTCAGCTTAATAATGTAAGTATTCGATATTCTCCCTATTAATACAATAAAATGGAACAAATATTCTACAATGACTAGCACGTTCACATAAGATAATTCCATTCACATTGCCCACTAATGCAAAAAAGAGTCAATTATGAGGGTCAAAGAGGGAACTTATAGCAAAGTTGAACACATATTAATACCTTCTATTCTTGGACAAGACCTCCTGATTTCACAAGTTAACATATGTCTTTACTGACATTATGTGTCCAACATAGGTCCTTAAAACATGTGATACATAAGTATTTCCGCAAATAAGAAATACAAAACTAATAAGGAATATCAGAGATAAAATTGATTGATTGTAAAATTCTCAAGATTATGTAGATATCCCCGCAACTTAATATTAATAAAGAAATCACTGTGTCCAATTAGATATGCCCATTAAACAATACGAATCCAACAGCAAGAACAAAACCACCCATATCATTATTTAGTTTACCTGCGCCACTTTCCACATATAGTTCCATCGACACCTTCACCTAGACCTTCTATAACGTGCCTACATTGAAGCCAATTACCTATGGCGCAGAGTTTAGACCGGGTTTTGGAATTCAACTCCTACCACAATAAAAAAAATAATAAATAAATAAATAAACAAACAAAGTTGCTGAAACTATATAGACAAATGGAAATTTCTCATAATATTAGGCACAAATTGAGATCTTACATGCAAATTTGTACTCTCTGAAGGATCCAATTCCAATGTTTCTCCCATTATATCAACATCACTGAATCAAAACCATAACAAAAGAATATGTTTCAGAATGAGAGAGATCAATAAGGGAGATATCAAGTATGTCACTCCTTTAAATATATTTTCCAATATAGTACAAATAAGATAACAAGGAAAACATATATACATGGAGGACTCTACCAAGAAAGGAAGAAAGAAATACTCTATAACCATGCACAGAAAAATCCCAACATGCTCACTTATCCATCACTCACTAAAGTACCCTCTCCCTTTGGTTTGCTCAAGAAATTCCATAAAAGCACTGACCGAGTGATGGATTCAAGAAACGTCCATCCTTGTTGAACATCAACAATAGAAGTCCAGACTTTCAGAATGAGAGAGACCAAAAAGGAAAAAGAAAATCCAGCACAAATAAGCTCTTGTAGCAGTTGAACAACCAGGAGCTATTTTCTGAGGTGAAAATTGAAAATAAGGGCATTTTTAAGTAATGAAGAAATCAATAACCTTATGTTTCACTAGATTTCTACTCAAAATATTTTCAGCCAGCATTAAAGGGGTGAGGCATGATCTGAGGTAAGAGGTAGTCAGAAAAGTATCAAATCATAACTAGGATTGAAAAAGCGTGCATTCAGCTTAAGTTCTTTCCAGAATTGAAATTCTCACGCAAATGAAAAATGTATAAGACATGAGGAGGAAAGACAGCAGAAAGTTGAGAAAAAGGAAGAAGATGAGCCTACCCCAGGAAAAGATTACAGCCAATCCATTCTCACCTAAGAAGAACCTTTTCTTTATCATCCATGCTTTTACAGTAAGAATAAATGAATTGAATAACCAAAACTTGACCAACTTTTAATTAAATTCACATCTGTAATCACCTTACCTTATTTATTGAAACCTCTATTCAAAAAGTAAACATCATCTAATCAAATATCCCTTCCACTTGACCACTGCAACCTAAATTCAAAAGGCAGCACCATTGATGTCCAAGCCTCACTTCTACTATAAAAAACCTTCCCATCCAGCAAACCCTCCTTCTAGCTGACACCAATCTTATCTAGCATGACTGGTTCCCACATAGTTTTTTGATACTTGCTAATTTTCAAGACAACTCAGCATTTCTTTAACTATAACAGTAAATGTGAATATTAGTTCATCCTACTTCCAACGACATGTGGTTTAGACCGAAATTTAGCCTTCACGATTAAATTCCAAAACTTCAAGGCTAAAAATTTCATCCAAGAGAAATTGCTATGTTAAGTCAAAGACTTATTGACATATCCAACCCGCTTCTCTCCTCTGCCAAAATAATAAATACATAAATCAGACTTTAAAGGCTTGATGCTTGAGATATCAACACAATGGAAATGAGACTCAAAACCTATTCAACCTGGTAAGATACTTTCAGAAAAGACAATCTGCTGGACAACAGCAACAATCTGAGAATGACTTGGCTTACTATTAGAGGAAAAGGAGCAAATGCCGCAACTCAATAGATGCCTGGGACTGTGCCTTCTCTAATGCATTGCACCAGTATATAAGATTTAGAATCTGATGAACAAACAGGTGCTGCTACTAGAATTTATAGAGGAAGGGACAAATAATCCAACATCTATACACCATGGGAAGTATCAAGCACCAAGTAATTTTTATTTCAATAGAAGAACGATTACTATTAAAGAGCAAAGGGAACATAAACCAAAAATTTAAAGCATTTAAACAATCAAGAGTAACTGCTTCCACACCAGTTTCATATGTTACCTTTTGCATGACAAAAAAAAAATAGATCTTCTAGAAAATAGTCTATAAAGTTAATAAAGTAATATCTCACACATACATGTGTAACCGAAAGTCAAAAACGTGAAGATTACAAAAAGTACATACTTGTTTATTGGAACCGACCAATCTGGTACATCTGCTTGAAAACCTTTACCGATTCGAACACCAGTTGTATATGGCTCAGTATCCCTCAACATCAATTCTACAGGGCTGAACTCGCCTTTAGATGATGCATTGCTATATCTTTCCACTACAGTAATAATATTTGATGATTTTCTGATGGCTGCCTCCAGAATTTTACGCTTCTTTTTTGAGCATAAATGACAAAACCATTCATCAGTTGGAATTTCCTTCACACGGGGAATACAGCAAGATACATGAAATGCCTCTTCACAATTATCACATATTAGCATTTGTAGTGTAGTTTCTGAAAATTTGCAAATTTTGCATAACCGAAAACATCTACTATTACTACTATCCGTGCCTTTTGTAGAAGCAGAATTTTGGGTTGGCTGAAATCTTTCAAGCAGCCCCTCGCTTTTCAATATAGAGATGCATATATCCTTTTCTGATAAATCTTTGTCCATAACCTCTAGAGCTATTACACTAGAGGAAGAGCACTCACCAGCATCATCCACTTCAGTCTTCTTGGAAGCTGAAACAAGTTCAATATTTGACTTTGATGATGAGCAACTGTCATTTATACTGTCAACCTCTATATTTTTGTGATTGCTACCTTTGGCTGCCCCATCAGAAACATGCTCTTCCAGAACTGAATCTGACCTTAAATGACTGGGTTCACTATGACTTGTAACAGGAGGCCTGACAGGAGTTCCAATGGTTTCACTTACATCATCAACTTGAGAAACATGTTGCTCTTTCGTTGCCAATGAATGAGCATTTGAGCTGATGACTGAAAGACAATCATCACTTCTCTTCATGTTCACAGGGTCATGGGCAGAAAACATTGCAACAGAGTTCCCTTGTAGCTTCCTTCGCCGATATACAAAATTAGGGGCAGTACGTTCAGACATTGTGCTGACAGTTGAATGCTGGGAACTTGAATTTAAGGGGCATGGAAAATCAGCATTCTGTTTTCCCTCTGTGACTAAAACAGCTTTTCTGCGGCAATTGTAACAATCTTCATCACATTTGCAGCACATCTGTCTTTTTTCAGTAGCAGGAAACCAATCATATATAAGAGGTTGTTTTCCATGGTCAGATTCATGAAATAAAGTAGGTTCAATTGAATCGAGAAAAGAACTTTGTATCAGCATTTTCACCTGAAACAACTCCTACTAATATCCTCCTCCAGAATGAAAGCTTTAAACTCCCAAATGAATTCACTAATACAATACTCTGTTTATGTTTCAAACCCCACAAAACTTTTTTCCATGAATACACCACCTTCAGTCCAGATCATTGTCAAGGAAAAAAACAAAACAAAACAACAGAAGCAAAGTGGTCAGGATGGTAGGACAAATTGGAGATAAGACATTTCTCTGACTAATATAAAATCTTTGTTTCTCTAAATCAGCTAATGAATTACAGAACATGGCGAATTAAACTCATCATTCTCGCAACAAATGTGGACATGCTTGCCAGAAATATACGCAACTTAACTATTAAGTACTCCAAGCAGCTGCTTGTATTACCTTGCTAGAGAATCTTCCACCATTAAAATAATAAAACCAAATTAATTCTGATAATTTTTTCCAATAATTCATGTCAACATGATGTTCTAACTTGTCTTTCTCCAATTATAAGAATGACATTTTGTAATGGCCCTGACTCCTTAACACGATTTCCGAATTTAACACCGGTAAAAGCTAGATCTGGCATAATGTTAAGAATTACAATTACACTGACGGCACAAAAGAAAAGATTAACAGTAAATAACTAAAGATAAAAGGGACGAAAAATTACAAGGTAAACACCTAATCATCACCCAGCTAAAAGAAGAAAATAACAGAACCAAGAGCCCTCTCTCCTCATCCTCTTCTCTGTATACCATAAAAACATAATTGACCAAATTCAAAGAAATAATTATCTAAAGTTTCATCCTTCCTACACTCTACAATTTCTAGGCATGGCAAGACAACGAGCTGAATATTAAAGAAACCAAAACTTCTAAAGAATTAAATACTAAAGATTGTATTATTAGTTGGTAAACAAAAGTCATTCAATGTGAATGGGAAATGAATAAAATAAAATTTAACAAATATAGCAGTTAAACCTTCATATAAATGACTTCCACCCCAGCTAACTTATTCCAATCTCAAAGTATATTACAAAACCCTCATATATGCCTTTGTTGAAGTTAAAGATGAAAAGAGGGGAGTGGGGAGGGGTTGCAAGAAATTATCCTGCAAAACAGTTTTCTTAATGTTTAGCACCTCAAGTTATATATTTATTTGGTTGCAACTTCAGCGAAACTTTTGGTGAATTAAAGAAATTGCTTCTTCAGATTGGTTGGTTCATAGACTATGTTTTGTTATGATTGACATTGGTCTGACCCTACTAAGCTTGCCATAAAGAATGATCAAATTACCTAGTTGGTTGGAATTTGAGTCACACAACAACACCAACTCGCCACTCATACTTCATGTGCCATCAAACTTTTGGTGTCATTCAACGCATCAATAGCTACACCTTTTGTGTATCACCAAATATTTTAGATTCTCTCTTTTCTTTTTGGCCACCTAAGACATTAGCCCAGCCTTACGCCCCTACCCATCACACCGATTGAAGAAGCCCAAACGCTAGAAATTTCAATATTTGCAAATGTGCATATGCTCATCTCCACACCTAGTTCCGATTACCAAGCAACCAACACTACACAAGTTTTGAGTTTACTACATTGTTGCAAATCACCTAGAATAAATGTAGACATGGGACATTGGCTAACAAGATGAAATCACAAAGTCATAACAAATTCCTTACTGGAGTATTGAATTTTATAACTACATTATATATATTAGCCATTAGTTTTGATAACTTATACAAGGATTATCATTGTAAATCATACATTTTTTTATATAATCAAAGATGTCCCGGTCTCTCTTTGTTCTCTATGCTCTAAATTGGGACTATTGCCTGATCTTACAATCTTGGTAGTTAGGATCTCATGATATGACACCCCCACCAACTGTACATACTGTCCTCATTGGACATACAATCCTAATGATTTTGCTTTCGGGGCTTTGCAACCTTAAACACTCCTACACTTAGCTCATAATGTATATGAATCAGTCAAGACCCCCTCTCGCTAAGAATGTGAATATGGTGGCTCTCGTTAATCCAACAATCTTCCCCTTTTGGACCTCATATCCTTGTTAGGAATCAAAAACCTACGGACAGAGCATTTCCCAACATAGTGTTGCGAACCAAACTATGATACCAATTGTAACACCCCAACATAGTTAAAATATTGTGCTTTGGACACAGTATTCATGGTTTTGATTCTTGGGCTTTGCAACTCAAAATGCATCTACTATAAACCATCCAAGACCCCCCTAGCTAGAGATGTAGGAGTTGGTTGCTTTCGCTAATCCAATAGGTTTCCCACACTTGAACCCATCACGACATTGTAACTCATACATAACTCAAATGCATCAATTTATTTACATCTCGGAGAAACCACTTTTTAACAACTTTCAATTCCTTGTCTTGATCGTTTCCAAGATCTAAACTGAACCCTAATGGAGATTGAAGAAAAAGACAGTAAAAGGGTCCCCTTTACGGCTTTACCATTCTGTATAAATAGGCTATTCTATTTAAAATGATACAATTCTCAAATTTTTATTTTTTTAAGAAAAAAAGCCAAGTTAGATTACAATTGCACAACTTCCCTTCATAAGAAATAAATGGAACCCAGAATATAAAAAAGCTGCATATCTCCATACAATCTCCCAAACACTCATCAAACCTATTTTTTCTTAATAAGCTGTTTTTATTTCTATCTGTAATTCAGACTTGTGGGGTGTTGATTCAGGTCAAATAGAATAATTCACCCAAAACGATATTTCATCAATGCTTTAAGTTAAACAACATCACAAACACATAAATACGCTGAGACATGACAGCCAATAACACAAATTAAGAAAATATCTATAAGCAATCGCAAATGCACAGATTAATTACAAAGGCAATATAAATAAATTAAACTCAAGTAAATAAGATTAAAGAAATTACCCTAAAAGAGCAAGGGAAACGCTTCTTGTATTAAAAGATCTTCAATGCCCAGAAACAGCAGCGTTTCTTTCACTGTTCAGCAATTCAATGTCCTGAAAACGCACTGCTCTCTCCTTTTTCTGTATTCTTTTTGTTTTCTTGGCTCCTTGCAGTGTCCTTCTATATTTCTCCTCTCTCCTGTCAATAGCAAATACCTGTTTCAACTTCAAATATTTCAGTTGGGTGTGGCAATATGTTTTTTTTTTTTCTTTTTTTTTTTTGAGATTGAGATATACTCATATACAAACTTACATGGGTGGCGGCGACTCGAAAAGTGTCAACAATGTTTAAAATATAAACAAATTCCCCGATATTTCCGTATTTTGGGATATTGGTATCGATATAGGACGTAATATCTTTTCCGTAAAATATCCTGAAAATATATTTTTTATAATACGTTGATATCGATGAACATATCAAGTATTTTTACAAAATATAGCGGAAATTTCCATAAAATATAGGGGAAATTTCCGTGAAATATCGGCATATTTTCCATTGATATAACGTGAGAAATTGATATATATTTGAATCACCTGAGTTTTCCTTTTGATAATAAAATTTATATGACTTGTATGATGCAAACTATTAAAGAATGAAGTGGCTCGGATGTGTAATAATTGTAATATATTATATGTTTTTGAGCCAAAATAATGTGCCTTTTATTTTTTTTAAGCTTTCGCTATTAGTAGGATTCGAGCCGTTGACCTGTGAGTCATTTAATCAAGCCCCGTGCTCATCTATCTACCAGCTATGCCCTTGTTGGCAATGTGCCTTTTTATTATGTTATTGACTATTTAAACTTTTTATAAAGTTTCATAAAATATTTATTTGTTTTAGAATTGAAGCTAAATTTTCGTACATTTCATAAATTTTACGTTAATTTCTATCGATATCGATATTTCCACCAAATCGTAGTATTGATATTTCCATCAATATCAAAATTATTGGACCTGGAGAATTACTAAAATTGTAAACATACTTATTAATATTGGGTTATATTTTATTTTAAATTAATCATAATGAAATCTTTTATCAATATTTTTTTCTATATTGCAATAAATTCAGAGTTTAGAGAGAGAAATACGACCCGAACTCACAACGTGTGAATGGCATAGCATTAAGTCAACCTTATCTCATTATTTTCAGTATTTGTTTGGTTTGTTATCTATATAATAATTTTAAAATATAGGATATTATTCTTTGTGAAAATAAGCAATAATGCTACACAACCCAAAAATAATTAGCCCTAATATCATCTCAAATAATGTGACAAGTGATTTATATATGTCTTATCAATCACTACATCACCCAATGAATTATAAGGTATAGACTAATTATTTATCATATCATTTAGGTTGATTTTTAGGTTAATAATTTGGTTATATAACAATACTCAAAATAAAAGAATCACTAGTTTTTTCTATACAAAATTTTGACAAATTATTAGAGATGGCAGTTTCGCCCGAACTCGAACTGCGTGGGTCAAGTATAGATTTTACTATTCGGATCGCGGGTCAGGTTTGAGTCTAAGAACAAAACCGGACCCGAACTCGTAGATCCGATTACTTTAAAAACTCATAGTCAAAACAACATCATTTTGAGTTGCAAATTATAACATGTTATGTTCACGAGTCCACGAGTGTGGACCAAAACACGGACCCAAATAAGTTAGCACAAAGTCAGTACATGTGTTTAGTTGGTCATTTTATATGATTTTTTTAATGACAAAAAATAAAATGAAAAACGAAAACTAGGCGAAATGTATCAATACATTAGAAAGAAGGAACTATAATGATGCATCCAACATTCCAACTCCATAGAAATCTGCAGAACAAATCTCATCCAAGCAAAGATTTGGAAAGTAAGATGAGAGAACACAGCCCTGAGAATGGCTCTTCCTCTCCTAGAATTTTTGACACGAGGTGCACCAGCCAACTCAATCCCTTTTTTCAATCCCTTGAACAGGTTTTAAGACCTTTTTTCAATCCCTTGAACAAACAAAAGTTTATCCATCTAGATAGCTTATATAACACTACAATAAACATAAACAAGCATGCATAGACTATTTATAAGGATATTCAATTGATAAATCAAACATAGCATATGGATTGCATGTGGAGGATATGCCAAAATATACAAATCACCAAGTACTTGTATTCATAATAAATGTCTCAATAATACAAGTACATATAAGAGATACAAAGACAATCAAAGATCTTGTCTCACAAGAATGTAATCAATTACAATGCCTTCAAGATCAAAGATATAAGAAAAGAGAAACTTGACACATGATATTTTTTTACGCGGTAAAACCTTCGAAGAGGAAACATCCACGGGTTGAATCCACAACCACCGACAAAATGTTTTTCACTAGTTAAACAAGAGTACACCCTCAAATGTGACCAACTCTCATGTATCACAATCTATTGGATATCCCTCCTATCTATTCCCACTAGGGAGAAACTTGCATATTCTCTAACCGAGACACATTGCATGCCTCTAGAGAATATCCATGCTCGGACTTACTAGAGGCCTCACACCTCATGCCAAGACTTCCCTTGCTCTATGTTGAAGAATCACTTAACAACAAGAGACTTTTCTTGCTTGGACTTATAGGAGCCTCACACCCCAAGCCAAGACTTCCCTTATCTAACTGGAGTTTCACACCCCTAGACAAAACTTTGCTCGGACTTACTTAAAGGTCTCACATCTCTTAGCCAAGACTTCCCTTACTTGGACTTATTAGAGCCTCACACCCTTAGTCAAGACTTCCACCTTTTACAAGGCAAGTGATCTATGCGATGCAAATGATGCAAGCACAAACAACATAGAACATATGATCAATATGAGCTATGGAAACTAAAATTAGACATGAGCACACAATGTATGATTTTCTAGTTTACAATCCAAGAGATGTAATCACACAAAATGATGCATGAACATATGAAATGTATGGATCATGTACACTTTGTTAGGATTATACTCAATAGCAAGAGTGTAATATTGTTTTTGACAATCTTTTCATATTAATAAAGTGATTTCTGATTTAAACAAATCTTATAGCATTTATAGATTGAATATTATAATTGTCAAAAGTAAATAATCATAAGGTCAAAAGACTATGAGAAAAGAAGAATTGTTCGTACATCTGGATATGTATGAGGTAGACACAATTCTTTAGTTAGTCTTGAATAATGTTCACAACTTAAGTTAAAGGTTGGACACCTTTATCTTGTTAGAGTTGTAGAATTCTTTTACTAGCATTTGAGTGGAATCAAATGTGTTATGATGAGTCGAAAATCATCGGAGGGTTCGAGTAAAAGAATCTAGTGCACTGGGTGCATTGAACTGGATCACAATGAAATACTTTATCTAGAACCGTCAATAGATAATAGTCTTTTCATTATCAGGACAATCGGAAAGTCTATCTTAATCCTGAGATAAATGATGGACTTATGGTTGCAAGTGATATCATTTGAGTTATCAATGAGTATGATTATATAGCATAGTCTACCCTCGATATTTTGGTGATATTCATTTGTTAATCGATAGAGGACTTCATTTATAGATATGGACATCGTGGCTCCATTTATTAAATGTGAGTAGAATATCATCATATGGATGTTTTAAGGTTTTGGATATTAAATCTTAACGTTGAGTTTTCAATAGTGACTATTGAAAGATGACTTCTGGACAAGTCAAATATATATCCAAGTTCAAAGTGTGGTCATATGAGTAAATATGGTAACTTGAAGAGCTATAGGCGGTCTATGAGCTCTTGGCGATTACTGATATTCTTCACGAGGATTCACTATCTCCTATAAGATTGTCTAGAGTATGAATGCGAATCATTTACTGATTCCATCTTTATTTAAGAGTGCAATTTTAGTTCTTTAGTGGAATGAACTAAAATTAATAGATTGAACATAAGTGAATCATTTGTTGATTGTGATTGGGTTATGTCTATTGGAGCTTAAATTTAGATAGGCCCGCCAAGATCCCCAATCTACACGGACTTGCATGAATCACTTGATATATTCTACCGGACTAATTTATGCGTCCATCTAGAATTGTATTAAGGCATGTGGACTTGTTTCTTTTAGTAAGAATGGGTCTAGTTCACATGTGGGCCTTTTATTAAGGTCCAATGGATTTAATAAAATAGAAAAACAATATATAGATATATTAATATATATGGCAAATGGCCAAGACGTATATAATATTATATTGTTTTATTTTTATTAATTGATTAAATGGAAATTAATTAATTGATTGATTAATTATTTAATTAAAAATCAAAATCTTTTTCTGATTAGGAAATATGTTTCTTAGTAGTATACTATTGTGGTAGTATAATAAATATTAAAGACTTTATTTGGTAAGTAGATAAATAAGGGATTTATTTATCTAGTCAAATAAGGAAGTCTTTTATATAGTCACAAATACACTATAGAGTTGGATTAGGGTTTGGATTCTAAAGATTGATAGGAGTATGGGTGAAACACAAATCCTCTTATAGTGAGGATTTCGGCCACCTTCTAGATTTCCTATCATAGGATTTGGTCACCCTAAAATATATATGACAAAAGGAATTCGGATATATATATATGAAATACATGGCAATTGGCCAGGATATATATATATTTATATAAAGCATGCAGAATTTGTGGCACTATATTTGATAATATGGAAGGTGTAGATTATATATTATATATGCATGTTAAAGTCGTGCTTATATATAGATTATATATAGATTATATAATTAAAGTTTTTTTTGGTGCGATAATATATAATATATGGGGCAAGTGACTTGCGGCCACTACATATATATATATATATATATATATATATATATATATATATATATATATTATATTAAAAAAAAGTACCCTAATGTCTTGGACTTGAGAGTTTTTTCTTTTGCTATAGAAAAATAGAATCCAACTCTAGAAAAATAGAATCCAACTCTTAGACTAGTGTGATTTTCGGCCAAGAGGAATAGAGAGAAAAGTTTGTTCTTATTTCGATAGTGCACTAATTACTTTTACATCAAAAGGTTTTGTGCACAATTTCGAATAAAGTTCACACGAGTTTCGATCTAAAGATTGTGAATTCAAAAGTGACCAGAACATTCTTTGTTATCTCTTGGAACTTGTTGTGACTAACGAAAAAGAAAAAGTTTTGTTAATTCATCCTCAGGTACACAATTCAAAGAGAAGGGAGACCACGCTCCTAGGTGATTCACGTTCGTGATTGGATTGGAAGATCTTGCGGATTACCATCGACGCAATGTCAATCGGATCACGCAACAAAGGTATGATATCTTTAGTATTATATGTTAATTAATTAAAGGGTTAAGGTTCAAATTATGGAAAAATTTTAAACTATACTAAACCGTTTTTAGTCTCGCTTCCGCTGCGTGCAATCGTATTTTTCCCTACACACTTCATGTAGACACAGACTTAGTCATATGAGCACACAAGTCAAATATTGTCTAGTCATAAAAACAACATGAATTGAAACCTAGAGCATGTGAAACACCTAACATGTGATTCCTAGTTTCATTCACAAAGCTAATACTTGAATGAATTATATACATGAAGCACATATTCAAGATATTAGAAACATACACCAAAAATTCTAGAATCACAAAATATGATCAATGAATATTCTAGCAAGTATTTAGAGCAAGGATATAATTAAATAATCAATTATATCTTAGATAGCTCTAAACACAAAATCAAATGTGCTAATCCTAGATTTGTTCAATTAAAGGATCCAAGCACAAGTCAAGGTTATTGATCATAGAATAGGTCAATCAAGTCATAAATAACCCTAGATATCAAGCTAAGCACAATACGATTCTTAAGCATGTGAAATACTAGAATCATAGAAAAACTAGTTCACATTTGTCTCTAATTAGACTTGATTAGCTTTGATATGAAGCTATCCTTCTCAATAGCTTTCATCAAACATACACATACATGTAGAAGAAGAAAACCCAAGGTAATTAAAGATCATAAAAGATGAAATCACAAAGTTTGGTTCAATACCTTGAAATCCCAAGCTAGTTCGGTTTTTAGTGTAGAACCACCACAAAACTCGATCAAAGAGCTGCAAACTCTTTTGAAGAAGGTAGGGGACTTGATTACGAAGATTCTTCAACTTGAATCACTCGATTCAGAGTTCGAATGAGAAAGATATGGTGTTTGGAAGATGAGAAAGTTGGAGAGAAAATTTCTGCACAATTTTTCATATTTTTTTTTAATGAACAAGTGAGAGAGAGGGACTATTTAAAAGAGATGAAAAGGAAACAAAAAGAAGGTGGGACCCACTTGGGAGGCCAACCCTTGGCTGTCCCCGTGGAGGCACGCGCCTCCACGGGAAACCTCCCACGTGAGGCCTTTTCACTTTGGTTCTTCTCCTCGCATACCCCTCATGTTCTTCGACTGTCTTTTGGCCTCCAAACTCGGAATTTGAATCTGTTTCCAGATTACGAACCGTAACTCACTAACACACAAGGACGACTATGAAACTTTGACAATTGGATGTGAACCCGACTCAATATACGAAGACGAAGACAACGCATTGTAAATGAACGTAAAGTTTCGTAACTTCCTAGTTTGAACTCGAAATCTAATGAGTGAGTATCCGAAACGATCGGAACTCAACAAGGAATCATTTAAGAACATATTCAAGTCCAAATCACATACACACAAACAAATAAACACAAGATCACACAAGTATGAAATTTCCTAGACATAGTCCTAGTACATGCATTTCTACAATGTATGTCAATATGAGATCAATGCATGAGCATACTTAAACATGTGAATGTGTTATACTAATTTGGTGCTACGATGCAGGGACACTTATGAATAAATTGTGTGTGTGTGTGCGCGCCTAAGCCTTGTAAGAGGAAAGAGGTCTTATTACCTTCATAGACATTAGCGCTTTTTTCCTCGTACGAAAGCATCACTTTACTTGAACCGTTGTCCATCTTCTCTTGAAGCTTGATAAACCACACAACTAGGACAACTAAACAATACAAAGCAAATAACGTTTTGATATAAAATAATGCCAACTAAACTCAAAATCCTAACAAATAAACTACACTGCAATAACTGACCTTCCTTCAAATTTAAATTGTTCAACGCATTGTCTGGTGGGCAAGGGGCCGGTGTGGATTCAGAGTTGAATTATACAAGGTATTAGAATTAAGCAAAAGTGAAGAATTTCAGAAAATTGACTAGTAATCTTTAATAATGCACCTCTCTCACACTCTTTCCGTGCTAAATAATTTTATGATGAATCCCTCTCTCCACCATCTTCCATCCCTCCTTTAGATGCATCCATTAAAATTCAAGTTTGGATGAATGTTAAAATCCAGACATCTCCAAAAATGGAATTACATAAAATCAGTGCAACCTATTTTTTAACATCCAAAAACAATATTTGGTAATTGATTAATGAAACCATTAACTACCCTAAATACATGATATTTGGGGTGAAAGAAAATTATAATCATCAATTAAATAAACCCAAATATAACTTATATAGAATTCAACATCACAACATAACTTGCATGTGTGCTCATTTTTTCTTCCTTAGACAACAATTACAAGGAAATAGTAAATGACCAAAACCTTCTATGGAATTATGCATGTATAAATAATCTATTTACATAATTTCATAAGAGATTAAAGAAGTAACACCACTGCTAATGCTTTCATGGAACTTAAATACATAATGCTTTCATGGAACTTAAATACATACTATTAGAGTTCCCTTGTTCATAGAAACTTCGAAAAAGAGAGATAGTTTATGATGCCATTATTCTTCCAGTACATTTAAAACATTTCCCTTGAGGAATTTCACCACTACCAAAGTACTTATAATGATGAAAAATCCAGAGACAACCCATTCAACTAAAATTCATGATGAATGCAAGATTTATTTAGAAACAATGATGATTCCAAGCACTCACATTTGAGGATAGAATTTGAACTAATTTCGTGATACTCTCAATTAATCTCTACCCTCTCTCAAATAATAAAGACAATATTCATATGCACCAACAGCCTATTTCTCAATGGTTATCCGAACTACATACAAATTCATTAAGATTTATGGCACACAATTGAATCCTAGAAGCTAACATCTCATATTTTTATCTTACCAACTCATATCACTCATTTCATTGAGCACGTTGTGTGCTTCTCCTCTCGGTGCATCACACAACAACCAAACAATTACCAAAGGCTAGCTACACACTCAATATTGATTAAGAGCATGAAATAAATGTACACAACACATGCAATAGTGATAAAGTGATGACCTTTATAGATGATTCATAGAAAAGGTTTCATCTTGGCCTTAGCCAAGATGGATTTAGTTCATATTACAAAACATGGCTACAAAAGATGTGATTTTTATATAAGCCATAATCAAATTCAAATGCTAAATGAAAGAGAGAAAGGTTAAGAATAAACTATATGTAGATCTCCTCTCTCTTGGTTGGTTGAATGTGCTTGGCTTGCCCCTTCTTTTGATGCTCCCCTCTTGTGCTCCAAGTTTGGGTTTTGGTGATGGATCTAGGTGGAGAAGATGGAGGTTAAGTGTTTGGTGAAGTGGATTTGAGGTTTGGATGAAGGATTGAAGGTTTAATGTAGTGATTTTGTGGATTAGGAAAGTAAAAATGTGGTCTTGGAGTATTTGGAATGCCAAGGGTCGAGCAAGAGGTGGTGAAGAATGGCTGAAATAGGGTATTTATATGTTTTGAATTAGGGCACGAAACCCTAGATATTCTTTCTAGAAAAAACAAACAAACCGATGTTCACCCTACGTACAGCGGTTCTTCTTTAATTTTTTATCTTCAAACCGCTGTTCGTAGAGCGAAAATGGGGCGAGTGAGGGGCGGTGGATCACTGGAATGGATCCGCCCTACACAAGCTATATGTAGGGCGATTGTAAGGCGATTTTCGCTTTAATTCTTCAAAAATTCAAGATTTGTCCAAAACTTCTTCTTTCTTTACCAAAATGCCCCTAGAAGCTAAAAAAACCTGCACAAACTTATTTTAAGCGTTAAATGCTTGGTTTTACCTAGAAAATAGATGCAAATGATAGGAAACGGGGCTACACCAACTGTAGAAATATACATTATCAAATACCTCCAAACCTATCTTTTGCTCGTCCCCGAGCAAAACCGAAATAAACAAAAACAAAATCTAACCTAAGAAAAACAACACCACTTTTGTGGGTGACACGATAGCACTTAACACGTACCAAAAGCCTTTAAAACCCCTAGGCAAAACCTAGAGGATGAGTGAAGTCGCGTGAGGGTTTACAGCATGACACCTAGAAACATAATTTCTACGAGTCAACTAGAGATGAGATGAGACATTGGGTGAACCACAATGTAGACAAAAGCATGCTAAGTTCATTGAGTGAAGGCTAGAGATATGTAAACCAATGTGCTACAACACTAATGATTGCAATTCCGGACTTCTTAGTGAAATTAGTTCCTAAAGCATCGAATACAAGAGTCATTAGATAACATTTCGCATTGATCTAAGCCTTTCAAGATTTCACTCATTTTTCACACCGAACCTAGCCCACTCATCAAACATATACGAGTTGGAGTTTATGCACAAAGAAATTTCAAATTACAAACATATGATAAATTTTTAGAACGCTCATGATTTCATATATTTGGACCTCAAGAACAGAATCAGACATTAAGAACACCCTTATTTTCAAGCTAGACCCCTCCTAAAGATCAATTAGGACTTCTTTTTAAGTGTAAGCAAGGTTGGCAGTTGGATGGTGATGAGGAGGCCGGGTGGGTATGGCTGTATTGGCAAGCTAATAACCATGCTAGAGTCTTTTCCTTGAAGCGTCAATCTACCTTCAGAGCTTTGTACAATTTGTGGTTGCTTTACATTGGGCAACTTTGTCCAACTTTGAACTTGAAGGCTTGAAGGCTTTTTTTTTTTTTTTTACATTATAGCATGATGCAGTAAAATCTGTATTCAATTTACTAAAAAAAGTTCGTTCACTGGGATCGACGATTCTATCGGTCGAAGACCAATTAATCTAGCAAGGATTTACTCTAAGTGCGAAAGACAAAATTGCATAATGCTTTGTTTTGGAAATTGTTGAATTCTAAACTTAACCTAAATTACAAACACTTGAACTAAGAACTAAAATCAAATCGAAGATCACACAAGGGATGAATATATGGAGAGAAATACTAAGGAATCGATGCACCTTTCTTAGACACTCAATGCTCACAATCAATCTCGTTAAACACTTCAATCAAGTTTACAGGCTTGTTTTCAAGAAAAATCAATTAAGTTTAAAGATCTTTTCCATTATTCACACACGGTCATGTAATAAACAACAGAATAATGATCTAGGATTCTTCCCATTACTCACACACGGTCATGTAATGAGCAATTGTTAAAACCTTTGTTTTAAACAAAACTCTAAGACAAATTAACACAGCACGATCATACATATATCAATTTTCTTGTTTATTAAGCTTGTGATTAAGATTTAAATGGAACGGTCATCCACATCTAAACCCTAATCTCATGGATAAACTAAGTCACAAACTCAAATCACATATGGTCACAAAATAATAAGAGCAAGTAGAATAGAGCAATTAATTCAATAAGCAAAACTAAAACCCAATTGATTAACAAAAGATAGACTAATTGTTCACATAGAGTTATCCAAAATTGGTTACATCAATCTCGTAGTTAAAGGTTTAGTTACACATCAATGGAGAAGATAAAAACATAGAAGAGATGTAGAGAAAACCCATATGTGTGGTGGTCGAAGTGATGGGGGACGGCCCCCTTCTGTGGCTTGGAACCTCCCTTGGCTGTCTTTTGAATTTAAAAGAATAGGAAGTATTTATAGGTGATTTTTCCTTGTGAACCCCCAATTCTTCTTTGGTTTAGGAAATCCACCAAGTGGGAAAGTAGAATGAAACAAGGAATGAGAATCCTTTCCTAACTTAGATTTCCTCTTTTGATGATTAACTCCTAATTTGAGTTTAGGAAGTTTCTCAAACATGTCTTGATCTTCTAAAGTTATTAGGATTTGATTTGGAAAGCTTTGGGATAATTCTGAACCAATTCGGAGTTGCAATCCGTCAAAAATACGTAACACCACTCCCTAGGTCACTCCGGGGGTCAGCCGCGGTCTGGAAGCTGAGTTCTTCTGCTCTTTACCGCTTCCCAGGTCGCTCCGTAGACACTTGTGCACGAATGGCGATTTGGGTCGTAATGGACTTTCTAGCTCTGACATTCGGTTACTAAATCGGTCATAACTTCTTCTAGGAATATCGGAATTGTGATATGAAAAGTGCGCCAGAAACTAGACTTCCGGGGCTTTCAATCCATGGGTGGTAGGATACACATTTCTGTCGGAGCTAAGAGATATGAGCCCCACAACTTGCAGTGCTGCACTAGCCAAAATTCACCTTTCCACAGTTTCTTACAATTTGCTCCTTTTCTCCATCTTTTGACTTCTTTTCTTCCAAAATACGATTTAACACCACTTGAATGGAATGGACCTACACATGCTCAATAAACACATTTAACACCCTAATTTACTTGAGAACAAAGCATAAATAATAGGAAATAGAGGCCTAAAACATGTATAGAAATGGACTGATCATAGCACTTATAAATTTGATGCAAGCCTAAATCTTAGCACAATTTCCAAAATGAGCATAAGTACATGCTACTTGAATACTTTTTGGTACATTTCTTTTTGGGCTTCAATCTTCATGTCTTCATGTTTTCTAGCCATGATCATTGTTATGGGGTAGTTTTGTGTTTGGGTTTAATGTGGTGTAGATCTAACATGGGAGGATACGACAAATGGGTTTAGTGTGTAGGTCTACATTCTTTGGACATTTATGCACACACACACAAGGCTTTGGGATGCGTTTGGGTCATTTTGAGTGACTAACACACATTGCCTATATCATTTCTAAAGACTTGGGTCTAACAAGCAAACAAGGAAAACACAAGAGGCAAAATTCTAAAGATTTGTTCTTTAATGCTCAATGCAATGAAAAGATGTCATTTTTATTATGCCTAACATCTACATGATGAGTGTTTATAGAATAGATATAAAATTCACTCTTGTGGACGCAATATTTAGGCAACGAAGCTCACATGGGTAGTTTCTACTAATGATCTAGACATCTCAAGTGTTCTACCTCGTTCACTAAAACACAATGAGTCTAGTAGGATGTGTGCAAGCAATGTGGTGCAGCTTTGGCTAACACACTCGACTCAAAAACACATGGCATACCAAAAATACCTACAACAGCTCAACCCAAAGCATCTCACCAAGCAGCCCTTGCTGCTCTAATTTTGACTCAATTTGGCAGACATTTTGACAAAATTTGACTCTAAATACACGTAATCATGCAAAAACATAAATTTTTTGAACAATGCACACGAAACAATCATGCACGACACACAAAACACAAGACGGTCACTAAATGGCCAAACCCCAAACCTAAACAAAACATTGTTCCCAATGTTTGCACAAATAAAAGGATTGGACAATGTAGGCTTAGAAACGAGAAGGAGGCCAAAAGCAACCCAAAGCAAAAGAAACACAAAAGAAACAAATTAAACAAACAAACCTCGAAACTAAGCACAATACAATGCCACATCCTAAAGCTAAACATAGAAGTGCAATAAAGCTAGAAAATAAATACACAAACGAAATAAATAATTAAAGGCTGAAAATGGAAATAAAACAAACAAACAAACAAACAAACAAATGAAATAACTAAATATCCAAGTAAGATAGATAAGCAAAAGTACGAGAGAGTAATGAAAGCAACGACTAAAATGTTTAAAACCTAAACATGACAAACAACAAAGTTTGAGACTAGACTGAAAAATAAGAAAAAATGGAGCAAACAGAGGCATGGAAATGGTCAATACGGTGAATCCTAAACCATGGGATCCTTGCCATGGATCCTCCTCACGATATCCTCAGGTCCTATGTCATCTGAAACAAAGTCCTCTATAGCAAAACCCTGACTGGATGATGGTGGTGGCCTCCAGCGACGTCTCTCATGTGATAAGTCTGGAAGCCTAACTAGCTTCTAATGGTTGCTGCGTCAGTCCTAATATCTTCATCTTCTGCCTCCTGGTCTTGTTTGTCCTCATACTGCTGCTAAGTAAGGGCATCAATCTTCCCCTCAATTCAGGGGTGGCAAAATGGACCGGGCCCAAGAGGCCCGGCCTGTTCGGCCCGGTAAATTCGCAAGTCAGGCCCAGCCCGACCCGACCAAAATCAAGCCAGGCTTTACCCCGACAAGGAATGGGCCCAGGACAGGCTCCATAATTAAGGCCCGTAGGCTTCACGGGCCGCCTTGTGGGCCGGCTTGACAGGCCGGCCTGTGGGCCAATGGTCACTTACTCTTTTTTTTTCTTCTTCTAACCAAATAACCAATAGATAATAAGAATAACTAACGATCAAAAACCAAATAAATAAATAAATAAAATTATAGCCAACCCAACATTTTTTTTTTTAATCTCACTATAACTAATAAGTAATAATGGTCAAAAACAAATAATAATAAAAATTTAAATTTTTTTGGCCGTTGGCAATGGCAGCCAACAGCCAAATTCTTTTTTTTTTTTATTATTATTAATTTTTTTAAAAAATTTCATTAAATTTACAATTTAAACCTCCTTTTTTTTAAAATCTATAAATACCCCCAAAATCCCAAAATCCAAATCAAACTCTCTCAATTTATCATTTTCTCTCAAGTCTCAATCTCTCTCTCTACTCTCTAGTCCCATTACCTCTAACTCTCTTTATTCTTAATTCTTAACTCTCAACACACTTTAATACTCCCATTCTCTACAAATTACAAACTACAAACAAAGGTTAGTTTTATTATTTAAGATTTTATGTTTAGTTTATTAACTATTAAATATTAATTGTTTAGTTTTTAATTTTAATATTTATGATTTTATGTGTAATTTATTAAATATTTATGGGATAGTTTTTACTTAATGTTAATATTTACGCTTAGTATTTTTAATATTAATTGCTTAGCTTTTAATTTTAATATTTATGATTTTATGTGTGGTATATTAAATATTTATAGGATAGTTTTTACTTAATGTTAATACTTATGCTTAGTACTTTTAATATTAATTGCTTAGCTTTTAATTTTAATATTTATGTCTAATTTTGTAGGAACTAAGAGATAGATCATACTCAAATTCCAACTTATTTCTCAAACGAATTGAACATGATCAATGATGACTTTATTATTCCGTCACCGGAAGAGGAAGTCGAGAAAGAAACTGAAGGACGAACCGGTCCTTCCACCTCGTCACCGGGGACAATGACATCAAAATCCAGAACCAGAAAGAAAAAATTTGTGGTATGGGATACTTTTGACCCAATAGACGTAACCGCCCCGGACGGTCAGGTATTATCTAAGGTTTGTTGTAAATTTTGTAAGAAAGCATTTTTCGATACTACGAATGGAGCAGGACATTTGATAAGGCAAGAAAACACATGCATGCTTAAACACGATGGTAAAAAAATTCAACCGGGCACCCGACACCTGAAGATGCAACGGAGGGAACAACCGGACACCTGAAGATGCTTCTAGTTCCGACAGTAACCGGGTGGATTGATGACATTATACATGTATTTGTAATTTTGTAATTCGATTGCACTCTTTTTCCCTTACCAAGTTTCTATCCCATTGGGTTTTTCTTGGTAAGGTTTTTAACGAGGCAATCACAAATCCTATAAACTGAAATGTCAATAAGTAAATAAAACTCAGCTCTTTCTTAATTCTTACATCTTTTACATTTTATTTCATTACTCATTAGACTAAATAAATAAGAAATAAATTTTTAACTTTTTTTTTGGAAAACTTGAATAAATTTTTAACTTACAAACTAAAATACATAGGTTAAAATAAATATAAATAAATAAATTTTTAACTTCAAATAGTATAAGATGAATAAATTTTAAAGTCTTAACAATTAAATAAAATAGGAAAATAATTATAAAAAAAAAAACAATCAATTCATTCAATTGATGAATAATTTATTTATTTTAATATTTACTTATTTAGATTTATATAATTTACTGTTTAAAAAAACGGGCAACCTGCGGGCCTGGTCCATAGGCCAGGCCCATAGGTTGGCCAGAAGGCCAGGCCACGGGCCTGACCTGGCCTGTTTTGTCTTCAGGCTCCTTTGGGTCTGGCCTATTAAGGGCCTAACACGGTCAGGTCAGATTGTTAACGGGTCGGGCTGTTTATTTTGCCACCCCTACCTCAATCCGGATCAGGGCACTCTCCATGCGAGCCTAGGTAACCTGATAAGCCTCAAGGGCTCTCACAATCCAATCCAGCTTGTAATCAATGGAGCTGTCCTCATACTCTTCATCCTCTAAACCCATATCCTCATTTGGAAGATCATAATCGGAGTCTTGCTCCTTAACGACTGACTGTCTATCATAGCTCATTCACCTCAGCTTCTTCTTACCCTTGGTTTTGCTAGCAAAGTCCTTCCAAGATCGCTGATTGATGTCACCCATTGTCTTCATATGGCAACACAGCCAACACCAACCTTGCTTCTAGGGAAGCTCTAACGAATATGTTTTGATACCAAAATCGAATGATATTGGTGGGAGTTTGGGTAGTTGATTGATCCCTCTAATTTTGATCAAGTCGAGTGTAAATTGTGTGGAAAGAAGTTTGGTGGGGGATTATATCATCTAAAACAACATATTACCCACATATCTGGAAATGTGGCTAAATGTCCAAGGTCAACTTATAAGGATCAAGATAAAAGTAAAAAAAGCCATCGAAGATGCAAGAAATAAGAAGAAAAATAAGCATAAAGAAGAATAAGAGGTAAGAGCGAAAGTTGATATTGTTGGGATTGAGAAAAAAGAAGAAATTGAAGGGTTATGGTCAAGGAAAAAACCAAACTTTCTTAGCCTTATGGATAAATTTGCATCGAAAATGGACCCTGAATCTTCGATGAGTGCTAGTAAGTCTTTTCGCCAACAGAATATTAATGATGCTCTCTTTAAGTAGAGAACACATTATGTGCATCAATATGTGCGCTAGGTGGGTGTATAAAGCGGGCATTTCTTTCAATGCTATTCAGAATAATAGCTTTAGAGCAATGATGGAAGTAGTTGGTTTATTTGGACTGGGATATAAAGAGTCAAGTCGATACCAATTGAGTGAATCGATATTGAAGGAAGAGGTTTCCAATACCAAAGAGACTCTAAAAAAACAAGAAAAATAGTGGAAATTGACTGGATGCTCAATTATGACTGATGCTTAGACCGATAGGAAAAGGAGGAGCATTATGAACTTATATGTGAATTGTTGCAAAGGTACCATTTTTCTTTCTTCCAAGGAAAGCTTTGATGAGGCGCATACTAGAGAACTCATTTTTAAGTATGTGGACAAATGCATTGAACAAGTTAGGCCACAAAATGTTGTTCAAGTAATGACTAACAATGCATCCAACAATATAGTCGCCGCAAAGATGTTGAAGGAGAAGAGGCCTAGCATATTTTGGTCATCATGTGCTCCGCACACTATCAACCTTATGCTTGAAGGTATTAGAAAATTATCAAGGTTCAAATTGATAATGCCAAATCTTCCACGATCTTTATTTATGCACATCACAAAACCTTGTGGATGATGAGGTCCTTCACAAAAAAGAAGGACATAATGAGGCCAGGAGTCACTAGGTTTGCCTCGGCTTTCTAACATCGCAAAGTTTGGTGGAGAAAAAGGATAAATTAAGGGCAATGTTTGCTAGCACGGAATGGGATCAGTGCAAATGGTCGAAGACTACTAAAGGGAAAGCAGCCTACTCTACCGTGTTAAACATCACCTTTTAGAATGGGGTGACAACTTGCTTGAAAGTATTTGCTCTTTTGGTGAGGGTGCTTCGACTAGTTAATGGGGATCGAAAGCCGTACATGAGCTTTTTATATGGGGAGCTCAAAAAAGCAAAAGAAGAGATAAAGTTGACCTTGAAAAGTAATGAGAATTCTTATCGACCAATCATTGACTTTATTGATAATAAAGCCAAAGATCGGTTCGACACTCTATTACATTTGTTGGCCCATCTCTTAAACCCCTTCTATTTGTATGAAGATCCAAGTATTGGAATTGAGGGTGATATCATGGATGCGGTATGTAGTTGTTTGGAGATACTCTTTCCTAATGACATTGAGAACAAACAAACATTATGATGACTGACTTGGCGATGTATACCACCAAAAAGGGTGGTTTTGGAAAAATACAGGCGATAAAAGCATGCAAGGTTAATAATGAGAAATATGATCCATGTAATAAAAAGTATTCATTTTAAATTTATATTACTAATTACTATATTAGATTATTATACTATATTATTCACTTTAAATTTTAAATATTTATCTTTTATTATGTAGTTCAATGGTGGTCTTTGTTTGGAAATCAAACACCTGACTTGCAATGGGTGGCAAAAAGGATCCTCGAATTAACCACTAGTTCCTCCGGATGTGAAAGGAATTGGAGCACTTTTGAGGCGGTAAGTTATTTAGATATTTACTAAGTAGTCTAAGTTATAAAGCTAATATTTACTAGGCATTAGCAAGTTACTTTTAAAATTTATTTGATTAATTCCACTTTTATGGTTTATGTAGATACATACGAAGAAAAGGAATAAACTACATGTGGATCGATTGAACAATCTAGTATACGTCCAATTCATTGCCAAATTGATTAATTAGAAGAAAAGGTTATAGGATAAGGAGTTGAAAATAGATAAACTACTAGCAAGTGATGGCGATGCTAGTAATACACAAAGATGGATAGTTGATGATGGTGATGAAAGAGTTGAGCCCGGTTCGGTGCTTCCTTCGCAAATGGTTGATGAAGCAACCGGGCCGAATGGAATGACACAACCTCAAAGAAGTGCTAGAGTTCAAAAACCCAAAAGAACTCTTGAAGAAGAATTTGAATCCGAAGATGAACCAGTGGAGGAAGATGATTTTAAGTTCGAGTTCGATGAAGAACAAGTGTTGAAATCATATGGAGAAAAACAAAAAGAGTAGACATTTATTTTCGCATTTGACTTATGACCTTATTTTTGTTTACTTCTCTACTTTACTTGTTGTTGACTTGCGTATTTGAAATATGACCTTATTTTTGTTTACTACTATTCTTTACTTGTTGTTGTTGACTTGTTGGAAACTTGGATAATTTGTTTAGTTATTTACTTTGGTTGGAACTTGGAATTTGAATTACTTTGGTTGGAATTTGATTTAGTTTGTTGGATTTTGTTTAGTTGTTTATGGATTTTGATTATCAATAGTGAATATTGAGTTTTTTGGAATTTGATTTTCAATTTTAGGTTCAATATATGAAATTTTATGATATTTATTCAATTACAGGAAAAACAATATTAAAAAATATTAAAAAAAAAAATTCCCGGCCATCCGACTAATGCCCCTAGGGGCTAGGCGGTAGGTCGATGCCCGACTAGCGCCTAGCGACTTTTACAACAGTGAGTTATAATCATTGTGACTTTTTTTTATTTTTAAAGTTATATTTAGTGTGACTTGAATTAGAATGAGATCAAATATAATAGAATAAACAATGATACAATTATCTCCGCCAAGACATTAGGTTCAACAATCTCTTTTCTCAACTGCAGCTACTACAGACTGCGGTAATGCTAAGAGTTAAAATTGGACACTGACAATAGAAAAAACTTCTCTTGAAGATCAAAAGCCACTTTTGTACCTAATAATTCCCTTGGACATCAACTCCTCACATTCCTGCACATTACCAACATTTGAGAGGAGTATATATAAGGCACATAAATAAATGTGAAAATGCATAATGGTAGAGAATTGGCCAACCTAAAATCTGCATTAGTTACCGGGTATTCAAATTCAAGGTGAATTTAGAATGACCAAAATGTATGTCTTTGTCAACCATTACAAAACTCTAAACACAAACCTTTAGTAGTTTTAGATCACATTAAATCATGAGAAACTTCTACGGTGAAAGAAACTCAAACTAGAAGAGAAGAAAGGAAAAGGAAAATATCTCATAGGACACAAACTGCATCTATAGAAAAATGTTGAACAATAGGTATTTTATTAAATGCATACCAAAGAAAATGAAAATTATAGGGAACTCAAACTTCATAGTTGACCTAACGGTTCATTAATAAAATTTCTTTCTTCAACGCATGGTGATATAGATAACATGCAACCATAAAGATAGAGATTGTATAAATAAATAAGAGTTGGGATCCTTTCCTTGGTTCTTGTTTTTTCTTGGCATTCTTTAAGTGTAATTCAAATATCAAGTTGCATGGGAGAGAGAAAAGTGAACCAATCTTGACCATGTATTTTGTATTTTGTATTTTGCTTAGGTGTCATTGGATTATGGAAAGTCAAGGAAAAACAAGCTAATGAAAGGATCTTGATCCAATAAATAAATAAATAAATAAAACATATGTATGCCTTGAATGAAAATGAGCTACTCAAATGGTAGAATTTGAATTAATATTATAGAATTTTTGGAGTAATTAGATTTAAAAATTGTGTGCTAGATACAACATAATATAGTTTAATAGCCATATATTTTTTATGATCAATTAATAACTATATATATTCCCCCAATGTGCTCAAATTTTAACCAAATGTGAAGGTTTTCTCCATATGGAATGTGTTAGCAAGCATCCAACTAATACGGTGTTAACAATAGTGATTATTTACATTCAAATTAACAACCTAAATGCTCACACCAGCAAGTAATTAAACAAATAAAGATTTAATTACCTAGAAGGTTCCTCGAATGATGGCCCCATTCACCGGTGCAGTTTCCATTCAAGTTTTATTACACCTGGAAACTCATGTCAGGTTAAAAAGATTCAATGATATAGTTATTTGATAGTAGAAAAGGAGCATACAACTTTTACTAAACATAAGGTGTGAGAACAAAATGGTTCTAGACTTCTAGTATCTGCAAGTATCAATCAAGTTTTATGAAGACTTTTGGAACTGATTATTATATTGAATAACCAACTAAATGGAGATAATCAGAATGAAAATTCAAGCCTGGGTTATATATTGATCAACCCAAAATGGATAGAAGATGCACCTTGTCTAAATGAAACCAAAGATTATGTTAATAATTAATATATTTATCACATACCAAACTTTAATGCTTACAACCATTTAAAACTGGAAGAAAAGATAACATGATCATTCTATTTTATACTTGAAATTGTTTCAAAGAAAACAAATTCATTATTACATACCTCGAAGACACATCTTGAGCAATTAGCCAATCTCATATATCTTTATAGTTATGGAAAACTTCATGCCCCGTAAACAAATAACCCATGAAATTTATAAGTTAAATTGAAATCATAAGAATTAAAAACCATTGATGGAAGGATAACTATTATCAATTTCTTTCGATCACCTAAAAACTAAGAAGCCATTACCACTAAGCACAATTAACAAAGCATACTTTGTCTCTCTCTTCATTCCAGAAATTTCTAAATTATCAGAGAACTGGTGAACTACCCCCTTTCTCTTATGACTTATCAAGCAATTAACCTATTTTTATTAATTAGAATATTTAAGTACATTTTTACCCTTTGTCTAGCACATGTACATGTTTTTTTCTATTGTAATTTTACAACTGGCAAGAGGTATAGATTTCTTTTCGATTAAAAGGAAATCGTAAAAAGAAAATTTGACACATTTACCTTGACTATTTAAAGTTTATAATGTTTGTTTGAGTAATTTTTAGGGTACAAAAAGGATATAAAAATATTTTCATGTCAAACAAATTATGAAGGTCTATTTAAAAATATTAATTAATAAATAAATAAAATAAAAGTTGGGGAATGGTAAATTACATGTTGAATTTCAAAAAACCTCCCCTAATTAAACTAACAAAAGGCATTTTTCACCCTTATACTTAACATTTGATGTGTAAGTTTTATGTAATTTTAAAATTTTATCAAGGATGCAATTTTCTTTTCAAATTAAAATTATGGGTTAATTGTATAAACTTACCATGTGTTTTGCCTTTGTAGCAAAATATTCAACAAATGGCCTTAATTACACGAATAACCCCTACCGTTAGTGGTCAATCATTAGATTTAATGGTTGACTTTAATGTTCAATGGTAAAATAGTCATTTTACATATCAAATAAAACTAAAAATTAAAAACAATCTCAATACTTTTTATAATTGCATATCTACCTAGAAAAGAATAATAAGAATAATCCATATTTGTTTATAACCATATTTCAACCCCAAAATAAATAATATATATATATATATATATATAATTCTTAAAAACCTAATCCTCATTAAAGTCAACCATTAAAAACAATTCTTAAACATAGATGGAGCGGCACTCTACATCTGATGTAGCACCAATCCACAATTAGGTGAGGGAGGAGATTAGTAGTGTGGAGCCCGCTTTTAGATTCGAAGTGGAGTCGGGAAGCTTGTCACTGTCGGAAGAGACAGAAACAACAAGAGATTTGGGAGTGGTGGTCACCGACAGAGCTCCTTCTCTGTTTCAGATGGAGTGGCGCTTCATCCGTTGGCGTCTGATGAAGCTGCGATGCTTCATCCGACGGCGTAAGATGAAACCGCGAGTCCATCTTCTTTTTTGTGTTTTTATGTTTCTATGATTTTATTTATATAAAAAAAAAAAAAAAATTATAATCGAATCCATCTCAGATATTGCCCAGTCCATTTATGTTTCTATTTTATTTTCTAATTGAAAAAACTTTTTTTTTTTTTTTTTTTGGAGATAAAGGAACAGTGTTGAATATAGAGTGTTGTGGAATGAGATTTGTATTTACAGACAAAGTGAAATAGGACTTATAGAAGAAGAATTTGATTGATTTTTTTTTTTTTTTTTTTGGATTTGATTAATTAAGATCTGAATTAATTTTTTCGTTTCCAAATTCAAAAAATAATCGTGATTGATAAATATCATGTTAAATGGAAGAGAAAAATGTTGATCGGTTTTTTTTAATTAACTTTTTTATTGAATAAATTAAATTAAATATATACTAGAGATATTTTAGTCTTTTTCAAGTCAACTGTTGACCACTAACTAGTAGGTATTATTCGTCTAATTAAGGGCATTTGTTGAATATTTTTGCTACAAAGGTAAAACACAGGGTAAATTTATGCAATTAACCCCAAAATTAATTGTATAAGAAATAAAAATTTCAAATGAAACATATATCCCTCATTTATCAAAAATTGTACATATTTTTAGTAATTTTCAAATATATTAAGGGTGTAAATGTCATTTCATCATCAAACAAAATAATAGGGCTATAATTGTGGATTATTCCCAAGCTCTCAAACCTCTTTTTATATATAGTCAATAGATATGGTAAATGATATTATATTGAATTGTATTTGTATAAGATTAGAAATATATATATATATATATATATATATATATTGTTTCAAAAAAAAAATATGCCAATGGTGGTGACCTTCCACATTTTTTTTTTCTCTTATAATTTAACAATGAGGAAATTTCTTGCTTTGGCCCTCATATTATTGACAATTTCAAAACTAGTCACACCCCAAGTCCCAACATGTTTTCTTTTCTTGTCAATATTTGTAGTTGAGTTGATAAAAATGTCCTTACATAATAAGAGAAGCGATAAATACATTGACCTCCCTTAAAGTTTGACATAAATACAAATAGAGAACAATTTCAAAACTAGTCACACCCAAGTCCCAACATGTTTTCTTTTCTTGTCAATATTTGTCATTGAGTTGATAAAAATGTCCCTACATAATAAGAGAAGCGATAAATACATTGACCTCCCTTAAAGTTTGACATAAATACAAATAGAGAGCAAGAATACATTTATCTACTCATACCTCCCCTACTCTTAAAATTGAACTAATAAAAATTCCAAATTACCTATAGTTATTAAATTTTAAAAATAAAGATAATCTTTTTATACAAAACTAGTAAAAGCTAGTACAAATAATTTAAAATTTAAAAAAATATATATTAAAAAAAAGTAATTTAAAAAACAATAAAAAAAATGTAATTTAAATATGAAGATAATTTAAAAAATATATAAAAACATTTTATTATTTACTTTTAAAATAGTAAAAATAAATAATTTTAAAAATGAAGATAATTTAACAATTTTAAAATAGTTTTTTTATTTTTCCATTTTATTTTTTTTAATTTATATTCCATTTAAAGGATTATAACCAATTAATTTTTATTTTCTTTTTTATAAAAAGATTAACTTCATTTTAAATTTTAATAACTAAGGGCAATCTGGTATTTTTATTAGTTCAATTTTAAGAGCAAGGAAGGCAATAGTAGATAAATGCATATTTTCTCTTTAACTGCAGTTATACCAAAATTTAGGGGATGTCGGTGTATTTACCCCTACGAGAAATTACTTACAAACTTACTTTGTGTTTTGGTAATAAGGCGCCAAATATGCTAGGAATTCTGATAATTACAGTCACATCCCCTACAATTAACAGTCAATCATTAAACTTAATAGTTGAACGTGAAAAAGATCAAAAATTCCATTATTATGAAAAATAATAATAATAATAATGAAAAAGAAGGGGAAAACTCCACCGAAAGTTGATTCCACCATTGGTGGAGATTGGATCTTCTCCAAGAGGGAAAGAGATCTCCTATTGGAGGAGAAGCAAGGGGGTATGAATCTCCTATTGATATACTCCATGAAGATCGAACGATCTCCCACACGGGAGATCGACAATCTCTTATGTTGGAAAGATCGACGATCTCTCTCCTTTGTGACAAGAGGAGATCCCCTTATATATCAAAAGAGATCCAACCTCCACTCGTAGAGTTTTCATTTTTTTTTTTTTTTTTTTTTTTTTTTTTGTAGTTGTGGTTGTTTTATAATTACATAAACTTACAAGTTCTTATAATTTTTCTTTAGGATGATTTGTATTTATTAAGAGTCTTAGGATTAGTTTAGAATATTGATTTTTATTTAATAAGTTAAATGACCATTTTACCTTTGATTTTCAAAGTTAACAATTAAGTTTAACTGTTGATCGTTAAAAGGATGAGGTTTGTTTGTGATTAAAGGTATTTCTAGCATATTTAGCCTGAGGGAGAAAATAAAAAATTACCCTCTTAAACATTAGAATTTTGTTTTTAACCACATTGAAAATTGTAATTGTTTGTAGTCACATGCCATGGGAAATTAACCATATACCCTACAATTAAAAAAAGTCTTCCCTCTCCATCCAAATGCACATGACACGATGACACTTAGCACGTGCCACAAGCCGTTTAAACCCCTAGACAACCCTAGTGGACGAGTGAAGTCTCGTGAGGGTTTACAACTACGACACCTAAAAACATAAATCTGCAGAGCCAACTAGAGATGAAATGCAACATTGAGTGTGCCAATTGAAAACACATGCGTGCTAATCCCATTGAGTAGAGGCTAAAATTATGTCGCTCAAAAAATGCATCTTGAAGAAAAAGTAGGCCAAAACTCAAAATGCTTCAGCTTTAAAAACAACAAACTTGAAAACCTTCGATGTAAATAGCCTCAACTCTACACCTCACAAGATATCGCTCATATTTTCTCTCAGAACCTAGGCTTCACTTATCAAACATATGTGGTTTGAGCTTATTCATAAGAAGTTATCAATATATATATTGCATACGATAAAATATTGAAAAGAAGCTTCAATGCATGCAAAAAGACCTTAAGAACGGAATCAACATTAAGAACCTTGATAGAGCACTAAATTCACCTCTTTCCCCGAAACAACATTCCTAAAGATCAACTAGGTCTTTCTTAAGATTGTAATAGGGCCTTGGGGTAATATACAGGTACAAAAGGAAGGGAAAAGGGAAGCAAAAGCTAAGGATCATGACAAGGTACTAATACATTTACACATTAAGGTTGGCTATATTACAACTTTACAATCCACAAATTACATTTCGGGCGTTCAAGCTTTACATTTCTACTTGGTTGTGCTATTTTTGTTACTCTTATAACTTAAGCAACAATTACATTTGAATTTCAAGGCTTTGAAACACTATACATTTACATTGAATTGAATTTTTTTTAATTGACAAGTGCCAAAGCTACTTGGAATCGTACGAAGCTAGCACATGCATTATAGTGAAAGTAAAATTATCATTCCGATAAGGATTGGGATGCTAAGTACCGAAATATGCTAAGCACACTACTATTTGGAGAATCAAATAATGGTTGGTGAAATGAGAATTAAAATGCAACTACTTCAAATTAAATTAAACTAAAGGCAACTATTAATTAGGCAATTAAACTAAAGTCAAACAAGTTAAGAATGAGTCAAGATATATGATAGGAGAGCTAGGGTTTCAATTTCACCAGACCAATCCTATTGAACATTTGAGACAACCAATTCACTAAGTCATTCAAGAAATGTAAGGACCATATTAACCCTTTTTCAATCCATATTCTATTTCGAGCTACAAAGATAATATCCAGACACACCTATAATCTATCTTTCAATGACTACAAGAAATGCATATGAGTTCATTAAAAATGTTGGCACACAAATTAGATCATACATTCAAGCCTCGTGTATTTCTATTTTACTAAACATGTGTTGGGTATTTTATCAAGCACGTTGCGTGCGTAACCTTTCGGTCTTTAACATAACAACCAAGAATCAACTAAGTGGTAGCTAATCACTCAAAAGCATTAAAAACATAAAATCCTGCTCACATTCAACAAGCACAACTCAATAAAAAAAAGGCAATCTTTATTCAATATTGATGGAATAGGTCCATCTTGGCCTAGCTTAAGAGGTTTAGTTCATGTTCAAAGAAATAAAAATACAATCTTTGTAAGGTTCCCATTTATTGATTGGCTTATTTCGTGGACAAACCACATGTTGGGGTTTGATTGTAAGGGTAGTTTAGGTGATTATGGATCAAGCTCAAAGGCAATTTTCAAGACCTCAAGGTGATAAGCACGCCAAAGGTATAATCTCTAGTGCTTAATTTTTCATGAAGAGATTTAATTGCACACATCCACTTGTATTGTTTGCATATGTATGCTTTACTTTTGTGTGCATTCTCTTCACATGTCACATTTCACACTTGCACTTTGATTGTTGTAATCTTGTTGTGTGTTTTTGTGTCTTGTAATTCGTTTCCCGAATATGTTCGGAAACGTCCACGCTTACACGAATGTGTGCTTGGTTTAGTGCAAAGACCATCTACAGAGAATGCCCTTGGCTTCTCCTTTGGTTTCACCTCTTTTGGTGAATCGACAGTCTGGTCGCCGAATGGAAACCACTGTTTTATTCTAGAAAGGTCTGGAGTGATTCTGCAGTTATGATCGGCAGCCACGACCGCCATTCGAAACCACTGATCATACCTGATTGATTTAATCTCTCAGTTTGATTCTACGATTGAATCAGCAGTTTCGAAACTACCGAATGAAACCGCCGTTGTTCCCCTGTTCTTCTCGGGTTCAATTCGACGATTGTAATCGGTGGCCTAGCCACCGAATGAAACTGCTGATCGTGTATTTTCAGGGATAAACTTGTCTTTTCACATGCTCTGTTTTTTATGTCTATAAATACATCACTTTCTCATCTCTCTAAATCTAGCTCTTTCAATATAAGAACCCTAAAGTCTATAGAGAGATTTGTGAGAGAAAAGGCAATCAAGATTGCTCATTTAAACACTCAAAACCATTTTCATATGCATTAAACTTCATCTAGCATCTTTTAGCATATTTAGGATGTTTGCTTGCATGAGTCTTTCATCAACACACTTTATTTGGTAAGTTCTTCACTATTATCATATATAATTAGTGTTTTATTTATTAAGGCATCTCTTTTATTATTTGCATGTTCTTAGATTAACATCTAATATTCAAAATAGAGATTGTTGTGTTGACATGATTGAGTGTTGTATTGTGATAGCTATCTAGGTTTATTTAATCTATGTGTAGTTAAGCTATTTGACATGTCATCTAGCTTTTAATATCTAGGATTGAATTAATTGCAAAATCATCATCCTAGATAAGCATATAGGGTTACCTAACTCTGAATTGCATTTTGAATATATCACATATTCACATAGGTTTTGAAAGTATACAAACGAAGTTAAATAGAGGGGGGGTGAATAGGTTTTTACGCCTTTTTCAATCCTTTGAACAAACTTTCATTTGTCCCTCAAGGTAGCCTTACATACAACACATAAACCATAAATCCATACATAGACAAGATAAGCATATGATCATATAAGCATAGTCTATGAATATCAATAAGTTGTATGAGGTATAAGAACACATAAACTTAACATCAAAAGGATACTTGTATTTCAATATTTGTTCAATGCATTACAAGTATGATCAAATAATACTATACACAAGAAATACAATATATAAAAGAATTATATTTACAAGTAAGATCAAATGACTAAGTTCACAAATCACACTTTACAAAATCTTGTTACAAAATACATCATAAGTGAATATTATGCAACAAGACAGCAACATACACATATACAAATATAAGAGATAGAGATAGGAAGAATTAACACAAGAGATTTTTTAACGTGGTAAAACCTCCAAGGAGGAAACATCCACGGGTTGAACTATAACCATTGGGTACTTATATATATTGGAAGGTAAATTAGAAATTCCACAAAGTGACCAATCTTTAGCTCACCCAACCTAGTGGAGTCTATGTCTACCCAACCCTATTGGAAAGTACGAAATCCCTCAATGATGCGGAGCCACCATATATTAGACAACATACAAAACCAACATTGATGGAAGATAAGAAATTCCTCAAAAGTGCATACACATCCCATGTACCCCGCTCTTTTGGAGTCTATGTCTATCCATACGCCTAGGCCTACCAACATACAAGCCAACTCCCTATCCAAGGCACTCATGCCTCTAGGAAGCCTCCCATGCATGACTATCCAAGTCTTTTCGACTCTAACCATGACTTCTTGCTCGGTTATCCGGACCTCACATCCTAACCAAGACTTCCTTGCTTGACTATCCGGACTCCTTGTCCTAGTCAAGACTTCATGCCTTTTACAAGGACTTCCTAGTGTGATCATGTGAATGCAAATGATGCATACAATCAATTCAACATAGAACATGTGATCAATACATTCCATGGAACAACTAGACCTAAACATGTGAAAACACAAGTAAAGTAATCTAGATGCCAAAACATGAATTAAACCTAGAGCATGTGAAAAGTATCTAACACAAAAGCTCATAGTTCTATTCATACAAATAACACTTGAATAAACACATATACATGAAACACATACTCAAGATGTCATAAACATACACAAAAATGCTAGAATCATAAAATTCATTTAATGAATATTCTAGCCAAAGATTTAGAGCATGAATATATTGATAAATCATCCTAAATGTCTCTAAAAACACATACAAGAGCCTTAATCATAGATTACATCAATCAAGGATCAAAACACATTTCAAGGATTATTAATCATAAAATGATTTAATCAAGTCACAAATAATCCTAGATATCAATCTAATCACAATACAACTCTCAAACATGTGAAAAACCTAGAATCTAAGAAACTAGTTCACATATGTCTCTAATTAGACTTTTGATTAAGATTGATTATGAAGCTATCTTTCTTTATAGCATTCATAAAACATACATATACATATAGAAGAAGAAACCCCAAGGTAATTGAAGGTTATAAAAGAAGAAATCTCAAAGATATGAACACTACCTTGGATTCTCGATCTGGTTCGGTTTTCAGTGTGCAACCACCAGAAAAGTCGATCAAACAGCTACCAAATCACTTGGAAAAGGTAGAGGACTCAATTACAAACAATCTCCAACTTGAATCACTCAATTTTGAGTTTGTATGAGAAAGTTATGATGATTTGAAGATGAGAAAAATATAAGAGAAATTCTGACGGGATTTTCAATTTTTTCTTCTTTAAAATGAATGGGAGGGAATTTGGGAATTTAAAAGGAAGGAGAGAGAGAAGGAATTTGGACCAATCAAAAGAGGCCACAACAGCCCTTAGCTGTGTGGGGCGCGTGGGCCACACGGGACCAAAGGGCTAATCTGGCCGTGGGCCCCACGGCCTCCACATGTGGTGGCCAAGGCTTGTCCTTTGGCCATGTTTGGCCACACACGACCCTCTTGCGCACCACTCACGTTCTTCGACTGTATTCGGGCCTCTGAACTCCAATTTCGAATCAATTTTTGGATTACGAATCGTGACTTCCTCACGTATAGCGATGACTATGAAACATTGCAAAAAGGTTGAGAAATCATCTCGGAATATGACGACAAAAACAACTCAACGAAAGAGAACGAAAAGTAGCGTAGATATATCGTTTGGACTCAAAACCTAATGAAAGAGTAATCGAAATAACCAGGACTCAATAAGGAATCATAAGAGATCATGTTCAAGTCCAAAACAAAAAATACGGAAACAAATAACACAAAATCACACACGTATGCCTTTCCTAGACATAGTCCTAAAACAAGCAAATTACAACGTTTATCAAATTAAAGCTAATGCATGTGCATACATTACCAAGTGTGTGAAAGTGATATATAAATGATATTCAACCATGAAGGAACACACAAGAATGCTATGTGTGTGTGCCTAGTCTTGTAAGAGAAATGAGGTCTTATATACCTTTGTAGACCGATGAAGCACATTTCTCTTTGAAGCCGGCATCTTGCATGAATTGTGGCTAAGACCTTCTTTGACGTCTTAAATCTTCAAAACTTAGACCACTAATCATTACAAGAGAAACACGTTTTGATATGGAATACATGCCAAGACAAACCAAAAACCTAACAGGTTTTATTATCTCTTCTTAGAGAACTAAGTCTTGTGTTGTGATCGGGATTAGGTTGCTTAAATCGCAAGCAATTGGACTAGGTTCACTTATACCGGGATTAGGTAGGTGTGTGATTATATGCCGGGATTAGGTTGTAATCTTTAACACATTTAGTGGATTCGAGGTTCGAGTGTGGCGCACTTATTAGCCCGTGGTTTTTCCCATGAGAGTTTCCACGTATACATCAAGTGTTACTTATATTTCCGCACCATATTACACTTGTTATTTTATATTGACTAGTTAGGGGTATTTTCATAAAATTGACTTAAAACGAAAATTGGATAAAATCGGATAAAATCTATTCACCCCCACCCCCTCTAGATTAATATTATACATATCGAGTATTTGTTTCAATCTTGAATATAAGCTCTAAGCATGACTAAATACAAAAAGTAAAGAGTAGAGAGAGATAGAGGAAACTAGATGATGAAAGCCTCCTCTTTTCTTGATTGGGTGATCATCCTCTTCAATTCTTTCTTCAATCTCCTTTGCCAAATGATAATGGATTATGGTAGATCTAGGTGGAAAAGAGTGGATTTGCTGTTTTGAAGGTGAATTGAGGTGTAAAAATATGTTCTTGGTTTGTTCTTGGCCAGAGAGTGGTGAGAGTTCCTCAAAAACGAGATATAAGGGAGTATTTATAAGTAAGCCAAATTAGGGCACCAAGTTCGATGTTTTGCTGAGCTGGATCCCAAAGGCTCGGTACAATAAAATGTAGTGTACCGCATCAAGTCTCTGGAGCAAATGCATTGTTCGACTGTGCGGTTCATTAAGACAGAGCGTACCGCACAAGGTTACTGGAGTGAATGTGCGGTTGGCACGCTGTACACTAGGACGACATCAACATCAATAATTCTCTAGACCAAAATCGTGGTTGGCACCTAATTGATGCGCGGTACACTAAAACGGAGTGTACCATGCATTGCATATGAAATTCCTCCAATTCCAACTTTTCGCTCCAAAATCTCCAAAACTTGCTCAAATACCCCTGAATATCTAAAAAGCTCTACACAACTTATTTCAACCATTAAACACTTGATTTTACCCGAGAAACGAGCGCAAACAATAGGAAATGAGAGCCTAAAATAAGTATAGAAATGATGTTATCAGCACAATCCTTATTTTTTTTAAAAATAAAAATAAAATTGAAAAACATGAAATATTCCAAAAAAAACGAAGTACAACATAAAAAAAATGACATGTCTCAAAAAAGTGAAATATCAAAAAACAAAACGTGAAATATCCCAAAAAGGAAGGAAGGAGGTTTAAATGAGTTAAGGTATTTTCGGTAATTTTCCTGTTATGAACTGAAATAAAATTTTACAATGTAATTTTTAACGATTAAAACTTCGTTTGCGGTTAAAAATAAATTTCATATAATATTTATAATCATTTTTAGGAATTCTTACTTTAACTCATTGACAAAATACATGGTAAGTTTATGTCATTTACCTTAATTTTAACCTCCTTACTGCCTAAAAACGTAAGTTATTCATCTATTTCTTCTCTCTTGTCTCTCCAATTTAAACCAATGGTGTTTAGGACTATGTTGACAAATGTACGAGTTAGCGAAGGCAAGATTTGAAGTCACAATCCTAAAGTATGTGTATAAGGTACGATGGTTTGTCATTCCATTATTTCAACTTCCATATCAACATCAACAAGCAAGTTAAAAACTCTAAAAGAAACAAAAAATATTTTCTTGAGACACAATAATATATTTATATTTTAAAAATATGAAGGGATAATTACTCTAGTAGATATCCATTTGGTTGAGTATTATCAAAATAGTCATTAGATGGGGAATTCATTTCAAAATGGTCAATTTAGGTAAACATTGTGACAATAATAGTCATTTCGTTATACCTCGTTAACTTTGATTAGAATTACTGTTAAATGGGTGGACATTTTGATAAAAAAAGATTTACCAAAATAAAAAATAAAAAAAGAATACTGCAATCTCGTTTATTTAGGGCAAAAATATGAGGTTTGGGGATTTGGGTTGTTCTAGACTCTATTATCGTGAATTCCAATTGGTAGGGATGGAAGAATCAATTTCCCTATTGATCATCTCACTTCATTTTCTCTATTGTTTATGAATTGCTGCATTTTCCCTATTAAATGAAATTATATTGTTCATTTTGACATGTCGCTACAATAGTTCTTGGTTTCATCTTCAGTGCTGATGTTATATGTTGTTGAATTGGAATTCAATGGAGTTGGACTTGATGAAGGCGTCGACAAAACCGAAGCGAAGTTGAGGTTATTGTTTGAATTAGGGCTCGTTTGGGATAATTTTTACTTTTGACTTTCGAAAGTAGAAGAAAGGAAGTAAAAGCCTGAGCTTTTCCGTTACTATTTGGAAATAAAATGATAAATGTATTTTTATTTAATAAAAATAATAGACAACAGTAAAAAAAATGTTGAAAAAATAAAATAAAATAAAAATGCTAAACCTAAATTTTTTATTTTGCTAATAGCTGCCATCGTTATCAACCCACCACAACCATTCATTAGTTCAATCACAACCAAACATCAAAGCAAAGCTTCCACGTCCCACCGCTTTTTCCTTTTCATTTTCTTTCTTTTCATCCCCTTCTGATCTTTGTCACCGTCTCTTTCAATATTCTTAAATTCTCTAGTTCTTACTACTCTCTCTCCCTCAAATCCTAGTAAACCCATCACCATCGAATCCTCTCTACTTCTCTACTTCTCTACTTCATCAATTTCTTGTTTCATCATTTAGTTTTGTTAAATCTACTCATGGTTTTGGTTTTGTTTATTTTTTGTTGTTGTTTGAATGTCTTTGTATGAACATTTGTGGAGATGGAGGCTAGAACACAGTCGTAGAGAAGGGGAGAAAAATTAAGAATTTCTATTTTACTTTTAATTGATGGAAGGATAAAATTGTAAATAAAAAAGTTTCATTAAAGAAACTGACTTCAGTGTGTTCTCAATGGAAACCCTTTGAAGAGAAGCTAGAAAATGTGGCTTCTAGTGGAAGAGCTTTCCAAAATTGAAAGTTATTCTATTGGTACATCCAAACACTTCAATATGTTGTTTTTGGCCCCAAAAGCTAGCTTTTAAAAGCCATGTCAAACAAAGCCTTAATCACCGATGATATTGAAGGATCCATCATCGTTTGATCAGGGTTACTATAACCACCATAGTATATGTAATGACTTGTTGGAATCAACACATAATCTTCTTGAGTCAAGTTTAAAGAGGGGGTATTTCATTACTTTTCCAGTGATCATTTTGGTTGGTGAAATTACTGAAATTGGTTTGAAATTGCTCTGTTACTTATGGGTTGTGGTCCATTATGTGCTACTGGTACTGGTACTTTAATTGCTACTTCTTGTTGGTTGCAAATTTGGTTAATTTGGTGATGATCTTGAACATTTTGGTGAGTTCGAGCGCGGATCTCCTACATTAAGAGGAGATCGGCGTTGATAGTAAGGTTCTAGTGGGGATGTTTGGTGGTGCTTGACATTGGGGGTGTTTGGTTTGGTTTTGGGATGTCGAAAGTGGATGATGATGGATGGATGCATGATTTTCAATGTTGAATCTGTTGATGATTCAACACTTGATGGATGATTTCGGTGTTGAATCTGATGATGGTTCAACACTAGATGGACGGGTTCTTTTTTGTTGAATGAATGTGATGATGATTTTTTTTTTGTGAATGAATTTGTTTGTGGATAGTTTTTTTTATGAATGAATTTGATGAAGTTGAGGTTTTTTTTTTTTTTTTTTTTCCTTCTATAACTTCTTGTTATTGTAGTCATTCAAAACTACAATAAAAAAGATGGGCACTAACAACCTGCAAAACCAATAAGTGATCGTCAAGTACTTAGGTGGCCGGGGTAGTACCAACCTGAGTACACTCCAACGCTCAAGTTAGTTGTCATTCAATAATAAGGAGTGAATGAAATAAGAGATGAATCCATACTCAAACCAATGGTAATAATTTATGTCGAGTGACAGTATTTGAAGTGGAGGAAAGTTGGTAATTGGTTTGACTCTACTATAGTAGGTGTCATTCTACACGTTTGATCTGAATGGATACGGATGTGTATTGGAATGAATGTATGATGATCAATAAGCATAGGTCGAATAGGCACACGTCGAACGAAATGATGAAAACATATATATAGCAATAAGATAATGAAAGTGTGTATTGCGGAGCTTATCAGTTATCGTGTCAGTTGAGAGTAGAAACTACTAAAATGAAGTGGTGGCTACTATTTATAACTGAGGATAAGTGATCCAACAATTAGCTAACCATGAGAATATGAGATCACTATAATCTCGGTCTGAGATCGTAGGCCGAGATATGTGATTCCGTATTCAAAAATCTTGAGGATTCGAATGGTTTGACTTGGTCAATCACATAAGTAACACACCTGACTTAGTCTTTATAGACACAGTTAAGACTAGGGTTGCACATTGGGGAAATGGAGATGGATATAGGTAAACCACACCCCCCCCCCCCCCCCCCATTTGGGGAAAATGGGGACGAGGAATTTTGGGGGGAGGTACCTCCATCTCCAACCCCAGTTCCTCATTTTCCCCGTTTTTCCCTATTTCCCTGTTTCCCCATTTCCCCATTAAAAATTACAAATTTAAAAAAAAAATTAAAAAAAAAACATTTCATTACAAATACAAAATAAAATCTATTAGTGCATTACAAATATAAAAGAAAATACATTACAAAATAAAGTATTTCAATAATCCATTAGAGTAAATGAGGTTTATATAGTTAAGTTTTCAAATAATTAAAATATACATATATATATATATAATTATATTATATTTATAATGTTTATGGGGAAATGAGGAAATGGGGATAGGGGGGGCCCCATCCCCGGGGGCCCCATCCCCATCCCCATCCATCCATCCTCATTTCAATATATTAGTGAGAAAAATGGGGAAATAGGGATGGGGACACGGGGAAAAATGTGCAACCCTAGTTAAGACTTGCTACCATCTTGGGCCTAATATAAGGCCTGACTGTTTGAGCAGCCCAAACTCACTAAATGCTTGATTAAATACTTGGTCTCGAAGGATTGGGCTATTCCACTACAATTATTATAGTATCATTTCATGGTCTCATCTTTAGGTTTCATTTAATCCGATCAATAAAATGAAATTTTTTAAAGAAAAAATAATGTCTATTTGATTGCTTCGAAAGCTAAATTTCAATGTACGAATAATTCTAAGGATGACTCAATTGCCACCCATAAGATATCTTCTTACACATATGTTTTAATTAAACTTTTTAATTTCTAAAATACTTTTACATTTAATTACTTAAAATACGAGGCTTTATAATTGGAAATTAAATTTACTTCCTACACCCATAAGTTGAACACCCAATCAAAATAAACCCTAATAATATATACTTAATCAAACTCAATATCAATCAGAATATATATATATATATATCACATATAGTCAAGGAATGAATAAACAAAGAATTGATTTCATGGATTTCGAATGCATTCAGGTATGTTTACTTTCATTTTTATTATTGTTTTGTGATTAAATAAAAAATTATTGCAGTTGTAGTCTTGTAGAACTCTTTTTTTTTTAAGCAGTTATAGAACTCGATCAAGTCCATACGGTTTTCAAACACAACTCACTCACTCACTTTACTTTAATTCAACTACAAATTCTTATTAATTTAATTTGTTTGTAAACCAAAAAACTTGGTGGATGGATTTTTTTAAAAAAAAAATTAAATGAAAAAAATTGATTTGTTTGGTGATTGAATATATATATATATATTTAAGACAAAAGAAAATGTATATCATTGTTTGTTTAATTATTATTTTTGTTGTTTTCTATGATGATAATTAAGTATGTAAACCATTATGATTTCATAGTTTTTTAGATAATTCAATACATTGATTCCACAAGTAACAACAGAAAAAAATATAATAAGTTTTAGAGTTGAATTTTGTATTTTATTTTTGCCTAGGTAAAATCTTAGTTGAAGAGTTTTATTTGAATATGATATTTTTTTTATTTTAGTAAATTCTATAATATTTGTTAAAGGGAATGAAAAGACTGTACGTTTTTTTTTTTTTTTTTTAAAGAAGAAAATGTACGTACAAGAATTTTATTTATTTTACGGTGGTGGAAGCAAATGAAGAGAAACGGGTGTTATGAAAATATATATATATTTAAATGTGTTTATATATATATACTTAAAAGATAGTTTTGGTATTTCAAAAGGTGTATGGAATAAAAAAATTAAAATTAAAAAAAGTGTTAATAATGTATTTATAATGAAAGAAGTATATGGTAGAATATCTAAAATTTATAAAGGATAGTTAAGACAATTCATATGTTTTAAAAATGCTCAAAAAAAGCTTTTTGGGAAAGTCCAAATTTTAGGCTTCTCCTAGTAGACATAAAATAGCTTTTATAAAGGGTAGTCGAGACAATTCATATATTAAAAAAACTGTTTTGATTTTTACCAAACAATAAAATAAAAAAATAAAAAATAAAAACTTTGAAACATCTTCTAACATTTAAAAAAAAAAAAAAAAAAAAAAAAGGCTTTTTACCTTTGCAAAAGCCATACTAAACACACACTAAATCTGAGAGCATAATGTATTGTTTCAAAATCCTCAACTATTCAAGATCAAAGATGTCTTTTAATGTCATGATTCACATTTTTACTGGAAAAAGAAACGTAAAGGAAGATAGTGGGGAATAGTGTGAACTATAGAGACAATAATGGTCATTAACAGAACTAGAGGGAGATAATAGCGAATATGTCAAACTAAGGGGAGGATTTTGGTCATATCTCTATAATTATTTTTAGATATTAAAAGACACAAGAAGAGACCAATAAAATGAACATGTTAAGAGATTAACGTTTGACTTCAACTAATTAAAGTCGATCAAATATGCCTTCAGTCACTTGTGTGCTAGTATTGAGTATTGAGTATTGAATTGAATCCAACAAAATAAATAAAAAATAACCTCTTACCTACTTAAAGGTAAAGGTAATCAATTTTGGGACAAAGTGATAAACAAAATTTTCTAAAAGTCTACAAAAGAGATATATATAGAAATTAGAATAAAAGGCAAAATCTTGTGGGCATATATGTCTCTCTCTCTCCTTAACCTTCTTTTTAACACTAATCTCTCATTTCCTCAGCTTTTAGTGTAACCAAAAAAATAATAATAATAAGAAAGAAAACATAAACACAAAAAAGATGATGTTTACAGATCAGAAAGCAAAACTTTTTTCTTCCCCTTCTCATCTTGACCATTTGACCGCCTCACAAATCTCCCCTGTGATATTCCAGCAAACAAAAGAGACGAGAACGAGGGGGAGATTAGATTCCAAAAAGAAAAATTTTAGTCTAAAAATCAACTCGAATGATATGATAAGGAGTTTATCTTCATTATATTATTCATTATCTCTTTCTGGACTTTGAATGTAGTTTTTTAGGTTGAACAATTGCTTGACATCAAGCAAATTTTAATGATGTAACAAGAACCAAAAAGTTTACATGAATGAATTCAATTTATGATGAGTGAAAAACTAATAAGAAGTTTGATAAAAATGTAAAATAAATTCTTGATCAAAACGAAGATAGACAAAGTGGTGGTTGTAAAAAGTAGTGTAATTTTTTATTTTATTTTTAATTGAATATTTTGTCCTTTGTAAGTAATTTTATTCGAACTTCGAAGGCAGTGGCAAAGCCACACTGTGGAGCCGGGGGCCATGGCTCCAAGTCCATATTTTTATTTTAAAAATTTATTAATATTTTGCCCTAATATTTTTTATTATTTATATTTTTCTATTAAAATTTAATATCTTTTCAAATTCACCCTTCAAAATCTTAGAGCCTTCACCTTTATTTAGGGGCATTGTCGTAATAAATAAAAAATGAGATTTGTTTGGATGACAACATCATAACCTTTTTATAAGATGCGATAGTGTTCATGAAAAAAATTTGTAGGCCTTGGAAATCTGAACCCTTCAAGTTTCTTTTATTCACAATTGAGTCCAAACAAACTTTTATTTCTTTTAAATATCATGCTTTACGTCTATTTTAGTTATCAATAATCTTAATTACAAATAAAAAGTCATGTACCGAAAATTTTAAACAAAAAAAAAAAAGCTCAAGTTCGTATAAAGTTGAAAAACAATTATTATAAGGTTATGAAATTAGATAAAAATTTCTTGGAAACTTGGTGGATGGATTTTTTTAAAAAAAATTAAATGAAAAAAATTGATTTGTTTGGTTATTGAAAAAATTGTTTTTTTTTTTTTAGACAAAAGAAGATGTATATCATTGTTTGTTTAATTATTATTATTGTTGTTTTCTATGACGATGATTAAGTGTATAAACCATTATGATTTCATGGTTTTTTAGATAATTTAATACATTGATTCCACAAGTAACAACGGAAAAAAAAAAAATATTAGTTTTAGAGTTGAATTTTACATTTTATTTTTGCCCAAGTAAAATCTTAACCGAAGAGTTTTATTTGAATATCATATATATATATATTTTATTTTAGTAAATTCTATAATATTTGTTAAAGGGAATGAAAAGACTGTACGTTTTTTTTTTTTTTGAATTAAGAAAATGTACGTACAAGAATTTTATTTATTTTGCGGTGGTGGAAGCAAATGAAGAGAAATAGGTGTAATGAAAATATATATATATATTTAAATGTATATATATATACTTAAAAGATAGTTTTGGTATTTCAAAGGTGTATGTAATAAAATTAATAATTTTAATTTTTTTAATTTAGGTGTAGGAAGATATATTATGTGTAGAAATAGAGCCACCCTAATTCTAAATATCAATAAATATATGAAAAAAAAAAAAATCAATTTAGATTTTGATTTCGTAGGAATGTTGTTTTCATGATAAGGAGATTTGAACATCCAAAACTGAATGTAATATTAATTTTAAAGCACTAGATTAGATAATTTAATATACGTCTCTATTTCTTTATTAGACTGTAGTCTTTTTATTTTTTATTAGACTAGTCCAACAGTCTAATTCTAAGAATGTGTTTGGTATGACTTTTCAAGTAGATCTTTTAGAGTAGATCTTTTACTAATGGGCTTTTATTGAGTAGAGGTTTTAACAAAAAAAAAAAAAAAAAAAAAACTTTCAGTTGTATAAATTACAAAAAAAGTATTGACAATGTATTTTTAAAAATAGTTTTTGGTTGTATAAATTAAAAAAAAAAAAAAGTGTTAATAATGTATTTATAATGAAAGAATTGTATGGTATATTAGTTATCAATAATCTTAATCACAAATAAAAAGTCATGTACCGAAAAATTTATTGGACATAAGACTTTTGATTTATTGTAGAAGGTTTTTACCGAATATTTGAACTGTAAAATTGATTTATTTTATTATTGGAATTCCAATGCAACATTTCATTTATATATATTCGTGAAATCTAAGAAATCCCATAAAATTAAAAAAAAGTGATTCGTTATTTAAGATATTTGGGGGTTACATCGTGTGACACGTCTAAGCTCACACTCACAAGTCGAGACCGTGAGTTCAAATTGTATCCTCAACTAAATACCAAAATTGTACTTGGAAGGAAAAAAAAAACCAAAGAAAGGTAATGAAATTATACCTTCATTCTGGGCCGTCGATCAGCGTTGACTTTTCTGACCTGATACCTGATCTTCTTAGAGAAAAGGCGTGTACGCCGCTTTTCTTTGTAGCGCAACACACTAGCCTCTCTCACGCCGCTGTCGGAGAATAAATCAATCTGTGCCAGCCTGGCCTGCCCCGAAATTAAACCATAAAAGGAAATGATTCAGTGCCATGCACCACACTCTATTCATCACACATCTCCAAATTTTAACACATTCTCCTACACTTTCTCGTAACATTCAAATAACACTCAAGAAAATGACTCATATGCTTTCAAAACACAAAAATAAATAAATAAAAGCTTTCACGTCAAAGAATCTATATGAATTTTTAAAAGATAATAATATTCTCTTTATTTGATAAAAAATTAATATTTAGAAAGTCTTTTTTAAAAAAATTAACAAGACTTCAAGAAGATATATATATAAAAGGATGAAATGGACTAATAATAAGTTCCTCACACTTGAATCAAGAATTTAAGTTGCAACTTGGAATTAACTTAATTAAGTAGTTTAGGCAGTTTTTCTATTATCAGTTCAAACTGACAAAAGATATATCAGTTTCTTGCATGTGGGTCATTGGATTTAAAAGATGCTTTGACAAATATATGTAGCCAAATTAAAGTATTTAAATCCAGTGGCTCACATGTAAGAAACTGATATATCTTTTGTCAGTTCGAACTGATAATAAAAAAACTGATAGTTTAGGTAAAAAATAAATAAATAAATAAAACTGAAAAGTTTAGCCTAGGTGGCACCTACTGAAAACAAGAAAACATAAAGACAATTTACATGAATGAAAAAATAAAAATAATAAAAATATAGTAATTTGAAAATGTAGTTCACTTTATGGAGTGGGTCCAAATCATAAATTTATATTTAAAAATAAAAAATGTTGAATCTGTGGGTCCAAATCATAAATTTATATATATATTTTTAAATAAAAGAGATTTAGATTATTTAATTACAAAAGAAGGAGAAGATTTAAACTTTGAATTGATGGCATATAAAATAGAAGGCCGGCGGGAGATAAATAAAAAACATACAGAGACATCATTTCCAAGCGCGTCGGAGCTCAGACTTTCGTCCAAAAACGGAGACCCTTTATCGGACCATGCACTCACTACGTCATCGTATTTCAGCTTCAGTAGCAATTCGCCGGAGCTGGTGTTCGGAGGAGGAGGAGTCGGCGGTTCCGGGACCTTGGAGGCCGCCGGAGGAGGAGGTTTTTCCTTGTCAACCTTTTTTTTCTTTTTCTTGGTAGTTGTAGTAGTAGCGTTGAGTTTTGGAGAGATTTGAAGAACATCAACTGTACTTGGAAAACTCCACCAATTTCCTTCGTCGACATGTCTCAATGCTCTTATTCCTCTTCTAATTCCAAGCCCTAATTCCATTTTCCCGCCAAATGGATTCCCGTACCAGTAATTGTTGTTAGATTCATCGATTGATTCTTTCTTCACACTCGAATTCCCCATTATACTGTCAATTCCTTGCTCAATTTCTTCATCGAGAATCGATTCGGCATCAAAATCATCATGAAACTCCCCACTCGACAATTCCACAGAATTCCCCTGATAATCGATTTCGCCATTAAAATTGGCTGCTTTAGGCTCGAATCGGAAACTGGGTTTGTCCTGGATTGGTTGGTGGAGCGGCAAGAAGCCGGAGCTGTTGATTTCGCGAAAAGGAAGTAAAATCTCAGCGGATTCGTCGAAGAAATAGTCATGGGGTCTGGTGAATTTGGTTGGGTTTTTGAGGTTTTTTGTGGAGAAGATAGTGGGGTAGACGGTGGAGAGGAGAGCAGCGGCTTCGTTGTAGGTTTGTTTGGGGCGTTTACGAGCTGTTCTTGGCTTTCGAGTGGAGATTGCTAATGGGGAGTTGCTTGATTCTGAGAGAGTTGAAGATGGTGAAGATGTGTTTGATGTTCTTATTGAATTTGATGGAGATTTTATGATGTCTAAGTCTATTGCATAGGTTCTACCGCCTCCGCTTAAACAAGAAGACGACATTGTCAACATATACAAATACTATCAAATATCAATTCAATTAACAACTTGACCCAAATTCATATCTAAGATTAAAAAGAAAATTAAGACAATTGGGTGGGATCAGTGGCATCCCAATTCCAAGAAAAGCTGAAAAGTCACTTTTTTGCTGACCATTATTAGCAAAGGAAAACAGCAAAACCCTGAACCCCAGAAAGGGTGCAAGAATTAAAAAACAAAAAAAACAAAAAAAGAGTTGAAGAAATGATACTAAAAGAGGGAAAAAGCCAAAAATCTCTTGTAATAAATTAGAGAAGAAGTTGCTAGAAAGTTGAGGAGAAGTATTTATAAAAAACCCCCCAAAAAACCCTATACCAAATCTTCTTCTGCTCTGGCTAAGAAGAAACAAGAGAATTACAAATTCCTAGAAATACCCAGATATCATGAGAGTGTTTAGAGCAAAAGGAATGAGAAATTTCTATAAGGAAAGTTATCCAATAAGAAAACCAACAACTCTCAAGTACACGAGACGCAGAGAGAGAGAAGGATGGTTTTTATGAGTGTGTTTGGGCGCGCGCACAGAAGAAGGAGGTCACGAGAAAGGGAGTGGCAGATGAAAAGGAGAAAGATCCGTTGTGAGAACTGTGTAGTGTAGATATATATATGCAAATGGCAGGGACAGAGAGACTCTCTCTCTCTCTCTGTGTTTTTTTTTTTTTTTTTGAAGAGATTGGGGTATGTAAGTGAGAGGAGATGAGAACAGAGGAAAAGACAATACTTGGTTTCTGCAGTTTTGGCTGTGGACCACTCTGTTATTTTGCTTTCTCTCTTTCACTTGTGTCTTGTGTCTTGTGTCTTGTGTCCTAGCTTCTACCACCCAACTCTTCAATTATTTTATTTTTTTCTCTTTTACATATTTGCCCTTCTTCCTTCTACATTCTTCTTCATTGTACTATAATTATAAATTTAAATATATGCTTAAAACATTAAAGTATATTGGGAACTTTGTTCACAGTTTTTTTAAATTTTTTTTATTTGTTCTTGAATTTTTGCTCATACTATTTCTTGTCATTATTTTTACAACACTATGGAATGTTTGGATGTTTATTTATGGATTATATATATATATATAATTATAATTAAATCTATTTATTGAATGTCTCTGCTTTTTTTTTTTTCATATTGATTTTTAAAAAAATATTTAATAATGAAATAAATAAAATAGAGTCAACTATAATCTAATAATAACAATGGAAATTAATTAGATTTTTTTTTTAAATGTAAACGAACCAATTTGAAACAAAGCATAGAATCTTTAAAAAAAAAACAAAGCATAGAAGTTATTTTTTAACTATGAAAATAAAATAAAAAATTAATATTATGTTAAAAAAAAGGGGGGGGGGGGGGGGGGGGGGGGGGGCTTGATAAGTTGATTTCTAAAACTTAATAATACTTTGAAAATGGCTTCCTCTAAAATAATTATGATTATTGGAATCTAAAGAAAAAAATGATGGCTATAAACAATTGAAAATGACCTACAATCAAAGAATCTTGAAAGTTTTAAACTTAAATTCATTTCCATAATTGATTTTGATATATCAACAATGTTTTTTTTTTATTGTAAACCATAAAACTTAATTTGACAAACTTGCATTGTATAATGAGAAATTGGTCAATGGTATTTATGTAGTTTCATGAATGTGAGTAAGGGCATATTTGTAAAGTGAACATGTAATCCTAATGATGGGCGAACATGGATGTCATAGTTGGATATTTCTAAGGTTTGCCACCCATACCACCTGCAGAGTTGATTGGAGATTTTATATGAAAGGTTTCTTATCTGCTGACATGGCAGAATCCTATTGGAAGAACTAGATTTTAATAGGGCTGATGTGGCGGATTTTCACGAGTATCAAGGAATTAGAGGGGAGAAGGCAATGATTTGATGGTTTTTGGGTGTCTTTATGTGGGGTTTATATGTGGCAGATTTCACTCATACGTTGTGGTTATTAGGTTCATTGGCTTTCTCATTACAAAATCATCACTTTCTTTATCTTTACATTTTGCATCTTCACCCCTCTCTCTTATCATTTTTTACTTTCTAGGATTATATTTATCAAGTAATTAAACGTGACCTATCTGAGGTTTGTTTATTTGCTGACATAAATAATATTTCCTAAATCTCTAAAACTAACATTGACTTTCGATGGTGTTAGTCAAACCATGGTCGAACTTAACTGCCGAAAGGCTATTTTCATCCTTTCATTGAGATGGATGGTAATCCTATAAAAAAATAATAAAAAATCTGTATCGTCTATCTTTGAGATGGATGGTAGAGTTCAAAAAAATTAAAAACATAAATAGATGGGTGGAGATTGAAGCTGGATCACCAATCATCCTTTTTTTTTTCTTCTTTAGTTTCTTAATTTTCTTTAGGAGTTCTAAAAATTAATAGCATATTTTGAGGAGTAGTTTTTTGGGCTTGGTAATAGTTTATTAAGTTGAGTTTATATAGCACCTAAAATGATTTTATGAGGAAAAAAACCCTCAAACACAAGAAATGTGATTTAAAAAAAAAAAAAAAAAAAAAAAAAGGTAAAGAGAGAAAAAAAATATAAGTAGTACTAGGGAATTAGATCTTAAAATTAAAACAAGAAGACGAGATATAAAAAAGATATTTAAACCCAAATATAAAGAAGAAATATTACATTGATCTGGAAAAAAAAAACATATCTGAAAACGAAAAAAAGAATTTCAAGACAATACTCGGAAAATCGCACAAGAATTAAATAAGTAACAATTTAACAATATTAATTCTCGGTTTTATAGCAAATATCTCGAATGAACAACCATTGTTCATTATTATCCCCACATTTGAATCCAGGTTTTACAAAAACTAATTTTTTCACAAAAACAATCACTAACAATGCAATATATCGAATGTGATTTCGATATGTTTATGGAGGGAAATTTGCATTACCAACTCTTCCAATTAGCTTCTAAAAATCTTATAGGACCTTCCAATTAGGTTCCACGACTGCTTTTAAGAAATAGATCTACTATTTTAAGGTGGGTGGATTTCAATTTCAGAAAGAGATCAAGAAAAGTGAGAAAAAAAGGGAAAAAAGTACGAAGAGAAGGTCGAGAAAGAGAGATATGATTTGACAATACAGAAAGTTGAAAGGGAAAAAAAAAAAAAGGTGAAAAGTGGTCTTAAAAGATGAGTCAATGAGGGTATTTTCGTTACTCTCCTTACGTTTGGTGCTCTTTAAATTCAAATCGTTAACATAGTGTCAAGTTCAAAATTTTATGTAATTTTTTTTTATTTACAACTATTTTCACTTTTTTAAATTATTGTTTTTTTTTTTAATCTCTACCATTCATCTTTGAGATGAACGATGGTGATCTTTTTTTTTTTTATTTAGTATTTTAAAAAAAATTGTTTAATTATTTATATCTCAATTGTCCATCTTTGAGAGAAAAATGCAATCTAGTTCCTAAGCTTTTAGGAAAAGACAAATGCTTTTATTTAATTATCTTTCCATTACTTTCTCGGGGAGTCCTTAGAGAATGACAAGATAGGTAAAATATTGCCTTTTCTTAAAAACTTAGGGACTGTAATGAATTTTTTTTTTATTAAAATGATTTGAAAATATAAACGATAAGAAATCTATACTAAAAAACGTATTTCAAATTTCCACTCTCTTTCTTGTCTGGTTCACAACTGTAGACCCTAAATAGATAATATAAAGAAAAATGCAAGTGTCAAATGCACTTTTGAAGTTTTCTTTTCTTCAAAATATTTTTGGAAATATCCTCAGACATTTATGACTTAGATATGTCATATGTACATATTTGTTCTTTCAATGAATATCTGATTTTTTTCTCTTCTAAATTTTTGCTTTCTTCATTTCAAGCATTTTTATTAGAAAAAAAAAAAATCAGTTAATACAGAAATTACAATAAATCAAATTAGTCCAAGTTAATCAATGGCAGCGCATCATCATTAACCTGCTCAATATAAACGCTTTCAGAATATGAAAAATTTGACTTAGTTAAAATGTCTAAAAGTGATGCAAATTATTATTATTTTTGAAAAAAAGAAGTTGTTTGTTTAGGTAATATACAAATCCTATTTTCCAATATAGTGTTGAAATTAGCTTCAGATGTTAAAAAAAAAAATGATATGATTTATTTTTGAGAGAATTGTAAATAACCATATGATGTTTGATCAAATGTCAAATCAAACCCTTTGGGTTGAACAATCAGAAAAAAAAATCCCCTACCATTAGTTGACTTTAATTAAATTTAATTAAATATAATTATTTAAGTGGTTTTTTTGATAATTGAACTAAAAAAATAATAATGAAAAAAAAAATACTAAAAATATGTTAGAAAAAAAAAAGTTTTAAAGAAAATTAAATATATAAAAATATATTATAACAAAGCAATAAAATCATTATAAAATTTAAACAAAAAATATTTTTTAAAATATAAAAAATTATTTTTGTATGAAATTGATTTAATTATTATTAGTATATATTTTTATTTTATTTTCCTTTATTTTCCTCTATTTATAATAAAGGATTTAAATTGTAATATTTGATATATATAAAGTCAACTAATGGTCAGCCAACTGTTAACTAATAGTAGTGGTTTTTTGCTGATTATTCAAACCATATGGTTTGATTTGGTATTTAATTAAAAGTCATGGGGTTATTTACAATTCTCCCTTTATTTTTTCATAAGAATTTACCTAAATCATTTTCTAAATTATTGTTTTTGAACCTTTTTTTTTTTTTTTTTTTTAAGCTTAACAAATTTAAGAATTGAAAGAAAAAGACGTGACTAAACTCAAACTCATAATCCTATTGACGTGGGTGTGATTGTACCCACAATTTTAATATGTTAAAAAAAAAAATATTATGCTTCCATTTTTGGTAAGATTATACCTAAATCATTTTCTAAAGGTGAAAATTACATCATATGCTTATCATATGCTTTTCACTTTGAACCGTCACAAAATTATAATTGAAAGGAAAATGAATAACTGAACCCACAATCTCATTGACGTGGTGTGAAGGTTTACCACTTGTCCCCTAAATATCCATCAATTGCTTCTCATTTTTCAGAAACTATTTTTGAATCAATGAATTTAACTCTACCTTTTATAATCATTATCAATGAGATAAACAAGAAGAGTCATTCGGTCACTAAAAAAAATGTCAAAGATAAAAGGTTTGAAATTTAAGGAATGAATTTGGTTTAATATATCCTTTTGTAGTTGGGACGCAAAAGCATAACCTCTAATTTTATTCACAACAATGACATGACCTTATCTTTTACAAGAATGAGTTGGCAAATCCACAACCCTTTAAATTGGATAAACTTTAGAGAATGAATTCAGGACTATCCATTTTATTATAGGCTAGGTAGAATGAAGTGATCCCTAAAATTACTTATGAGATATTTACTTTTAAAACCATTCTTATAAAAATTACATTCTTACAATTTCAAAAACTAAATAATTTTCCATTATGTAAATGATAATTAATAATTACAAAAATATTGACATAAAAGTATTTTTTTTTTTCAGATATTTTGTCTTAAAAAACAAACAATTTTTAAGTTATTACTTTATCACTTATATTCAGTTTTTTAATAAAAAAATTTAAATAAAATAGATCATTTAGTTTTTAGTCTCTACTAAAAGTCAACACTATTTAGTCTTCTCGTAAAAAAAAATTTACAACCTAATCCGTATGTTACCAATTTTTTTATCATTAACATCGATTGATAATCAAAGAGAAATAAAAATTAGTGGCTCAACTTTAAAAGAATAATGCTACACTGACTAAAAATATACTTAAATTCAATGTTCAAGTGACAATCTGATTTATATCAACTATATTAATTATAAGATGATGTAATGTCATCTTACGAGCATTTAGAACCTAGTATTTTATAAATTGAATAATTCATTTATTGTTTAAATAAAATTTTCAATTTAATTGTGTGTTTCAAAGTGCTTTAATCAAAAGTATCTTTAAAAGTACAATTTCAATTTATAAATATAGTTGAAAGTAATTTTTTTTTTTTAAGAAAGCACCTATCAAATACTCCCCGAGAAAGCAATTGATTCAAGAATCAAACAATACTCTCATTTAGAAAAAAAAAAAAAAAAATTACGTGTTTCTTTGAAAATTTCTAAAATATTTTTATTATCGAAAATTAATTTTAGTTATTTTCAATCAATTAAACACGTACAGTAAAAGGGCACGAAATACTCAACTATTTGACAATATTTTTTATTCATACCATAAGCACCCATAGTCCCATAGTCATACATGTAAAGTAAAATATTTGATTGAAGGAAGGAACCAAATATTACTCATGCAAAATTGCAAAACAGATAAGAATGCAAATATTACTTTACAGTAAAAGTGCAAGAATGCTCTAGTGCTTTTGTATGAATAAGAATCAAGATTGAGATATGGGATATCCATGCCTCTTGAAATATTACTCATGCAAAATTACAAATTCCAAAACAGATGCCCCATTCTTCCCAAGAATAGACAAATATAGTCTGCAACGGCAAGAGTCAAGACTGACTTTCTTAATTAGCTATACACTAAAAAAATAAAAAATAAAAATAAAGAAAGAATTTGCACTAAATCCCACATATATATATATATGAAAATTTTCTCTTCAATGTGCGTTGATAAATATATATAAGTGATTTACATGTGAACCATTAGATTTAATTGCTTTAACTCAGTCTGCATACATTTATCAGTAGTACTTATCCATAATCTATGATCCACATACAATGCACTAATGTATTTTATATCAGTACGCACTGAGCAAAAGAGGACTATATACGTACATTCTGCAAAGCTCTTGCTTCATGGTGATCGACTAATGTCTACGACTCTTTCATCCATAAAAAACAACTTTCATCATCTTCAACAATCATTTCCACTAAAACTTCCATGACTATCTACTTATTATAAAAAAAAACATCCGCAGCTTTAGATTCAAAGATCTCCATGACTCCATGTGGATGGATATCCAATCTGAGTGGAGAACCAAATTCGATTGGATTGGATCTCCACCCATTTTTATTCTTTTAAAATTTTCTATTTTTATCACTAGCTCATACTAATGGTTGACTGATAGAGGGACCAAATTGAGCTATTTTTAATAGTTTAGAAACCTTGTGAGTTAAAATGAGTAAAAAAAGTTACGATTCCATAAAAAAAAGGGACTAAATTGAAGTTTCCCGTTTTATTATTTGATTGAGTTGTGATTTTTTTTTTTTTGGCTTAGCGAAAACGTTTGTTGAAAACCTATCCAGTCTCCTCTAGGTTTGCTATAGTTAAAAGGGCTCAAAATTTTTCTAGCACTCTTTACCCATCTACTTTTAAGACTAGTACAAATTTAATAACTTGAGTTTTAATAGCACCAAAAGTGTTTTTTATGTTTTTTTTTAATTTTTTTTAATTTTTTACAAAAATACCATTAAATCACAATCACAAAAATAAGTCTCGCTATTTTTTTTATGAGACTTATTTTGAGTATTTATGAGGCTTATTTTGGTATTTCCGAGACATATTTTACATTCTTGAGATTTATTTTGGTATTTTCGAGACTTATTGGACATTTTTACAAATTTCAAGACTAATTGGGCAAAGAAGAAATTTTCCAGATTTTTTTTTTTTTTTCATCTTCTTCGTCGACCTCCATTGGAGGTCATCGACCACCACTCCAATGGAGGTTTTTGAAGGAAAAAAAAAATCAAACCTAAAAAGGCAGAAAAGTTATAAAAGAAGAAGGTGAGGGTATATATATATATATATATATTTTTTTTTTTTTTCTTCTATTGGTGCCATTTAAACACAAATTATTAATCTAGTGCCAATCTCAAAAGTCACTATGGATTTGGTGCTATTTAGACCTATTTTCTCATAGTTAAAATATTCTTTCAATTAGCAATATAATGCTAGTTTGAACTTTTACTTTCTATCATGATTAGGGATGTCAAAAAAACCCAACCCCGCAGGGACCGTCTAGCCCCGTCCCATATGAGGTGGGGTTTTTATCAAAATAAATGAGGTCGGGGCGGGTTTGGGGCTGAGTCCTCCGCCCCGTTTTATAAACGGGGCGGGGTTATGGTTTGGTATCCCTGCCTCAGTCTCACACCGACACCGCTTATTATTTATTTATTAATTATATTAATATTTAATCAAAAAAAATTATAATTTTTTAATTAATTAAATAATATATATTTTATTAATAATATTAAGATATAAAGATTTTACATTAATTTATTTTTTATCTAATGTAAACTTGTAAATTTGTCTTATTATTAGGGATTAAGCAACTCGTAACCCTTTTGTGGTTTTCACAATTTACTTTTTCTATTGTGTCTCGTTAATTATTTTCGTGAATTTTATTTTATAGTCAATTATAAACGTTTTGATTTTATTTTGTGTTTTGGTACTGAGTTTATTCAAAATAAAAAAATTTATTTTGTTAAAAATAACTATTAAATATATAGAAATTGTGTAATATTCATATTTTAAAAAATACATTTGGGGCAGGGTTGTGGGGTTGGGGCCACCTCGGAAATTCCCCACCTTGAACCCGGTCTTTAATAGTTGAGGTTGGGACAGGGTTGGAGACATGTAATTTTTTTGGGATGGGGTAGGGATTTATAGTCATGATACAACTATCTACCTCTTCTCATGGATAATGGTGTAAATATGGGTTGGGCCTGGTGTGCCCGGCCCAACTGGCCAGCTAAGGATGGCGGGCCGTGCCCGGCACGGCTTGCCTATGGGGTGTGCCAGGCCAGGCACGACCCCCATACCTAGCACATGCTGGGCCTTGGGTTAAGGCACGCTGTGCAGGCCTGGCCTGACCCAGCATGCAAGGCCGGCGTGCTAAGCCTGACGATAGGCCCGCCAGGCCGGCGGGTTGACCGTTGGGCCAGCCTAATAAAATTTTTTTTCCTTCCAACTGTTACAACTTAATTTTGTTGTTTTTTTTGTTGTTTTTTTTTTTTTTTGAATTTTTTGACTGTTGCTAACGTTATCCATGACGTCAGCCAACGGTTGCATTTTTTAAAAAGGGTTAAAAATTACAATTTGCCCCATCATCTCTTCTATTTTACATTTTTACCCACATTTCAAATTTTTCTATAAATACCCCCACTCATTCCAATTTTTATACCCTTTCTCTCAATCTCTCATTCTCTTCATTCTCAACTCTCCATTAATCTCTCTAATCTCTATTCTACACCATTTCATAATTTTATAATTTCATTCTTACTCTCTCTCTCTCTCTCTCTCTCTCTCTCTCTCTCTCTCTCTATTCTCTATTCTCTAAACTACTAATCTACTATTCTTATACTATATTACTAATTTACTATTTTTCCCGATGGTTTTAACATGGACAATGATGATTTTGATCTTTCCCAACAGACTCAACCGACAACAGGACCTTCCGCCTCCACGCCGACATCATGTCTCAAAACCAGAAAGTTGACATTTGTTGTATGGCAGTGTTTTGACAAAGAAGAAATATCAAACCCAGACGGTAGGGTCACAACAAAATATCATTGTAAGTTTTGTAAAGCCTTATATACCAGTTCTAGGTCGGGAACCGGTCATTTGAAAAGGCATATGGACAAATGCATGGCTCGACACGGATAGGTAGACACTACAAGTCTACAACCCAGACACAACTACAATGGAACCCAGACGGGTCCGTTACGATTCCGCGTATGCTAGAGATTGGAAACTTATGAAATAACTCATCGATGAGAGTTCCGGTAGTAACCGGGTCTAGGACTAGGTTATACATGTAACATGTACATTAACTTGTAAGATTGCACTCTTTTTCCCTTACCAAGTTCTTATCCCACTGGGTTTTTCGTGGTAAGGTTTTTAGTGAGGCAATAATGTAATACTGAAAGTCCGAAATAAATAAATAATTCTTCATTTCATATTTTCATAATTTCATATATTTTTTATTTTCTTTAATCTTGATTTATTCTTTGGATTATTTTATTAAATAAAATAATAAATCTATATATTTTCTACATTTTTTTATTAGACTAAAATAATAAATAAGATAGACAAATTACAATTAAAAATACATAAGTTAAATTGTTAAAACAATATTATAAGTTAGTGCAATTGAATTAAAATATTTAAATTCTAAAAAATTTACTTTAAAAAAAAAATACTTTTTAAAAAAATTTACAGGCCTACGTGTCGGCATGGCACATCAGGCCCGTGCCTCTGGCACGTGCAGGGCCCCCATTTTTGTAAACAAGCCGGGCCTGGCACGGCACAACAACTTACCGTGTTGTGCCAGGCCGAGCCCGTTTACAAAAACGGGCCTCATCGGTCTGGTACAAATGGGCTGTGCCGGCCCATATTTACACCACTACTCATAGACAAGAATCCCTAAATTTACGGAGTTGGTAAGTACACGTGTAAGCCTCCCTTTTTACATTTCTTAACTTTAAGTTTTTGTCTTCGTTTGCTTTAGCTTAGGATTTGGGATTTGGGCCTTCAAAATTAACTATTGATTCAATTTAGGGCAAATTGCATAAACATATCCCCATTTTAGATATAATTGCACACATATTCAACTTTTACTCAAAATTACATTAACATACCTTGCCATTACTTATGTACCATTAATAGTTAATGGTGTATGGGTAAAGTCGTCTTTTTACACCTCTAATAAATAAAGTAATTATATAATTAGTGGACCTCTATCGTACTATGATATTGTATTTAACCATTTATTAGGCCTTGTTTGGTGGCTTGTCTTTTTTTTTTTTGGATGAATGAGTAACTTTCATAAACCAAAAACAAAACACTTTACAGAGAAAAGCTAAAGCATCTGGCTAAAGCCAAAAACACCTATACAAGCAAAGAAACAACACAAGATTAAACCAAAATCCTATCTATACCCCAAGCACTACAAAGAATATCATTTCCTCTAGTATTTTTAAATCTACCTTTTGTAGCAAACCGAATCCTTAACTCCCATCTAATACATTGGATAAGCTTCTCTTCAGTGCACGGGTTATTGTTATGCCACATAGCATTAGGATTCCTCCAAATATTATATATTGTAGAAGCAAACACTAGCCTACACAAATAAGCCTTCATAGTTTTGCCCCTCCACTCCTACAACCCAAAAGAAACCACATCTTCCTAGCAAGTAGGCGGATTAAGCACGCTACACAAACTCATAATCTGGTGCCAAATTCTGCTACTATAACTACAAGCAAAAAATAAATGATCTCTATCCTCAATTATATGACTACAAAAAATGCATTTCACATCCCCTTGAAGCCCCCAAATCAACAACTTCCTCCTGGTGGTCAAAGCATCCCTCATTGCTAACCAAGTGATGAAAGCATGCTTAGGTATTGAAAGAGGAACCAAGTATCTAAGCAAGAAAACGTACTAGTTTTTGAAATATTCCACTTCGGCTTGTCCTCATCACCAATAGGAACCATACACAACCTAATTTGAATATTAACAAGATGATCTGAACGAGCAGCAGTCCAATACCATTGACCATTCTGGATGATAGAATCTAACCGGGCCTCAAGTTTACTATGAGCATCATAGATGACTCTATGCCCATACTTCTCATAAAGCACCCCATCTGGGTGCCAAGCATCAAACCAAAGATGAATATTCTTCCCATTACCAACATCAAAAGAGACAAAATGTTTTGCTTCATCTCTGAGCTTTAACAATTTTCTCCAGCTCCAAGTGCAAATCTGAGGGGTGGAAACTTGCCAAAAGCTCTTACCCTTTAGAAGATTTTCCTTTACCCATGCAACCCAAAGGGATCCAGCTTTCGCAAACAAACTCCAAATATGCCTCATCATTGCTGCCAAGTTCCATTCCTCAAGCTTTTTAATGCCTAAAATGTTAAATGTTTGGTGGCTTGTCTTGTATTATATTAAATGTTAAAATGTGTTAAAATATTATATTACAATGTATTATTATATTATAGTACAGTGAGCAATAAAAGAGATAAATTTTAAATGAACATTCGTCTTTTGCATGTCTTCTAGTTGAACTATAGAGGCCCAAATCCTCTTCCACAACATTTGGTACAGCTGAACCAAGAAACATTATAAAGTCGATAATCAAGTATTACTATCAGCTTATTAGTTCTAAAAGAGATATCACCTTGTTCCTCCGGAGGTCCTGAAAGGGAACTTATTATCCCATGCTGCAATATATGCATGGTAATTTGAGTTTCTTTTTACATCTACATGTGTATGAAGGTCAAAGTGTCTTGATGGTCCCTTCTTTGAAACCTTCACCACATTAGGCGTTCAGGAATCGATCTTGGATCTATTTCCCCCAAATGTCGAAATCCAAACTGTCTTCGACTTTTAGTTGGATCGTGGGGGATGCAGGTGTCGAAATTAATTAATATTGTCACAGTAGATGCCTTTGCAATCTGGGCAACATCAAACTCCGGAGCTTCCGTCAACCTCTCAAAAGGGTCCCATATGAACTACGTACAAAAGAATATACATACATAAATATACATATGTATAAAGTATTTCCATAAGAAAACCAAAAGAGAAATGAGAAAAGATTTACATCATCTTCCTTGACTTCTGCCAAAATTGATTCATAATTTTCTAAATGAATATTATGATTGGATTGCAAGGAATAGTGTAGACTGTAGAGTATGGGTCCACACTGCTATCAAGGGGAAGGTCATGGGATAACCATGCTAAGCTTGTTCAAGATGAACAAGTTTGTTTTGGAGTTGAGCAAAAAGTGGTGGTACATGCTCAAAGGCAAAAAACGTAGAGAGGAAAAAAAGACTCTTAATTGTGAATTGAATAAAAACAAATTAAAATAACAAAAAAAATATGGCTCAATACTTACCATGAGTGCATACGCCAAGCCATGTATATGACTACTAGAAGGATTTTTATAAAATCTAGCCAGGGCTGTAGCACCCAAAGCGTAACTTCCTATCATTGACATGTTCATCAAAATCGACAAGTAATAAGATAGCGCCATAGAAGGTGTAGTATCCGCCTATCCGGTACTATGTATGACCCTATAATATAATACATATGCTCTAATAATATAGGGTAACCACATAGGATGATCTTCTGTTACATCCATCTTAGAAAATATGGACAAAAGCCATGACAACCTAATCTTATTATTTCAAGGGCATTATCTACATTTAAAGGGTCCATGCCAAAGGCATTTTGAAATAGAGAATGGGTACATACAAGTTCATCAATAACTGGCTTGCCATCTACTAGCAAGCCAGTTAGATACCAAACATCCTTCAAAGTAAACATAAATTTCACATTTTATCTAATGTGAAATCATTTATCCGCATCATTATATTTTTGGACTAGAAGATTCAACAGGTCGAGGTTGTGCCTCACTTGGAAACAAATTGAATTAATATACCTCAAATCAAAGTCCCATTGTCTTAATTGGATTTTAACTGTTTCTGGGGGTTTCCAATTGTTTAATTAGATTATTCATTTCTTCGTTAGATCTCTGCAAAAAGAAAATGATAAAGTAAAGATAAATTGTTTTCCACTTAACATTCACAAACTCAGAAAGCAATAAAGCCTTATAAACTTACAGATCGCCTTTAGTTTGGTTAGACTTACGGTTGAACAACAACTTCTTATTCCATGTTTAGTTTCCAAAGGTTATCGTCACTGATCAACAAATTAATATCAACGCTCATCACTGATCAACAACATAAGTAGAAGCGAAAAAGCACTAAAGCACTTAATAAAGCAAAAAGCACTTAAAAAATCTAGAAATGGAAACTATGTAACCCAAAAGCAGACTGGCAAGACCAGAAAACAAGAGACAAAGATGGAGCAACAGACCACGTATTAAATCCCTTCTACTTATTTAAGGATCCAAACATATATGATGATGTTGTTTCTGATGAGTTTTATAATTTTACTGAGTTTTTCTTTCTCGATTACCTTGATATGCAAAATCTCGTAATGAATATTGAGTTTGTGAAGTATATGAAGAAATAATGTCTTTTTGGAAAGCCATTGACGGGAATAGGATGTGAGTAAAATGATAAATATTACGATCCAGGTAAACAAATTATTCATTATTTCATCTTAATTTTTTTATTTATTATTATATTATATTAGTAATTTAGTAATTTCTATAAAAACTTATGTATCTTTTATGTAATAATTTGGTGGTCTGCCTATGGATTTTAAATATATAACTTGCAAAGAATAGACAAAAGGATTCTCTCATTAACCACTGGTTCATCCGAATGTGAAAGAAATTATAACACTTTTGAGGGGCTAAGTGGTATATTTATGTAGTACATTAGCAAGTTACTTTTAAATAATTATTGATTTATTTTACTTTTATATAGATATATACGAAGAAAAGAAATAGACTAGACATGAATCGGTTAAACAATCTAGTGTTCGTTCAATTTAATGTTAAGTTGATGAACAAACACAAAAGGAAGAAGGAGAATAGACAAAAAGCGAAAACCACCAAAATGACACGTTAGAAATCAAGTTAGGGAAATCGAGGCCCGTGTTTCACACGGTGTCCTTGAGACAATTTCGCCGTATAACACCGTATGTGTATAGCGATTGTCTCCCACGATACAACGATTTAACAGTGGAAGTGTGAAGCACTAACCACTCTCAACGAACTTAAATTAAGTCTGAACTTACCAAGCACAAAGGGAAGAACAAGAAGAGAGAATAACTTGATATGGAAATAACTTGATTATCAAGAAGAGAGAAGCACAAAGGGATTGATATGGAAATAACTTGATTATCACGTTTTTAATGATAAAGGAAATTAATTAAGGAATAATCTTCAAAGAGATCTATTCCTAATTAAACACTGATTCTGTTTTCTTAGTGATCAAGTAAGTATCATAATCCAAATCAATTAAAAACGTCTGACTTAGGGAAGTGGCAAAAAGTCGGTTGTACTCTCACGGTCCAATCAGAGCGGCATTCGTGCAACTGAAGGTTCGAGGTCCATGATTTGCAGACCCGCTCCCCCTACGTGCGCGAGAGAGAGACTCTATGCCACACGTGTTGATAAGCTACTATCACACAATCACTTATATACCACATATAAGTGTTTTTTCTAGCCAATGTGGGATGTACAATTTCCCTTACACTATGGACTCACCTTGAGACTCAATTTCTCATTCACCCATTAATCATTTTGTGAGTTTTAGCATACCATTTCGAAGCTCTCATTGAGGAGAATTCAAATATACTTTTATCTTCCATTTTCATGAAATCAATCATACCTAAATAATGCTCTCAAAATGTGTGTTCATCACAAAATTTCCAACAATCCCCCACATGAATGAAATTGACCTAGGAGACATGGGAGATGATTTTTTTTTTTAGTAAGTTCAAACGGTTGAAACTTGCATAGGATAGGTAGGTGTTACCCTTTGAACCTTCCCTCATAAAGGTATACTTACTTTACTAGCTGATCAGTAGATATGATATCCTTAAACTGTTCTGTCTTTTATGTAAACGATAGCATACCTCACACAGGCATCTTCCAGACTTAATTTGGTTCTTACTGTTATGTTCGTTTTGGCCATGAACATACGCCTGGTTCTATGAGAGTTGCTGGAGAATATAGCCCTTCAATATTCTCTTTTAGAAGCAGCCCCACTTCTCTCTCACATAGATGATTTCTTAATTAGGAGTAACCTGCATAACTCTGCTCAGATTTCGATTACTTAGAATTTTGACGCATAAGAATCATTAAAAACATAGTTTAACCTTTTCCCTACGGGTATCACTGTTTCATCATAGGTATGGACTAGGGGTTAACCTCTACAGTAATCCAACTCAGTCTTACAACTTGGTTGTCCCAATAAACCTAGATCTTGGAATCTCTAGTGAGCTAGGTTGGGTTTCCATTGTATCGACCTTTTTTATTTCATGGGCTTTAGTCCTATTTGTTGGGATTTATGCCATAAAACTTGTAATATGTAAATGTTATAAATTCAATAATAAAAGAAGTAGTTATTTCATTCAAATATATTAATTCATACGCTTATATTATATATGCAAACATCCAAGATTGCTAGATGTAATCTCAAACTGAGTATATGAATGTCATATACAGAGGAATTCAGTTTGAGACATGCAATCTAAAGTCTGTAGAAAGTAAATAAAGCTGGGTACTTTATTTGTGGTTAATCTATAGCTGCGGTCCATTCCGTATTGTACGGTGGTCTTATCCTAGACTACTCATATGGTATTATGAGAATGGAGGCACCTTATATTATGTGATCATATATGACTGGGCCACGATCTATATGAATATGTCACTAAGAACCGTTAGTTGAAAAGATTCATATATATCGATTAATAATGGCTATATATAGGTGATCTAAATCCTGAGTGTCTTACTGACTCCTTTAAGTTAGATCATTGTTTTTGATTTACCATGGGTGAGATCGAAATATCATTCTCGGTCAATATCTCCGTATCTTGGAATCACTGTTTAGCTTATAGTTGGGAAGGTATGTGCACAATAGTGGAATCCACTCCTTCTTGCGAGAAGTAGATAAGTAGTTCCCTTAAGGATTGATTCGGGACTTGAACGATTAAGAGCGCTCTCCTTCTTCCGTAAAGGAATGGAGGATATAATCATTCAAGAGAATCAATGGTACTTAAAGGAAAAGATATAATTAGAGAGGTATAATGGACTTTATGACCTAGCTCTAATTATGAACTACTTGTGGAGGATCATGCCATATGTAATAGCTATATCAATGGACACTGATAAAATTGGTTGTGTATGAAACAAATATTCCGGTGTGCCTAATATTATCTAGAGGGGGGTGAATATAATTAGTGGTGTAAAAGTGGGCTGGCACGGCCCATTTGTGCTGGGCCGAAAAAGCCCGTTTTTGAAAACGGGCTTGGCCTGGCACGGCACACCCTTTTTGTGTGCCGGATCAGGCCGGCCCGTTTTGCAAAATAAGGAACCCGGCACATGCCGATGCACAGGCCGGACGTGTATGTGCTGGGCCGGGCCGGGCGGCACGCAGGCTGTAATTTTTTTTTTAATTTTTAATTTTATAAATATTATAATATTGTTTAAACAATTTAAATTATGTAATTTTAATTGTAAATTTCTATCTTATTTATTATTTTAGTGTAATAAAAAAAAAAAAAATTTATTATTTTATTTAATAAAATAATTCAAAGAATAAATAAAGATAAAATATGAAAGTAAATAAAAAATACATGAAAATATGAAATGAAAAATGATTTATTTATTTCGGATTTTCACTTTTACATGATTGCCTCATTAAAAACCTTACTAAGAAAAACCCAGTGGGATAAAAATTTGGCAAGGGAAAAAGAGTGCAATCTCTATTCTCTAGCATACGCGGAGTCGTAACTGGCCCGTTTGGTCATCTCGATTCCGTTGTAGTTATATCTGGGTTATAGTTTTTGGCTCTCCGTGTCGAGCCATGCATTTGGCCATATGCCTTTTCAAATGATCGGTTCCCGACTCTGGATAGGCATCCTATGAGAGTTTACAAAACTTACAGCGATATTTTGTTGTGACCCTACCGTATGTGTTTGGTATTTCTTCTTTGTCAAAACACTCCCATACTTTTGATGTGTACTTTTTAGGTTTGGGAGAACGTGATGTCGGTGTTGTGTCGAAACCAGAAGGTCCCACTGCCGTTTCCGTCGGCCCGGAAAGGTCAAAATAATTTTCCTCCATGTTAATACCGTCCAGAAATTGAGGATGATTATGATCCATTTCCTACAATACAAATATTAGCTCATTAGTCATTAAAATGGCTAAGCATAAAATCATAAAATCATAAATATACTAAGCATGACAATATTAAAATTAATTACTAAACATAAAATCATCAATTTACTAACTAAACAAAATATACTAAGTATAAATTAAAATATACAGATATTAAAATTAATTATTAGACCTAAATTCATAAAATGATAAATTTACTAAAACATAAAATTAATTAATAACATTTAAAGGAAAAAGATACCTTTGAGCTTTGGTGGAGAGAGTAGAGAATAATATTAGACTATTAGAGATTAGAGAGAGTAATGGAGAGTTGGAGAATGGAGACTTGGAGACTTGGACTCTTGGAGAATGGAGAGAATGAGAGTATGAGAGAATAGAGATTGAGAGAAAGTGTATGGAAATTGTGGATTGGAAATTTGGAATGGGTGGGGGTATTTATAGAAAAATTTGAAATGTGGGTAAAATTATAAAATAGAAGAGACGAGGGGGTAAATTGTAATTTTTAGTAAATTTTGAAAATTTTGACCGTTTGCTGACGTCAGCAACGGTCAAATTTTTCAAAAAAAAAAAAAAACAATAAAAAATGGCTTCAAATGGTAAAAAAAAAAAAAAAAAAAGTATGGCGGGCCGATCCGGACCAGCTCAGTCTAGCCTGGTAGGCCGGCATTCCCCTCAATTTAAAATTTTTTTTTTTTTTAAAATATCTTAATTAAATTGTTAATTTGTTAGTTTGTTAATTGTTATTTGTTAGTTTGTTAGTTTGTTACTTTGTTTTGTTACATACTTACATTATAAATTTATAATATTGTTATATTGTTTAAACATTTTTAATTGTAATTTGTCTATCTTATTTATTATTTGAGTGTAATAAAAAAAATGTAGAAAATAGAAAGATTTATTATTTTATTTAAAAAAAAATTCAAAGAATAAATAATTATAAAGCTAAAATATTAAAGAAAATAAAAATAGATGAAATTATGAAAATATGAAAAGAAGAATTATTTATTTCTTTTGGAGTCTCAGTATTACATATTTACATGATTGCCTCATTAAAAACCTTACCAAGAAAAACCCAGTGAGATAAAAACTTGGTAAAGGAAAAAGAGTGCAATTGTATTACAAGTTAACATACATGTATAACCTAGAAGTCCTAGATTTGGTTACTGCCGGAACTCTCTCCGACATATAAATTACTGAAATTTTGAATAAGTTGTTCGTCTACCGTTTCATTTTGCAACCTCTTTTTTGCACGCTCCCAATCCCGAACACATGCCAATACCTCCACCATCTTTGGAGTCAAAGAACTTCTTCTTTCTTCAACAATTCTTCCAGTCGTGCTGAATACCTGTTATGAGGAAACAGTGGAGACAGGGATAACCAGTACGTCCAGTGCTAGGTGTGATGGGATCGGATATTTATAATAGCCGTAGGTCTTCCACCATACCAACAGTTCAAATCCCTTCTCTCGTGAGTCGAATTGAGCTTCAAGGTAGCTTGTCAGTTCGGCATTGCACTAGCTGATTCAGCTCGTGAAGAAGAAGAACTTGATGAGCCTACTTTTTTTTTCGGCGTTTTAAAATGTTCCAACTTGTCTGATTCGGGATTGTGTCTAGTTCTATTGATGGTTGCACGTCAACGCCACCATACCTGCGCTCATAAGTACTAAAAACTTCGAACAACTTGGTTCGAATGTCAGTAACCTGTGCAGAATAATCTACGTTCAAAATATCACCAAGATAATCTAGCAATGTTTCTATTATAGCACCTAAAGCATAAAGGAAAGGAATTTCAAACCAGTATTTTTTTAAACTTGGTTTCTATGGCAACAACTGCAGGGCCTAAGATTTCATCTTCCCTATAATTGTTTAACAATTCAAACATTTCCACAATATGATGGATTATCAGGGAAGATATGGGGTAATAGACCCCGGAAAGAGTTACAGTGGAATCGTAAAAAACCTTTAAAAATTGAATAAAGATCTTTGCCACATGCTAATCATCTAGTGTCAGTGTTGGACGGCCAAGTTCGGACATTTTCATGTTATAAAAACCTGAAATAGGTGATTCATATTCCAAACAATTTAGCAGCATTAAGTAAGTAGAGTTCCACTTTACCAGCATATCTGTTAAGAATCTTCGGGGTCGTAGACCGAAGGTTGTACAGTATTTACTGAATTCATTCAATCTTGGATTAGAACTGCAGAGCCAAGCAAGGGCATCTCTGATGCAATCTATATGATCGCTTACTACCTTCATACCAAACTGTACAACTAAATTGATGATATGATATGCACATCGTTGATGGAAGAAATAACCCCCATGTTGCGGGATATTTTTTTTTCAAAAAACAATGCAATGGAACTAGTATTTGCAGATGCATTATCTAATGTGATAGAAATGACGCGATGCTGTATTTCAAAAGTTTCTATAACAGACATAATGACATTAAAAATATTTCTTACGGTATGTGCGCCATCCATAGGATGAAAACCAAGAATTTTTTTTTGTAAATTCCATTCATAGTCTAAATTGTGTCCCGTGACAGTTAAATAGTCCTGTTTGGAACATGCGCTCCAAATATCAGAAGTTAATGCAATAGAGACAGTTAGATGCTGTAATTCAGCCTTTAACTCATCTCGTTGGGTTTGAAAACATTTTAACAAATTGTTTCGAGTAGTGGTTCTAGAAACAGATTTAAATTGGGGGTTGTATGCAGTTTGAATAAATTCTTCAAAAAAAAGGGTTGTCATCGAAATTAATCGGTTGATCAGTACATGCAATGTAACGTGCCATGCACTCTCTAGCATGCACGGCGTCATAACGCCATGTTGTAACGGACCCGTCTGGGTGCCGTTGTAGTTGTGTTTGGGTTGTAGTGTCTACCTGTCCGTGTGTAGGCATGCATTTCTCCATATGCCTTCGCAAATGACCGGTCCCTCTCCTAGAAGCGACATAGTGCTTTTCACAAAACTTACATTGAGCTCTGTCCATGAGTTGACCGTCTGGCATAGTCTTCTGTACTACGTCAAAACACTGCCATACGTTTGATGTGTGCTTTTTAGGTTTGGGAGCACGTGATGTCGGTGTTGCACTGGAACCAGAAGGTCTCGCTGCCGTTTCCGTTGGCCCAGGGCCGGAAAGGTTAAAATAATCGTTGTCCATGTTAAGACCGTCAGAAATTGAGAGTGATTATGATGAATTTCCTACAATACAAATATTAAATCATTAGTCATTAAAAACTAAGCATAAAATCATAATTCATAAATACTAAGTATAAAAATATTAAAATTAATTACTAAAAATAAAATCATAAATATACTGAGCATTAACATATTAAAATTAATTACTAAACATAAAATCATACATATAATAAGCATTAACATATTAAAATTAATTACTAAACATAAAATCATAAATATCATACAAATATTAAAATATATTACGAAACATAAAAATATAAAATCATAAATATACTAAGCATAATTCATAAACATATTTAAATTAATTATTAAGCATTTAATCATAAATATACTAAGCATAAAAAATATTTAAATTCATTACTAAGCATTTAATCATAAATATAGTAATATACTAAGTATAAAAATATTTAAATTCATTACTAAACATAAAATCATAAATTGATAAATATACTAATATACTAAGCATAAAAATATTTAAATTTATTACTAAACATTTAATCATAAATATACATATCATACAAATATTAAAATTAATTACTAAACATAAAATCATAAATATCATAAAAATATTTAAATATATTACTAAATATAAAATCATCAATTTACTAACTAAACAAAATATACTAAGATAGTAAGATTACTAAGCATAAATAAAAATATACAAATATTAAAATTAATTACTAGACATAAATTCATAAAATGATAAATTTACTAAAATCTAAGATTCTAAGATTAAATATTAAAATTTATAACAAAGCAAAGCATAAAAATATTAACTCATAAATACACCAAGCATAAAGCCATAAATATAAAATATACATAAAACATAAGAATAAATATCAAAATTAATAACTAAGCATAAATATATTAATTATTAACTATAAATATAAATTTTAAAAACTAAAACATAAAACTAATTAATAACATTTAAAGGAAAAACATATCTTTGAGGCTTTGAGCTTTGGTGGAGATATTAGAGAATAATATTAGTAATTTAGTAGTAGAAATTTAGAATAGTAGATTAGTAGATTAGTTGTGTAGAGGATAGAGAGAGAGAGAGTAAGAATGGAATTATTAAAAATTTAAAATATGAAGGTGTAGAGAAAATGAGAAATAGAGATTAGAGAGAGTAATGGAGAGTTGGAGAATGTAGAGAGTAGATAGTAGAGAATGAGAGAATAGAGATTGAGAGAAAGTGTAGGGAAATTGAAATGAGTGGGGGTATTTATAGAAAATTTTAAAATGTGGGTAAAAATATAAAATAGAAGAAATGAGGGGGTAAATTGTAATTTTTAATAAGTTTTGAAAATTTTGACCGTTTACTGACGTCAACAACGGTCAAATTTTTCAAAAAAAAAAAACAATAAAAAATGGCTTCATACGGTAAATATATATATATATATATTTGAACGGTCGGCCTGCCGGTCTGCCGGGCCGGGCCTCAAAACTCTACCCGGCCCGTGCCAGGTATGTGGGCAGTGCTAGGCCTGGCCCGCGAAACATATAGGCCGTGCCTGGAATGGCCCGCCACCCTTGGCAGGCCGACCGGCCGTGCCGAGCCCATTAGGCCCGACACATATTTACACCACTAGAATAGATTTTAATCCAGTTATTACCAAATTTTCGCAATTAGTCAATTTTACGAAAATAACCCCAATCTAGTCAAAGCAACAAATCAAGTGTAAACTGCAGAATTTAAATGATACTTGATTTTTACGTGGAAACCTTCAACAAAGAAAAACCACGGGCTGGTATGTGCGTCACACACGATCCTTGAATCCACTATTTGTAATGATGTTTACAACCTAAGTTGACCTTAACCATTCTCGGTCTATGACCTATCGCTACTACCCAACGGGCCTTTAATAGCAAATGTAGACCAATTTGCTTGCGGATTAAGCCACCTTAGCCATAAGACTTAATTCTCACTAAAGAAATCAACAGCCTAAGTGAATAATATGATATTCAAAAAGCAAGTAATGTTAGATTACATTAAATGCTTATCTAGGATGAAAGATGACAATAATCACAATCCTAGATATTAATTTTGCTATATGACATGGCATATAACATAGCTATCAAAGATTAAGCAATCCTAAGCAATAGCTATCAAAATACAACTCTCAAACAATCAACACAACAATCTCAATCTTATAGATAGAATATGTTCTAAAAGCATACAAGTGATAAATGAGATTACTTGTTAAGTAAGACACAAAATATGTAAGATATTAGTGACCAACTTACAAAGCAAAGTGTGTTGAATATAACCCAAGCATAGATGGCACCTAGATGACCATGGATGATGCTAGATGATGTTTGATGCACATGGATTTGTGTTTGAGTAATCAAATGTGAGTTCTTTTGTGAATTTTTCTCTTGGAAAAATTTGCTAAGTCAAAAATCTGATTTGGACTCCCTTAGAATTACCTAAAGACAAAGTAGCATATATATAGGATGTCAAAATGATGCTACGACGTTTTGATAAAAAATCAAAATTTTTGCCTTGGCCGTTGTTCACCCACTCTACGTAGGGCGGGTGTACAACGGTTCACTTGGGAAATGAAGAACATGTTCTTCGTGAACCGCTGTTCACAAGGGCCACTTTAGGGAGACTAAAAGGCGATTGCTCTCGGGTTTAGAAAGCCGCTGTTCACCCGCTCTACGAACAACGGTTGAACAGCAGTACACCAGCGACATTAAAGTAGATCAGGTGCCCCGCTGTGCGTAGGGCGAGTGTACAGCGGGTAAGAGCAAATTTGCTCAATGCCTTTCATATGCATTGTATGTAGGGCGACCCAATAGTGGGTGTACAACGCCCTTACATATATGATGCATCTTAAAGCCTATAATGACATGGCATTTAACAAACAAGATGCAATCATTTAAACATGCATGAAGAGGATTTAAGAACATGAATGCACATACATAAAAACACACAACATGCAAGAAGTATAGATATGCATGAGTTATGTGTGTGTGTGTGCAACTAGATCTCTTCAATGCAATTAAGCACAAATGTTTTACCTTTAAGTGCTTATCATCTTAAGGTCTTGAGAGAACCTTTGTTGAGCTTGATCACTAACAATAATAAGCCTAAGCAACCCTTACATCGCAAACCCCAAATGTGGTTTGTCATCGAAACAAGCCAATCAAACTTGAGGAACTTACAATGTAAAACATCTACAGTTACGAGAGTACAACCTTGGGTTTTTAGTGGAATAACTCCAAGGTTAATAATTATGAAATATTAATTAATGAGTTTAATTAATTTTTTCTAAGTATTATTGGAGCTCAAAACTGTGGGTCCATTAGGTCCCCTTGCTAGCCATATATGATTGATAGAACAAAGACTCATGGAGAACTGGATGGTCCAATTAATTGTGTTACGAAAGTAACTTAAATATATTTTGGGAATTAATTAAATGACGTGATTATTTAATTAATATATTATTTAATTGTTGAATTAAATATTATTAAATAATATGATTATTTAATTGACATATTAATAATTAAGAATTATTAAATTGTCATATGAAGGTTTCAGTTTCTAACATTGACAAGAGCAAATAAAATAATAAGTGATTATTTTTATTTACTCTAAGTAGGTCAAAGGTTTAAACCCTAGTAAAAAGTAATAATTAAAAAAGGATTTAGAATCCTATTTTAACTTGGATTACTAAACCTTATGTTCCTAGTATATAAGATATACTTGTTAGGAAAAAGAAGCTATTCGGAACCCTATGGAGAACAGAGGTGGGCGGCAACTATAGAGGGAAAAAGAAAAAAGATTTTTTTTCTCTCTCATTTAGGTTGGCCGAATTCATTAAGGAGGAAGCAAGGTGTTGTCTTTCGGTTCACTCAAGCCTCATTTCATCCGCTCCTGGAATCCGTGACGTGCCCACACACACAATTGCTAGATTGCGGGACATAGCTAGAAAGGCTTAGTGGTATTGGATCGAAAAGAAAACGAATGAGTGTTCTTCAAAGGTATGAAAACAAATATCTTCCTCATATTCGTGTATGTACAAAAGGTCACAAGAAGACGATAGAAAATTTTTGAAACCTATCATTCTTATTTTATTGATTAATTTTAATTCTTTTCTACTGCATGAATTACACCATTCCCCTCGATGACGTCTCAACTAATTCTCTATTTAACCCTTTAGTTAGCGGATCTGCAATGTTATCTTTTGACCTTACATAGTCAATAGAGAAAACTCCAGTTAAGAGTACTTGTCTAATGGTATTATGTCTTCGACGTATATGTATAGACTTCCAATTATACATGTTGCTCTGTGCTCTTTCTATTGTTGATTGACTATCACAGTGGATGCAAATCGCTGGCACAGGCTTTGACCATCTTGGAATATCCTCTAAGAATTGGCGCAGCCATTCAGCCTCCTCACCACATTTATCTAAAGCAATAAACTCATATTCCATGGTAGATCTGGCTATACATGTCTGTTTGGAGGATTTCTAGGATACTGCCGCACCTCTTAGTGTGAACATATACCCACTAGTAGATTTTGAATCTTTCATGTCAGATATCCAATTTGCATTAGTGTATCCTTCTAGGACAGCATGATATCTGGTATAATGCAGTCCATAATTACGAGTGAATTGTAAGTACTTCAGTACTTCAGTACTCGTACTATCCCTTTTCCAGTTATCGGTTCCTAGATTACTCATGTATCTACTTAATTTGCTGATTGTATTAGCTATGTTCGGTCTTGTACAACTTGTTCAGTACATCAGACTTCCTATCATTTTTGAATATTCTAGTTGAGAGACGCTCTCACCTTTATTCTTGGATAGGTGTAGATTTGTATCTACTGGTGTTCTGGAAATTCTAGAATAATTTTTGTTGAATTTCTCAAGAATCATGTTGACATAGTGTGACTAACTTAGAATGAGTCTGTTCGATGTTCTTGAGATTTTCATTCCCAGCATTACATCAGTCGGTCCTATATCTTTCATATCAAATCTTGATTTCAACATATCCTTGGTAGATTTGATCATTTTATCATCACTACCAATGATAAACATGTCATCAATGTAAATGCACAAAATGACATAGCCATTTCCAATGTCCTTGACATAAACACATTTGTCACATTCGTTGATTTTAAATCCATTTAACATCATAGCATTGTCTAATTTCTCATGCCATTGTTTTGGTGTTTGTTTTAGACCGTATAAAGACTTCATCAATTTACAAACTTTCTTTCCTTGCCTTTCATCTAGATCTTCATTTAAGAAAGTTGTTTTCACATCCATTTGATGTACTTCAAGATTTCACAAAGCTGCGATTGCAGGTATCATACTAATGGAGATTATTCTTGTCACTGGAGAATATGTGTCAAAGTAATCTAGGCCTTCTCTTTGATTGTAACATTTAATAACAAGTCTAGCCTTATACTTATCAATTGATCCACCCGCTTTCATTTTGAAAATCTATTTGGATCCTACCGGTTTACATCCCGGAGGAAGGTCCACTAATTCCCAAGTGTGATTTTGTAGAATGGAATCAATTTCGCTCTTAATAGCCTCTTTGAAAGTTCACCGCTTCTTTGAAAGTTCGAGATTCACCTCTAACAAATAGGTCAGAAAATCTGGACCAAAAGATGTTTCCGTCCTAGCTCTTTTGCTACGTCTAGGTTCATCTTCAACTTCATTTCCTTGTTCTTGGTCCTCTCAACTATCAGCATGTGTTCGTTTCGATGGACTTGCTTCATCATTGGATTTACATGGAAATATATGTTCAAAGAACGATGCATTTCTAGATTCCATTATCATGTTTTTGTGTATATTTGGGATGTCAAACTTCTACACCAAAAATCAATGAGCACTACTGTTATGTGCATATCCAATGAAAATGTAGCCAACGGTTTTCAAACCTATTTTCACCTTCTTAGGTGTAGGTACGACAACTTTGGCAAGATATCCCCACATTCGTAAGAATTTATAGGAAGACTTTATTCATTTCCATAGCTTATATGGGGTCTTGTCTTCTTTCTTTAGGGGTACCTTATTTAAAAGGTAATTGTTAAACAATATAACTTCACCCCACATGTTCTGAGGCAATCCAGAACTTATCAGTATTGCATTCATCATTTCTTTCAAGGTACGATTTTTCCATTTTGTAACACCATTTTGCTGAGGGGAATATGGTGCAGTGGTTTGATGTATGATTCCGTGTTGTGCACAGAATTCACCAAACGGCGCAGAATTCACCAAACGGCGCTACATACACACCACCTCGGTCACTTCTCAGTACCTTGATTTTCTTGTTGAGTTCTTAACTTCAGTTTTATAGAGACTAAACTTCTCTATATCTTCATATTTGTTTTTCAACAAATATACATAGCAAAATTTGGTGCTATCATCTATAAATGTGATGAAATATTTTCGCCACCTCTTGTTTGAAAAAAAATTTAAATCACATATGTCGCTATGAATTAAATCAAGGGGTTAAGATTTCCTTTCAATAGTTTGAAATGATGACCTTGTCAATTTTGCTTCAACACAAACTTCACACTTATATTTGGGATCAATATTAAAAGTGGGAATATGATTTAAGTTAATTAGTTTACGCAAAGTATCATAAGTAACGTGTCCTAGTCTACCATGCCATAAATTGGAAGACTCAAGCAAATAAACTGAAGCATTATCTTTATTGATAGTTCTTTTAACAACAGATACATTGAGCTTAAAAATCCCTTCAGTTACATATCCTCTACCCACATAAGTTCCTTACTTAGTTAAAACCACTTTGTTTGATTCAAACACCATCTTGAACCCATGCTGATTTAGCAACAAACCAGACACTAAGTTCTTGCGAATTTTAAGTACATACAACACATTGTTCAAGCTCAGGGTTATACCAGAGGTTATCTTGAGAACGACTTGACCACATCCCTTTACGTCAGATATGGCTCAGTTGCCTATATACAGCTTTTCCCCATTCTCATTTGCTTCAAACGTATTGAACATCTCCTTGTCAGAGCATATATGACGAGTGGCCCCAGTATCTAACCACCACTCCCTCGGGTTTGACCTAACCAGGTTTACTTCTGTCACAATTGAAGAAAGATTGATCTTTGTGACATCTTTTGAGATCCCAGCAACCACGTTTGCCTCGTTGTTCTTCTTCTTCTTTGGCAACCTGCACTTAGAGGTTTGTGACCCAACTTATCACAATTAAAGCACTTCCCTTGGAATTTTGGCTTCTTAGAGACTCCTTATTTTGGACCCAATTTGGATCCTTTCCCAGGCTTGTTATTCTTAGATTTGGAACTTTGCCCATGCTCTACGACATTAATCTTTGCTTTAGGATGACTAACATCTTTCTTCTCATACTTCCTGTGATCTTCTTCAATACGAAGCTTGAGAATGAGATCCTCGATCTTCATCTCCTTTCGCTTGTTTTTGAGATAGTTCTTGAATTCCTTCCATGAAAGAGGTAGCTTCTCAATTATAACATCCACTTGGAAGGTTTCACTTAGGATCATCCCTTCGGCATGAATCTCACGCAAAATCACCTGAAGCTCTTGGACTTGACTCATAACTGTCTTGGAGTCCCCCATCTTGTAATCAAGAAACCGGTCCACAACAAACTTTTTGGATCCAGCATCCTTAGTCTTGTATTTCCAGTTTAAAGACTCCTACAGTTCTTTAGCTGTTTTCTTTGTAGCGTATACGTTATACAGCGAATCTGATAGCCCGTTCAGTATGTAGTTTCGGCATAGAAAATCTGAATGGTTCCATGCATCAATAGAATTCCATACCTGAACATCTCGCTTTTCACCACTATTAAGTTTATGAGCTTTTTCAGTCAAGAACCTAGCAAGGTTCAGCATGGTCAAATAAAACAGCATCTTCTGCTGCCACCGCTTAGGGTGTGTTTGGCACAAAGATGGGACATAACAGGGTGGGACGGGACGGGACAGGACATGATAGGACGAGACAGTTGTTCCGCATTGTGTTTGGAATGTCCAGGACAGAACTGTTAACTGTACTGTTATGCGTTTGGTATGGTTAAGACAGGACAGGACAGGACAGGACATGACAGGACAGGACTGGACTGGACAAGAGGTTTAAATGACCAGAGTGCCCCTCATATGTATATATAATATTATAATATGTATATATAATATTATAATATATATATTAATTTTATAATATTATATAAATGATTATATATAATATATTAAAAATTATTACATATACAATAATATATATATGTATATAATAAAATATAATTATATATATTATTAATATCTATTATTATATATATATTAATATATATTATTATAACATATACATATTAATAATAATATATATTATAATTATTTAATATATATTGCACAAGTTTGTGATTTTTGAAGATTTAAAAGTAAAATGGTCTTTTTGAGTCTTGTTCCATGCATAGGACAAGTTTGGCCTAAGGTCTTGGGTGGGACAGAATTTGGTGATTTTTGTCCCATCTTATTTCGTTTTGTCCCATACTAAAATCGCGCCAAACATGGGACAAGAAGAAACTGTCTCACATTGTTCTGTCCCATCCCGTGTACCAAACGCACCCTTAAAGAACGGTCCACTGAACTTATCCGGCTTCTCCATGTGATTCATCAGTAACAGAACCAAATTCATATAGGGGTTTGCCATCGAAACATTCCCTTGACTCACATACTGGCTCATCATTTGATCTGGCATGTTTTTCACGAATGAGCTGATAGCCAGAGTCATTGTAGCCACACTTGGCAACACAATAGGCACTTCGCCCACAAGCAAGGAGTTCACAACCGAAGTATCTAATCCCACAATTGGATTAGCATTCAAAGACTCTAGTGAAACACTCGAGTTCACGTTAGATTTATCCACCATAATATTTGAAACAAAAACAGAATTGTTTTAGAATCACAAAAACAATAGCACCGATATTAATCAATCGATGTCAAAATAGCGAATTAACAATAGATTCCAGATTTCATAATAGAAATCACAATAAGTGTCTAGTAATACAGACCCGATTATCCAATCGAAATCACAATTGATTTCCAAATCAGTGTCTAGTAAACAGGCCCGATTTTCCAAAATTAAAACAGTTAATTATTTGAAATCAGTGTCTGGAAAACATATCCAATTCCCACAGTCCTTTTCCCACAGTCCTTATTATTCTTAAAACAGAATTAAACTGTGATGTTTGATTAACAAAGTGTGTAAACCAAGTTTGTCACAATCTGTATAAAATCTAGAGACCAAAAAGTTTGTAGAAGTAGAAGAAAATGATTTTAATAGAAAACAAATAAAATTGTCTTAAGATTGTTGTTTGCGGATTTCAAAAAACAATTTGGCTCGAATCTAGAGAAGACAGAAAGCGAAAACCACCAAAACAACACGTTAGAAATCAGGTTAGGGAAATCGAAGCCCGTGTTTCACATGGTGTTCTTAAGACAATTTCGCCGTATAACACCGTATGTGTATAGCGATTGTCTCCTAAGATACAACGATTTAACAGTGGAAGTGCGAAGCACTAACCACTCTCAACGAACTTAAATTAAGTCCGAACTTACCAAGCACAAAGGGAAGAACAAGAAAAGAGAATCGGCTACTTTGTATTTTTCAGAATGTATTTTATAAGGAATGGACTAGGGTTTTTAAATAGAAAACCTAATCAGTAGGGTTCAATTGGATTGATATGGAAATAACTTGATTATCATGTTTTTAATGATAAAGGAAATTAATTAAGGAATAATCTCCAAAGAGATCTATTCATCGATTATGTTTTCTTAGTGATCAAGTAAGTATCAGAATCCAAATAAATTAAAAACGTCTGACTTAGGGAAGTGGCAAAAAGTCGGTTGTACTCTCACGGTCCAATTGGAACGGCGTTTGTGCAACTGAAGGTTCGAGGTCCATGATTTGCAAACCCCCCCTGCGCGCACGAGAGAGAGCCTCTATGCCACACATGTTGATAAGCTACTATACACAATCACTTTATATACCACATATAAGTGTTTTCCCTAGCCAATGTGGGGTGTACAATTTTCACTACACTATGGACTCACCTTGAGACTCAATTTCTCATTTATCCATTAATCATTTGTGAGTTTGGGTATACAATTTCGAAGCTCTCACAGAGGAGAATTCGAATATACTTTTATCTTTCATTATCATGGAATCAATCATACCCAAATAATTCTCTCAAAATGTGTGTTCATCACAAAATTTCCAACAAGAACAAAATAGATATGCTACTATCAACTGAAGTTAGTAATGCACAAGGATGGATTATTAAGGATAGTAGGGGTGGGCACAAAATGTTGAACCGAACCAAACCGAACAAAAAAAAAAGGTGTTCAGTTTAGTTCGCATAATTTATTCTGTTCAAACCGGTTTGTTTGTTTTAAAATCGAATAGTTTTCAGTTTAGTTCGGTTTTGGGTATCCAAAACCGGTTTGAACCGATGAATCGCATATATAAGTTAAAAAAAAACTATAATTCTCTTCTGTCTTTAAGTCTTAACCTCTATCTCAAACTCTCTTAAACTCTCGGCCGCTTTTTCAATCTCAAACTCTGGTATTTGTTTCTTAGCACACTAAGGGCGCGTTTGGTATCGTTTTTAAAATGGTGCTTTTGAAATCTATTTTTAAAAATGGAAATCATGTTTTAAAAATAATAATTTTTAAAATGTAATGGGTTTGGTAGTGTTTTTTAAAAGTAGTTTTTTGAAACGGAAAACGATGTAAAAATGTTTGGTTATTGTTTTTAAAATGAGTGAAATAATTGTTTGGAGGGAAAAGTTATGGTTTATTTTGAAAACAATGGAAAACAATAAAAAATTGTTTTTAACTTTTTAGTTATAACTTTTAAAAAGTTGTTTTTTGTTTTAAAAAACAGTTTTGTAAAATGTTTAACCAAACAACATTCAAGTTGTTTTTTGTTTTTAAAAACAAAAAACAGTTTTTTAAAAACACAACCAAACACCACCTAAACGTCTCTGATCGCTTTCATCTCTTCTGTCCAGTAACTTAATCTCCGTCGAATAGTCTCTCTCGAGCCAAGGTTTGTCTTCTTTGTCTTCTTGTCTCTCTAACTCTTAAGTCTTATCAAATACGGTTGTCAAGTTCCATTTTTCAACCTCTATATTGCGACTCCTTTTGACTTCATTTTTACTATGTTTTATTTGTTTTTATTTTTATTTTTATCTAATTAGTGTTTTATGTTTATCTTGCGGCTTGCAAGGTTTGGGGTTATGATCTCAGGGCTCATTTCAATTTTTATTTTTATTTTTTTGCTAGTCAGTATCACAAACCAAGTTCAATAAAATGTGTTTCTTTAGTTGATTTTGATTTTATTTAGTTGCTTAATTTTGCCAATTTTGTGGGTTTTTAAGGGAGACACTTTACTATTTATTTGTTTTGCTCTTATTTCTACTGTGAAATTGTAAAGATTCCCATATATTGATTGGCTTATTTCGTGGACAAACCACATGTTGGGGTTGATTATGTAAGGGTAGTTTAGGTGATTGAACTTCATGCTCGAAGGCCCTTTCAAGACCTCAAGGGACAAGCACGCCAAAGGTATAATTTCTTGTGCTTGGTTTTCTTTGAAGAGATTAAGTTAGCACACACATACTTAGCATACTTGTTCTTGTGTGCATACTCTTCACATGTCACTTTACACACTAGCACTTTGTTTGATATCTTGTTGTGTGTATATGTGCTTAGTAATTCGTTTCCCGATAGTGTTCGGAAACGTCCGCGCATGCACTAGAATGTTCTTGGTTTTGCGTGAAGACCACCCATGGAGAATGCCCTTGGCTTCTCCTTGGTTTTCACCTCTGTTGGTGATCTGCGGTTATGATCGACGGCCTGGCCGCCGAATGAAACCGTTGTTTGCGTCCAGAAGTGTCTGGAGCAATTCTGCGGTCACGACCGCCGTTCGTAACCGATCGATTTAATATCTCGGGTTTGATTCGGCGATTGGATCGGCGGTCACGAAACCGCCGAATGAAACCGCCGTTGTTCCCCTGTTCTTCTCGGGTTCAATTCGGCGGTTATGATCGGCGGCCTGGCCGCCGATTGAAACCGCCGATCGGTGCGTTTCAAGGGCAAACTTGTCTTTTCACATGCCCAATTCTTGATGTCTATAAATATCTTACTTTCTCATTCTCTGATTAAGTTCTTTGAGTCTTTAGAACCCTAAACTTCAAAGAGAGATTTTTTAGAAAAAATCAAATCAAGAACTCACTTTTAAACACTCAAATCAAATCCTTTTTGCATCATATTTCATATTGCATCTTCTATGACTATATAGAATGCATCCATGATTGGGTTTGCATCATCACAACATGCTTGGTAAGATTTTGATTTAATTCATCTTATTTTAGTATTTTGACTATCAAGCATATTCTCTTTTAATTTACTTGTATGTTTTTGATCATATGATAAATACAAGATTAGAGAATTAATTGTGATGAATTGATTGAGTGTTGTTTTATGATAGCTAATTAGGTTTTTAATTAATTTTGATTAGCTAAACTATTTGACATGTCATTTAACAATTGATATCTAGGTTGATTTAAATTGATTATATCATCATCTTAGATAAGCATCTAAGGTTACCTAACCTTGTTTGTTATTTGAATATTTATACATATTCACATAGGTTGTATAATCGCTTTATAGAGAATTAAGTCTTGAGGCTAAGATTGTTTAGGCCTCAAGCAATTAGGACTAGAGCCACTTTTAAAGGCCTGAGTGGTAGAAGTGGAGGGTTATTGACCGGAGTGTTAGACGAGATCCACATAGGTTGTAAACTCCATTTCGATTAGTGGATTTCGAGGTCCGAGTGTGACACATTAAACAGCCCGTGGTTTTTCCCAATGGTTGGGTTTCCACGTATACATCAAATGTTATTTAAATTCCGCACTATATTACACTTGCTTGTATTTTTAACTAATAGGGACATTTTCGTAAAATTGACTTGCATATAAAAATTAGGTAATAATAGTTAAAATCTATTCACACAACCTCTATCTAGATATATTTATCATACACATCGAGCGTTTATTGTATTACTTTCAGAAATTATAGCTTTAGTTGTTATTAAGCAGCAATGTGAACCCTTTTTCATGCTAATAATAGATGCTATTTTGAGTGTATTGTTGTTCCCAGTCATTCTAGGAATAGTTTCAGGGTTTGATAAGAATTAGCTTAATTATTCAAGTGTTTAATTTTTTATTACTTGAGTGATTTTTGTTTGCATTCTTTAATGCTTCAAGCAGTGATTCGTTTATACATTTTTGTTAGGATATTGAAACCTGTTCAACACCCTTAACACCTGCAGTTAACACTTATAAAAGTCTATAAGATTCACTTATACAAACTGACAGCAATAATATTTACCAACAAACGAAATATGAAGCATACAAAAATAATAACTGTCAATCTTGATAGGATCTGAGTCAATGTAAATCTTCCAATCAATCTCTAAAGTAAGCAAGGTTCAGTAAAGATGATCTGAACCAGAAAATAAAGAAATCAGAGATGAGAAGGAAGAAGAGAGAACACAAAGATTTTAGCATGGTTCGGCTATGAACAGCCTACATCCACGTTGAGCCAACCAGAGGGGCTCACTCCACTATATGATAGCTGATTAAAAGCCAAGAACAATCACAAGAAACCCAGAAATCCCAAGTAACCCCGATTGGTACAGAACCAATCTTACCAACCCTAAAACCCTCACTTTCAGTGAGTACAAACAGCCCACAGACCCTCTCTACCGAGAATACAAGCAGCAAGTAAAGAACCCTCGCTCACAAATACACAAGATCTCACAGGAAATCACAAACTCAACACAAAAAATCTGATCGGTCACTCAAGAAAACAAACTGAGAACTTTCGGTAGAGAGAGAGCTCTTGAAATAACCTAGATGAAAAAGAATGAGAAAACCGATTGCCTCTCTCTCTCTATCTTATTCTTTATATAGCCTTATTAGTCCATGTGTAAGTGAAATCTGCTGAGACCAATAAGGACACGCCACATCAGATTTCCAATCCATGACTCAGCCCTTATCTCTTATAATTCTGATGACATTCAAAAAAGCACCGACTTGATATGTTGACCTGTTTGACTGCAGCAATCAGTATGGGTCTGTTCTTTGGGCTTCATTCTAGGCTTCAGTGTGATTAATGGTTGGCTTGTAAATTGGGCAGCACCTTTGGGCCTCCTGATGAACTAAAGATGGACTAAAATACCCACAATTTTATTTAGCTTGTCATTTTTCTGTTGTTGTTTACTATTTTTTTTCCATTATTTGATTTGATCTAGTTTCTAGCCATGGTTGATTTGCTGCAGTTTTTGAAGAACGAAGAATTGAACCATGAAGTTGAACACTTATTTTGATTTTATTTATTTATTTATTTATTTTTTTAATGTCGAACTATGGCATTTGGATTGTTAAGTTTGAATTTCAACTGTAATTTTGTTCTTTATAGTTTGAACTTGTTATTTTAGACTGTATTATCATACAACAAATTTTAGGATTTATTAATCTTTGAACAAAGAAATTTGAAAACATTGTTAAATATCAATTTATCATATTTGAAGAGTCTCACCATGCGCATTTTACAAACATGTATGTGGAGTTTTTTTCCAGTTTGTGGGAGCAACTCTCTTTCTAGTTGTGAGAGTTGTAGTCCATATGTAACATCTCACCGATAGTAGGAGTAGTATTCCGGGCAGTGCTTATAGAGTTTAATTAATCTCATTGGGTCCCGACAGTAGTTGTATTTCAAAAAATAAAAATAAAAAAAATTACAAGTTCTCTATTTCTTTAGTTTGTTGTGAATGAATAATTAGTCTTATTGTATGAAAAATAGGTCTCTATTTTGAATGTATGAAATCATTAAGTATTGGCCCAAAGTTAGAGTATAAAGCCCATTAAAAAAAAAAAAAAAAAAAAACTCATTCAACTATCAGGCCCATTAGGCCCAAAACCGAATTGATCCGAACCAAACCGAACCGATAAAAACCAGTTCAGTTCAGTTCAGTTCGGTTGCTAAACCTTAATTGGTTTAAATTGGTTTTCATTTTTGAAAACCAAAATATTTTCGATTCAGTTCGGTTTTGGCCAAAATCGAACCGTTCCCACTCCTAGAGGATAGTGAGGAAGAAGTAGAGCCCGAATCGAGGCTTACTTGGCAAGTTGTTGGAAAAACGTTTAGAGCAAATGAATTCACACAACCTCGAAGAAAGGGTAGAAATGTTGAAGTGAGAGAACTTTATGAAGATAATTTTGAATCTGATGATGACAAGGTTGAAAAAATGAGGATGAATTTGAGTTCAATGAAGATGGTGTCTTGGAAGGATATGGAAGAGAAGATGAAGACTTCAAGCCTGATTGTTTTTCAATCTGAAAACTTAAAGTGCCCTTAAATGTCTTAGTGATATTTTTGTTTGTTTATTAAGTGATATGAACACTGAAAAATTATATTTAAAAAAAAAAACGTCTAGAGAAAAAAAATTGGAATTTGTGACTTTTGTCTAAAGTCTTTTAGGACTCCACTTAACTTCAATTTTTTTTTTCCAAATTGCATTATACAAAATAGCTTATTACAAAAATAATAATAAATAAAGAGAGAAATAAAGAAAAATCATCTCAGATTTTTCCTTCAACTTTGCCTTAACTCTGTGACCATCAATCAAGGACCCATCAAACACATAACAATAACAAAAACAACAACAAAAAAAGAAAAAAAAAATGAAATGAAACTTTTGTTTGTTGCTTAGATATTTAGAGGTCTTCTGATTATAAGTTGTAACTTTCTTGTTTTATCATTTTGAATGTCAAACTCTTAAGTCTTTCTTGTTTGAATTTGTTGGAATTGATTATTTTGAATCTTTGATTGGCTTTTCATTTGTGTTTGTTTTGTTTGTGAATTGTAATTGGATTTTGATTGGGTTTTACGGATTTAGACTAGATTTTGATTGGATTTAATCATAATATGACTCATAATGAATTATTGATGGTTTTGTATGTTGGAAAACAAAATATTTTGGGCTGCCTAGGCGCTAGGCGCTGGGCCACTGTTGTAAGAAAAGGGGGTTGCACACACACAGATAATATGAAAGCAATAAGAAAGAAAAGACGACACCAAAATTTTTATGTGGTTCAGCAATTTGCCTACGTCCACGAAGCGCACCGCACTCAATCCACTACTTTCAGAGTTGATTATAATCTCTCAGTCTCTACAATTTGCTCTCTATCTCTCTAGCAACTTTTTCTCACACACATTAGGGTTTACATAATGGTAGTATTTATATGAGAGCACTAGGGTAAGCCAAAACCCTAAAAGAGTACTTTCCTTTTCACACAAGTTTTCCTAAATCGCACAAATCCCGTCATTACCGCGGTCTGGGTCGTAGTATGCAGCCAGTGTCCTGTACCACGGTTATGCCTTTGTTCTTCACCGCTCAGAATACCGCAGTGTGTGCATCTGTCTATGTTGCGGTCTACATTGCGTGTCACCTCTGGAAAACTTCGTCCCTTGGGCCGCGGCAAGGGTACCATGTCCGCCACGTGGTCTACACAGCATATCACCTCTGGAATCCACCGATGTGTATGCCGCAACTGGTGCTCCTTGTCCGCGTTGCGGTCTACGGCGCGCCTTCTAGCGAAAATCATTTATCAGACTAGTTTCAGGCTTCACAAACCCAACAGCCACCGCTCGACTAGCGCCTACTAGAACACTGGTGAAAAGAAATAGTTGAAATTTAGGCATTGTGTTCTATGATGGCAAATGAGAAGATTCTTCTGATGATGGCAGTGAGATAAAATGTGATTCCTTTGAGTTTGACTAGGTACATGAGAATCGCACCACACTTGGTAATGATCATCACTTCATATCTTCTAAGACTGCAAAACTATACATTAGCGTGTTTAGAACTAGAACCATTATTTTGGGTCGTTTTATGAACTTTTCCACTTTTGTTCATAACACTATTATGAGCGTTTTTTTAAGATGCCCAGTGGTTACCTCTAGTTGAGCTACAAGAAACTACATACCCTGACTTAGTGCATTATTTATTTGCTAATATGAGCTATGAATTTAGAGATGTTATTATTGATAATGAACTAAAGTCACAATTAGTTGTGTGGAATGTAGTTTTGGGCTAGAGTATTTAGTTAACACAACAAATTTTAGTAGATATTCTCCATGTTCCTAATAGTGGGCTGTGTCATTTTACAGAACAAAGATTGCCTATTTTTTAAGGAATTGCTTCTCCTTTAGCCATTATAGAGAAGACTTTTTTTCTAGGCGGTCTAGGACAATGGAGAGAGAATTTTAAAGCCCTTCCTAAGGTATTGGTGCATATTATTTCTTCCAATATTCTTCCTCACAATGGGAATATGGAAAAATTGTCTAATATAGTGTTGTTTGTGGCTTTTATTTTGATTCGGATGCTGTAGATAAATTTTCCTTTCTTGATGTTACAATGAAAGAAGGCACGTTATGAACACAAAACAGACAAGACCCTAACTTATGGTATGTTTTTCACTATAATCTTCAACCATTTTGATGTTAATACCAGACATACCAATAGTCAGCTATGGGCTCCCAACAACAATCTCACTGAAAGACTAGTAAATAGAATGACTTGTTTTGATAAGGATGAGATTCAAGCTATTTGTAACCCTTAATATGTCACCAAGGACATCATATTCACCAACAGATCCATTTTTTATTGCATAACCCAGAAATGATGACATTCATAAGCAAATTGATACACGAGAATTTAAGGTGACTGATCTAGAAGGATTTATAGTCTCAATAAATTTAGGAAAACCTAGTTTAATATTATGAGGAATTGAACTTGAAACCTCAAGTCAAAGTGGTAAGTTTTTACCGCTTGACTACAAGATTTTATTTGTTAACAATTGCATAATATATATAACCTATATGAGTTGTTAGCAAAAATAAAAAAAAAATAAAAAAAAATAACTCGTTTGATAAATTTAAATTTACTCAACAAATCAAAATTCTAATTTCTACTACAAACATATATTAAAAAATATTTATTGGAACATTTAATAAAATTATATTTTTTAAAACATATATAGTCGAGTTATGGGTCTATACTCTATAGGAGACTAGTGACATCAATTGTAATAAACATGATTTGAAATACAACTCTCGTTACATAGAAGATATTTCTCTACATGTATCTTGCAATTTAATGAACAAATGTAAGACTCGGATTCCTAATTTATATGGGTAATTGAATTATTAACGTGTCTCTTAGTATGAAACAAGAGGGTGCAAAATAAACAAATTTTTTTTTTTTTTTGAATTTCTTAAAAATAAATGATTTAAAAGTAAATTTATTAAATTTAAAATTTTACTTATAAAAAAAAATTAATTTATTTAAAGATCAGTTTTAAGGGAAATCGATATTTTATTGTAAAATAAATCCATATCGGTTTGCCCAAAAACTGTTGTCTTTTCAAACCGTAATAATTAAGACATCAGTTTTAAAGGAAACCAATATCTTATTGTAAAATAAATTCATATCAGTTTGCCCAAAACTATTGTCTTTTCAAACCGCAATATTTAAGATATCAGTTTTATATGAATTGATGTCTAAACATTTTTTTTTTAATATCGGTTTTCCCAAAAACTGTCGTCTTTTCAAACTGCAATATTTAAGACATCAGTTTTTTATGAATCAATGTCTAAAAGTTTTTTTTTTTTTTAAATCGGTTACCTAAAAACCGATGTAAAGCACCGATGGCTTTTAACATTTTTGTAGTAGTGATTCTTTTCAATATCCTTTTGAATCCCACCTAATGGATATGGCCGTAGGTGAGGTTTTGTTTCTAACCCCATCTTTAGTACCAACCCTTTTGAAATTAGTTTTTTCTGGCGTTCTGGATCAACTATTACTTCTATCACAATAATCTTGCAGTGATTGCATTAATTTTTTTTTTTTCTAGAAGTTTCCTTGCGTTCCTTGTCCCGATTTGCATCTTCACCAGCTTTACCCATTTTTTTCATGTCATCTCTTTATCAAACATTTTATTTTTGCTCTCAATCGCAATAGCTTTGATGGTTGCTTCATTAATATTACTAATATTGAAAAGTTTTAGCTCTTTTCTAATACTTTCAGCTAGCCCACCAATAAACTTCATAAAGATGTCGTGCCCTTTCATTGAAATTCCAAGAATGATTGCTTGATTGTGGAATTATTGGTGTACTCTTGTACATATTGGTCAAGCTTTTGTCGCAAATACTGCCATTGGAACCATTTTTCTTCTTCATAACCAATAGGATAAAATTGTCTCTTAATTAGCTCTTTAAACTTTCTCCATGTCAGCCTTGATACATCAGGTGCTTCAAGTATGCATTCCACCATGTTAAAGATGACTAGATAGCTTTAAACGAGAAAAATAGAGTTTTTGTGTATTAGTGTACCCATGGATTGTGAAATAAGTTTCCAATTGGTCAATCCAATTGTCTAACCTTTTGGTATCTTCTGCTTCATCATATGTTGGCATATCAATCTTAACATCAACCTTGAACGATTTCTTTCCTTTAGTGTTGAATGAAGATTCTAATTCTTCTTCCTTGTCTTTTTCCTCTTCCTCTTCTTCCTCACTTTCTACCTTTGAATTCTTTTTCTTTGTTGAACTGGTGGAAGGTTGTTGTTGGAAAGTCCGAGAGGTAGAATTCGCCATTATTTTTGTCATCAATTCGATTAGATGTGCAATTTGCTTCTCCATCTTAGTGAGTCGATTGTTATCTTCCTCTCCTCTGGCCATCGTTAATTTTCTCTTGATTTCTCGATCGGATTGAAGCGGGTCGGAAAGTTGTTGCCCGGTTTCCTTATATTGGTCTCGGGTCAAGACCATATAATATCCCACAATGCGGAACTTGTGGACTCTGATACCACTTGATCCAAAATTGGATTAGGGAAAATAATGTAGAGAAGAAATAATGAAAATAGTAGAAAAATAGAGGGAAGAATGTCATTTCAATTAATAAGAATAACTGAATACAACTTAAATAATGCTCACTTCTCTCTCTACAACTTCCTAGAGCTAGTTGTTGTAATTTAATTTCCAATGCCTTTACATCAATAATCTCTTCTATATTTATAGTGATCTAGGAGTGCTCTACTCCTAATAAAAGAGTGAAACCTTCTCCTAGTCTACTAAGGCTTATCCTAGTTAAGAAAGGTTCCTAGTTAAGGATAAAGTTCTTATTATGCTAGGTGTCCTAAGAATTCTAATTAAAGGATATATTCCTTATTATACTAGGTATCATAAGATTTCCTAGTTAATTGAAGATATTTATTCCTTAAATTAGGTATCTTAAGATTTCCTAGTCAAAGACACATTTGATAATTAATTGTCATTATTGTCAATGGTGGGGCGAGATGGTGGCGAACGTCGGACGACTGGTGGAGCGGTCGGACAGCGGTAGCCGGACGGTGGGATTAATTTTTGTAATACATCAGTTTTACGTCATCGGTTTTATATATAACCGATGTGTTTTAAAATCATTTACATTGGTTAAAAACCAATGTCGTTAATGCGTTTTTTTCTAAATCACTCAAATCTACATCGGTTACAAAATTTTGAAAACCGATGTCTTTGAACTTTTTTGTAGTAGTGAATGTCACCAAGCAGTGTACGTTCAAGTTTGCTATCTCTGAAAAATACATTGATGAGGTAACTTGTGAAGTTGTGCCATTAGATGTCTGTCAAGTAATTCTTGGAAATCCATATTTATGGGATAGAGATGCTATTCATTATTGAAAACTATGCAAGTATCGCTTTCTGAAAAATGGTAAAGAATATTTGATTCAAGCAAGCAAGACAATAAACGACACTAGGGTGGTCTTAGCAACTCAAGCCATGTGTTTGGTCAATGCTTTTAGGAAATTCACTTTATTGATGACTACAACCAAGAACAAACTATATTTGTTCTTATGTGTGGAAAAAGAATACCCTTTATCAAAAGATTGCATTTTAGAGAAGAAGGAGATCGAGACTCGACAAGGCAAGTGTGGCGTTTTTCTCAATGCATAGAAATGACAACTTTTTATCTCTAAATTAGAATTTAACAGGAGCAAAATTTCCCCAAAAGGAGAAGGCATGATCTAAGAGGATTTATAGTCATAATAAATTTAGGAAAACATAATTTAATAAGGAATGTGTCTTTGACTAGGAAATCTTAAGATACCTAATTTAAGGAATAAATATCCTCAATTAACTAGGAAATCTTATGATACTTAGTATAATAAGGAATATATCCTTAAATTAGAATTCTTAAGACACCTAGCACAATAAGAACTTTATCCTTAACTAGGAACCTTTCTTAACTAGGATAACCCTTAGTAGACTAGAAGAAGGTTTCACTCTTTTATTAGGAGTAGAGCATCCTTAGATCACTATAAATATAGAAGGGATTATTGATGTAAAGGCATTGGAAAATTACAACAACTAGCTCTAGGCAGTTGTAAAGAGAGAAATGAGCATTATTTAAGTTGTATTCAATTATTCTTATTGATTGAAACAATATTTTTCTCTCTATTTTTCTACTATTTCCATTATTTCTTCTCTACATTATTTTTCTTAATCCAATTTTGGATCAAACTAATTTGAGCGTTGCGTTATATGTTTTAATCGATGATATTAATGAGCAATTGGCAACACTTTAATAGTTATTTGATGCACTTGGGGAGTTTGTGCGAAAAAACTTGGAAATCATTAATGTTTCTCGTTGTCCTTTTTTCCTTTTATCTTACATTTTTCTTCCTTTCTTCTTTTTCTCCTTGCATTTTGCTAAGTTTTTTATGATGCCAAAGAGGGAGAAAATAGTGTGATTGTAATGCAATGATTACATGGCAATAAAAATGAAATTGTATTTTGATGACTAATTATTACATTGTAGTAGATATGAAAGTATATTTTGATGACTAATTTTCATTTCTCATCTGATTATTATGTCTACTGTGCTTATTGAGATATATCAAGTATGTTTGTAGTAATGTTTGTAATAGACATAATAATGTTGACTCATATATGCTTATGGATTGCTATGATATTCTTTTGAAGTGCATACATGCCTTATACATGCTTGGAAATTGTACGTTAAATAACGAGTGCATGTAGCTTGAATTTAACGTGTGAGGGGGATCATATGCTAATTAATTATTTTTTAAAATTCCATCTCCATGTGTTTTTGATTGGAATCATTGTTTATCATTATAAAAATTGAGGAGATTGTTAGCCCAAAGTTTCATTACCTAAAAGTTTTGATGATAACAAACAATTTATTATGAGACTAATATGTTTATTTAAGTGAGATAGCATTTGAAAGAGCTCAAATAACAAGAGACAAGCACGGCTACATGGAAGATTATTATAGCTTTCCTTAGGTTAGAAATTTATTTGAGCTCTTTCAAATGATACCTCACTTAAATAAATATATTAGTCTCATAATGTTATAAATAATAAATTAACAAAATGAAATGAAGATGAGAAAATGAGATGAGAGAGATATCAGTTATAAATGAAGAGTAAATATGAGAAAGAGATGAGAGAACATATTTGTTGTATTGATTTCAAGTGAGCTTTGGCTGATCAACCAAAACCTTTACAATAGAAGCCATATATATATGCAATTTGTAGCTTAGTGATGAAGATATAATAGAGCCTTGGTGGGGAAGCCAACAGTAGAAGCTTGGTGGGGAAGCCATAAAATTATAATACTTTCTCTTGGATTTCCCACCACTCGTATTTTTAATTTTCTAAGAAAAACACGGTGGGACAAAATCTCAGTAAAATATATACAAAGATCTTCTAGATCTTGTGGTGTTAGACGTCCTCAAAACTGTCTCGTTAAAAAACTTGTTAGGAAAACCCAGTGGGATAAAACCTGATCGAAGGGAAAAAGAGTAAAGTGCACATATGTCCATTCAGAACTTTGCTCCCCTTGATTGTCTCGTTAAAACCTTATCAGGAAAACCCAATGGGACAAAACCTGATCGAAGGGAAAAAGACTATAATGCAAATGTTTTCATAGTTAATGTTTTCTTCAAGACATTTCTTACATTTATACTTTGCTAGGGAAAACCCAGTAGGATAAAAACTTGAGCAACGATATTCATTGATCTGTCGGATCAAAGTAATATTTATGATGATCTTTTGGATCAAGGTAACATATATACGATGATTAGCAAGATCAAAGTAATAGTTACAATGATATTTTTGATCAATATAACATATATACAATGATCTACTGGATTAATGTAATATTCATGATGTTCTTTACGAATCAAAAGATTTTTGGGCGTGCTTAGAGAATTGCCTCATTAAAACCTTATCAGGAAAACCTAATGGGACAAAAACCTGATTTAAAAGGAAAAAGAGTACAATGCACATGTGCCCCAAAATAATTAATATACTTCATTTGATATGCTCCCCCTGATGGGACGCCCCCCCTGATAAAAATTCTTATGAAGCAATCTTCTAGATTGCTGAACTTCAATAACATCATAAATGTTTGGAGGAAGTATAAGCAAAGACTTGCTTTTCAAAATCTTTTCAACATATTTTGATTGATGGACAAACATTCCATTTGATTTATGCTCGATCTTCAGGTCGAGACAACATTTTCTTTCCCACGTCTTCATTTTTAAACTCATTTATAAAAATTCAAGAGTTTTCAAGAGCTCTCCAGGAGCTCCAGTTAAATTCATATCATCAACATATGTTGTGAATATAGTAAGTCTGGATTCTTATTTCTTTATGAAGACACATGGGTATATAATATAATTATTATATCCTTATCTTATCGGATATTAACTAAGATGGTTATACCACATCTGTTCATATTGTTTTTAATCCATATAAGGATTTTTGTATGTTCATCAAATACAGATTACGAGATCTCGATTTACATGCTTCTAACATTTTAAATCCTTCCGGGATTATAAATATCTGCATTGAGTGAATCATATAGATAAATGATTACTATGTCTAGATGACGTATTTCAAGCCTTGTAATGGCAGTCAAATTTATCAAAAATTCGAAACGTAATTGTATTCGTCACTATTGAATACCAAGTTTCTGTGAGAAACCTTGTACTATGAGTCGTGTCTCATATCTCACGATCTCGTTTTTCTCATTTCGTTTTCCGTATAAAGACTCATTAGTATCCGATTAGTTTGACATCTCCAGGTGTCTGGATTACTATTGGTCTAAATACTTTATGTTTGGCATATGAAGTCAATTCTTCTTGAATTGCTTCTTTTTACTTAGGCCAATCATGCATTTTGTATACAATCATTGATATTATGAATATCATAATTATCATTTATAATTTCAGTAGTGCTACTGTGTATAAAAATACATCATCAATGATTGTTTCTTTATGATTCCACATTTCTCTTATATGATTTATAGAAATTTTCTCAATTTCAATATACTTGAATCTCTGTTGAGATTTCTTCCATTTCAATGGATTTAGTCACTATATGGACTTTATAGAAATTTTCTCAATTTCAATATAGTTATATCTCTGTTGAGATTTCTTTTAATTTCAATGGATTTAGTCATTTCATAGACTCGTGTCTCTTTAGATATATCAGACTCTTATAGAGTTGATTTAGAGAAAGTGAATTTATTTATAACTCGAGTTTTGTTTACTTTTGGATCCTGATAATAATACCTATCAAAAAGGTTCATAAGCTTATGATATACATCAGATGATTTATTTGTTGTCATTTACTCTGATCATTCTTTAAGAACAATCACCCGGCCGGGGTTTATGAGATGACAACTTATAAAATTTTGTTACCTTTAATATATCAGGTAACCAATTAATAATTATTTGATGATAAATTATCTTTTGTATTTGAGTGATACGAAGATTAAAATGAGACACATTTATATACAGAGAACTGAACTGGTATCTCTATTTTGTATAAGAGTAACTTTTCATTTACTCTTTCTGAAGAAACTTTCCATTTGGAAATTAATCAATATAATAATACATAGATTGTGTGTAAAAATATAAACTATCAGAAGTTTAAATGATCTAATTGGAAGATTAATTAAAATCAATATTAATCTCATAATGATATAGAATTCTTATCTTAGATCATGCCAGAGATGAAATAAGGAGATATACTACACAATCAAATATCTTAAAAACGTGAGCAAGTCAATGACCAATTATAAGTTGTAATGGTAAATAATGATGACAAGTGGTGATCATAGATGAATGTATCAACATGTAATATAGAATGTCCCATATAGAAATTGGTAATTGAATCGAAATAATAAAGTTCTCATAATTACCTGGAAACATTTGATAAGTGATTCCACTGATCCATTTTGATTATGAGTACATGCGAAAACTGGATGTTGAACATCGATCTCAATTGGAGAGATTTGATAATACATAATCATGTGATGATCTCGTAGATGCATCAATTAGAACCATAAAATAATGGAAGGATTCATTTGGTGGATGAATATATCCACATATACCCTCTTGAATGATGGGGGATTCAAAACCAACTTTAAAATAAGATGGTTTATTTGGTAAATGAATATATCCACATACAACACCCCCCCCCCCCCCCCCCCCCCTTTTGGTTAGTGATATAATCCAAATGATAAATCACACATCTTTTCTATAATCAGCTTCTGGCCTGAATCACGCACAGATATTCAACATTCTAATTATTCATGATCTCAAATGACATTAATAAAGTTATATGTTTTTGATTTAAGTAGATTTCTTTATGTTTTGCTTGAATGATATAAAGTATCATTGATACACAATTTAATATCATCTAGTAATAAGATTGTGGCTCTTCTAGAGCCTTTAATCAGATCCACTGGATCTGATATGGTATTAACCTTATATGCTTTTGAACTAAACATATTTCTTTATGGTGTTCTTTGAATAATATCAAGTACTATTGATACATAATTGAGTATTGTTTGATAACAACATCATGGTTCTTCTAGAGCTTTCTATCAGATCCGTTGGACCTAATACATTAATAACATTTGCTCTCAGAAAAGTCAAATTCATAAAATATTTCTGACTCCGTAGAAATGTATAAGTCTTTACACTATCGGCAAGACATATATTTTCCCTTCTGGGAATTTTATGGACATTATTTGTAATGTTATTTTATATCTTATCTGAAATGATAATAATTCCGTAGAATTGTATGAATCGTTGCACTATCATCATTCCATGGATATATTTAATTATCCCATCCATATAGCAATCATGGCCTAGATCCATGCTTTTAATTTTGCAACAAATATGTATACATAACACCATTAATACAAATATGGAATATCAATAAGTGAAATAATAGAGAGAATAGTACAAACTTGGATGCTTAGTTCGAGGTGTATATCTCTCTGCGGAAAGTTTCGATAAACAATCCAGAAACACGAGTGAAGAACGTTCTAATAAAATTTTAACCTGATCGGACCACAGATCAAAGAGATATCACTCTTCGATGAAACCTGCGCAATACTGGAATTTTCTCCCCTGTTTTCTGCCCAGCCCTGTTCGGAGCTACATAACTCACCATAGGGAATTCTGATTGACAATCCCACTGTATATATTCAAGAACTACAAGAGTAGAATATGCTGACTAAATTTTAGCTCAAACCGATCTTAGATGTGGGAGATATAATAGCTTGATTAAGATTGCACAGTGATGTTCTTCACACAATTTTTGCACACACACCTCATTTTTCTTCTCTTTTCTAGTAAAATATTTCCAAATTCATTATACATGATATTAAGATCTTAAATCATTTTTATGAAACTCACAACATCCTGTTGGATGTGTAGATCATTCTTTGAATATTGCTCTTCATGAGCATTAAACATGAATGAAATAGATAAAATATTATTTTCAGTTTCATTATACGTTAGGATATTAAATTATTTTTATAATACTCACAACATTTTGTTGGATGTGTAAATCATTTTTCTCAAATGAATGATATGTAACATATCACTTCATAAATATGAGATAAAATAAAATCATGAATCATATTAATTTTTCGAACTTCCGGTTCGACCATGAACTGTAAGTTCATATATAAAATTCAGAAAACTTCAGATTCTGAGTGGATTTGAAATCTCAGGTTCCAAATAATGAAGTATGGCATTTATGAATATAACACTGAATCTAGAACTCCAGGTTCTCATCGGTTTTCAAAACCGTGCCGACTTAAATATCATAATTCCAGAAACTTTAAGTTCTGGTTACTCGGTCTAGCCATCTCATACAATGCGTAAAAATAAATACTAAATATTTAAACAATTTATTTGAAGACACAGCATAAGCCAGTCCGGAGACACAGCATAAGCCAGTCCCGAGACACAGCATAAGCCAGTCTCATATATTGCATAAAAAAAAATGCTGAATATTTAAATAATTTATCTGGAGACACAACATAAGCCAGTCCCGAGACACAGCATGGGCCAGTCCTGAGACACAGCATAAGCCAGTCCCATATATTGCATAAAAATAAATACTGAATATTTAAACAGTTTATCTGGAGACATAGCATAAGCCAGTCCCGAGACATAGCATAAACTAGTCCCGAGACACAGCATAAGCCAAATCTCATATATTGCATAAAAATAAATACTGAATATTTAAACAATTCCAGGAAGCTGAGCTCACATGTTATATGCATAAAAATGGATGCAAATATTTAAACAATATAAATAAATCCAGAACTATATATAGATGATCCGTTTGACGGCATAAGCCATCTTGTATACGGAATTATAAATAGATCCAGAATATTGAGATGTAAGTAAATCACCCATCATGGGATCCTTTTTATTTACATACACGAATATCGAGTCGTAAGTAAATCACTCATCTAGAGATACTTTTTACTTACATGCGATCGTGCTGATAACGTGTTATAAATAATAAATTAACAAAATGAAATGAAGATGAGAAAATGAGATGAGAGAGATATCAGTTATAAATGAAGAGTAAATATGAGAGAGAGATGAGAGAACATATTTGTTGTATTGATTTCAAGTGAACTTTGGCTGATCAACCAAAACCTTTACAATAGAAGCCATATATATAGGCAATCTGTAGCTTAGTGATGAAGATATAATAGAGCCTTGGTGGGGAAGCCAACAGTAGAAGCTTGGTGGGGAAGCTATAAAATTATAATACATAATAAATTGTTTGTTATCATCAAAACTTTTAGGTTATGAAACCTTCGGCTAACACACATACTACTAGAAATAAAATTCATCATATTATTATTGATAGTAGAAAGCCGCCTTTATGAATAATTTCAAAGAGACAATTGACAAGAGCATCCCCACTAAGCATAAAAACAACACATCTTTGACTATTAATAGGGAGGCTGAACCGGAATTTGCTCAAATAGTCTCCCTACTTTCATTCTCAAATTATTTTCTGGCCAAAGCCTCCCTAAATCTAAGGAGACAAAGTTTCCTCCCTATTTATTTTTTCTCACTTCTTAGTTAAAATGAGTGGTCAACATAAGTCCACCTCCTTAATACTCAATAGTCTAAATTCCAGTATTCAACAACTCTATTTTTTTACCTCAATTATTATTTATTTTTTTGTAGCCCAAATTCAACAAGCAACATCTCTTTACAAATTTACTTTTTTTTTTTTAACCCAACGGCTCTTTTTCTTCTCACTCCAACGGCTCTGCTTTGTTTTAAACCCAATATTCATTATTAGTTTTTTTTATATAAATACTATTGAACTATGTCAATTTTTATTAAACATTCAACTAGCAAATTTTCATCTATCCAATTATCCTTTGCCAATTTATCAAGGTATTATGTTGGAAAAATACGCTCAAGTGGTCATATAAGTTAATTAATTGAAAATTACTTGATTAAACCACCTGATAGTTTGAATTTAAATTATCAGAGATAGTGATAATTGGGTTAAATTCAAACTGATCAGTTAAAGGGTTAAATGGATAAATAAGATATTAAATTTAAATTACATTTAAATTTGAATATCATAATCCACCCGGATAGGATTCTGGACTCTATAAATAGCATAGTGTGCTATTGATTAAAGACATCTCATTCTGAACGTATTATATCAGAGAGTGATATATACAGAGAGTTTCTATTTTAACAGCAAATTGCACGGCGAGTTAAGTGAACTTTCCGAAATCCGTGATTGGAATCTGTGATCGTTCTCCGACCAGTGATACAACTTGCTCACGATCCCGCTTCCGTCATATGATTCGGATTTTCAACGGTGAAAGGTATTAATCCGAATACTACAATTTATTTGATTATATGTTTATTATTAATCGTAATAAAAAATCTACATTGGTATCAGAGCCTTTTTGGGTTTGTATTCTGGTATTATATATATATGCCATGTTTAGTATTGTTTGTATGTTTTTTATTCGAAAAAAATAAAATAAAATAATAATGGCATATCTCACACACAAGTTAAATCTTTTTGTTGGATTGTATGTGTGTGTATATATATTCAATTATATTATATGTTCTGTATATAATGATTATGATTCAACACCATACATGAAATTTTTTTTGGAAAACCTTTGTGTGAGAACCCGCAACTTTAATCGGTCATAACTCACTGTCAATTTTTTTTTTAATTTTCTACGATCGTGGTACCATTAGAAAGGATTTTCTAAGAGCTTTCCAACGATAGGTCATACGCTTAATTCCGATTAGTGTAGAGAGAGAAAAACTATTTTGAGTTTTTCTGTCGAAGATCGAAACTTGCAAAGGTTTCTGGGTTTGTTTTTGGGTGATGAACATGAAGAACAGTTCACCAGCGCTTTAAGGCAGCAATGGTCGTTCACTCCTAAACCAAACACAGAATCCGATGGCACCATTGGATTTATCATGAAAAACCAAGTTGGGATATGGCGGTTTGGACATCGACGAATGACTGGAAGGCGGCGCGTGTATCGGACGCGCCACCTGCTGCGAATGATCTCATAGCACACTGGCGCATGGAAGTTTGGTACGCATCTGTTCGTGGATGCCAAGCGCGAAGCACTCACGCGCCTACCAGTACAGCATGGGCACGTGGAGCGCACGCACCTATCAGTGCTTTGCATTGCACGTGATTATACTTTCTCATGGATTACATGAGTATTCGGTCCGACATTTTTTTTAATTTTTTTTACAAAAACGATTTCAAATTTTTAATTCCAGCTATTTTTTATTTTTGAGTTTGGAAAATATATTTGAAAAACAAGAAAAATATATTTCGAGCTATTTTGAGTTTGGAAAATATTTATTTTAATCATGTGTTAGGAATTCAATGGAATTTTAGCTTCAGTGGGAGCTAAATTAATTGCCTTCAATTAGAAGACTCTCCATCTAATCAATTATGCGATCGGGAATGAAAGATTTCATGTACCTTGTAAATATATGAGGTTATTAAAGACAATATTTCTAAGTGACTTAGAAAATTTGAGATTAATCCTCATCGTCTCATATGTCTTGATATAGAAGATTTTATGAATCTTATTACTGACATACAGCCATGGTCAAATTGGACTCGTGCTTTTTAAGTGGAGAGATGTGGTGAATAGTCTTTTAATGAAATTTCCTGTAGAGTTAAGTCTGACTAAATCTATAAGGTTGGAAAAAGCTAGAATATGGTACCACGATGTCTTTTGGTCAAATAACGTGTGAGCTTGAAATTGCAGTGGAGCGACGCATTCTCACGAATATGAGGCAATCTACTGCATTAAGTATTTTCATTCGAATATTCATAGTGCTAAGCACATGAATTATTACACATGTGAAAGAGGACCAAAGTTCGAGAAAGTGGCAATTGGATGAGTTACGAAGACTAAGAAAGTCTTTCTTGGTGGTGATGCATATGAATATGAGAGAAAAGAAAGAACAACATGCAAAGTCCTATTTTTTAGAAAATATTTTTAAAACCGTTTCTTAGTAAATAATTTTTGGAAAAACCGGTTTGATCCTTAAAATATTTTTGGGACTTGTGCATTGTATTCTTCTGTTATTTATATGATCACCAAACAATGGGAATTCTAAATTGTTAAGTACAATGTTAGAATTAGAATTTTGCACGAAGTACTAAATTTATGATAATTAAATTTTTGGAAACGAATGATGATTAGAAGCCTCGACGACTTTTCGATTCTGCTCATTAAATTATTTTATCATATTTTCGGTTTGTGTTTGCGGCAAAATTAAATGTGTGTATTTTTGGAAATTAATATGCTTGCATGATAGATTATATGTCTCTACATAGATTAATATAAGATATAGCTTTTATATCTAAAATATTGTGGCCAAATTGGAAGTGATAAACTGAATTGTGTAATCTATGACACAATAAGTATATCTTTAAAGAGCAAGAGGCTCTTGAGACTATAACACAAACCATGATTGAACCTCGGCATAGTACTTTTTGCTCGACATACAAGATGTGAAGGTTTATCAAGCTAGAAATTAAATTACTCACATTATGTTGCTAAGTAGCTTGAATAGTGACCTCATATGTATGTTTGATAAGTACATAAAGGTTTAAGTGATGTGGCTTTCCTTCAAGGGTTTGGCTTGAAGGGCAATTTTGATAGTTTTTTTAATACCAAAATTTAGTAGTTTCAGTATCAAGTGTTGAGTACTTATAGGAAGCGCTAAAATCACAATAGGTGGCAACCTCTAATAAGGATATAAAACATGATGCGTGAACTACATGATCTGATCTCTTCTAATAGTTGGAACATATAAAAATTAATCCAATGCATTATTTTGGTGAAAAATGAGTGCTTCGAGGCAGCTTAGGCTTCTAGTTAATTTTATATGACATATTATAAGTGCTTAGAGCGGCTTAGGCTTCCAGCCAATCTTATATGACATATTATGAGCGCTTTGCGGCGGCTTAGACTTCAAGCCAATTTTATATGATATATTCCAACTTGCACAAATCTTTTAGTTTTGAGCAAATTAGTGGAAATAGATATTTCCGAAAAAGGAAAAAGATCTAGTCATAGCCATAATAAATCTTAGATTGAAATATGCTAAAGGGACATGGGTTCTGAATTGAGGAAGGACAAAACTAAAATAACTTGTTACAATTGTGACAAGCTGGGTCATTTTCACTCGTGAATGCATTGAGTCGAAAAGAGTAAAACCCAAACTCTTGAATCTCTTAAGTTATGCTTAAGTTTCCAGCTAGGTTTTTTTTTTTTTTTTGAATCTCGTCCATTATGGATTGTAGATAAGTGAAAATAGACCATTAGCAAGAAACTACGAAGCATATATAGAGTAAAGTTAGATTAATAGAAACAATGTGTATATGTGGGAACATTTTTGAAATTAAGTACCTACAAACTGGGTTTGCATGGTAGCTTAAAATTTTACCCCATACTGTTCTAATATACACTTGCGATCTAACTTAATTTAGTCTTTGCGGATGTCATCCTTGATTCAGGTTATCATTAATAATCATAATGATTATATGAATATTATTTTAGCTAATTATATTCATAAGGTACTTGATAGTTGTTAAATGGTTTTATAATATTATACGTCAGTTATAATTATGTTTGTTTTTCAATCATTCCATCTTATGATAATAATGATGATGTTGGTATATTGGCATGTTAGACTAAGTCATGTTGGACTAGATAGAATGAGTAGATTGACCAGAGAGGGCTAATTAAGCTTATTAGTCTAAAAGTCATGCAAATTATCTAGATCTGAAATTCCATTGCAAATTAATTCATTATGACATTTGTGATCGAATGAATGTAAAGCCTAGACATGAAAGGTCATATCTAGTAACATTCATTAATATCTCTAGACGTCTCGGTTGTGTCTATTTGATCTCCCATAAATCAAAAGCATCTGATTGCTTTAGATTGTTTTGAGTTTGGTTGAAAATCAATTAGATGATAAAGTTGAATCTTAAGAATAAACCGATGACGTAAATATCTTTCTGAACGGTTCGAGGAACTGTTTAACAAAGAAAGGTGTAAAAATATATTTAATTATTCCTAGGACTCCACAACAAAATGGTGTGGCGGAAAGAAGGAATAAAACATTGTTGAAAATGGTTAGGTCTATGATGGCGCAAGTAAATCTTCCAGTATCTTACTATTACTTGATGATATGTTAATTAACTGCTGCCTATATACTTAATCTTGTTCCACTAAATCAGACACGTCCACACCCTATGAGCTTTGGACAGGCATATAACATGGTCTGATTAATCTGTGACTCTGGGGGTATATAGATTATGTTTATAATCCATCTCATAGAAATGAGAAAATGGATGCAAGAAGAAAAAGTGTATCTTTATTGTATACTTTATGCATTCCAAAGGACATATAAACACTGGTGTACAATCAAATGGAAGTGTGACTGAATTAGAATCACAGGATGTCATTATTTTAGAGAATGGATTTCCTACTACAGATGCAATTGATATAGATATCTGATTTTATGGATTAGATTATCTGTGTTAATACACGAGTGGAGGTAAATTGAGATCTAACTGGATCATTCATCCCTAGTGGGAGTGGTTTACTTGGATCCTCCATCCCTAGTGGGAGTGGAACGGCTGTTCAAAAAATGATTAGTAGTAACTTTGGAGAGTAATCATTGTTATGTAGTATATTTTTTTTTTAGGCATTTGTTAATCAAGCTTTGTTGTTTCATCTAGTTAGTATTGTATTGTTTTATATTTATATAAAAAAAAAAAAAAAACTAATTTTAGTTTTTATTGAATGAAGTGATTATTTCTCTATCGTTGTACAAATAAAATAATATTATATTATATTATATTATGATATTAAATCTGAAAGATAAAAACAATAAATATTGATTTGAAATCCAACACAAGTAAATAACAAAACAACAACAACAAAAAAGCTTAAAATACATAAAACATGGAAAATAAATAACAAAACAACAACAACTAAAATGGATTTAAAATCCAACACAAGTTCAAAATAAGACGATTGTTTAAGATGAACCGTATTTCTGCTATAAATGCTCAATTAGATCTATCTGGAGTTGAGAATGACTTTCTCTATCTTTGATGCGATGTTGAACTTGAATAAACTTAAACAATTGAGGAGTACGCTCATGAAATTCTTTAATTTGAGGAAGTTAAGAATGAGAATTATGGGTCGATTTACGTTGGGTATACCTTGCCTATCCTTAATAATCATGTTGTGCATCATTACACACGCTGTCATAATATCTTTCAATATTTCTTGATTCCAAAATTGGGTTGGTCCACGGACTATCGTGTAGCGTGCTTGGAGCACTCTAAATGCTCATTCTACATCTTTCCGTGCCGACTCTTGAGCATTAGCAAAAAGTTTTCTCTTGTTTTCTTGTGGAGTTGAAATTGTCTTCACAAAGGTTGCTTATGATGAATATACACCATCAACAAGGTAGTAACCAATTGAGTAATCATGACTGTTGATTGAGTAGTAACCCAAGGTGTTCACCAATTGCGAGCAATCGAGTAATGTCGTCATTGTTTGGTGATCTCAAGTATTCTTCATTGCAATAATTGCATTTACAAACTTTTTAAGACTCTCTATCGCTGTGCTTTTACTGATTTACACATAATCATCCATAAAATCAATCGACGCCCCATAAGAAAGCATCCTTATAGCAGCTGTTATCTTTTGGATAAATGATAAACCCATACGACCTGAACAATCCATTATTTGGACAAAATAAGGATCATAATTTTCTACCGTAGATTGAATTCGAAAGAAAAGAGGTCGACGCATTCGGAATCTTCTCTGAAATCTATGTAGAGAATATTTAAGTGTTTCGGCGAAATAATCGCGATAAAGTCAATTATGACCTTCAGCTCTATCGCGATCAATGATAGCATGGCCTGGCACATAACCACCACGACGTGGTCCACGACTTTCGATAGCAAGTTGCTCTCCTTCAACGGCTACCATTCCTAATAGAATCCTATAATCATCATCTTCTTCTTCTTCGATGAGTTCAAGCATCCGAGCATTGAAGTTATTTCAAGCCATAGTTATAAGTAAATGAAAATTTGAATGGAGATGTCTGAAAATGAAACAAATGAATGATCTTATTTATCGAGTATGTTTTTTTTTTCTTTCTAAAATATAGCCATTAGAATATGACTGTTATAATATAGTGATTAAAAATATGACCATTAATTGTAAATAATAACATTTTAAATTTATTTAAAAATAATAATATTTCTTTTTTAATTATAAATAAATAAATAATAATAAGGAACCCTTTTTAGAAAGGCTTCTTAGAGTGTTAACTCTTTATATGACTCCTTATTTGTAAAAAGTAAACAAAATTCCCTAAATGCAAGGAAAATATAAGGAGCCTTATTTGGGTTGCTCTAACAAATAAAAAGATTAGATTACATAAAAATCCTATCTGATACCGGCTTATTCAAATTTAAAACTAAAACAATTATTTTTCTTTTAAATATGTGATCGTAATATTTCACCAGGCTTTCGAGCCAACGTCCATGTTGGTCAACATTATCGACAGTGACTCATAACCTAATTACTAGTATTCAATGTGATAATATTATGCCCATACATAATATTAACCCATCTTAATCTACCTATTAGTTGAACGATTGCATTGCTCGAACATGTGAGATGGTCGTCCGATATGAGACTTGCTGAAGTGCTCTACAACCGGCTTGTGTACCCAATGAGTTATATACTCATGAATAATCTCATACTTAGTTAATGCGGGATCATAAAAATCTACTACACTTAAACGTCGTCTACAGCGACCCATCATTCCCATATGGGTGATTTAGCGGATCCGCCTTCTTATATAATTGCCATCCCCATTTCGCATCGTCTACGATGAACCCACTATTCGGTATGGTGTATGCTCTAATACCCATTGTTGCATGCACATATGGTGTACGCTCTAATACCCATTGTTGCATGCACATTTTAATGGAACCAAAAATGGAACGAAAAATAGAACCTAATTTGCTTTGAATCCCTAGTTTATACAATAATTTCAAAGAAATAACTAATAACAAATAAAAAGATTAGATAGGGTTAAAATCATATCTGATAACAGCCTATTCAAATTTAAAACTAAAACAAATATTTTTTTTTTTTGTGATTGTTAACATAGGAGGTCAGGTGATCAGTGCGATGAAGCAATGATAATCTCGGGCCATATGAGATAAATTCAAAACGACATCGTTTTGAAGTTTTGGATTTCTTTTAAAATAATACTAATGACACTATTTTTAAATCAAACGAGTTTATTGTTTTTTTTTTTTTCAAACCCTAACTCACCTCGGGTTTGAATTTAACATACAACCTTCAACCTTGCCCACGAACCCGATTAGCAAAACCCATATGTGATTTTCGCGGTTCGGGTGAAATTGCCATTACGGGGAGCATACAAAGGGAGGAGTATTGATATCGTGCTATGCACGTGCATCGGATATAAGTGAATTGCTTTCCCAATGTTGAAAAATAAAATAAAATAAAATCGAAACAGTACGGTTTCATCTGTTTGGTGTCACCTCTAAAACCTTTGCCCTAACAAACACTCTCTAAATGATGGCCACCACAGAATACACCGAGAACGGCTCCACTAACACGCCGGAACCCGATCCACAACCCGAAGCAGTTCTCAACGAAATACCCACTACAGAATCTGTTGAGTTAACCGAAATCCCCAACCCGATTGAAGAGCCCGACTCAGTTGAGGCCACCGCCACTCTACCCGCCGAGAAGAGGTGGCCTGGATGGCCCGGCGACTGCGTTTTCCGGCTAATCGTACCGGTTACGAAAGTTGGAAGCATTATTGGACGCAAAGGGGAGCTCATTAAGAAGATGTGTGAGGACACTCGTGCTCGCATTAAAGTCCTCGACGGTCCCGTTGGCAACCCTGACCGCATTGTATTTCTCTCTCCCCTTTTAACCATTCTGTTTAGTCATCAAATTGTCAACCTTTTAATTAATTGTTGCTTGTTCTAGCTTTTGGTTTTGTTTGTTATATATTTTATGGGCTCTTTTGTTTGTGTTTGCTTGATTAGTAAAACAAACCATAGTTTTCTAATTTATGAAATTTTCAACTTCATTTTTGTTATAGGATTATAAAAAGGTGTACTTCTCTAGTACTTGAGTGATAATTTTATACCACTCCAGCTGTTTTATTTGTATTCTTTTTTCAAGTTCTACAACCTCCTGTTATTAGGATTATTGTTGTTTGGTTGCTGAGAAATTTAGAGAGGCGAAAGAACAATTATATTGTTACTTGGATTATTGGATATGATTTTATGGGTCAATTTTTTTTTTTTTTTTTTTTCCAATTGTATTAAACACTATTATAGTTTGTTTAGAATTGATTGCTAGTTCTAAATTTATTTCTTGTTTAACTTTTTTACTTTGTAACATATATCACACTATTCCCTTAAGGATTTAATTGCTTAGAAAAGACCTGTCGTACGAACTTGGATCTTCAATTGTTTAAGATTGTGCATAATACTTTAGATACTCCTTGGGCAATGAACAGCTTCAGGTTTTAGAAATGAAAAAACAGCTAGTGATTCTGTCTGCAATTCTACCTTTTCGAGTTTCAGTCAAAGGTCTGTGATGAAAGAGAATCTGACATCCCTCTACAGTCTCATGTCTTTCGGTGTCTTGCAACCTAAAATGATCGTCAATTGATAAATAGATTTCAAAGTTTTAGCGTGGTCAAAGTGAATGTCCAGCTATTATTCTACAAGCTTACTTACCTAAAATTTCTTTTAGGTGCTTATATCAGGAAAGGAAGAGCCAGAGGTACCTCTCTCCCCTGCAATGGACGCTACAATAAGAATTTTCAAACGTGTTTCTGAGTTATCGGAGAATGATGGTGATGCTAAAGCTTCTGGAGCTACATTTTGTACGATTAGGTTATTAGTGGCATCCACACAAGCAATTAATTTAATTGGGAAGCAAGGCTCATTAATCAAGTCAATACAGGAAAGCACTAGTGCTTCTGTTCGGGTACTTTCAGGAGGTAGGTTTTAGATCTTGATAATCCTTCAGGAGAACTCTCTATGCTGTTTCCATTCTCTTTCTTATCATGTTTTCATTTTTGTTTGGCATGCAAACTGTTTGTAGTAATTTAAAAAGTTAATTGCCCTTAACCTTAAAAGTCTTTTTCATTAGATGTTTATTATAGGCAGCTAATTCTTACTTTGTGATAAACTGACAAATGAGAGTAATATATAATAGGATCTCAGGGTAATTAATTCAAGTAACATTGTTTTCACATTTATTTGTGATGCAATGCATGGTCTGAGTAATACTCTGTGCATATTATGATCTTTGTAATATTCTCCAAGAGCATAGTTGAGTTATTGTGAATAATTACCTTTGCCATGCAAATTGCTTTATAATTTAACAGTATTCTAATAATCTTATGGCAATGTACTAGATGAACTTAAAATCTTAAAGTATTAAATCTTTAGCTTTGTGCCGGACTCAAAGAATCTAATAGGTGATTGAAGATATCCTGATTGGCAGAGGAGCTTTATGATTCTTTTCATTGAAAAGAAAATAAAACTAGAGAACTGAAATTTTTGGTCGGGAATTGGGATTGTACATCTTTGGACCAAGTCCAAGTTATTAGGAAGTATTATGGAATTGTATAACTATTTGGAGTTTTACAGCCTTCAGCAGTTCAGCTATTCTTCTTTTCAAGATTTTAGCCCTCTAAAATTCTTTGGGTCTTTCAAGCAATGAAATGGGGACTGAAAGCAAAGTAGTATAAAGTGAATGTCTGTTCAATCCAAATTGGGTTCTGAACAAAAGATGCCCAGTTGATTTAAGTGAGGAAGAGAACTACTCAGAAGGATTTTGGAGCACTAGTTTTCATGTAGATATTATCCTTGTAACTTGGGATTACTTCCTGTTTATATATTCAAACCTGATTGCTAGAAGGTCTAATCATATGAGCGCCCATGGAGAGGGATAACAATGGACATTCTTTAATGTAAGGGAGATTGTGACTGCCTATTCCTTTTCTATCCATCAGCATGGAAGATTAGGTGTGAACTGCTCCAGGAAGCTAATCTTATTTGGGTAACTTCCTATTCTCGTGGCCTTTTGCTGTCTGAAAGTTGTTATTGTATTGGTGGTGGCACTAGAAAAACAAAGTGCTTTGGGATTGTGTAAAATTATATTTCTTTGGGTTGGAATGAAAGAAACAAGAGGATTTCAAAGACTACAAGGGTGGATACACAGAGACTTTACTGGATCAGATACTGGCTTCTCTGTGGGCTACATCATGAGAAAAATAAAAAATTTAAGAAGTTCTTCTCTTCATTATACTGACCAATTAGGAAGGAGCTGTGTTGAAAATAGGAGAATTTGGGGGGTCTGTTGGTTCTTTTGTTTCTTTACAGGCCTGTTTATGTTTTTCATACTCCTTTGTTTTTTACTTTTTTTCTGTGGCTGTCCATACATGGGTTCTTTTTTGTTTGTTATTTGATTTAAGGATGGCTTGTTCTCCTTTTGTATATCTCCTTTTTTTTTTTTTCCTCTCTCTTTTTATGTAGTGTTTTGTGTCGTATCCACTAATAAAAGAAAAAGAAAAAGAAAAGAGATGTGATATGGTCAGTGTAAAAAGAAGCAACTTATATCAGTCTGTTGATGAACATAGTTCATTGCATATGCTATTTGCTTCTTCGGTTCTGATGAAATTTGTTATACAAAAGAATGGGTGGCAATGTTTGTCATTAAAATCAGTGGCGATAGTTAAACAAATAAAATAGCATTCTTTTCTTATTTATTTTTTTTTTTTGCCAAATGGTTGTTTACTTGCTCATGTTTAGTTGTTGCAATACCTTTTTCACCAGTTAGACCTGTAAATTCTGCCACATATTGTATGCCTCTTATGGCATACACATGCATGTGCACACTTGCATGAATCATGATATTTTTTTTTTTATCCTTGTGTAGTACAAGTAGCCATTAGGATTCAGGCATTAGTCTTTTTGACAAAGGTCACTAATCCGTCCTTGATTTCTTCAGAATTGTGATTATTTCATTATTACTTAGTGACACCTCAGAAGCTACCAAGTAATTGTTTTACTATCTTCTTAATCTTCTTTTCTTCTTTCTTTGCATCTTCTTTGCATCTTCTTTTTGGTATTTTGGTTGCTTCTTGTGAATTAATCTCAAAATATTTCTATTCCCTATGGTTTTTGTCTTATTCTATATAATTTTTAATACTAATATTTATTATGTTGTCTCCAAAACAAGCCACATCCCACATAACACTGAACTTCCTTTTTCCAGATGAACTACCAGTTTATGCTTCCACAGATGAGAGGGTTGTGGAGATTCAGGGAGAAGCCCTAAAGGTTCTCAAAGCACTAGAAGCTGTAGTAGGACATCTGAGAAAGTTCTTGGTTGATCATAGTGTTCTTCCTCTTTTTGAAAAGACAGTAAGCTTAATTTCTATTTATGTTTGCTGAATTAATTAATTTAAATACAATATTCTTTTATTAATAATTGTTATCTGCTTTTTTAGTACAATGCAGCAATCTCTCAAGAACGTCAAGTGGAGACCTGGGCCGACAAGTCATCACTGCAGGCTGCATCGCAAAGTGGAATTAGCACTGATTATCCTTCTTCAGCAAGGAGGGAATCTTTGTTCCTGGAACCTCAATATGAATCACGCTTCAGATATTCTGGAGTTTCACTGTATGGTCAAGATCCTGCACTTTCAGCAGTACGTTCTTCAGGACTTGGTCGCACTAGTGGTCCTATTGTTACACAGGTCGGTGATTTTAGCAGTTCATTGTACATTATTTTTCCTTTGAATGATTTTGTTGCTTAGTGTGTAGTGGAGACAAATGAGAACCAACTATGTTATAATTCCATGCTTCTCAAATTTTCAGTACTCCAGTGGTGGGATTTTTAACATGTAGGGTATATCTACCCTTTGATTAAAATACAGGCAGAGTCGGGTGATTTCAAAACTCATCAACAAACCTCCTCTAATATTTGAAGTTCATAAAATATTTTTTGTAATTCACCAAAAACTTCGCTTGTAGGGGAGGTTATAGATGTGAAGATACAAGCAGCTGAGTTTTGACATTTTAGCCAAACTTTAAGGGATGTCCTGGAAAATGATCTTAACATATATTTGCTAGTCCTAATTTTATGTTGCAGTTGATGCATACTGAATCACTGATATTTGTGCACCTTTTTCAGATCATATTGAACATTATGATCAGAGGGTATAAGTATTATTATCAAATTGAAAAGAATTGTACTGAAGACCGGTTAACAATTTTAACTCAAGACCAGTGAAGTTGCATTAGACCTTGTTAAACATATGGTTTTCTTTATTATTTTCAAAATAACGGGTTCCATCTATTCTATCCCCATTTTAGATGAATGCTCTCCCATTTAATATCTTGTCTTAGAATTTGAATATTTAGAATGAAGAAAGTGGAGTGTAAATAAGGATTTACAAAAGAGAAACATATGGTCTTTTAGATTTGTTATGTTTTGTTACTCTGCTTTTCAGTCATTATTTTTTGTGTATCATCACTTCCTATGTTTTTTTCTGTAATCAGGTTGCACAAACAATGCAAATACCGATTTCTTATGCCGAGGACATCATTGGTATTGGAGGGACTAGTATTGAACACATCCGCCGTAATAGCGGGGCCATCATAACTGTGCAGGAGAGTAGGGGATTACCTGATGAAATCACTGTAGAAATTAAAGGTACCTCTTCACAGGTTCAGACGGCTCAACAACTTATTCAGGTATGAGGCTACACTGACCTGTGCATGTATCTATATATGTGTGTATAAAAGAAACAGATAAAAGCTTGTAATGAAGGCAAACGAAAGTTTCACTTTAACTTTTGACCTAAATGCAAACTATATACCGTAGGATATCAAATTTGTGTCAAACTGCCCTCTGTTTGACTTATATTTTAGACTAACCCACCCAAGTAGTTGAAACAACTATAAATTCTATAATACCGTCATCTTTAAAAATTTCCATATATTTTTAAATTATTAAAATTAATGAAATAGTTAAATTCCAGAAAATAAAAACATTTTAACAAAAACAAACAAAATAAAATATTAATAAAAGTATTAAAAAAAAACAAGACTATAGAATGAGACTTGGAGGCCTCCCCTAGACTGAGACTTGGTCCTCATTCTGGGTGTGGCCTAAAACAAGGTTTAACCCATGGGTGCGGATATTGCTGCTCATAAAACTAATTAGTACATCTATTTTTATAAGTACACCTATGTCTAAAATTTTAAAAATAAATATTGCTATAAGCACCCATCCTAATGGCAATAGTACCCTTGTTGAAATGAATATATTCATTTTAATACATTTTATTTATAAACCCTCTTAAATTATAAATGCACCCAATTTATAAAAAAAAATTCATATTATTTTTGGAATTAAATCCTCTTCTAATGATAGTGCAATTTACTTTTGGAAATGTCTTGAATGTAGGAGCCTTATGAAAGGGAAGATGTAGAACTAAATTGTATATGGGGTCGAGATTTTCAATATGGAATTCTCTTATATAGGCAGTTATCTTAAAAAAAAATAAAAAATTCATTGATATCTACAACTATTTATTGATAGAGTTTATAACTAGACATAAAAGAAAGACAAAAAAAAAAAAAAAAAAAGTTAAATAATACCTACCTATGTATGATCTGAGTCTTCTGAAAATTCTTTTTCAATTTCTTTGTTATATGATAATCATGTGATGATGAGAAAGTTTGATACGAAATAAAATTAGAGTTTAATTAGGGTTTATCATAAGTTTTTTTTTTTTCTTTTTTCTTTTTTTCTTTTAATAAAGAGATATATTGAAGATATGGATGTAATTAATGAGCGTACATAGTATTTGGTTTATTTTTAATTAAAGTAATTTGTCCTTATTGGTAAATTTCTATTTAGATATTTTTGTAATTAAATTTTTTAAATTTTTTAATAAAATATGGTATACTAATTAGTTTTATGGGTGGCAATATTGGCATCCTTAAGTACCCTTGCAAGATCTATTTTGTTTTCCTTGGTATTCTGAAAAATCCTTTTATTAGTTTTTGTTGCCTACGGCTGAAAATATTGCTAAAACAGCTCACTCTTGTTGAACCATTGCTTTCCTCTGATGACACAAAAATCTTCCAGAAACCATTGTTTGCCCCTTTGAATTATTGAATCATTGACGATGATCTCCTGTTTCTGTGGATTATTTCTTCCTTTACTTGATCCATTGTTAAGTTAGTGATGCCTCTTGAGATTGATGGGAGTGCTACTCGCAATTTATACTAGGCATTACTAGCTAGTGTCTCACTCCCTTGTCCCTTATTTGCACAGCAAGTGCAAAACTATTGTAACACTTCACTCCAGCAGACAATTTATTTATTTTATTTTTTTCCAACATTGTTACTCTGTAGTATTTAGTTGCTTCATCTTCTCTT